>CM034234.1:27230907-27957138 GCA_019916065.1 Vitellaria paradoxa | reverse complement strand
CAACCTTATGTTATAAAAACCAACACCTAGCATGGTAGATTTGCCTCTTAGAATGATTTTGCCGATCATCAATCTGTCTCGTTTCGCGCTCACTCCAATATTGGGTTAATGATATCAATTTCAGTCATTCCGATAGTTCTCACACCTTGCCTCACCCATCAGCCTCACCCTCTTCATCACTAAAAGCCGATTCCACTCTGGCCTTGAGGTGCATGATGCCACAAGTCCACGAGTTTTGGGGTGAGACTCGTGTGCTTTTGTAAGTCTACAATCGGAGACAACCCAACAGTCGATGGAAAAAGGAGGTGATAGAGCTCTGTAAAGCTAAAATGGCCCACTATATGGTGAAAAAAATTGTGATTTTTAAGGAAGTGCTTCCAAAGACCACATACAGTAAGATTCAGATGTTTGTGCTCAAAAATATTACCAAATCATCATTTTCAATAATATATGGATATGCCAAAAAAAAGGATAAAAATAGAATTTTAAATTATTTTTAAAACCCTAACGAAACTAACAAAAATCTAACAGAAATGGATCAAGGGTTAGTACCTTTTGGAAATAAAGGAGTCTATGTAAATTTTAAATGTTGAGTGATCCATGTGCAATTAGTTTAATATTTAGAGAATGTGTGTAATTTACTCAATTGTTAATTGAGCGAGTATTTTAACCCTTTTCCATCCCTAATTAGGTTAGATATCAAATTATCAGTATCGACCAACTAAACAAGCAGTGGCTTTTATTTTTCACTTCCATAATTATCACAATTTACTAGTGATAAGGTGACACTTAAAACTATATGATTACTTTCTTTTTGAATAATTAGAGTATTTAAGTATTTTATAATTAGAATAATAATAAATATTAATTACTGTAACAACCCCCGCGTGTTGCTTCTGATTTTTACAATATTTTAAATTTACAATGGATAAAAAATGAGCATAAAAATTAATTACATTATTTAATGCAAAAAATAAGTGTAATATTTATTAAAAGAATGAAAAAAAATGATTTACAACTAGCATTTTATTCAGAATAATGTCAATAGTATTTGGCTAATGAAAAAGAAAATTAATGATTTTCTTTGAAGTGTTAGGCCAACCAACAGCAACAAGACGATTTATTATAGGCCCAAAAAAAAAAAAAAAAAAGTAAATAAAAAAGTAATGTGACGCTTGTGGATCTTCTAAAGGGAAAACAAAAGTGGAATATGTGTGTTACTACCAATAATTTTGTAGATTTTTATTTAAAAATAATATTAGAGACCATTTGGCGCGATATAAAATGTCAAAAAATTTTAAAAAATTTTTAAAATCTGTAAAATTAATCACTTTTCATATCACTGAACAAGTTATAAATTCACAAACTATTTCAAATTATTTCATTTTATCTCACTTTTTGTCATTTCAAACGCTCTCTTAATATTTAAACAAAAAAAAAACAAATATCATCCACGATAGTAGAATAATTCATTAAAACTTGTCAAAAACATTAAGAAGTAATTAGTGCGACTCGTTTCAATCCTCCAAACAAATACAATAAAAAAAAAAAAGGAATATTGTCGATGGTGCACAACTTTGAACTTTCCATGTTTTAGTATAGAAATGCAGATAAATATTTATAACCAAAAAAAAAAAAAAATTAAAACACATGTCAGCACGGTAGGTAACATAATTGGCACAAAAAAACAACAAAAACACTAGTCAATAACAAAAATTTATAAATTTTTTAGTAAGTAGAAAAAGATAAGGCAAAAAAAAATATTTAATATTCAAGCAGTAATAAATTAAAAAAATAAACTATTGACTTGCTAACGGAAAATATAAATCAACTAATATTCGTCTAACAAATGATCCAAATACCTTAAATAGTAGAAAAAGAAAGCACTATAAAATTACCATAAAAAATAAAAATAAAAATTTAAACAAAACACAACAAAAAAAGAAAAAATTAAAATAAATACGTCTACTCTCATGTAATCTCTCAAACTTTAATGTGGTAGTATAGATTATTTGTTCAATATATATACAGTATTTCCTTTTGTTTGTGTATTTTGAAATGTATATTACTAGTATACTAGAGGCCCGTTTGACAACGCCGTCATTTTTTTATTGTTATTTTTCTGTTGCCATCACGCCCCAGATTTTTATAATCCGAATACCCGAGGGTGACTTGGGATTATTTATTTGGATATAAAAATAAGATGACAGTAACACGCCGTCACATCTCAAATTTTCCTCCAAATTGGGGTTGACTTGCAATAAAAATTTAAGGTATTCAAAATCCCTAGTTTATCTCAACCAACATTTATAAGTCATTAGACTGAATCATTTGATGGGATTCAACTACAGGGCACAAAATAAAAAAATGTAGAGAATAATATTACAGAGTCATCTAAGCGTCCCAACCATGCGATTAACATTACAAATCAACTAAAGTAACTGGGTCTAAATTTAATGATTACAATCATCCAATAATTATTATTACAGACCACAATAATAAATAAAGTCTTCCAGCACTGTGCAGGAAAGAAAAAAATAGATAACTCTTCTGATGGAATATTTAAGAGAAATTAATCTCTTTCTAGCTCATCTTCGATATCCCTGTGCTTAACATCCTGAAAAAAATATTCCGCAAGGGATGAGCTACTAAAGCCCCGTAATCAAAATCTCCTACGTGCCTATATGCAGTGGTTGTAATGCTACATGTATTAGGTGACCCACTACAATGAATGTAATTAGGTGGCATACTGTTTATGCAATAATTAATTCAATAGATCCCAACTGAATAATGTAAATTATACTTATAACGGTCCGATGAAACCATCACCGTAACTACTATTTTACTTACATGTAGAAATAGTTAAATGTTGATGTGTGTACCACAATGAAATCTGTGTCACAGTAGTAGGGATATCAGATTCAGATCTTCAAGTCTCGGTATCAAACCCCGTAGTGATACAGGTTTCATATATATATATAATATATATATATATATATTTTTTAATATTCATCAAGAAGAATTAAATATAATTAAAATAATTCCAACACATCATTCATACATAAGCAAGAGAGGTTGCTAGTTATAGTAAAATTTTGGTAAAGGAGTTTAATCCAAATCCTCCTAAGATAATCATACTCCTATCCTCCTCTACCCCCAACCTTGGGAACTAGTGACTTTATGGGCTTAGCATCCAATGCATTTCGACAGTGTCACCCACCAAAAACCTAGCCGTCGCGACCGGCTACCTGACTGGCCAGGTCAGAAGTGAGCATCTCCCAAATACAATGCATATGTTCCCATCTTCATCTAAAAGGACATTTTTACCCACCCATCACCCCATTGCTAAAAATAACTTTAGCACCAAGTGCCTTAATTCATTTTCACCCCTTGACATTTCAAGGGTACCTTGCATGTCAATTAGATATTTTTAACAACAACCGGCAATGTTCCCGGGTGATGAATCCGAAGTGGGATTATTCAGTCACATACAGTATACTTTAAGTATTTTCTCAATTCAAACTTTAATAATAATTTACAATAAATTAAAGATTAAACATAATCACTAACATTATAATCACAAAGGTAGGTACTACATATAAATTAACAAGTAGCAAGTAACTAGAAAAATTTAGAATTCAAATTAGTATTTAGTTAATTCCTTGACAGGTTTGCCGTACTAACCTTGATGAGGATAAAATTATTTCTAGTGGTATATTAAGTAAGCCGAGGTTGGCAGCTTAGTGGGCGGGTAACCCTAATTGTGATTTGAAGTCACAAGTTTGAACCTCATTGGCTGCGATCTCGATTTTTTTGCCTCTTTTTCTTTTTTATTTTATTATTTTATGGAATATAAAGATAGTAAATAGCTCTTTGGACTTATATTCAATTTTAGAAAAATTTATAAATTTTATTTTATTTGAATAAATTTCTAATCATTATCTTATTTATAACCAAACCCTTATCATAGGTTTTCGACTTCAAGATATCCACAAATATCCATAAATTATTTCAAAATTTAGGAAAGTATTAAATAAGTTTCTTAATCATAAAAATAGTTATATAACTTGCTAGGTAGATAAAACAATGCCTAAAAGAATCAATTAAAATAAATCAAATTTATTTAAGGAAGACCAAATGAGGAAAGAATAAGTCCATTGTTTCATTTGAGCATTTTTATCAAATACTTGGTTCTACTAAGCCATTTTATTTTGAATAAGTCATCCAACTATCCATGATGAAACTAATTATCTAAGTTAGTTATCATAAATAAATGACACATAATATCCAGTTTAAAATAATTTCATATCAATTGGAAAATAATTAACTAGCATCAACTTAACAGTCCACTTCAGTATTATATCAAATAGTATATGTGTTTTACTATATCAGGCCTTGTGAATAAAATTCCACATCAATAGAATTTATTAACATGACAATAATTAACAAAAGGAAATTGAAAATTTAAATAAATCTTTAAACATAATATTCTAAAAAAAAATCCAAACAAGTATCAATTAAAGGCTAAACAGAGACAACAGCTTAAAAGAAAATTCATATAAAAGAGGACTCCAATATCTATAAACTTTATATCTGTAGAAACTAGACTTTAAAACCTACAACTTTCATGTTTTACACTTTTAAAAATTCTAAGGTCTAAATATGCAAAACAACCTTGAATTCAGTTTGTTTAGAAGATATAATTTTACACGTGCTCAGTATTTGGGCATAACTTTTGACTCACAAATCAGATTGATGCAAATATTTTTGGGTTGGAAAGAAAACTTAAAGGGCTACAACTTTTATGTTTTAGCTGAGACCTAATTCCACCATTTTAGGGGTTAAGAACACATCAGAAGTTATAAACAAAGAGCTATCAGCATGTTGGGCTACATCAGTCAAAGTTTCAGCTTCTCTCCCCCCAATATATGGGTATTATTTTTTTATCACAATCAAATTTCATACTTTAAACCCAGAAAATGCTTTAGCTTCAAAATTGAAGTCATCAAATATATTTTAAGAGGTTTGTCATCCTATCTCAATGAAGATATTGGTGACCAAGCTTGTGAAGGAAAAAGGAGTTGAGTTTTGAACACCACCCAATTAGAAAATTCCAAGCCTTTCTTCTTCCTCCAAGCAACACCTAATCTCTAATTACACTAAATAATGATTTATTTTTTTCTCTCTTATTTTTTTCTTCTCTTTGAAGGCACACAATTTATAAGAATCATGTGAGTGTAGATAAAGTTATTGGTGGAGAAAATAACATCCACTTCACATGCTTCAAAACAAGTAAGGTAAGATCATGCATATACAATAGGTAGCATGATCCAAGAATCATGCTTGCTTTTTGACTATCTAACCATATAATTTAAGAAAGGTATTGGAAGATGGATGGAGATGAGTGGCATGAACCGGGAATCATGCTAACTTTTTGACTAATTAAACAAATTATTTAAAAGATACTTTAAATGTTTAAATCATACTAGCTAAGTAATTTGGAATAATGCTTTAAAGTCATCAATGTAGGGTCTTCTTTTAGCCACCTAATTTGAGAGATTGTGAGAGATGTATGAAAGATGGAAAATGAAGTTGCCAGGAAATAATTTAGAGCTACTATTCATGAGTCAACTCAATGAGTGAGTTGAAGTGAGTTGAGGTGAGTCAAAAGAAAGGGTTAACCCATGGGTTAATGGGCTTGCGTTGAACCAAATAGGTAATTGGGCTAGGAATTGTTTGGATAAAAGTTTAGAAATCCTACATTAAACTCCCCATAGAGTGAAATTAAATCCGAAAATTTTTCTAACTAATTTTATCATTCCAAAATTTTTCAAATCCTTAATTTTCTAGATTTTTACTATAATAATATCACCACCACACTTAAGCAAATTAATTAAGAGAAAAAAATTTCAGGTTATTACAGTTGCCGTTTTCTGTTTTTTGTTTTCTGTTGCTGTTAATTTTTTTGAAATGAAATTGAAACTACGTTTGAAATGCAAGCTTGTATATAATTATTAATTTTTTATTTTCAAAATATTTAATTTTATTAGTTTGGAGATAGGATTATTGCAATTAAGTTAGTGTTAGGAGAAGAGATAGTAAACGTAATTAGTACTTATGCCCCCCAGGTGGGCTTAGGAGATGTACATAAGGAGAAGTTTTGGGAAGACTTAGAGGGAATACTATTAGAGATACCTTAAGGAGAGATGGTCTTCATAGGAGGAGATTTGAACGGTCATATAGGACGCGACATAGATGGATACATAGAAGTACACGGGGGATATGGTTACGGTGATAGAAATGAAGAAGGGAAGGATATTTTGGAGTTTGCAGTGGCTTATGATCTCATGGTGATGAACACCTTTTTTAGGAAGAGAGAGGAACATTTGGTCACTTATAAGAGTGGCTCCTCAAAGACACAGATTTACTTCTTCTTAACTAGGAAAAGAGACCGTGTAGCTTGTAAAGATTGTAAAGTCATACTAGGGGAGAGGTTGACTACCCAACATAGGTTGTTGGTCATAGATGTGCAGCTTCAAAGGTGGGCTAGAAAGAAAGTCGATAGATGCTCAAAGACTAAATGGTAGAACTTAAAAGGTGATAAGCAAGCAGCATTCAGGGAAAGACTACTAGAGGAAAACATTTGGACGTAAATGAGAGTGCAAATATTATGTGGGATAAGGTAGCAAAGTGTATTAGGAGGATAGGGAAAGAAGTTTTAGGAGAATCCAAAGGGAGTGCTCCGGCACAGAAAGAGACATGGTGGTGGAACGAGGCTATCCAAGACAAGATAAGAGTTAAAAGAGAGTGTTTTAAATCTTGGCAAAACGACCAAAATGAAGCGAACTTGGAGAGGTATAGAGAAGCTAGAAGAGAAACCAAAAAGGCAGTTAGTGAGGCTAAGGCAAAGACATTTGAGGATTTATATAAGCAACTTGACACTAAGGAGGGCGAAAGAGAGATATTCAAGCTTGCTAAATCTAGAGATAGATGGACCAAGGATTTAAACCAAGTTAAATGCATTAAGGATGATGATGAAAAGGTATTAGTAAAGGAAGAGGAGATAAAGGAGCGTTGGAAGAGCTACTTCTACAAGTTATTTAACGAAAGCAGTAGTAGTGACATACATTTAGGGCAGTTTACCACTTTTAGAAAAATTAAATTTTATGTTCTATAGGAGAATCAGTAGGGAAGAAGTAAAAGAAGTATTAAAAAGGATGAAGAATGGAAAAGCGGTTGGGCCAGATGGTATCCCTATTGAGGTTTGGAGGTGCTTAGGAGAGGATGGCATAAGTTGGTTGACAAAACTTTTTAATGTAGTGCTAAAGAGCAAGAAGATGCCTGATGCATGGAGGAAAAGTATCCTTATACCCATATACAGAACAAAGGAGATATTCAGAACTGTGCGAACTACCGCGGGATTAAATTGATGAGCCATACGATGAAATTATGGGAGAGAGTTATTGAGAGAAGACTAAGAAGGATAACAAACGTTTCAGAGAACCAATTTGGTTTCATGTCTGGAAGATCAACTATGGAGGCTATCTTTCTCTTGAGGAGGTTAATGGAACAGTATAGAGAAGGTCAAAAAGATTTACATATGGTGTTCATCGATTTAGAGAAGGCATATGATCAGGTTCCTAGGGAGATTCTATGGAGAGTATTGGAAAAGAAAGGAGTGTGTGTCGCATATATTGAGGCGATAAAGGACATGTATGATAGAGCCATGACATCTATACGAACGACTGGTGGAGAGACTAATGAGTTCCCTATCACGATTGGTTTACATCAAGGTTCAGCGTTAAGCCCGTACTTGTTTGCTTTAGTTATGGATGAGATTACAAGACATATTCAGGATGAGGTGCCGTGGTGTATGCTATTTGTAGATGATATTGTTTTAGTAGATAAGACGAGAGAAGGAGTGAATGTTAAGCTAGAATTGTGGCGGGATACGTTAGAGATAAAAGGGTTTAGGCTAAGCCGATGCAAGACGGAATATATGGAATGTAAGTTTAGTCAAAATAGAATAACGGGTAGTATAGAAGTAAGTTTAGGCACATAAAAGATTGTAGAGAAAGATAAATTTAGGTACCTTGGATCTATGGTGCAACAAGATGGAGGGATTGATACTGATGTAAGTCACAGGATTCAAGCTGGGTAGACCAAATGGAGGAGTGCTTCGGGAGTTTTGTGCGACCAAAAAATCCCCTCAAGGTGAAAGGAAAGTATTATAAGGTAGCGATTAGACCAGCGCTGCTATATGGATCAGAATGTTGGGCAGTAAAGCATAATCATGGTCAAAAGATGGCAGTTACGGAGATGAGGATGCTAAGGTGGATGTGCGGGATTACAAGGAAAGATAGGATTAGGAACGAGAAGATTAGGGGCAAAGTAAGAATAGCACCGATTGAAGATAAAATGAGAAAAACCGATTAAGATGGTTTGGCCATGTTAAAAAGCGTCCAGCAGAGGCACCTGTTAGAAGGTGTGAAAGTATGGAGATTGCAGGAGTAGGAAAGGTAGATGAAGACCCAAGAGAAGCTGGAAAGAAACCATTAAACATGACCTGACCTACCTAGATTTATCGGAGGACATGCCCCTAAACGGATCTAATTGGCGTCGACAAATCCATATAGCCGACCCCACCTAGTGGGAAAAGGCTTGGTTTGGTTTATTAGTTTTAAAAAATTAATAGAAATTAATAAAATATATTTTATATTAATTTAGTTTAATTAATATAATTAATTAAATTAATACAATAAATTATTTATTAAAATAATTTAATTCAATAAATATAAAATATATTAAATTATATTATTTCTTAAAAATAATTTAATAAAATATATTTCATATTAAATAAATAATTTAATTAGATTAATTATTAAATTAAATTATTTATTTTTAAATAAATAAATTCATTTAATTATTTACTAAAATAACTTAATAAAATATATTTTCATATAAATTAAATTAATTAAATCATAAATAATTTAATTTAATTATGATATTTATTTAAAATAATTTAATAATATTAAATTAAATTAAATCAAAAATTAATGTAATTTAATTATTTATTTAATTATTTATTATATTAATTTAATTATTAAATTAAATAAATTAATTATGATATTTATTTCAGATAATTTAGTAATAATTAACTATTAAATTAAATTAATTAATTTAGTTTTATTATTTATTAAAATAATTTATATTAATTTATATATTTATTTAATTTATTCAATTTAATTATATTATTTTTTAAAATAGATTATTTTAATAAAATATTTGAATAAAATAATTTATTTTTATGTATTGTAACAAAATAGATAAAGTTTTAAAATTGACAAAATATTGACAATAGAAAATATTAGAGTGAAAATATTTTTTTTTGTTTACGTTTTTCTGTTTATGTTTTCATTTTTTCTAGAAACAAAAAAACGTAAACAAGTTTATCAAACATGTTTCTGTTTTGAGTTTACAAAATTTTGTAAACATAAAGAGAAAACAGAAAACGGTAACGTTACCACATGAGGCCTAGATAAGTAGCCGCGTGTTGCTGCGGTTGTATATGTCTGCTTTCTTATTATAGGGTCATATTAGATTTGTGACAGATATATTTTTATTTTAATTCTGAAATTTTTATTTCAAAATCATAATATTGGCTAGGATTTGCAATTGAACTATTTTTATTGACAAAATTATCTAGTGTGTGTTTGGAGCACCAAATTTTTTCAAAAGTTTTTAACTTTTTCCAATCTTTTCAATTTCGTCAAAATTTTTAAACATCTAAAAATTTCTTACTTTTTTCAATTTTTACCAACTTTATCCAATTTTTTCTAATTTTTATTAATTTTTTCAACTTTTACCAACTTTCTCCTTTTTTTTTAAATCTTCTCCAACTTTATCACAATTTTTAGGGCACGCACCAAACAACCCAACAATCTAAAATTTGATAAGTTTTTGATTTTTCTAACAAAATTTGGAGATAGAACCAAAGTGGCACTAATTAATAGAATATGATCTCTCTGTTCTTCTTTGTTTAAATTTGGGCCCACCGCTGAAACTATTTAAACTACTTGGACTTCTCTCTATGCCCTGGAACCTAGGTTATAAAAAATGTAATAGATGTCATAATGATAGTAGTTACAGTTACGTGGATGCAGGATGTAAAAAATGTTGCATAACGAAAATTGGAGGCGACATTTTTCTTTTTTAAATTCACATATCACATAAATTATACACTTTTTTTGATATTTTAATAATTAAAATACCTAAATATAGATTATTAGTTTTGTTTAATGACTTTATATTAATTAATAATGTCATATTTATATAAATCAAAAAATATTTTTTAAACACATCTTATATAGATAAGCTCGTGTATATATATGGGTATCGTTTAGTGTTAAATAAATAAATAAAAAACAAAACTCTATAAATTTTTATAAATTTGAATTACAAGATTGTAAAATTTAAATTTTTACTTATTGCACAAGTTACGAGAAATTAACTTTTACAAATTTATACAAATAATACAATTCCAAACACACCCATACTAGTGGCAAAGGTAAGTGCAATGAACGTGCTGGGATCAACCAAAGAAGCAGCTTAACATTTTATATTTTAAAAAAGAGAATGACTTTACCAAAAAAAAAAATCTAACATTTCACACTTAAAATGAGAATCACAAGCATAAGATGAAATTATTGTGTCATAAATATTTCTTAACAAATACTATTTTTCATATAAAATTTTAATATTATATGAAAGAGTTTGTTGACAACCTAGTTTTGCCCATTTATCTGAAATTTACAGTATTTAATGCTTCTAGTTGAATAGTGCTCTACTGCTTAAGTTTTCTTAACCATAGGATATGTCAAAGTGCCAAAATTCAACGAAAAGTGAACAATCAGTAAAATATTGGTTGTGCCCCTAAAGTTAGGTCGAAGCCAAGTTGAAGACCCAGATCATGGTAGAAGGCTACCAAAGTGCACAAGCATACCTAAGACACCAAATAAACAACTTCTACGTCAATAGAAATGCTAAAGTCTAGGGTCAATGATCAATTTAGTCCAAAAGTTGAGAACTGCCTCTACAAACACACCCGAAGACTAGTATCGACCGAAATACTCAAATCAAGCTAGAAACACACAAGAAAATACATAACATTCTAAGACATGCCAGAGAATATAGAATATAACTTAGACCAGCAGCCAACATGCCACTCCAGAGGTCATTCGGGCTTCACTGACTCAAAACAACTCCTACTGACTAGAAGGAAGCAAATGGCACCCCAGACACAATTTGAGCATTCAAAAAAGTTGGAATTCCCTCAAATTACATACAAGTGTTAAGGGTTCACTCCCTGAGGTAATGGCATAGACAAGTCTGACCAAGTCAAACCATAGGGGTCCCGCCACTTATTCGTTTGTAAAATTTGTCCTTTTTTTTTATAAAATCATAAAAGTGTCCTAGAGTCTTGCCAATGGCAATGTTGGATTCCTCATACCCAAAAATGGTGGGAAGAGTCATCCTGGTGGTGCCTTCGAAGGTTAAAGGATTAGCTAACCTTATCTCTATTTCACTCCATTTTGGCGTAGCATTTTTCAAATGAACATAACTTAGCCTCAGAAATCCTAAATTGATTCCGGTTTTGACCTAATTGGTCTAAATTATTCCAAAAAGTGTTTGGGAGGTCCCAGAAGCTCCCAGAAATTACACCAAGGTCTTAAAATGGCCTGAATCTCTCAAGGTGAAACTTAAATTTTGCCGAACATGGTCCAAGCCAAGGGCTGGGGTCAAATTAGCCTTCTTTTTGGCCTAGTTGCCAAAAAGTTGCCATGCATTAAAAGTTTGCCAACTAAGTGTGTGGCAAACTTTCTTGCCTACTTTGAATTGTAAACTTGTTCGCCTTTTATGTTTTGCAAACATATTCACTGATGGTGCTATACAAACTTGTTTGCCTATCTTGTTTAGTAAAAAGGGTTCCAAAATAAGTTTAGCAAAGATGTTGCTTTCCTTTATCATTTCAAACTTGTCTACCCATCAGCTTATGCGAAGTTATTTGCATTCAAAACATTACAAACTTTTTGTTCACTCAAAAATCCTATAAATAGGGGCCTCCCCTTTTCATTTCCACGATCCCACATGCCTCCCTCTCTTTTTCATCCCTAAAGCCAGCTACTAAGTGGGGTTCTCAAGGTTTTTTGGAAGAATTCTAGGCTTTCTTTCCCTTGAGTTTTACGTTCAGTATAATTTTCTTTCTAGAAATTTTATTTTATCTTTCAATTCAATTTGTTTACATAATTAGAATAGAATGATTTTAATTGTGTAAATATAATTCTTTGTCAATGAAAGGTATTCGAATCATAATTCAAGGCTGGGTTGTATCCAATGTATAATATTGACCAGATTTACTCGAGACAAATTTTGTAAATTCCAAACATCATGTAAATGACAAGTCTACATTATATTACCATGCCTTACCATGCCATAACATTATTTTATCATGCTATACCATGTCATAATACCATGTCTGTCATGTCATTTCATGCCATATCGTTATAATACCATGCTAGATGTCATATTTGCCACGCCATGTCATCTTTATCATGTTATACCATATCATTGTCATCCTACACCATGCTCACATGCTATACTGCCATGTTATGCCATGTTACCATGCTCATTTACCATCCCACATCATGATATAACGTGCTAGAGATCATTGACCATGCTAGCACATGCTTTGATATGCCATGCACCATGTTTTGACATATTGGCACATGCTTTAACATATTAAAATATATCCAGATATGCAAACGCACACACACTAGGGCAGATGCATACTTAGAAATCAAATGCTTTCTAATCTAGAGTACTTACCTGAGTGAACGAGGCTCCAGAAACTGAAAATGACTTAGGATTGGTTAAGCCGTTGGTTTCTAAGTCATGACCTCCCCTAGACATATTGACATGCATCTTTGAACTATGATCCATGATGTCTAACATGTCCATAGCGTATCTAATCATAGAAACTGCATTACTCACGTCACACTAGGCTTCTAGGCCTTTCACATAGACTTGATCATCATCACTAAGAATTGAGCTGTCGATCTGAGTTGAGTTTACTTCCAAATGATACTTACTTACCTATGCTAAGTGCATCCTTGCGAGTTGAACTCTTCATCAGAGTGTAGCCCCCTCCTCCAATTAGCGCTAACTGTTCATTTTTCATTTGGAATAATGCTCGTTTCCACAATTACGCGCGAGGTACTAACTATCACTTCCCTTAGAGTTTAATTCCCCAACAGAGTGAACTCCATTTCCAATTATGTGCAAGGAACAAACTGTTCCCTCACTTGGAGCAAGGCTCCTTCCTACAGTTATATGCTAAGTGCTAATTATCTCCTTATATGGAGCCAAGCTCCTTTCTATAGTTATGCGTAAGGTACTAACTGTACTTCTTCATTCATATGCACGAAGCACAAACCTAGTGTAAAGTTATGTAACTTGATCCCTTAATAGGGTAAGTAGGTAGCTCAAGTAGAAGGCTTGAGTTCGGCCACCCTAGCGTGAAACGCTAACTTAAAGCTAAGCTCTACACTTGCACAATAGTTTAAAATAGTAGAGCTACGTAGACTTGATCCCTTAATAGGGTATGTACGCAGCTCAGGTAGAAGGCTTGAGTCCGGTCATCACAGTGCGAAGTGCTAACTTGGAGCTAAGCCTCTTTCCCTGGTTAGACGTAAGGTGTTAACTTTTTCTTCTACGGAGCAAGGCTCCAATCCCCAGTTATGCGCTAAGCGCTAACTATTCTTCTTGTTTAGAGTGAGGCTCCTTTCCCTCGTTAACTATTTCCAGTTATGCGCTAAGCTCTAACTGTCTTTCCCCAGTGAAGCAAGGCTCTTTTCCTCCAATTATGCTCTAATTGCTAATTATTCTCTCTGATCTAGAACTAGACTCTATTTTCAAGTTAAGCATGAGGTGCTAACTACCTTTTATCATCTGAAGAGAAGCTTTTTTTCCTAAGTTACGCACAAGGTACTAACTTTCATTTTTGTCCTTGAGCCTGACTCTAACAAGACAAAGATGATTACTCCTAATCCAAACTTAGAGCTAGGCTCTTTCTTCTCCTGATCTCATATATGGAGCAAGACTCCTTTAGGCTAATTCTGCATGCAGCACTGATCCTATCAGTCACATTCTCATATATAGTTATAAATCGTACCCCCACTAGGCACTGTCATAGAACTACATCGACCTGATCCCTTAGAAAGGTACGTAGGTGGCTCGAGCAGAAAGCTTGAGTGTTGTCTCTACGATCTTCATAAGCCATATCCGTGAGGCGCAACCCACACTTAGAGCGAGGCTCCCACACACATCCATCATCACATAAACACATAGTTCGAATCATCTTAGATCTAAACTACAATTGACCTGATCCCCTTCACAGGGCACGTAGGCAACTCAAGCAAATAGCTTGAGTTCAGTCACTTTAGTCGTTAAAGACCATTTTCAATACCTCACTATTTTTGAGCATGCACACATACTCATGCACAATTAAACATCTCACCACACTCGCACACACGAGCTAGGCTCAATCACCTTATATTTTATGTATTATTCGCATTTATGCGTTGTATACAATGATCATTATAAACTAGAGTATTATATTGAGAGATTACGACTGCAAAGAGCGAAAAAAAAAAAAAAACTCTAGATATCTTTAAGTATCTAAGCGTAGTGGTTTTCGTATGCTAGCCAAACCCCTGGACCCATTATCTTTGATTGCACAAACTAGTCAAGAGTCACTAAAAAGGGCCATTTACCACATATTTCAAAAACATAAACAAAATACTTTAAATCATAAGTCAAAACTTGAGTTTCTTGATACACCTATTTTGAAAGTGTCAAGCCATAGGCTAGAGCCTCGTAGAACCTAATTTTTATAGGAACACTGGAGAAGACAGTGCTAACCCGTTTGTTCCTTGTGATTGCATTCAACATTCATACACAATAAAGGAGACAACTTATTGTTGTCTTTGCATAGCAATAAAACCTACCCATTCTTATCTAAGGGACCAAGTCCTAAATAGACCATTTATTTATGCACAGTGAACCCTTGAGGATCACTCTTTTAAATAAAAACAAAGTGATTGTCATTCAGTCCAAGTTTGCCCTACATTAACCTATTGAGTCAAACTCAATGCATATCCTAGTTTAAAACCTAGATTTTGTCAAATCTCACCTCAAAACTATAAAAGTTTCAACTCGAAACTTTGCCAGATTTAAGTTTGAGAATTGGTAGAATATCTAAATCTAGGCAGAAATCTTAAGAAACACTCCCTAGAGTTTTCATCTTCAAATTCAGTCGTAGATTCAACCCAAAACTCTGTCGAATTTGGGACAGAAATCCCAGGTTAAAGTTTCTCCAAATTTTTGTCCAAAATTGCAATTTTGTCAAACCCTACCAAAAAATCTGCTACAATTTTAACTTTAAACTATGCCAAATTAAGGCAGGATTTTTGACAAACCCCATCACTAGAAAATCATCAAAGTTTGAACTTGAAACTCTGTTGAAATTCTGGTAGATATGAACTGAAATATGCAAAGACAAAAACTTAGTTAGGTTAATAAGGGGTATCCATTCAAATAAAGAAGAAGTTCTGTCTATCTAGCCAGACATTTGAAGATCAAGAATGAAGATCCGAAGACTCGAAGAGTAAATAAGATTTTTTATATTCATTTTTATTCTTCAATATAAAAGTATTCACTACATTATATAAAGTGAATACTCATTTCAATATAATTCATATATTATTTGTAATATTTCTTCCAATAACATATTTGAATAGGACAGGGTAATAAATAAGGATTCCAGTGACAATCTCTTTGCATATATTTTAAGTCACATTATCATTATTTCCCTCACCAATGAGGATGACCCCAAAATAGAATCAAATAAAATTAATTCAAAATCATTTTTAATAAATTTTCATTTTCATAATAGGTACCATTGCTACCATTCCCTTCGTTTAATACTCCTTTCTCAACACTAAAGATATGGCATCTTCTTCTAAAGCACTCAACACCATAAGAACTCAAACACTATCAAGACTACATCAGAATGAACAAGTCAATTGCCACCATTCCCAACTCTCAATGCCAGTCTCATTCCTGATGCCATTACTGATTCCTCTACAATCATAGCTACCTCTACTAATAATAGGATGTTGAGCTTACTTGTCCCCTCCTTCTTTGGGACCTTACTTTTTATCATCCTTAAAGTAACAATGCCTCCGTTGAACCCTCAAACCTCCCTCACAAAAGACCAAGTGATTGCCAGTTTGATTTTGGCTCTTAACTGGGCACTCGTCTATGTCCTTACCTCTTAACTTTTTCATATACTGCCTACTTACCTTCAAGCACCCCAAACCTCTAACACAAACAATGATCGCTACACTTAATTCCAGACATATCATTAGCCTAAACTTCCAGTTTCAAGCCAGCTTTTTAGTTTCTTCACCCAACAACTGCCATAACATTCAAACTAGCTGGCATCTAGCTTTAGTATACCACCCAGGACATCGCTGCAATTACTCAACATTTATATGTCTTACCCAGCAACCTCTCCCATCAACAATAGGAACCTCTGGCTTTACCTTATACTTCAATAGAGCTGGTCCTAACCCATAAGATCATGAACAATGAAAAGGCTGTAACGATTAACTCCGACCCTTATATTCATGGGAATATGGATTTCCAGGATCTATGCTTTTGTCCAAATGTGAGATTACCTCCCAAATCCTCAGAATCTTTCTCATCTGCTCTAACTACATCAACACAACAATATGCACCCTAGAAGTAGAAAATAGATAACCATCCCTAGCCCGAGCTTAGGCCAAGAAGAGACTTTCCTAATTTGGCTTGTACTTGGACTGAAGTTTATCAACAATTGCTCGCTACGCAATGGATTGTAACTTTGCTATATCGCACACCAACACCATCTTTCTCCCACTCTTACAATCTTTCTAAAAGTTGTGCATGCCATGGAGGATCACCGAGTCATGACACTAAAGGATGTTTGACTCTGAAGCATAAAATTCAAGACCTAATTGACAGTGGATGGATTAAGGTTCAAGCTACTCCAACTTCAAATGTTGCTGTCAATCCATTATCAAATCATAATACCTACACGTAAGAGGAAGTGTCAGACCCCCAAGACCTATTAGATGCTGCGATCAAGAATAGAACGCTTCAAATGATCAACCTCATTAGAGGAGAGAAAAAGAGTTTGGCTATTGGTAAGAAAGAGAGTTGAGAACCGAGAGGAAGCCAGAGAACTTAGAGCGAGAGTAAGTTAATCAAACCTTAACCAAATCAAATTGGTCTTGTAGTTACAAAATGAAATGCCTAATGAGCGCGTTTATGTAATTGGTTTGAAGATATAATCAAAGATTTGAGTATACGGTCTACTCAAAGTTTTAAAGGTGCAACGGGAGTTTACCGTTTGTGAGTTCTTCTCCGTTCATGACTCGCGGTAGGGATTTCAAGCTTCTAAATAGCATAAATAAGATATACAAAACCTAGAAATGTTGTTATGATAGGTATTCTGAATTTTGGAAGCATAAATGGATGATTTGAGTCAAGTGATATGCATATATATATATATATATATATATATATATATATATTGAAATGGAAATGTTGATTTAAAGTTAGATAATGGAATAAACATCAAATTTGTTACTTAATATAAGTCATTTAAGTTTTAGAACACCCTTAGAAACAAAGATTTAAAGTTACAACACAAGAGTATAAGGTTTTTAAAGCAAAAACTAAGAAAACAAGAAAACCCAAAACAGGGCGTTGCTAGTGCATATAGTGGGGCATCCCTACCTCTTTGTGGGGCATTTGTGCCTCTTGCTGAGCACCCGTGACTCTTTGTGGGGCACCCCTAAACCTCTATCCAGAACCTTAAATTTTGCTTCCCTGTTGTATATTTTAAAACCAAACATTATGATATTAAGTAGATGAAAAGTGCATGAATTAGAGTATAAAAGGAAATGTTTGGAGAGAAAGAATTGGTTTTAAGGCTTGTTTTGGAATTAACTAAGTGAAAACCTAGCCTAAGTTTGTGATTGCCCACAGAGAGGCACCCTAACTCTTTGGCGGGCGCCCGGGTCCCTTATGGGGCACCCACGTTACTCCAAAATCCTGTTTTGTGCTCTTTGTGGGGTTAGGTTTATGTGCATACACGCCACATTCGATATACATTCAATATAAGGTGTTCTAACATTATTAATGAAAAATATGTAATGTTTGATCAAAATGGGTTGAGATTGTGTTATTGGGATGAGAAAACATTGGAATAAAATAATATTATATTAATGTGATACTGGAATAATTTGAGATTATTGAATTTGTTGTTGTGATGATAATAGTTGTTCCTTGGTTGAATGAGATGATAAAAAAAGTATGATAATGTTAATGGAAATGGAAAGAGATAAAATGGAAATGAGACATTAGTGGTTCGAATGTTTGGATGCTTTATAAAATGGGAAATACTTATAGGATAAAATGAAAGATATTGAATTATGGAAGAGATATATGATTTAATATTTATTGTTTTGTGAAATGATTGTATTATTATTGTTGGATTATGATTACTGGGATATAATTAGTTGTTTATATTAAATGATATTGATGAAAATGATATAATAATTCAGTCTGCAATGTGATGGGTTTTTGTTGAAATTGATAATAAAAGTGAAGGAAAATGATAAGATGATATGTATTGATTATGGATTATGATGATAAGTTAAAAACATAATATTAATGATGAAAATGGAAAAGATGATAAAATGTAATTTTTATTGTGCGACAGGGGATGGAGGGTACTACAAACTAAGAAGGGTACGGAGATTATCTAGGGTTGAAAGACCCAAAACCTGTGCAGGGATTGATATTCATTTCGGTACGTTAGTAGCCTACAACATTTTTTTTTTTTGGGTAAGTAGTAGCCTACAACATTCCTATAACATGGCGTGTATTGTGGCTAATCGTGGCCTTGAATGATCATGAATTTTGATTCATTATTCTATTAGGTGTTGGCTTAACAATACGACATTGGTAGTACCCATCTTATAAATGTCAATGCAAATAAGAATGTGATTGTGATTTGAGGATGATGAGTTTAAGAAAGATAATAATTGGATTAAATGTTGAGATTTATGATGATGATTTTGGTATTGGATTTTTAAAATGTATTGTGATGATGTTTGGAGATATTATTCATATATATTATGATCCTAATACTTGGTTTTGATGATGTGTTATGATATGTTGAAGATGTTGATTTGTATATGATGATTGTGCTTCATGCTATCGATTTACATATTATATAAGCTTTTATTATGCTTTATGGGCACAAATGGACTAATACTTAAGTCCCTACAAATTTTATTGCAGGTCCTGAGACTAAGACATGGGTGGGCCATAATTGGATTTGATGATGCATTTGCAGTGGCAGATATTTTGTACTTAAAATTTAATTATTCGAGATTGTGATATTTGTTTAAGTCTAAAGATTATTCGATTGGGTTAGAAAGGTTGTAAGGCCAAGATGTTATTTTGGATTCGAGTTGGAGCATTATTGTCCAGTTGGATTGAGACTTAGATATTATGGATTTATTATTGTTATTTGTTATTAAGATTGCTCCAGAGTGGTTACATTGCTCTAATCAGGTATTGGTAATATGTGCATGATGTATATGTTTAATCACTAACCCCTCAGGTTACAAGATTCGAGGTATGATAATTATATGAAATTATATACATATATACTAGAAAATGTTGCATTCCTTGGGTTATTATTGAAATCTTTGTCGAATAAACATACTATGTAGATGTTTACATGTTTATATATGACTGATTGTTGAACTCGTGGTTTGGATGGATGATTTGGAGATAAAATGGTTTAATTTTTTGTTGAAAAAGAACCCTGATTTTGGCTTCTCTGCACAATGTCATTCGAATGCCATTCAAACTGGCATTTGAATAGCTTAACTATCTTAGTCATTCGAATGAGCATTTAGATGGATTAAGTATCTAACCATCCAAATAGGGTGTTCAGATGGTGTGTTGGGTTTTGTAAAACTTCATTTTTGAGATTTAAAATGTTTTTTGTGTCTAAATTCACTGTTATTGATTTTAAAAGATAAGATGAACGGCAAATCATCATCAAGTCTAATGGAAATGCATTATTCATATGAAATGATGTTATATTACATGATTTAAGTATATTATGTACATGGAGCTAGGGTTGCATCATTCGATTATATGTTATGATTATTGATTAATCGAGATTGCCATATAGATATTATTAATGTGCGGAAGCACAAATTATGTATATGGACGAGATCCCTACTTTTAAGTAAAATGATAAAACGAGATTTTTAAATACTCTATGATCGCCCAGTCAATATTTATGACTAGAGATTAGTCATGGGAGTTAGGATGTTAATCTTGAGATATTATATTAAGATATTTCTCCAGATTGTTACTGAACCCCGCTTGATATAGATAGATGCCTGACTAGGAGTATAATATAGTTTTTTAGCAGAAACATGTAGAAGGTATAACACGGTTCTGATGAGTCTTACACCGCGGAGGTGTAACATGCTCTCGACTTGTAATATATTGAGATAGTCATTTACTGTAAGTGAAAACGATGCAGTTGGTGACTCTGTGTGTTTTGTTAAGTGCCACTCATCCAAAGATAAGGTTGTGGTAAATCGAGATTAGAGAATGCAATGGCTATTGTATCATACTTGCATTGATATATTATATTTTGTTAAGAATATTATAAGTTATATTGTGCATTTGATTATCATACACTCATCCACAGTTACATAATCTTACCTACTGGGACACAATTTTACCTACTAGGTAGTGGTGCTTACCTCTTACTTATTACAAGTGATCCCACGATATGAGAGTGTAGTCGCCTAAAGTTGAACTGAGACTAATGGATATAATTTAACTATTATTTTTTTTATTGTTAGATTATTGTATTTTTGTTTGTGCGATCCGAGGTGTAGGTCCCACAGACTATTTATATTTTTAAGATTGTATTATGATGCTATTATTGCTACATAAAGCTTTGGATGCTGTCATAGTGTGTGACATGAATTTATATTTTGTTGATGCTATTTATGATTATTTTATATGAGAATAAGAGACGATAATAGATGCTCTGATTGTTATTATTTGATTAGACGTAACCTTGGATTAGGTTTTAGTTGATTTTATTAGCGCCCATGCTCCCATGTCATTTGTCCTATACTATGACATTAAGGATGTGACATATTCAATAAAATTACATAATTTCATAAAATAGTTATTGAATTATTTTCTTATAATTATATTTTTTTACATGCCAATTTTTGTAAGCTAATACAATTGGTCAAAGTTGTGCTTTTAGATAAGTATTAAAAATTTATATTTTATCAGATCTCGATCTGATCCCATCTTAAAAACCAAGGTTGACTCTAGAATATATATTAATCTTAAACCTATCTAGTTGATTTGATCTCTTTTTAATTTCAAAATATTTGTCAATTTTAATAAAATCTTTTATTTTTTTAATTTTTGACTTGTTTTACAAAATTAACTTGACTTAAAAATATTATTAATTTTTTGATTGGTTTTATAAAAATAATTCAAACTAAAAATATTATTTTTATTAATCATATATTGTACTTTATAGAAATAACTTACATACTAACTACTATTAATTAGATTTTTGACTAAATGATTAACATGATCAATTTCAATTTAAAATTAGAATTTAAAAAAAAATTAATCCCAAGCCTAATTAATATTTAGGCATTTGTTTTTGTATTTTTAAATTTAGAATATACTAAGAGTTGTTATTGTTAGAGAAGTTATATATTTTCTTAAAATTTAATTAATATTCATTCATTTTAAATCAAAATTTAAGCCAAATTAATTTTAGATATTTTCCTTGTGTTTTTAAATCTAATTTTTAATATATTTAAAATATGTAAATTTTACAACACTAATGAACCAATAAGTAAGTGGGTCCATTTTTAATAACTCGTTAGATTACGATACATTCTTAAAATTACATACTACAACTCCAATGGTTATATAGACAAAAGAAAAAATAGAGTTGTGATCATGTACTGGTGTGAGATAAAGAAAAAGGTAAATTTTGAAAAAATGTATAGAAAAATTTAGAAGAAAGAGAGAATATTTCATTCAAAGAGTTCTAAAAAATAAAAAGTATAATGGTAAATAGAGAAAGTGCACATAAGATTTGGTTTAACCAAGAAAGAAAGGGAAACAATTACACCACTTAAATGCATGCATAGATTTATAAAAATAACTCAAATAGTAAGTATTATTAATTAGTTGAAGATTGTCAACATGACTAATTTCAATTTAAAATTGAAAATTTTCTTTAAAAAAAGAAAACTACTCTCAAGCCTAACTAATATTTAAACATTTTTTGTGCTTTTAAATTTAAAATAAAATAAAAGTTGTTATCGTAAGAGAAATTATATTATTAAAATTTAATTAATATTCAATAATTTTTAAACTTTTTCCAAGCCAAATCAATTTTTTAGTCATTTTTCTTTATTTTTAAGTATGTAAATTTTACAACTATAGTGAATCAATATGCTAGATCCATTGAAGAAACTTATGAGTTTGCCTTACAGTGATGAAAATCACATATCAAAATCATTTATGAAATGAAAAAAATCAAGTTTTAATAATCTACAAATGTGGGACAACAAGAAGTAGAAGTATTTTATTCCAAGATTTGTGAACAAGATGAGGGTAATTTATTTAAAGATATGTTAACATAAAATAAGAAGAATGATGAATACAGAGAGTGTTAATTGGTCATAATTTTTTTTTTGGTTTATAAAAATAACTTAAACTAAACGTATTATTACTAATCAAACATTGTGCTTTATAAAAAATGCATATATATATATATATATATAATCAACGTGACCAATTTAAATTTAAAATTAAAATTGGGAAAAAATGAGTGAACCTATTTGTACTCCTAATAGATTTTTACACTCCATTTTATTTTTTTATTAAATAAAATTACACAACTATTCTCATTTTTCTAACAAAATATTTTGTACAATTTAATAGCATAAATACCCTTCTACATAAAACCTAATTAATATCAACTTTCAAAACTTACTTACCCAAAAAAAAAAACTTTCAAAACTATTTTTTATTTTTGATAATTAATTCTTACTCAATTGAAAATTATATTTTTACTCACATTAATTTATTATTGAAAAATATAATAATGTGTTTATTTTAATTTTTATTAGCTAATTAATTAAAAAGTAATTGATTGAATTGCTTGATATTTGTACAGAATAATATATATAAATGGATAAGTTTATAATTAGATTATTATATTACACAACCAACCTATCTCATAGGCTACTATAATCACACCTATACCTAATTATGCAATCATAGTTTTATAAGGCTTCATTTGATATTGAAATTTAATTAGTTTACCAAACTTATTCCTTTTATGATTTTAAAAAAGAAAGGTTAATCATGTTTGTACTTTGTAATGAAAACAAAATTTAGTATAAAATATTTTATTTTCACCATTTTATATTGACATATATTCAACTTTATTATCTTCATTTTAAAGATATTTTAAAATTATATTTCATTTTTGTCACGTCTTTATAAATTTATAAATGGTACTTCAAGCTTATCATTTTTATTTCATTTTATTTATTTTAATAATTCACTCTACTTTATTCTATTTTTTCTTTACAAAAAAATTAAAAAATATTTGGTATACTCAAAAAATATTTACATAATTATTTTCTTCAGTGTACATAATAGACATAAACCTATAGTTAATTAAATATTTCTTATTTTTATTTCTACTTTAATTTTTATTTCTATTCTTTATGATTATCCATTATAATTCTTTATATGGTAGTACTGCATTTTTATTTTTGTTTAAGAAAGAGTAAGAGTAATTAACGAAATTCAAAGCAGATATAAACTTAATGCTCATTCAATTTTGTTTTTACTTAAATTCAAATTAAAATAAAATTTAAAATAATTTGTTCGATAATTAATTTATTTTATTTTTAATAGTAGTTAGATTTCAAATATAGATATCATTATGTTATGTTACATATTAAATTATTATTATTATTATTTAAGACCTTAATTATTGAAGTACCATGGAAAAAATATTATTGCAATTATTATACTTCTATAACTAGTAAAAGGACTCTCTTACCAACTTTATGATTTTTTATTTTTAATTAATAAATAATAATAATAATAATAATAAATTATCTTCTCTAATTTAATTTTAATTATTTAAATATTTATTTTAATTATTAACAAATAAATATAAAAATAAGGATTTTATTTATCTATGGTTTTTGAAGTTTAACTTTACTTTATAAATTATATATGAGTAGGCCTATTTGCAATTCACAAATAGATTCTTATATTCCACTTTACTTTTCCAAGTTAATATGAATTCAATTTTTTTTATAAGGGAGTGTAATTTTATTTAGTGAAAATTTAAAGTGGAGTGCAATGATTTATTTGTAGAGTGCAAATAGATTTGCCAAAAACAAATTCCCTAACTTAATTAAATTTAGATGGTGTTTGAATGGCAAAAAAATACAAAAAGTTGATGTAAAGTGATATGTGACGAAATTTGAATGGAAAAAAATGAAAAAAGTTGATAGGTTTTAGTGAGTTTTGGTAAACCAAACACCCCTTAGGCATTTTTCTGTATTTTCAAATTTAAAAAGTACTAAGAGTTTTTATTGTGAGATAAATAGTTTTTAAAAATTTTTCCAAGTTTAATTATTATTTAAGTTTTTTAATTTAATTTTTAAAATGTGTAAATCTTAGAGATAATGTGATCGATTTAAATTTAAAATTAAAATTTAAAAAAAAATTACTAGCATGTCTAATTATATTTTTAAATTTAAAAGATACAATGATGCATTTGAAGCATGTAAATTTTACAACTATTTTGAATTAAGACAAAAGTGGGTCCATTCTATGAACTTTGAAGTCACTTCACAATAATTAAAATTATATGTCACATAGTTTTATATGTAAAAAGAGAATGTTAAATTATGATCATTTAGTGATGTGAGACAAAACAGAGTAAGATTTTGTGAATGAAAAAATAAAAAAAGAAACGAAAATATTCTTTTAATATTAGATATCTATATTTATACTATTATAAAAAGTCCTAATATTTGAAAAACTTTTTTTGATTACTTTACCCTTATTTTTTTCAATTTAACTCAATTCTGTCCCTGCATTATTCTAATTCTAATATAATTCTATAATCCAACACTATTAGAATTCTTTATGATTGTGCATTATCTTTTTTTTTTTTCCAGTTTAATTGAATTCTAATTCAACTTTATAACCCAACTCTAGTAGAATTATTTATGATGAATTAGTTTGAATTTATATTAGCTATATCATCAAGAAGAAAGGAAAAAAAATCCCAAGTTCCTATTTTATCTTTGTTATTCTAGATTTTCCATCTAATAAATTACTTGTCTAAGTTTGAATCATTCTGAGTGATGCAATTAACTATTAGGTAGATTTAGCTCATGATCTAAAGTTTGGTCCATACTCGATTAGTTCATTTATTCATACATATAGGTATTTTGAGAGTGTTCCAATCAAAAATACGTATAGGTATTTTTTTTCTTATTTTCATTTAATTGGGAATTATTTTTACTTTTGATATCAGAGAAGATTATTATTTTTCATCTTTTTTTCTTTGAATTTTTTTTTATGTATTTTTTTAGATTTTTCTTTCTAGATTTTGGATTTTCATTAATGGGTTTGTCTTCAATTTTTTGTTTTGATCAGGTGTTGTTGAGCATGCTTATCTTCTGGAGCCTCTCTGGTGGTTAGGCATGATTACGAGTGAGACTTTTTCTTTTTATTTTGTTTTAATTCTTCTGATAATTAATTTTTTTTTTTCATGATTCATCCATTCATTCACAAGGACTTAAGTTTCAATATATTACTAACGTTTGGCTTTTTTTTTTTTTTTTACAAAGACTAATTCAATATATTGTTAATATTAAAATATGTTTTTTTAAAATATATATTTTAGTGAAATATTTTATTAAATTAAACTATATTTTATTCAATGATAATTTATTCCTAACTCACATACTTCATTTATGTATCTTATTATAATTAATTATTATTAACAATAAACAAATTATAAAATAAATTTAAAAAATATATTTGATAAATTATGTAAAGACCCGAAATTTTTGGTTTTTAAATTATAATATTTTAAAATTATAATATTTTGGACCGCCATTTATATTTTATGTATATTGATCTTGTGTTAATTAATTAATTAATTAATTTTTTTTGTTATATGCATTAAGTGTGCTTACATTAATTTTTTGTTTATTTGTATTTGTGTGTGTGAACAGTGACATGTATGTATGTATATTGTGCTGTGTTTTCCCATTGGATGAAAGAGGTGGCTGGAAAATAATTACAATGAGGGAGGCTAAGAGTTGGCAGGTGGTGGGAGTTATAGGGGAAATTGTGGAGGTTTTATGATGGTGTATGCACCTAGTAGGAGAGAGGAGGGTTTGTAACTTATATCTACATAATTGCATTGTTTTCATTGTTTTCTTTCCTATCTTCTTCCTTTCTGTGTGAAAAATATATACATATATAATAAAATAAAGGGAGTAGTGCCTACCATTTATCTGTTGGAAGAAAAGACGAACGTGATCGTAGAGAAAATTTGGAGCGAATTCGACGGAGACTACTCGTAGGGCCGACTTGAGTTGGTATTTTATTTGGGGTTTTATATATTTTATCGACGTATATAATTTGAGGTAGGTGAGATTGTGTTTATTTGATATAATTTTTTTTATCATGTCATGTATATATATATGTGTGTGCAAGATATGAAAAGTTTGATTTATGAATTGATTTCTTGATTATGTGAAATTATGAAACTTTCACATTGAAATAGGTACACTATTTTTCCATAAAAATCATACTTAGAGATCGATTTAATTTATGAAAATTTTATATGTTAAATTAGACATGTAGAAGAGTTCTCTGTAAAAATTTCATGATTTTTGGAATTTAAATGAACTTATTAAAAATAGTTAAACTTGACTAATTGGTTGAGATTTCTGTACCTGGATCAGCACACTGTTTTTATATGAAATTCATACTTAGAGGTTGAATTAGTTTTTGATATTTTTTTACATGGGAGTACATATCCAAAATAGCATCCAGTAAAAATCTCATATTTTTTTTGAGCAAAAATGGATTTTACAAAAATCGTGAAAGATGACTGTTTGTTTTAAATTGCTGTGCTGACAGGAGTTTGATTTTTGATATAAAAATGATACTTAGAGATTAAATTAATTTCTAAAAATTTTATATATGAAAATAGACATGTTAGAGATTCTGCAGTAAATTTTGTATAAATTTTTGAGTAATATTTTATTTTATAAAAATATTGAAACTTGGCTGTTTAGTTTACATTGCTGTACTGACAGCCGTCAGATATTTGGTATAAAAGGTATAAATAAAAGTTGATATAATTTCTGAAATTTTTTATGTGTTAAACTAGATATATTAGTGAGCTTTCTGTGAAAATTTCAAAGTTTTTGGATAAAAAAATGAATTTTATAAAAAATCATGAAAGTGAGCTGTTCTGTATGGTTCTAACAGAAATACCCATTTAGTATTTTTAAAATCCGTATTAGATGGCTTTATGAATAAATTTTAAATCTTGTTTTTATGAAACTAGACTTAATTATAAGTATTTTAGGCTTTTGAATTAGTGTAAAATATTTCGTTTTCTATTTTTAATGAATTATCAAACTTTATGTCTTGAATCCTTCATTGTCATGAAATGCTTGATATAAAATTTTATTTACCAAGCTAGCTGTATATATATATATATTCCTGAATATGGTTGACCAAGCTAGCTGTATATATATATATTCTTAAATATGGTTGCATGATATTTATTTGATAAATCTTGTATGAGAATATTTTTATGAAAGGGCAACATGAAACTTAGGCCCGAAACACATTCACATTTTATAAAACTTATAAAGTAAAGAGAAGAACACACAAAAAAAAATCAAATTAGGGAGAACTTTTGTGTATCTTGTGCTGTTAATAAAAGGAATTATTTGAGATTTGATTTTTGGGTTATTGGGGTCATTAAGGGTACTAGAAAGAGTGGGTTTTAGAGCCCAATGGTTGAAAGCCCCAAAACTTGCGCAGGGTAGTTAGTATAACCAGTAGGCTAGAAACTTACAAAATGTATATACGACTTATTATAGCGTATATTTAGTGCCGGGACTACGGGACTGGTTTGCCTACTAAGGCAAATGAGTACATTTGGGACTGCGGGACCAAATGTACCCCATGATTGAGGTTTGGGGATGTGATGAGTACATTTGAGACTGCAGGACCAATTGTACCCTATGACTGAGATCTGGGGATGTGATAAGTACATCTAGGACTGCGGGACTAGTTGTACCCCACGGCTTAGGCCTGGGGATTTATTTTGGGTTTAGTTCTGAGGCCACAGACTAAACTTGCAGAGTACCTGACCCATAGTATGATATTGGTGTGTGGTGATATGAATGAAGTGATATGATTTATTTTTAGCATGAGACTGCGGGATTATGGCTAAGTGACTTTATAATTTGAATGCAATGATTAAATATGGCTATTTTGAAAGTCTTAAGATTTTTAACTTCTTTTCTTATTAATTAGTGTTTAAAGCATTGCATGATTAAGAAATTGTATTTTATGAACACTCTCTGAGCACACGTGAAATTTAGTGCTCACCACCTACTACAGTTGGTAATGCAGGGGTTGATGCTCGTGATGGACTAGTGGGTTAGCTAGCCATCTTGGGTTGTGATAGCTGGATGATTTGTTTTATTTTGCATTCCAAAATTTACATTATAATGTAATGGAGTTTTGACTTGGGCCCATATTTGTGGCATGGTTTTGTAGCCCATTTTGAGGACATCTTAAAGTTATTTTGAGTATTCAAGAAATTGAATAATATTTACTTTAATTAGCTTCCGCTCTGATATGGTACATTTTTCATGGTTTGATATTTATTTTTGAGTTTCGTTCCCACGTCCCCAATTGTAGATTTCGGGGCGTAACAAATTAAATATTTCTTTAGATAAATTTAATTACAGTAAACAAAATTACACTTTTAAATGTGTTTTCTATTTTTATGTTAGAGAAAAAGATAATTGAAAAAAACAAAAACCAAAACTGATACAAATAAACAAAAAATATAAATAAAATATTTTATGATATTAAAATATGTTATTAAAAGAAAACACCAAATCTTATATATTTTAAGTTTCAATATATTAATTTTTAATGAGCCAGGGTTTAAATTATCAAATATTTGAAATATATTGGATTAAATAATATATTCCTATTTAAAATATTATACAAATTCATATGAAATTTTAATATACATAACAAACTTAAAATATATATTTAAAATAGCATTCACGCTCAGAAAAAATTTGCTAGAATTATACTACGATAATTTTTATTTATGATTAACATGGTTAGAAGAAAGAGAGTGCATAGAGTATAATACTGTTTGTTAATTTTGTAAGTCATTAAGAATGCGAATGAGTTTGCTCTATTTATTTTTATTAGATGATATTCCTTTATATAAAAATTATTTTTTGTTTATGCATTTCTTTTTTTAAACTTATTTTTTAATTTATTCATTAAAATATATTAGGTCTGACTTTTTAAGATTTTTTTTTCTATTTTTAGTGTGATTGTTAATATTAGGTTTTAAAATTTTATTATATTTTTTATTATTGATAAAATTTTAATTTTTTTGTATACCAGATTTCAAGAAAAATTTATTCTTTACTATATTTTTCAATTTGTTCATTAAAAAATATAAGGTAAGATTTTTTTTAGTTTTTTTTGTAATTTTTTAATATGATTGTTTATATAATTTTTTAGATTATATTATATTTTTTCATTATTCTTAAAATGTAAATTTTTGCATATTAAATTCCAATGGAAGCTTCTTTTTGAAGCTATTTTTTAATTTGTTTGTTTAAATATATTAGGTATAATTTTTTAAAATTTTATTTTATTTTTTTGTTTAATATGAAAATATTATTGTACAATAATAATAAAAAAATATCAAAGCATTACAAAATTTCATATTTCAATTTTGTTAAATTTTTCATTAATAAGATGTTATATTTATTTTTATTAGATGATATTCTTTTATATTGAAATTATTTTTTATTTATGTATTTGTTTTTTAGCTTATTTTGCTTAAATGATTATTAATATAAATTTTTATTAAAAATTAAATAAATATATAATATGACATACAATATATTTAAATATTTGTGATACGCGTATGTATTCATACATCTACTAAAATTATCTTTCGCATATTTTGAATATGATTCTTTAGGATTTCGATGGATTTTTTGGTCCATTATTTTTTAATTTTACCCTTACTTTTTGTTTATATCTACTGAAAATCCTTCTTAACATATCAACTACTCAACTTTTTGGAATAATTTTACTCTAACTCCCCAGTTGCAATCTTCTATATTTTATAATCAATTTTTAACACTTCATTAATTTTTAATTTTACATAATTATAAATATATATATATATACACCTATATATATATGCTTATATCAAATAAAAAATTTACGAGAATAGACCTTAATAGATTTTATAAACCAAATAATTAAAATTATATAATTTTTTGGCGTTGGGCTCTTATCAAGACACTTAATATAAAAAAAAATATAAAGATTTTAATGTAAGTTTTATTTTTTTAAAATAATATTTATATTTTTTATTGTTAACTTATTTTTTAAATTTAGATATATAAAAGAACAACATACGCATGCAATGCATGTGCATTTTTCTAGTGAATATAAGTGTATGTATGTAATCACTATTGACCGATCTAAGTTGAGTTTAGGAAGAAAAAAAAATTAGCTTTTACGTAGTTGACTACTAGTTAAGTATTAAAAAGTTAACCTCTTTTTCTGTGTTTGACAATGGGAAAAAATTAACTTTTTAGTAATTAGTTTTTTAACTTTTTGTTAATTTGATATTTTTACTTTCAAAGTTTGAAAGAATTTTAAAATATAAAAAGATAAATTTGATAATTTAGATAAAGTTAAAAAATTAGTAACTGATACCTTAACTATCAAACTCTTTATATTTTTTATTTTTTATTTTTTCCCAAACGCAAGTTAAAATCTAAAGACAAATGCTATACAGGCCATTAGCTTTTTGGTTACTTGGCCGAGATTTCGATTTTTCTTTTTTTTTTTTATATATATATATTCTTTTTACCAGTCAAACAATCATCAGCTGCACGTTTTACATGTGATCCAAGAATAGTTCACTCTGCTCGTTTGACTCTGACAGCAATCGAACCAAATTCACACCAAATAATGTACACCATATTATTTTCTTTTTGTCTCTTGTTTTGGTTGGAGGCATGCGTACAAAGCAATTCAAGCAAATCGACCATCCCCTTGGGCTAATTTGTTTGTGCAATTAAAACAAATCTCTCTCTCTCTCTCTCTCTCTCTCTCTCTCTCTATCTATATATATATATCACCCGACAACCTAATTTTTTCTTTTTTTAAAACGTTTAACATACAATACATTTGGAGATTGGGCGGAAGGGATTCCGCCAACTTTTTAGGCAGTGCAAAGGTTAGCCTCGACGAGGCTAGAAATTGACTCAACTTTCTTGTCCTTAAAATTGCTTTTCAACTCCTCAAGAGCCAATGCTCTGAACTTCTCCACCTGTTTCATCCATCTCCCCTCGTTTCCTCCCGATCCGTTCACTATCCCCTGTATGGTTCCCGCATAAAGCCCGTACTTTCTCAAATTCTCTATCTCCTCCTCGCTTCCTCCTCCTAGTATGGCCCCACACGCAGCTGCACACGCGTGTAGCTCACCTTCCTTCTTCATACACACGTGTTCGATCCACCGCTCGTCGTCGTTGGACCGACTGATCTTGACTAATATGTTTGCGTATTGTTCATTGACCATCCCCTGTGAGCCTATCGCACGTGCGATCTCGACGGTCACGCGAACGATCCGACCCGAATTGTTTTCGGCCGGGTCAAGTGAACGGGCCAACAACTCAAACCCAAACGGCACAATTCCGTCGCCGATGAGGAGCTCAATGTTTGGGCCGTAGGCGTGATGGATCGTCGGCTTGGGAATGGGCATGTCCGTCGAAGGGAGGTGCTCGTGGACGTAGGCGGCGGAGTGCACGAGGTGCAGCGCGGAAGCGGCGGCCATGGCTTGGTCCCGGCGGCCTCCGACGAGCTCGCAGGCCGCGACGCACAGGGCCGGCGCCTTGGTTCTCGGCGCGGCGAAGGCTAGCTTGTTCATGGGCTCGAAGACGGTCTCCGGCTGAATGACGGGGATGGCCTTCTTGAGATGGGCCTCAATGTCCGCTTCTATGGAGGCCCAGTAAGACTGGCTCTGGGACATGGCGTTCACCGTGGTCCTGCAAAACGACGTCACCGACGACGGACGGCGTGGATTTAATCCGGAGAGAGAGAGGGTGCTCGACCCGCCATTGCAGTGGAAGAGAGCTCCTGCCATGGTTTCGAAGAGGAAGAAGAAGATAACTGGGGCGAGTAATTTGAAATGCCTGGGCTCTAGTGCACTTTATAAGGAAGGTGATTTTAGTGCCCGTGCGGGCACGTGCTAAGCGATCTGGACGGTTGAGATTTTAACATGAGAAGATCAATGGAGTGAGAAATGGGTGATTAAAACACGTTTGATGCAATTATTGGACTTGTAAAATAAAAATCACGCGTCGCGTAGATGGTGCGTGGGGCTTTTTTTTTATTTTTTTCACACGTGTTATAAATGATAGTTTTTGGAGACATGAAGGTGGTTAAATGCCATTTGGTTAGATGTTGTTTTCCGGGTTGGCTGCCTTCTTCTCTTTTTTTTTTTTTTTTTTTTGTGGTAATTGGTTGGCCGCTTTGTTTGATTTAATCGCTCAATTATAACTAGGAAATAATATGCACACATTACACGTGTGATCAAGCGGAGGTAGAATTTTTACTGAGGGACATTGAACACCTAAAGAAAGAACAACGATCGAGTTATTTTTAAATTAAAAATAGGAGAAAAACGATATTATTTTTAGAGAGAGAATAAATTATTCTTGAATATTAATCAGTGAATATACTTATCACGGTTAATTGTTCAAACACCTGAAATTTATTAGAGATATCATTTGCTACAAAAAAAATATAATTATTATTAAATTTTATTATCTATAGAATTTATTGTGTTACGTGCTAAATTTACTAATAGTATGTACAAAAATATGTAATAGTGTATTGAAAGAATACACTTTATTTTACAAAAAATATTAAACTTAATTCTTGTAAATTTCTTTTATGTTAAAAATTTTTGAGTTAACTTTAAATTTTTAATAAAGCCAAATTATTTTAATTTTTAAATAAAATTAAAATAGTAAGGAGAGTATTTTAGTAATTTTGTATTAAAAATTGAGGGGGTCACTTGCCTCCCTTACTTTCACGTGGCTCTGCCATTGCGTGTGATTAAATTTTTGTATAGTTCTTTTCTTTTGTTATTATTTTTTCCTCACTTGTCCGAATTGGAAAGAAAAGTTAAAGAACATTGACATCCCAAGAACAATTAAAGAAGAAAGTTAAATAGCATTTGTGAGATTCAAACTTACGACACGATTTAAAAAAACGAGAGATTCATCCGAATTGATATTCTGTTTATATGTTAGTATAAATCTTACTATTTTGAATTTTAAATTTAGGAATAAGAAAACATAAAAATTGGGAGAAATGTTTCAATGTTAAACTAGGTCCAACAATCTTTGAAAATGAAACTTTCTTGATCCCACACTGATTAGTGTCCTCCAGAGCTAGGGCACACCTCAAACTACATCACGTGCGGTGCACATGAATGGACTCGAATATTTGTCCTTTTGTTTACTTTCATTCCATGAGCTTAACTTAACCATTAAAGGGTATTCGATTATACCCTGCTTAGTCAAACGATTCACTTAGGCAGTCCATGTTTTTTGACATTTCACTTTGCGCCACATGTGAGAATTCGATTATTATTCCAATGAAAACACTGCTTGTGCAAAGTATCATTGGAACATCTTCACCAGAGCATCATAGAGACGCTGCACCACGAACCGGCTGCAACCATATAACCCCGGATCCCTCTAGAGTCAGGTCAGAAATATCTTAGGGGGCCAGGAGGGCGGGTGATCACTCACTTTCAGAGTGATCTCTCAAGGGTACTGGTGGCCTTATGTACAGAAAGATGCTTGCCAATTCTCTAAAAAGTGTGAGAAATGTTAAAGGTTTGCTCCTATCCTCCACTAGCCAACTTAAGACTTGAGTCCCCTCACTAACCCCTAGCCTTTTGCACAATGGAGGCTGAACATTGTTGGGCAATTCCCAGCAACCCCAGGTGGTCGGCATTTGCTTCTAATCGCAATTGCCTATTTCACTAAGCGGGTGGAGGCGAAGCCGTTTTCCACCATAAACGATACTTTGTCTAGAGGAGGATAGTGACGTGGTTTGGCGTACCTTGATGCGTCACCTCTGACAATGGTATTCCAATTTGATAGCTTAGCTTTCAAAAGTTACTATTCTGACCTAGGCATTTAGAACCATTAATCAACTCCAGCATATCCCTAAAGCAACGTCAGGTTGAGGTCTCCAACAAAACAATGCTAGACAACATTAAGAAGCGGCTTGATCAGACTAATGGTCGCTGGGTGGAAGAGCTACCAATAGTCCTATGGGCTTGTAGGATCACTTAACGCCAATCAATCAAAGAGACTTCTTTCTCACTCGCCTATAGTTTAGAAGCTCTTATCTCATGCCATTGGAGATTGACACTTCAACCATCAAAACGATAGCATTTATGTAAGGCAACAACAACACTACCATAGAAAAAAACTTTGATCTCCTAGATGAAAGGAGGGAGCTCGCTCAGATTAAACTAGTGGCCGACTAGCAGCAGCTCAGAGAGCCTGCAGTAAGAATGTTTGACCGATGGCATTTTCAAAGGGAAAACCCATCTTCAAGAAAGTAATGCTATCCATAAAGAACTCGGCTAATGGCAAGCTTGGTCCAAACTGGAAAAGCCCTTACAGAGCCACTCAAGAACAAAGCTTATTGACCAAAAGATTTGGAAAGAAGACAACTACTAAGGCCATGGAATGCTACCAATCTTAGGAGATTTCATCACTAGGTTAAATAACTCCTAAGATTACCAATAAAGAAGATTTTTTTTTAATACTATAACAAAACAATTGCTTGGCACTTGCTTGGAAGTGCCACAACTCAAAACAGTTAAGTCTAACTTAGGTTAGTAAAGTGATCGCTTGGTAGTTGCTCGGCAATGCCCAGACTTCAAAGTGATTGCGTGACTCTTTCTCGGAAGTGCCACGACTTAAAATACCTAAGTCTAACATAGGTCAGCAAAGCGATCGCCTAACACTTGCTCGGTAATGCCACAGCTCTAAATGATTGACGGGCACTTACTCCGAAGTGCCATGGCTCAAACACGTGCACACTTCTACCAGTATATTTTTGTCAATTAAAGATACTTGAACATGATGTCACGCCCCTAACTTAATTGTCCGGGATGGACGGTATGGGAATGTAAAACCAAAATAAATAATAAAGTTCAGTCCAAATTCAAATCACATTAAATTAAGGTCATCAAATTATCCAAAATCATTACTCATTTCCACATAAAATAATATTCCATTTCATCACCCATAATTAAGACCGGACTCAGGCTATTCTAGCCTAAGCTGCATACGTATCCCACCTCGGGAATCAGGTTTTCGTAGTTCCTAATTGATAATTCTTATTTCATGACCAAACTTATGATCAATAGAATAATCCACACATCTCACCAACAAATGTAGCAATCACATTACCTTTATATATATATATATATAACCAAATGGGGAACCATGTTACACCCCAATTAGTGCATGACTTAGGGGAACCGTGTCACACCTCCTGGCTTTTCTGATAGGGAACTGTGTTACACTTCTAGTCAGGTATTTGCTTATCTCAAGCAGGGTAATCAATATAAATAGCAGTTAGAGAATTGGGTTACACCCCAAATCAGCTAAGACTTAGGGGAACCGTGTTACACCCCCTAGCCCTTCTGCTAGGGAACCATGTACACCCCTTAGCAGGCATCTGCTTATCTCAAGCAGGCATCCGCTTATCTCAAGCAGGATTCGGTTACAATCTGAAAAATCTCACAATATCTCACCTCGATATTAATGCCCAACTTCAAATGACTAACCTTTAATTATATATGTTGCCGGGGGATCATCTGATATTTTCAAAATCTTATTTTCTCATTTTTCTCAAATCGTGAATCTCGTCCATATATATATAACCCGTGTCTCGGCACATCCCAATATAAATGTGGCGCTCTCTCAGCCAACTAATATTCTCAACATAAATCAGATGATGACATCCCAGTCCCAATGCATATGACATGTTCAATTATGCCTAATAATTCTCTTCAAGAGTTCATAACATTAAGAAAGCATGCTATATTAATTATCAATTATGTCTCATATAATTTAATCATCAATTATATTTCATATAATTTAATCATAAATAGGATCCTGTTCTACCATTAGTAATATAAAAATATGTGAGAAAAATCGTGAGTCAAAAGTCATTATTTAATTCCAAGGAGCCGGCTATCATCCATTTAATTCTCTGCTGTTTTTCTAGGCTTATTTAATGTTTTGCTAAGTCCCTAGAATGTTAAATTCTCTATGTAATTTCCTATATACAGCTTCTATATAAAGCTGTGTCTAGCACCTTTCAAATAACAAGGGAAAATCTAATTCTTCTCTTCAAGAAGTATAACAACACTCTCACTTTAAAACTTCAGTAATTCTACTTTTATCTCTATTTCCCAACAAATTTGGTATCAGAGCCATGTCGATCAGCAATTCTTCCTCTGCTAGAACTATGTTCAATTATTCTCAAAGCCAAGTACCCATTTTTGAAGGAGAAAACTATGGGTACTGGGCTGATCAGATGCGTTTCTTTTTCATTTCACGAGAATTGTGAGAGATTATTGAAGAAGGATATGATGATTCTCCATCAGCAAGTGATGATTCATCCTCTACAAGCAGAAGTATAGAGACCTCATCTCAGGTTTCTGCCCAGAATAAAGAAAAGATCAAGAACAACGCCCTTGCCTTGAGTTACCTCCATCAAGGAATCAGCAAGACCATCTATCCACGCATTTTTGGCATTAGTAAAGCCAAAGATGCATGGGAAACTCTAAAGAAAGAATTTCAAGGGAATAATAAAGTTGTCTTTATTAGACTTCAGTCACTTTAGAAGAACTTTGATTGCTTGACAATGAAAGAATCAAAAAGCATCAAAGATTTTTTCTCCAGGCTTACTGAAATTGTAAATCAAATCAGAGCTTATGGCGATCAGATTGAAGAAAAGAAGATAGTAGAGAAGATTCTCAGAAGTCTGCCACCAAAATTTGATCATGCAGCTGCAGCAATCGAAGAATCAAAAGATCTCTCAATTCTGACCATGTATGACCTTTGTGGTTCCTTAGAATCACATGAGGAAAGAATGAAGAGATCCTCAGGTCAGTCCTTGGAGCAAGCCTTTCAATTAAAGGTCAATTTGGGATGGAAAAATCAAGAAAAGAATGGAAACTTCCAACATCAAGATCAGTTTCAAAGGAGTCAAAATAACCAGCTCGGAGGGCATAGAAGAGACCGAGGCAGAGGTAGAAATACTCAACTTCAAAGAATCAGCAATCAGGGACAGAATTGCATCATATGCAAGAAGTCCAATCACACTTCAACTGAATGCTATTTTAGGTGTAAAAGGTGTTGGATTCCAAATCATTCAGATCGAGATTGCTGGCACAAGAAGATGAAAGTTCAGAAGCTAATTTCAGTAAAGAGAATGATGAAGAACAAGTGTTTTTAACTTGTCTCAATGTGAAAAATAGAAAGGATCGGGTTTGGTACCTTAACAGCGGTTGCAGCAGCCATATGACTTGACCATGAGTTATTTGTTAAAATTGATGAAAATTTCTCAAATTCTGTCATTCTTGGTGATGAAAATTGCAGTTTAGTCCAGATCTGGTGAGCAAAAGTTCATTCATGATGTTCTTTACGTCCCAACTCTTGCTCACAATCTCTTAAGTGTTGGGCAAATGATTCAGAAATGATATCGGGTGGTCTTTGAAGAAAATGAGTGCAGAGTTATAGACAAGAAAAACTAGCTGATGGCTAAGGTGCTGATGACTCACAACAAAGTTTTTCTACTCTCCATCAATTATGCAAGTCCAGTAGCCTTGAAGGGTGAAATTTTAGACGAATCTCAACTGTGGCATCTCAGATATGGCCATTTAAATCATAAGGGGCTGCAGCTACTTAAGCAAAAGGATATGGTTTGTGGTCTTCCCCAAATAAATCAAATAGAGGCAGTTTGTGAGGGCTGTGTCTATGGAAAGATGCACCATCTTCCTTTCCCAAAGACTTCTTGGAGAGCCAAATCTCCTTTGGAGCTTATTCATGCAGATATATTTGGTCCCACAAGAACTCCATCATTTGGGAATAAAAGGTACTTCATCCTTTTTGTTGATGATTATACTAGAATGGTGTGGCTGTATTTTATTCAACAAAAATTAGATGCCTTCTCAAAATTTCTGGAATTCAAAGCCTTTGTTAAAAGACAAAGTGGGTTGAAAATGAAAACCTTAAGAATCGATCGCGGAGGTGAATCCATCTATCAACCATTCATGGACTATTGTAAGAAAGAAGGCATTCAAAGGCAATTAACCGTGAGTAGAAGCCCTCAGTAAAACGGAGTTGCTGAAAGAAAGAATAGAACCATTGTTAAGATGGCTTGGAGCATGTTAAAAGGTAAAGAGCTTCCTAATTCTCTTTGGGCTGAAGCTATACATACTACTATTTACATCTTAAACAGGTCTCCAACAAAATCAGTAAGGAACAAAACTCCCTATGAAGCTTGGAATGGGAGAAAGCCAGAAGTTAGCCATCTAAAAGTATTTGGTTGTCCAGCCTACTCACTCAACAAGGCTCCAAATAAAGATAAGTTCGATCAGAAAGGAGAGAAGCTTTTGTTCATTGGGTATAGCGATGAATCCAAGGGCTACAGGTTGCTAAATCCTGTTAATAATAAGCTTACAGTGGCAAGAGATGTCATCTTTGATTAAAGAGCAGTATGGCAGTGGAATTCTAGTAGCCAAAATTCATCAAAAATTCAAGATTTTGCTCCAGCTGAACCATCAAGAATAAAATCAGCTGCTGAAACTTAGAATCCAGCAACTTCAGAAACTGGAACTACAGCTCAAAGCTCAAGTTCAGGATCTGGAAGTTTAGATAATAAAGGAACTTCATCTTTTTCACCTATTCTAAGAAGATCTGAAATAGTTAGAAGACCACCAAAGAGATATGGTGATTTTAGAAGCTATTTCTCCAACGAAAATGCAAATTTTGCTCTTTTCTCTTATGAGCCACAGACTTTTGAAGAAGCTGTAAAGGATGAAAAATGGTAAAAGGCCATGGAAGAAGAACTGAACATGATTGATAAGAACAATACTTGGAATCTTGTAGATCCTCCCAAAGGTAAATACATTATTGGTCTTAAATGGGTTTACAAGACTAAGTACAATGAGGATGGTTCCATTCAAAAGCACAAGGCTAGGTTAGTGGCCAAAGGCTATTCCTAACAGGCTGGAGTAGATTTCAATGAGACTTTTGCACCAATTGTAAGAATTGAGACAATCCGACTTGTTCTTGCAATTGCTGCCCAAATGGAGCTGAATGTGCATCAAATGGATGTCAAATCAACCTTCCTTAATGGAGAACTGAAAGAGGAAGTTTATGTGGAGTAACCACATGGATATGAAGTCAAAGGCAAAGAAGAGAAGGTGTACCGACTGAACAAGGCATTGTATGGCCTCAAACAAGCTCCACGAGCTTGGAATAGTAAGATTGATTCTTACTTTCAGAATTTAGGTTTTCAGAAAAGTTCTCATGAACCAGTACTTTATTTTATGAAGAATGAAGCTGATTTTATCATAGTTTGCTTGTAAGTTGATGATTTGATTTACTTTAGGAGCAATCATCATTTACTTACTGATTTTAAGCACTCAATGATGAGGAATTTTGAGATGACAGACTTAGGAATCATGAAATACTTCCTTGGGATGCAAGTGAAGCAAGGAAGAGGGGAAATTTTCATTTCCCAAGAAAAATATGCAGTTGACATCTTGAAGAAATTCCACATGAAGGATTGTAAGGCTATAAGTACTCCTATGGCTTTAAATGACAAATTGAACTCTAATGATGAAGCTAAGAAGTTTGATGAATCAGTACAGGAGTTTAGTTGGATCCCTTATTTACTTGACTCATACTAGACCGGATATCACTCAAGTTGTTAGTATGTTGTCAAGATTTTTACACAGCCCAAGTGTGCTTCATTATGCAGCAACAAAAAGCGTATTAAGATACCTAAAAGGCACATTGAAACTTGGATTGAAGTATGGCAGAGACTCCAAGTTCACTTTGACAGGTTTTACCGATAGTGATTGGGCTGGATCGACTGATGATAGAAGAAGCACATCAGCCTATATTTTCTGCCTTGGAAATAGCACCATCTCATGGTGTTCTAGAAAGCAAAACATTGTTGCCTTGTCATCTGCAGAGGCTGAATATACTTCAGCAACAGAAGCTGCTTGTGAAGGAGTTTGGCTAAGGAAATTGCTCAATGATTTAGGACTGAAGTAGAAGGGTCCTACAACTATTTATTGTGACAATATGTCTACAATTGCCCTAACAAAGAACCCAATTTTTCATGCCAGATCAAAGCACATCGAACTCAGACATCATTTTATTCGTGACCTTGTGTAGAAAGAAGAGATACAGCTACAGTTCATCAATGCCAATGAACAACCAGCAGACATGCTCACAAAACCTATTACTACTGAGAAGTTTTTGAAGTTCAGAGACATGTTGGGACTCACTGTTTTAGAGGGGAATTTGTGAGGAAAACCTTGAGTCAAAAGTCATTGTTTAATTCCAAGGAGTCTGCTGTCATCCATTTAATTCTCTGCTGTTTTTCTTGGCTTATTTAATGTTTTGCTAAGTCCCTAGAATGTTAAATTCTCTATGTAATTTCCTATATACAGCTTCTATATAAAGCTGCGTCTAGCACATTTCAAATAACAAGGGGAAATCTAATTCTTCTCTTCAAGAAGTGCAGCAGCACTCTCACTTAAAAAAACTTCAGTAATTCTACTTCTATCTCTATTTCCTAACAAAATAAAGCATGCTTTAAATATCAAAATTTACACTTTTTCTAATATCTTTCTAATTCTATAGCATCAATTATAATTTTTCATAACTCTAGGAGCAATATTATTATCCTCCCCGATTCTTTAGGGGTAAAATCGTGATTTTCCTAAACTTTAGGGGTTATTTCGTAATTAGTTAAACATTTGGGGTCCATTTTGTAATTATTTAAACTATTGGGGAACCACTTTGTAATTATCTAAAACTTTGGGGCCCATTTATAATTATCTGAAACTTTGGAGGTCAATTTGTGATTATCTAAAAGTTTTGGGCCCAAATGGTAATATCTCTAACTATTTTCTCTATTCTTTTCTTTTTTTTTTTTCTTTTTTTTTTCCTTTTTCTTTTTCTTTTTCTTTTTCCTGTTCCTTTTTCCAATGAACACCCAGCGAAATGGGCTTTTAATTTCTGACTGACTTCACATTGTCAATCTAAATTTAATCACTTCCACACAAAATAAACATATAGAAATTTATCCTAAATCTCTATATATCATTTATTTAATTATCATAATCCAAAAATATGAAAAATTTAACACATATACGCATATATATACACCCTCGTATATATATACACATCTCACAAAACTTTACCAAATCAAGCATATAAATATACCAAAATGATCCTTATAACGTCTAGAACACAAATATAAGTCCCATTTACCTCAGATCTGAAGAGAAAATGAGAAATAAAGAGATTTTAGTTTAAATAACAAACTTTTCGGCATTGATTTCTCCTACCTCGAGTGAAATCATGTGAAACGGACATCGCTACAGCGTTCACGGCGTCGAAAACTACCCGAGTCTACCTTCCTTTCTTCTCGAATCCCTCTCTCTCTTCCCTCTCTTTCCCTCTCTCTCACTTTTCTCTCTCTCCTTGCGCCCTCTCTGGAAACCCACGGCCCAGGAAGAAAAAAAAAAAAGAAAAGCAGGAAAAGGGAAGTAAAAAGGAAGGGAAAAAGAAGGGGCTGGTCCCTTGGCCCAGTTTGTCCAACTAACACTATTTCAGACTATTTTCAGTCTAGAAAAATAAAATAATTAAATTCTATCTCCAATTTAATATTTTATCAGTTCAAAATAATATATAAATTATCAAATTTAAATACTGGGTGTTACACTTGAGGTGTCCTAAGCATAAAATAGGGCAGTGGTAGGTCAGGTCATGATTTGTGAACATTACCCATTGACCCCAATAATCTTTAAATTATTCACTTAAATTCTAGCCAAATTAATTAGAGAATTACACTGTAATTCCCCATTTATAAAATTAATCATATAATTACCAAATTTTAATTATCAGTTATCAAAATTTAGATAATAAGTAAATGAATTACTTTGTTTAGCAACTAATTCAATGTGGAGATGTTTGGAGTGGGTGTTAATTAATTATGAATTGAAAAATCTAAGTTCTAACATGGTAATTATTTAATTTATTATATTTGTTGCACATGTATCAAAAGCAACATTATAGTTAGAATTAATTTTAAGAAAGGGTAAGTCAAGAATTATTTTTGTAAAATAAGTAGCAAATATTGCACAAGATTATTATATTGAGAATTATTTTTAAAAGATAGTAAAAGAGGAGTACATTATTTTGATTGAAATATATGAAGATTTGGTTGAGTATGTGCTGTGCTTGTGTTTGTGTGTTTATCTTCCTTAGGAAGTTTCTGTTTTTTGAGCCTCACCTACCACTCATCCTGTCCTCAACTACCCTCCTTTGTTATTTCTTCTAGCTAATACAATGTGTGTGAGAAGTGTAATAGGAGGGACCTGTCCAACCTTATATGGGCAATTTATCTAGTTCTGTAGGCCCTTATGGCCCTCGTCTTAATGTTCGCTCCACTGCAACATGTGATCTTTATTATATTGGAGCTATGATTGCACAAATTTAGGGGAACCTGCATTGTTTACAAACCTCACTTCTTTCTGCACCAATATCTTTAATCCATTCTCTTTTGTTCAGGTGCATCAAGATGAGATGGCAATGACAATTACTACCATTCCGTAGAATCTAGCCACTTTTGACCATTCCTTTCCAGATGTTTTCCCCATAATGGACCTCTTTGATGGTGATGGTGATCATTAATGGTTTCATCTTGTAGTGACTTAAGTTCATTATTCACTTTTCATCTCATATAATATAATTAAGAGCACTAGTTTACTTTTCTTTTGGCTGTGTTATTTGTATTGTATACCTTTGCCAATTCATGTTACTACTAGAGAAGGGAGAACGCTCGGCCACCAGAGGCAGTCACCTAAAGTGGTTGATGTGGTTATCTATACCTTACACAACCGCTTCATGGATGCTTAGGTCAAAAAAGGGTATTCACAACTGCTTTAAGTGGTTGAGGAATCTTTCGATTACCAAAATTGGTCGACAATTAATTGGGCTGATATCATTTGCCGACCACCTCAAAGCGATTGTCTAACCCAATAGCCGACCGCTTTGAGACAGTCGGTAAAAGGTCTAGCGTGTAAAAACTTTAGACGACTACTTAGAGGCGGTCGTCCATAGTAAATTTTTTTTTCAAGCAAACCAATTATTCTTATTAAATTCATGTAACAACACATGTATAATCATAACAACACTTGTAGAAATATACCGCGATAAACTAAAATTATCTAACAAAAATACAAAAATTACACATTTTCAATTAAAAATAAAATATTTTTACAATATCCTTAATTGAAAGTTTACAAAGGAGACCAAAAAAAAAAAAAAAAGAAAAATGTCTTTGGTGTGACTAAAAGATGCAAAATAGCAAGACAAACCCTCAAACCTGAAATAGATTTATAAAAAATTAAATTAAATAGTGATAGAAATAATAACAAATCAATTTAAGATTAAATCGTAAACAAAATGAACTTTGAAAACTTTAAATTAAATCAAATTTAATTTATAAATTTTGTGGAGCCATTCTGAGTGATCTGTAGCTTAGATTCCTGCATGGTTCGTTTCCAAAAGTCCTAAATGCCTAGAACTAACTACCCATCAAGTGCCATTGACATCGGAATTCGTTTGCTTGGTCTAAGCATTTGACTCATAAGTTAGAAGTTCTAAGTGTTAAGTTTCAACTCGAGGTTACTTTGGGCCATTCCGAGCAATTCATAACCCGGATTCCTGCTCGATTCATTTATGCAAGTCCTAAGTGCCTAGAACTAACTACTTGTCAAGTACCATTGACATCAGAATCCGTTTGCTTGGTTTGAGCACTTGACTCCTAAGTTGGAAGTTCTAAGTGTTAAGTTTCAACTCAAAACTACTTCGGGCCATGTCAAGCGATTCGTAGCTCGGATTCCTACTGGGTTCATTCCTATAAGTCTTAAATGCTTAGAACTAGCTACCCATCAAATACCGTTGACGTCAAAATCTGTTTTCTCGGTTTGAGCACTCAACTCCTAAGTTGGAAGTTCTAAGTGTTAAATTTCAACTCAAAGATACTCCGGGCCATTTCGAGCAATTCGTAGCTTGAATTCCTACCTGGTTCAAACTTGTAAGTCATAAATGCTTAGAACTAGCTACCTGTCAAGTTCTTTTGACATCGAAATCCGTTTGCTCGGTTTGAGCACTTGACTCCTAAGTTGAAAGTTCTAAATGTTAAGTTTCAACTCAAAGATACTCTGGGCCATTTCGAGTGATCCGTAGCTCAGATTCCCGATCGGTTCATTCCTGGAAGTCCTTAATGCCTAGAACTAACTACCCGTCAAGTATCATTGATAACAGAATCTGTTTGCTTGATTTGACCACTTGACTCATCAGTTGAAAGTTCTAAGTGTTGAGTTTCAACTCAAAGATACTCTGGGCCATTCCGAGCAATCTGTAGCTCAAATTCCCACCCAATTCATTCCTGTACGTCCTAAATGCCTAGAATTGGCTACCCATCAACTACCGTTGACATCGGAATCCATTTGCTTGGTTTGAACACTTGACTCCTAAGTTGGTAGTTCTAAGTATTAAGTTTCAACTCGAAACTACTCTGAGCCATTTCGAGCTATCCGTAGCTTGGATTCCCACCCAGTTATTCTTGCAAGTCCTAAATGCTTAGAACTAGCTACCTGCCAAGTTTTGTTGACATCGGAATTTGTTTGCTCAATTTGAGTAGTTAACAAACTAAGTCCTAAGTTTCAACATCTATGTTCAACTCTATATGATAAACTATATATAATAATGAAATTTAAAACTTCATAAAAAATATTTGCAGTTGTTGATAAGTAAAATTGTATCTCATCATGATCATATCTATATCCTCGAAGCTGGCAGTGGCCTAGTGTTATCTTTGGCATCTTATGATCAGCATGTTTAAAATTAATAATATTGTATATTTGTGAAAATAAACAAATAAGAATGTATGAGTATTTAAGAAATATTTAATACGTTACTGTAATGTGATGTCGAGTCTCATGGAATTCTGCCTGCAACTCGTTCCTCAGATGGTCCGTGCACTCAACCGTCTCAACATAGACCTCATCGAGCACCTCAACTTAAACCTTAGCTTTGACCAAAGTTTAAACCTCGGCCTCCACCTTAGCTCGAATAGAGGCAAGAAGCTTTGCTTGAACCTCGGCCTGGAGCTCAGCTCGGACCTTATCCCAAATCTCAGCCTGGAGTTGATCGCGTAAGTCTACCTAAAAGGTGGCCCAACAATCAGTGATAAAGCACTCGAACTCCTCGTCTGTGTGCCTCTGTGACGCTATAGATAAGGCTACTGCGGTGGCTTGTTAGACCATAGACTGGGGTTTGCTAAAGCGCACCTTGTGTGTGTGTAGTTGTGGCCATCTTGGCCTACGATGTTGGCAAATACCCTATTGTGGACCTCAATCGAGTCATACTATGCCTCCAAGAGCTAAGCCAAGTATGCCTAGACTTGCTCAATAATGGGCCGCATGTTGGGGTGTACGGGATTGTGTATCCTCTCGACTACACGAATTCGATTAGTGGGGATCTTCTTTACCTGCATTTGCACAAAATGTGAATTAAATTAGTTACAACTATAGAAAAATTACTAATGCGGAATAAAACAAAAAAGAACATGCAATTAACTACTAGACAACCATATACCTCATGGAGTATATCTTGTATGTGCCTCCCCACGATCGTTTACAGTAGGCCAAGGCCTGATTCACTAAGTTTGTAGTCATCTCAGCCTTCTTTTGAATAAGCAAAATTAATCAATAAGAATTTATCACAAGAAACTCAAAGGCAATAAATTTAAAATGTTAATTAAATTATACCTAGGCTAAGCTGCTGGACCAGTATTATACAAGGTCCAACCACTGTTTCGGGACCATGCATGGAGGACACTACCGCAGGATGTCTAGGGCTCCCTCAAAAGTCGAGAAGTATTATTTCTTCACGCTGCACTTGTGGTTCTTCTACATCTTCTAGCATTTACCCATAAAGACAGGTTGGAACTCAAGAGGATAGTCAACCACATTATCTTAATTGAGTAATTTACAATACATTAGCTGTGAAATATTACATAAGAACTATATGAATTGAAATAAGTTAACTTTGCTTACCATAACCTCCTACCAAATGCGATCTAATGTCTTAGTGGGGATGGCTGTCCAATCTATGAGAGACAATAACACAACGTATCTATCGCAGACCATCACGCCCAGTTGCTTAATCAGGTGGCTAACTGACTTCCTTATAAAAGGGTGGCAACTATTGAACTCAATTTCACAACACTGATCGCTACCCCAAACCTATATGGGGTAGTGGGACCTCTCATAGCATAAAAGGCTACTATGGTATTCGTTGACCTTACAACCATTTAACTCAATATTTAATATTTTAACAATTTCAAAAATTGACCAACTTGATTTCACATTCACATAAAGAATTGTATACCTGAGGGAGCTGAGGACCCAGGGGGCTGTAGGGTAGCTAAGTAGCCTGAGGAGTAGATGTAAAAGTAGTGGTAGGCAATGGTCTTCGACGGGAGCTCGATGTATTCCGATGCTCATTACTGGCGAAGGGTAAAGAGGCTCGGGTAGGACTGAATGACCTAATAGGAGATATGGGAAAAGTAGTATTGGTGGGCAGGTGTAGCAGTGAGTAGGATGAATATGGAGGGGACATGCTCAGTGGTGCAAGAGTGTTAAGGGGTAGTGTCCCTGAGGGGTGGCAACTATAGGCTCCAATTGGGTGGGCACAAGAGCAGGGGCCGATGTTTGTGAGTTCTGCAGTTAAGGGGTGAAAGTGTGTATGATAGGGGGTTGAGTGGGATTAGTCTTTAATTGCGGTTGAGTGTCCTTAGGGGATTGGTTGGCATCAGAATCTCCCTGGTGCTCTGTACCAGCTATATTAGCAGCCGAGGCACGTGCATGTGTAACACGAAGCGCCTCACCCATGGTAAGTAGATGGTCTCTCTTCCTATCATGAGCCATCTACTAAAACCTATGTGTTAACATTTCGACATTAGCAGAAAACAATGTCTTAACTTTGTTCAGTTTATATATTAATCATATATATAGTACGAATGCCCAAGAAAGAAGATAACAAATATGTTACGAATACCCGAGTAAGTCATTCAACCACAAATTCAACTATATTTCCTTCAACCATCTCTTTAACCTAATCATCATCTTGCTCACGAGCTAGGATAATAGTGCCACTTAGCTCTTGTCATAGGCATTTCTCTACATCCAGATCGTCGCAATCAACTTCAAATAATTCCCTTCTTGAGATTTTGACTGCAATGTGCCAATTTGGATCTGCAAGGTCTTCCACAAAGTAAACTTATTCAGCTTGAGATGTTAGAAAGTATAGTTCATTGCTGATCCATTCCTCTTTGTACATGAGGTTGTTAAAATTGACTAATGTGAATTTATAATCATTGTTTTTCACACCCTACTTAGGACCAACCTAATCACACTTAAATATAAAAAATTTAAGCTCGTTGTTGTATCTAATTTCGATAACATCTGTAAGAAACCATAATAAAACACAGCTCCAACATGAGGATTGTTGTCCTTCTGATTAGAAAAACTTAGGGTATCAGCAATGAGAGCTACTCCATAGTTTTGAGTTGCCCTTTTATCATTCAACTCTTTGGTTTGAAGCCAAAACCCATTGACGTCACAAGCTTTGTAGTAACATGTCACGGTAAATGGTCCATTCGCCAATGCATTGATTCGTCAGAGAAAGTTTTAACGGACGTTGTACGCGTGTTGTGCACCTTACCACAATTAGGTTCGTGAATCAGATAGGATACAACTAACAAGCACTAATGTATTAAAAACAAGTTAACAGCTGACTTGGGGCTTACATGCTCCTTAAACCACACGTGAAATAAGTTAAAGTGTTCAGTGTATACTATATGGTCGGCCGCGTGAGACAACTTTTGCTTTATTTCGGTTAGGTGTTTCCTATAAGAAACTAGTTTGAGCAAATATTTAGGACATTAAGCTTAGACTTGTAAATGAGTAAAAATACAGTTGAAATCAAACAAGCATAAAATCTTATCGAAGGAATGGTCGAATCGATGTTGTGTTAAACAGCACATATCAGTGCACTTGAAGCCACAAATTGTTGGTGAGGTTGAAGAATGTTTTTTCCTTGACTGGGCCATCGTGAATTCATTGGGGGGTCAATTTGGTTTCAACATAGCCCATATACGTGGCACGAAAATTGGTAAATTCTTCCATCAAAGACCTTCTAGCCATTGAAGCCTCAAGATGAGCCCTGTTACGAATATACTATTTTAAGGCCTTGAGATACCTTTCAATTGAGTACATCTATCAGAATTGAATTGGCCTACCTAACATAGCTTCCTCTGCTAAATGTACTATTAGGTGCACAATAATATCAAAAAAAGCAGATGGAAATATTATCTCCAAATGGCAAAGTGTTAGTGTAATTCAATCCCTTAGATTTTGTAACTCAACCAGACGGCTAACCTTGGAACATAGCTACCCGAAGAAATTACTGAAATCAATCAATGGTTCAACAACCTTCTTCAACAAGCATCGACGAATGGTAATAGTGATCAGTTGTTCCATAAGAATATGAACATCGTGGCTTTTTAATCCATATATTGTCCTCTCTTGCATTTGATATATTAGAATAATATCCATCGAGCATCCTAACACCTTTAAAGACTGTGAGAAACAACTCCTTTTCATCCCTACTCATTGTGAACTATGTTGGCGACAGGTGCACTTTGTTTGCTCCTTTCAACTGTAAATGTAATGGTTACCTCACTCTCATATCCTCCAAGTCACGCCGAGCATTGGCAGTATCATTTGATCTTATTTTGTCACCGAGTATCGTCTACAATAACATCTGAGTTCTGCATTAGTAAATTGTCCTTGCAATAGGGTAGCTCGAACAAAATGCTCATTTTCGTCCAATTGTGGGTACAAGGCTCATTTGATCTGGACATCAATTCTCGTAGGTCATTAAGCCTGTATGCAGTTAGTATACCATTTGCTTCAAATTAGCTAAACAATTCAATACCAGTTGATTGGACATCAATTGATACATATTTATACATTCAAATTACACTTGCACACATCATAAAAAGACATAAAATCTATGTTTTGTGCAGATTTCATCTCCATATCTCCAAAGTGGATTGTGTGTTGATTTCCATCACAAGAACAAGAAATTAAGCTACATTGAGGATGTTGAGAAGAAAGCATGCTGCACAACACATCAAAGGATTGAAGCTATTTCAGAAGAAGAAGAAAATTCAGTTGAAATCAGTGCAAAGAAATCAGAATCACTATTCTGGAAATTTCTGCAGCAGGGGATCGTATTCGAATATGGGTTTACTGTATTCGAATATGAGCTTCTTCACAGCAACGAATTCCATGTGACCCCAACTTCCCCACGTGATGTAATCTGCAATCAAGGGAGGGCAAATCAGGAAAAGATATAGGAGAGAGAAGAAGCCATCATGAAGGGAACATTCGGTTAGAGGAAAGAGAAAAGATATAGGAGAGAGAAGGAAGAAAGGGAGGAGGGGAGACCGACGCGACAAAAAAAAAACAGAGAGCATTTGCTGGAAAGAAATTCAGATTGGAGGAGGAGAGTTTTGGAGAGTTTTTCATTGAGAGTTCAGAGTTTTATATTGGAATTTTAATTCAGCATTGGAGTTTTGGAGATTTACACATTGAATTCATTCCAATTTCTGTAATCAGATTTTGAAGTCTAAATCCATTTAACTTTCAATTTCAGATTGCAATGTCTTCCAATCAGATTTCCATTTCTGTTTTTCTTCTTTTCAACATGCTCGGCTAAGTTTTCTTGAGCCAAGGCAAGGGTAATGCCCTTCCAATGAATCTCAAGTGGCCGAACTTCATGAATTTACCTTGAGTTTTTATGGTTATCAAATCAATTTGCAGCTGGATGTCTTAGAACTCATTGATTCAAGACCCGATTAATCCAACTTTGTATATCCTATTGATGAGTTCATAGGTGTTGCTTAACTTAGAACTCTCATGACATTGTTGTATGTGGGTTGCTAGAATTAGAACTCCTATTGTCCTTAAAATAGGTTATGCACATTGAGTGTTTAATCCATGGTTTGTTTCAATTGAAATTAATTTTCTCAAAAATCAGTACAAATTGATTTGGTAAGTTTATAAGCTCTTGGCACTTGAAATTCATTTGGATTGGTATTAAACTTGCCTTGCTCAACCTTTTTATCATTTAATCTTTTAGTTTAAATTCACTTTGCTTTTGGAAAGTTAGTTCAAAATCATCAACCAACCAAATCAGATTTTAATTTTCTATTTTACATTTTTCTGTGAGTAGTGTTTTGCCAAATTAATCTCCATTAGAGTCATTCACTTCATTGCTCCCTAGATCCCTGTGGAAATGACCTGGGACTTACCAGTTATTTTGTGCTTCAACCACACCTTGCACTTGGGGGAAAACTTGTCTTGACTTACCTCACTTAACATTTTCTTTAACTTTGAATTTATAATCTGAATTTTCATTTGAGCTTTTATCTTGAAGTGAGGTAATTAAACAAGAACAAGCACCAGTCAATCTCTGAGGGGCCGCACCAACTTCTCTATAGCCATCAAAAGTAGTTTTGCTCCTTCTAAATCTATGTATACTGGGTAAGAATCGTTTATGCCCCATGTAACCAAATTTCTTACTATAATGCGACTACCGTGATTGAGTGCTCTTATTACAGGGAGGGCAAGCAAACTTCTCTTTTGTACTCTAGTCGGATAGATTAGTGTATGCTAGGAAGTCGTTAATTGTCCACAACAAAGCTGTATATAGGTAAAACATTTCATTGCCCGTAGTATCGAATGTCATGACCTCTTTAGTCCACAGTTCCTGTAACTCTTCTATCAACAGTTGTAAGTATATGTTGATCTTGTCTTTGAGACCTTTCGAGCCATTAATTATGACTGACAGAATAAAAATGGTTGCTTCATGCACAGCCAAGATAAGAAGTTAAAAGGAACAAGGACTACTGGTCATGTACTATGTGCAATATTCATCGCCCTAAATAGGTTGACCCCATCAACAGCTAAACCCAACTAGACATTTCGACTGTCCAAAGCAAAATCTGGATTCTTCCGATTGAAACCTTTCCAGGTGAGGGAGTTAAGGGATGCATTATTTTTCCATTATCAGTATTGTTCTCTGAATGCCATCTCATTGATTTCGTAGTCTTTGAAGATATAAACAACTTCTTTAACCTCAGCTTAAGAGGGAAGTATTGGACTTGCATTCCATGTACTGGTTTCCTACTCTTTCTCCAATGGCCATGACTTGTATGGGGCCCAATGATGTGCTTCAATCTAGAATAATTACATATAATACATTTGTCAAGGTGTGCATACTTATTCCGAAATAGCATACAACTGTTTGGGCATGCATCTCATGTCTAATATGTAAACCCCAAATCTTCTGTCAACTCAAAGGCTTGCTAATAGGACTCAAAGCTTTGCACCCTCTGGTAAGACCTTTCTTAACAGCTCTTGTAACATGTCGAATGAGCTGTTGGACCACTAATTCAAAACCAATAATTGCAATAACTCGACAATAAAAGACAGTTAGGAGTAATTCTGACAACTGGGATACAATTTGGTGTTTATATCATCAAGAATTTTGAAAACCCTTAATGTGTCTTCGTTAGTACTTGACCGAGGTTACTCCTACTCGCGTGTCTAGCCTAAGCATCGTGTTTTGTAACGGGCATCCTAGCTATAACATTTTGTATCATTTTGATTATCTGATCCCCAAGCACAACATCATAATGTAATTCAACTGTTTGCTCAAGTTGTGGCAACGAAACATGAGCCTCCCTATACTTCGTGCAATTTTTGTAGCTTTTTAAGAACCCGTGTGTTAGCAGATCGCTCTCCTTTTTTTTGATATTTAGCAGATCATCCCTTACCATATCTCAAGCGAAGTGCTATCGATGAATACACTTTTTGCACGGGCAATTGATTGATTATTGATCCAAGGTATAGGTGTACGCAATGAAATCTTCAATTCCTTGTACATATCGGCTTGACAACCTATCCAGCAAGTTAATCTAAGTATTATCCATTCCTTCAAGCCTTTTAACGTCAAAGTACTAAACAAGTCCACAAAATATGCTTCAGTAATTTGAGAGTGAACCCTACATACATGTTTTTTTTTGAAAAAACCTAAAATTTTATCGCTAAAGTGTGGTTGGTCCTATCCCATTCGAGAATGCACGATCCAACTATTACTCAATGCCCTTAACGGCCTGCTTTATTGTTAGATGAAATTTTGGCAGCACCTCTACATAGTTATCTGAGTACACGATACAAAAACGGTGCTTTTCCGCATTTATGGATGTAACCAGAGAATAAAGAAGTAGCTACACAAAATCTCACCCAACATAAAACTAGCATGAGCAATATTAAGTACAAGATGGATAATTGCATTCTCAAATTGTCTAAGTTGGACAATTCAAGAATCGCATACGTTGACTTATGCATCCTCGTCACAAGAACGAATCAGGTCTTAAAAGACCCAACTCGTCGCCTCAAGTATTACCAAATCGACTGTTGTTATACGATTTTCGAATGGGTCTAAGTTTGTTTTAAAACATAAATGTATGCACATAAAAAAAAAGTAATAAATAAAATAGGTTAATTATATTCTCCTATTTACTTGTGTCTTCATTGATTTTCCAATAGTTGTCGAATAGATTATGATAGATGTTGTTTGCTCAGTTTGTTGAAACCTTTTGGGGATCTATAGACAATCGTTTGCTCGGTTTATGGAGATTTTTGTAGTTTGAGATTTGTAAATAGTTGCAAAGATTATTTGGACTTTAAGTTTGAGGATTTGTAATGGACTTTTTGGATTCTTGTAGTTCGAGGTTTGTAAATATTGAGATTTTTATAGTTTGAGATTTGTAACAAAATTGAAGCCTAATTTAAGTTTAACCCTAAGTAATTAACTTTTAACCTTAGTTGAATTTTAACCTTCTTCCTATTTTCAAGTAATTAATATTAACCATAATTGAATTTTACCCAAAACTAAATTTAACCATAATCTAATTTTATGGTAATTAATATTAACCCTTGTTAACCATGAAACTTGAAATCCCAAAATTTAATTAATTTTAACCCTAAATTAATTTTAAATAATTATTAATAACCGGAATTGATTTTTATCCCTAATTAAAATCAACCATAATTTAGTTTTGAAATAATTAATTATAATTCCAAATATAAATTTAACCCTAAATATAAATTTAAACCTAAATTTTTTGAAACTACTTTTGTCAAACTAACTAAATTTAAACCTAAAATATTGTCTAATTAATTTAATTTATAGGATTAATGCCTTATATTTTAATTTTGTCTAATAAACTTATTTAATTTTTGTTTAACTAAATTATTCTCTTATTTGTCTTAATTAGTTCAATTATTTGTCTTACTTGTTTAGTTAAATTATTGTCTTATTTGTCTAATAATTTGTTTAATTACATTTCGTGTAATTAATTCATTCTCTTATTTGTCTTATTTAAATTATTAGTTTATTTTTTACTATATTCAATATAAATTAGATGGTAGAAGTTTAATGATTTTAGAACACACTTATTTTTGGATTTTTGGATTACTCATTTTATTTATTGAATATTTTATTTAAAACTTATTTTTCAAGTATTTATAGAATTTTTGAATATTTTTAATATATTAAAAATACTAATAAATTAACTAACGAAAAAATATTTGAACAAAACTAAAAAAGTCATGAAAATACTTCAAACTAATAATGAATTAAGCCTATTGACTTCAAAGAAACTTTTCATTCAATTTTGCAAAATAATTGAGAAGGAAACAATTAACAATTTACTTGATTAATTTTCTTTACAATTGACAAACAATTAACAAATAATGAATATTTAATTAACAATTAACAAAAAAATAATTAATGCTCATTAATTATTTGAATAATTAAACAAAATATTATTGGCAACATATAATATACAAAATAAATGGTACTAAGGTTAGTTGAATACTAAATAAACAAAATTAAAAAAAAAAATTCCATGGACTGTTAAATTATTCAAATAAATTCAAACAAATTAACAAAATAAACAAAATTCAAACGATTTCACAAAATTTACAAACAAATTCACAAACTGCCAACAAATTCAATGCTAAGGGATCATTCAATTCTTCGAACATATTCACATACAAATTCACAAAATTATTAAGCGTAAATTACACTTAGACTCATAAACATTAGACTAATTATACTAGATTCCCTGAATATTTAAATCTTACACTTAGAACCCTTGCTCCTAAATACTTGTAATACTTAGATCCGTCTATTAATTTTCTCCTTTAAATGTGGATAAAATGACGAAAATGCCCTAACCCATCAGTATCGCACATTTAGAGCCCATTTGGAGACTCAAAAAAAGGTAAAAAAATATAAATGTAACTTTTGGTGTGTTTGGTGGAACCACAATTTTTTCTATTTTTTTGTTCTGGTACAGTAATTTATTTCACAAAAAGTTTTACCAAACACACAAAAATTACCACTTTTCTACTCTGCTACAGTAAAAAGTTTACTAAACACATAAAAAGTTATCACTTTTTTACTCTGCTACAGTAAAAAATTTACCAAACATCTAAAAGTTACAAAAATTTGCTAAAAATTATACTTTGTTCTACCAAACACACCAAAAAATTATAACTACAAGAAAAAAAAAATAAAAAACTACCAAAAGTTTTACTTTTTTACTTTTTTTTGAACCTCCAAACGAGCTCTCACTCTTCCTCGCTCCCTTCTTCCCCCCTCTCTCTTTGTGCATAGCAGTCCGACTGTGATTGAGACCCAAGAAGAGCCATTGTCCCCAAGTCCGAGTCTGGCGCTCCTCGAAGTAGTCTGACTCAAACTCTAACAACCGTAACGGGCGGCATATTCATTCTCTCCCAACTTGATCGAGCCAAGAAAAAATGGTGAGAAGGTGGGGGCGAGCTCATCTTTAACTCGAACCATCATAGCCCTTCATGTGTGTTATAGCGTGTAGAAGAAGGAAGGTAGGTCGGGTTGGGGGTTGTGGATCTGCTTGAAAACCGTTTTCCCCTTCACCACTATTTCTGTCCAATCATGATTTCCAAAGCCCGTTCTTTTCTCGCTCGCAAATACTTTCATCTATGTTCAGCAACTACGAGGTTGGATTGAGTAGTTGTCGAAAGCATCATGGCATTGAAGCGCATCCTAAAGGAACTAAAGGATTTGCAGAAGGATCCTCCTACTTCTTGCAGTGCTAGCCCCATAGCTGAAGATATGTTTCATTAGCAAGCAATCATAATGGGACCTCCTGATAACCCATTAGCTGGAGGTGTATTTTTAGTTGCCATTCATTTCCTTCTTGATTATCCTTTTAAGCCCCCAAAGGTCACATTTAAGAGTAAGGTTTTCCATCCAAACATCAATAGCAATGGAAGCATTTGTCTTGATATCCTTAAGGAGCAATGGAGTCCTACTCTTACCATCTCTAAGGTCCTGTTTTCTATCTATTCGGTGCTGACAAACCCAAATTATAAATAAAAACATAAAATGTTTGGTGATATAATTTTATTTAAATAAAATATATAATTTATTAAAAAATATAAAATTAATTAAATTCAATAAAATATATTTAAATTAATTAATTTTAATTTTATAAATATTTATTCTTAACAACAATTAGTTTTAATAAAATGTATTATTATAACTTAATTTAATAATAAATTATTATTAGATTTAATAAAATTAATATAATTTAATAAAATATTTTAATAAAATAAACTAGTTCAATAATAAGGAAAACTAAAAGAGAGAGAGAGAGAGAAAGAGAAAGAGAGTTGTGCGGCAAGAGAGAAAGAGAATGAGTATTACTGATGGGTTAAGGGTATATTCGTTATTTTATAATGTAGTTAACGGAGAAAATTAATGAATGAACCTAAATGTTACCAACATTAGGAAACAAGGGGTTTAATTGTAAGGTTTAAATATGTATAATTAACTTAACGTTTAGGGGATCTAGGTGTAATTTACTCAATTATTAAATACATAAATGCAGAAAATCTCAAATTACACGACTGCCAACTGCCAAATTCAAGTAGATTAATTCAAATACACAAATGCCAATTGCCAAAACAAAAAATAAAATTAAAAAAAAAACTTGAACCGAGGAGGATATTTGCAGAACAATGAAAGGAGCTTTCAAATCAGTAGCCCAAACCTTCCTTCAACCAAAAATCAAACATTCCAAATCAGTAACCAGTAGAACATGTGTGTTGTTGATAACCAAAAAACTAGAAGGTCAGATAAAGAGAGAGATAGAGAGAAAAAGAGAGTACTGACGAAGCAAACAGGGGTGTGTATCCTCGGTGATTAGGAGGTGAGCATCGGCGACGAGGAGGTGAGCACCAGTGATGAGCATGCATATACGACGGACTGGATGAAGACCAGGGCGAAGAGAGAAAGGGAGATCGAGGGAAGAGAGAGAGAGAGAGTTGAGGGGAGTAAAGAAATGCGAGGAAATATAAAGGTTTATGGGAGGAAGTTAAAAGTTTTTGCTGACCGCCTCAAAGCAGTTGACCTTTTTTTAAAGAGGTCGTCAACGCCCTTTTCTTGATCGCCTAGAGATAGTCGAATGTTCACCCAGCTTGCTTTTCCATTTATTTCTAATAGTGTGTCAAAAAAGGGAGACATATAATGTATGGTTGATATTTATGGTTTTAGGATGTAATGAATGGATTTTTGGTTGGAACGATGAAATGGAATGTTCTTTTTTTCTTTATGTTTTTATTTATTTATTTTTGATATGATGCATTAATTTTTTTATTTTTGTTTTAACTTTACATTGCTAAAGGGTTCAATTGTTCTTACAGAGATTCTGAGGTCCACATATTATAATTGCTTAGATTAGAAGTTTCATTTTGTTTTTAGTATTATAAGTTTTTTTTTTTTTTTTTTTTTTTCTGGTAGTTTTGACATGAAATTGTCAAATGGGGAGATTGTTAGATATTTTATTGGAATTAGCAATCTGTAGTCAAAATAGAGTTTTAATTTATGTAAACTTAAACATAGGTTAAGACATCAGATTTTAAAAATTGAACGAACTCTATTTTAGACTTCAGAAGAAATCTAGAGAATCCCGAAAAGGCCATTTCGCAAGAAGTTTCCAGAAAGTTCATTAAAAGAGCTCTGGATAGCCTCTCTGATTCATAGGAAAATACCCAGAAGACTATTTTAGAAGTCAAGCCATGTGGGAAGGGCACAAGTGCAAACTCGTAGGAATACTGCACCCGCGAGTATCGGCCTGGCAATTTCCAAACTACGTTTTGAAAGCCTAATTAGTTAGCAAATTTGTATCTTATATATTCAGTGACATTTTTAGGGATTGTAGTAGAGATAAATAATATCAAAGAGTAAAAGAATTCAAAGGTTAATGGTTACTCTCAATCCTTAACTGCAAAATAACTTTAATTCATTGTGCTTGTGCAATTCCAAATGACTTCGAATCGAGAGTGCTATAGATTCAGCATTCTATCAAGAATTCAATTTTTTTTTTTTTTTTATAGATTTAAAGATGCATCTTTCATGTGGAAATTGGTGAATCAAGGATTTGAACAAATGATCAACAAAATATAATCGTAGAATTGAGTATATCAAAATGTTGTTATTTGTAGCTAAGTATGCTATATAGTGAAAGATTTGAGATTTTTTTTTTTAAATTAGATTTTCTTAGTTAAAACTTATATTTTCATATTTATTAGTCTACTCTTCTATTTTTTTTATTATCTGTGTGATTTATTTGGATCATCTAGCATACAAAATTTTAAAGTAAATTAATACACAAGTAATAAAACTAAAACGGAAAAAGGGGGGAATTGAACGTTAAAATTCAAGGACACTGCGCTTTATATTATACAGATAGATAATTCCCTTGTCATTGAAATTTGGAAATATATTATGGGTATGTTTGGCGCGTTAAGAAACACTGAAAAACACCCAAAATTTCTCAGAATCTTTAAAATTTTATAACACATTTTACACTCCTCGTATTTCATGAAATTTCTATAAATTTATACATATCTATATATTCCAACAAATTTTTACAAATCCCAATCTATATGTCTCAACAAATTTTTACAAATCAAATTTTTACAAATCCCAAATCTACATGTCCTAACAAATTTTTACAAATCCCAATAATATTTGATAAACTCCAATAATTTTTCTACAAAATTTAAAAATTTTTCAAACACTTTTAATAAATTTTAACATAAAACTGTTTCGGTGGAACTAAAAAATTCATTCGGACAATTTCTCTCTTCAAAAAACTGATGCAAAAGTCAAAAAGTTTCACTATTTATTTAGAAAAACATAGTTTGGTAGCTGCGTGCTAAACACCTAAAAGTTTTCCAAATTACATTTTTTGTTATTTTTTGTTATTTTTCACTGTACAAAACAGACCCTATATAAGGCGCTTTTGGCGTGATGAAAACTTTGAAAAACTTTAAAAATCTCTAAAAATCTTTGTAAATTATTTACTTTTATCTCACTATACAAATTATAAACTCGTAACTTATTTCAAATTATTTCATTTTTTATCACTTTAAACACGCTCACAGACATTCTTGTTTGACATGCGACTTTGGTAACATGTCAGTTCCTGGTCTGTCTGATCTACCAACTCATAATGAACGCTGTTAGCATATGGCTTTTCCTTGCTGGGGAAGATGGTGGTCTGGCAAGCAATGCACAAACACTAATGGCTCCTCTCTCTCTCTCTCTCTCTCTCTCTCTCTCTCTCTCTCAGTTTTTCAAAATGCTTTGACGAATTTATGACTCGATTTGGAATTCTTTAAAATAAAATAAAATCTTACAAATCTTTACAAACACAAATTACAAAATAATAAAATTAAAATTTTTCACTTACTATACGAATTATAAAATATTTACTTTTATAATTTTATATTATTTTATATAATTTTATATAACTCTAAATACCTATGAATCAATCACGGACATCTTGTTCTCTCTCCCACACACAGAGTTTGACAAAATGCTTTCATGTGTTTGTAAATCAATCACGAACATCCTGATATTTTTTTAGACCCTTTTTAAGATACATACATTGATAGAAGAGTAATCGATGAAGTCAACTTAACTAAATTTAATAAATTAAAAAATAGTACTATATACATTAGTATCATATTATTTTAGATAAGATTACAAAATAAATAGAAATATTATGTTCAGTTGGCTAAAATTTTGTTCAAGATTGATTCGTTATAAAATTAAGTATTCGTTATAAAATTAAATTAAATTCAGATATAATTTAGAATTCTAACTTAATTCAATAAATTTATATTTATGTAAAATAATCAAATTAAACTGGAAAGTTTAAGTCAATGAAAAACTTTAAAACTAAATTTTGTATGTTTAAAGTTGTATAAAATTTTATAAAATTATAAAAGTTAATGTCTTGTATTTTGTACAGTGAGTATTATCTCGTAATTCGTATTTATAGAGATTTGTAGAATTTGTAATGTTTTATTTTAACTTTAAACAGGCCCTTTAAATACTCTATTACTTAATTTAACTCCATTCATTTACAGTTATAACGTCAAATATGTCTGTGAGTTAATTATGGCTGCGTTTGGCGTGTAGTATTTTGTTAAAAATCTCTGAAAATCTCTATAAATCTCTGTTAACTTTATATCACATCAATTTTTTTCTCTCACTGCACACATTACGAACTCTCCCCAAACCATAATTTATCTCAATTTATCTTATTTTTTCTTACTCCAAACAAACCCTATAAATCGGTGGAATACAGATTAATGAACGTAGGTATAGCGTAGTGTTTGATTTCTTAAAAAAATTAAAAATATTTAATATTTTTTAAGAATTCAAACACCCTCACTACGTGTATTCGGCCAGGTCAGCACATGACATGACCACCCATTACAAATGGTGCACTTTTGTGCATAGTCGTCCATTTTGCCTTTGTGGGTCTTTCTCCCAGCAAAACCCACTCGAAAAGTGAGAAAATGCAAAACCCATCAGGCTGACACACGTGCCTTGCACGTGCACCATGTCTGCAACCTATTGTTGGTTTTTGAGGCTCCGTTGTTGGCATTGGTGGCCATTAGCTCAGCTAATGGCTATTTTAACAGTGATTGATCAAATTTATCTTCTTATATTTTAATTTTTTTAAAAATTTTTAAAGGTAAAAATATTAAATTAACAAAATAAGTTAGCTACCTCAAAAAAGTCACTTTTTTTCCTTCCCAAACATAAATTTAACTAAGCTAGCTAAATTTGTTTCCAAATTAAGCCTGAGGCTTAAGGCTCCGGTTGATAACTTCGGCTAGATGATTTATTTGCTTATTTGTAAAATAGTTAAATTTACTTTATTATATTTTAATTTTTTTTTAAACTTTTAAGGATAAAAATATCAAATTAATAAAAATTAAAAAGTTAGCTAAAAAAATACTTTTTTTTTTCTTTCTTTCTAAATACAAAAAATAATAACTTTTTGTTAGCTAACTAGCCAGAAAAAAACCACTTATTATATTTCCCAAACCAAGCCTTAGGACAGTTGGAATGATGGTACCATTTCTTGGACTAGCAGGGAAATCTGAACAGAAGAGCCTTACTTTTAACGCTATCATTAGCATATGTTATTATCGATGACCGCCTTTCCGATAGCTTCATAAGATCATGTGATTTATGTTATTATTACGGAAAATGTTAAAAAAACAAAAAAAGTTAATCGGACTAATATTCTGTTTAAAATTCGTTGGACTGGTATTCTATTTTAATAAATTAAAATTTTAAATTCATAAACTTTTTTATTATAATGTAAAAATTAATTGTATTTGGGTTAAAAAAGTTTTAAGTATCATTTAGTTTATTTTTCTATTTTTGTTTTCTGTTTTGAACTTATTTTTCATTTTCTACTTTTGAAAATAAGGAAAACAGTTCAAAACTCATTTGGTTACTTGTATTTTCAAAATTTGTTTTTGAAAACAGAAAATAAGTTTACACATAAAATAAAAAATGGTAAAAAATTATTTTAAGAGCTTTTTAACAAAAAAACAAGAAAAATATCAAAATAAGGAAACAGAGCATTTTCTATTTTCTTGTTTTAAAATTTTTAACACATTAAAAAAAATAGAAAATTGAAAAGTAAATCAAATGTCACCTTATGTATTAAATTTTAAAATTTGTAGTATTTTTCAACTATAATTTCTAATGAAAAATCTTATCTTTTTAAAATTTATTATTATTATTATTATTATTATTATTATTACTCCTCCTCCTCCTCCCAATTATGTGTTCTCTTGTCTTGGTAATTATAAGAGGGATACTTGGTTATTAGTTTTACGGTCAGCGACTCTCTTTGAAAACATTCCCAATGTCTCCACTTTTGTGTGTACTTTTTATTTTTTTTTTTTTAAATGGTCAAATTTATTATTTTATATTTTAAAATTTTTAAACTATAAGACTGTGCTTGGATACGGGTAAAGCCCCAGGCCAAAATTAATACCTAGTCATCATTAGTGGGTCTCACCTTAGCCAATGTTTGGCAACTGCGACCCCCTCCTAGGTATACGCTTTGCCTCTCACGCGGGTTTCTCCCGGATAATTTTTGGGTGGGCTCGACCCTGGCCGAAAGTTATCTGGGGGAATGGGTATTATTTTAGCATTTTTAACCCTCATTAATTTAATCAAAATAAATATAATGTTAGTAAAAAACTAATAGATAGGTCAACAAGTCAAAATAAATATAATTAAAAATAAAATTAGATAATAACCAATCATTCAAAAGTACATATTTAAAAAAAAATTGTTTAAATAAATTTATAAAAAATTAAATTTTCAATGAAATAATTAATATAACTTCTAATTGTCTAAAAATAATTAAATGGAGTGGGTTTTACAATTTAATATTTAATTTAATGAGTGATCAAGTTTGAGACACTACAAGGGCAAAAGAGTCATTTGACTATTTTTTTCATCATTCAGCCCCTCTTATTTATAAAACATCCAAACCAAGTCAAAAGTTATTCCCTTCCATAAACATCATATCTATGTGGGCCAACCCTCTAAAAATAATACCCCCTCTTATCTTATACCCCCTTTAAAACTTATCTCCTGAAATTTTAGTATTATCCAATCGAGTCTTAAGGGACAACAATATAAAATTAACAAAAAATTAAATACTTGTTACTAAAAAGTTAACTTTAATTTTATCCTTCCCAAACACCAAAAAAAAAAAAAAAATTAGGTTCATTTCTTCCCAAACGAAACTTAGAATTATGTAAGTTTAATTCTTATCTTTGGTTATTGGATCATTCCCAGACGAAACTTAGAATTATGTAAGTTTAATTCTTATCTTTGGTTATTGGATCATCCACACAAAATTTGACAACCAAAGCCCCCCCCAAAAAAAAAAAAAATCACGGAAACCGCAAATCATACAAAACTAGTGGGGGGTGGTTTGTTAAATTTTTTTTAAATTGTTTAAATTAAAATATAAATTTTGATATAATAATAACTTTATAATTTTTTTAAAGAATACGTTTTAATAAATAAGGAATAACATTGAATATATTTAATTTTTATTTGAGAAATTGTGAATGAGATGACTTCAAGATGCCTTATATATCCAGAAGAACGCATTGGAAGGAGACGATGATCGATATTGAGAATGCTTATTTTTGGAAAATCAAAAACATAAGAATTGTTATATAAAGAAACAACCTACAACGCATATCTATGATTATTTACCACTTGCCCTACGCCATTAACAATTGTGCTGAGACGGAAATTTAATAGCCCATGGCTGTGTTTGTTGGAGGGGATTGGATGATGGGGATAAATAATACCATAGATAATATATGAGATTGGATAAAAATGGGATTAATTTTTTATGTGGAATTATTTTTTTGGTGTTTGGTTGGTGGGATATAAAGTGGGATAAAAGATGTGATTTGATATGTGATGTGATAGAAAATAATTTTGAACCTTTACATCTTGGCGAGAAATAAATCCAGAGGTGGAAGATTATTAATCCCACACCCCCCGTGGGATTTGTTATCCAGCATTTTGGTTCATTCATTGTCCAATCCGTGGGGCTCACGGATTACACAAATACTCAAACAAACGTTGGCTTTCGGTGGGACCCATGGATGTTTTGTCCATTCCGACTATTTCATCCTGTAAACAAACAAGGCCTCTTTTTTTTTTTTTTTTTGGAAAGGTAAAAGAATTTAATCAATGAAGAAAGGTTTTTGTACAGATACCTCAAGGGCATACCCCTGGAAAAAACAAAAAAGATAGAACACTCCTACAATAATCAATCATCAAAAGAGCAAAGGGAAACAAACAACAAATCAACAATTTAAGGTTCCAAAATAGAAAGAGGGAGATTCCATTGCTGAACTAAATGCCGATTCTGGTCACTCTTCGAGAAACCCGAGCAGCTCATTACTCGTAGCCGAACTAGTGTCTTAATAAACCGGAGAGTAGTCACCTCATCCAAAAAGCTGTTTTCATACTTCCTTTTATTCCATTCCTTCCAAATGACGTAAACACAAGCTGCAAATGCATGTTTCCCAATAATCGAAAGTAAGGAAGGCCCACGAAAGTGGTGTAACACCCATTCAACAATTTCGTCCCAAGAAAACAAGGTAACTTGAAACCCACAATCCATCAAAATAGTATGCCAAATTCTAACTGTGAAAGGACAATTAAAAAAGAGATGATTTTGATCCTCCCAAGGTCCTCTACAAAAATAGCAACTCATATGAGATAGTAACCCAAAGGACATAAGCCGATCTTGAGTAGCCAATGTTATATAAACCTATGTTGGTTAAAAAAAAATATTTTGAACACGTGACAACGTTTTGAGTAAAAAAGTGCTCAGGGTTGAGCTTATTTATATTCCCGACCACATCCAATGGGCCCACAGCAAAAGGTAGAATGCTAGTTTAATATTAATTATAAATGCAACATAATAATAAATTCAGTTCATTTATTACAATTTTGTTAGTTTAATTAGTTGATTAACAAATGACAGACACAAAGTGACATGTGAACATTCTTGATTGACACATTATACTTATCACTCTAAATTAAGTATATTCATTACTGTCAACTGAATTTCTATATTTTAACAATTATTCTCTCAAGTTCTGTTTGACTTTACCATTGAAAAATCCTTAGTCGAGGGAGGATGCTCTCTGGGCATTTTTTCTGACTTTCCTTTATTTTTCAGGTCATCCCAAGCTAGTTTCATTGGAGTGGTAGCACGCGTGAGGGTATTTTATTTTATTTTTAATCCCTGCACAACCTAAGAATTAATTAGCATTAAAACATAAAAAATTTAACAAAGATTGGAAGAATAAAATCCACTGCAGGGACTGCAGTAAAAATTTGAAAGGCTGAGATTTATTCTCACTTTAATGACGCGTGACTTTTTATATTTTACATTAATTATCTTCTAATTAGATTTTTTTAACTTTTATTTTTATTTTGAAAATAATTTTAATTAAATTAAATTAAAACCATCCAATTAAAAATAATTAAATCTCAACTTTTGATTTCCCATTGCAGCTCCTGTAGTGGATTTCTTTACTGCAGCTCTCTGGAACCCATAAAAACCAACTTCAAAACTAAACCCGAACAAGTTTTTTTTGGGGGGAGGGGTGTGGGACACTTCAAAACTATAACTTCTACAAACAAAATTTAATTTTGATGAAAAAACTATATAAGACTAGAAAAAGGATAAAAATTAATTTTTTTTTCGTTACATCGATGTACAGTGATTTCAAGATCAGAAAACTAGTTTGATTTGGCACTTCCTATTACTAATTCAAGGGTGGAAAAACTTTGAATATTTGTCGCTATGCAAACAACCGTAACCAGTCCTCGGAACAATATCTTGCAAAAATCTCCAACAAAACAAACAAACAAACAAAAATATGCTAACGTACCAAAAGAGTATATATATCAAATGGAGAATCCAAAATGATGATATATATAACAGTTATCAAAATTTTAAGGTTCACTGGAAAAGCAAAACCTTCGCTCTAAAAGTAAAAGTAGAGGCTAATGTGTCGCTTGAAAATTACTTAAAAATATTTAAAATTTTTAAAAATTATTTATTTTTTTTATCTCATTTATAAATTACGAGCTCACGAATGTTATTAAATTTTATATTTTTTTTGTCGCTCTCTCCTAATAACTAAAAACTCTTGATTTGGGATGTTTCGTTAGCTAAAATTAACTAAAATTTACTAATTTTTTATACTTTTTTTCAATCAAAATTTATCATATATCACTGAAACATTAAATTTTTATACTTTTATTATACTTTTTGATCAAACTTTTATCAACCAAACTCTCTATGAAGGTAGGTTTAGACGAAGAGACCTGTACTCAAATAAATAGGGGCAAAAAGGCCTACCATATGTGTGTTTGGTCAGCAAAATTTTGGTTAAAAATTATAATAAAAGTATAAAAAATTAATGTAAAAATGATATATGATAAAATTTAATTGAAAAAAATTATAAAAAATTACTAAAAATAAATAAATTTTGGTTAATTTTGACTAACTAAACACCTCCAAACAATGGTGAGGGTGCAATGTCCGTGGGAGGGAGGGTAATTAAGGCATTTCACCTTGACCGACAATCTCAACAGGCAGTGGGTTGTTAAGTACCGTTTGGTAATTGAATATTTTGTGTAATTGAATATTTTGCTTGATCAGTGCGCCATTGTGTTCAAGAAGCTGTTCTAGTTGGTGGGTCTTCTCGAATCCTACGCACCACCCCTTTCATATTTTGATCTCTCATCTACAGAGGGAGAGAGAGGGGACAATTGTGGAGAGAGAAAATCCTATACAAAGGATATATACATTATTAATATATTTAATATAGCTGCTTCTCTGTTCCTCTACCTGAGAATTCCGACGTTCAGATTTCAGAGCTTTTCTGGGTACAAAAAGTGAGAGGGAGGGAGAGAACTAAAAATAAAACAGGAAGCTAAGTGGTGCTCTGTTGTATATGTTCTTCGGCGATAGAGCTCGCCGGTGAACTGAGTTGGTGTTTATTAATTGAGAGAATATACGATTGTTGGGATCTGTTTACGAGATTCTCAACCCATCTTTGGCATCCGATTTTATTGAAGATAGGAAGAGAAGAGAAGAGCAAAATGTCTTGGAAGAGCAGAGGAGCAGAGTCTGCTTCAAAGAGTGTTGTTCCTCGAAAATGGACTCTTCTGCTGTGTGTTGGATGCTTCTTCGCCGGAATGCTTTTCACTGACAGGTTGTCTTTGCTCTTTATTTACTATTCAAAATTGATGACGTCTATGAATTTCGATTTGTCTTCCGATTCTCTTCCATTTGATGTGCCGGGTATTTAAGTTATTTCGTCAAAATTCTTTTTATTTTTCGACTTTCTCACCAATTGTTGCCTTTAATGGATTATGGATTAGGGTGTCGTCTATGGTTTTGTTAACTTTCCGAACTACCCTTTCTATTATGTGTGGCCCTAAATTTAGGGGTGCACATGATTGACGTTTGCATGAGAAGTAATTAATTAACAAGAATTTCTAATGATATGTTTGGAAGAAAGATTTGTGAAGGGAAAGAAAAAATTAAGAGGGAATAACATTTATAATTTGTGCAATACACTTGACAAGTAGAAGTTAGATTTTGTTATAAATATTTATTCATTTTACTCTTATTTTTTTAAATAAATTTGATTTTTTCATTTCATTTTATATTTCTACTATTTTCTTTCACTTTTCAATTCCCTCCACAAACTTATGTTGTTCCAAACATGGCCTAAAAGTCCTTGCAACAGCCTTGTCTCAATTCACAAAAAAACCAGCGTGCAATTTTGTGAGTGACACTTGCACCTAACTAAATTTGTGTTTGTTTTATGCATGTCAATGATACACTATTTACTATGTGCATATCAATCCTATGCATGTCAATGATACACTGCTTAATTTGGGTGTCGATGGTTTTGTGAATTTTCCGAACTACCATTTCTGTTACGTGTGGCCCCTGATTTTAGGGGTGCACACGGTTGGTTTGGTAAATCACGGACTTGAAAGGTTTTGAAATTGCAACTAGTTCAAGTAAAGAAAACCAAACTGAACCACTAATTTCGATTTGAATTGGTTTGGTTTGGTTTGGTTTGATAGTTTTACGAGAAATAATTGTTGTGTGATCTTGGGACTATCTCAATCCCAAAAACTATTGGTTTGGTTTGATAGTTTTATGAGAAATAATTGTTGTGTGATCTTGGGCCCGTTTCATCCCCAAAACTAGCTTAAGTAGAGTGAAGTTTTCCCTTATCCCAGTGGACTGAGATAACTTGAGTTCGGATACCAATTGTTGAGTAGTGTTGGGTATCTCATCCCCAAAAGTTAGCTGATAGGGTGAGTTTTTCCCATATATTGACTACCAGTTCCTTTCAAAATCAATGTGGGACACCCCAACAATAATTAATTAACAAGAAATTCTAAAAATCCCCGCAACTGCCCTGTCTCAATATAAAAAAAAAAGAAAAGAAAAGAAAAGAAAGGAAATCAATTTACCTTTTTGTGGGCGACACCGTGTGAACTTAACAAAATTTCTAAATTTCTCTCTGTGTTATGCATATCAATGATACACTATTTAATTTGCTCACAAGTTAGGAATTTGAGCATGAGAACGTGAATTAGTATGATAGCAGGCATTGCTTATTTCCTGAACCCCTAGGTATGCATAAATTAGCCCTGTTATGTTAAATCTTAAAGCATTTCCTTGAAATTAGGCAGAGCTGTGAATTGATTGCATCAATTACTTATTCAAGCTCTTCAGTATATTCTGGTTTCAATGTTTCTAAAATTCTCTCCAGCTTGTTGGTGTTGTTATATTCGTTCAGAAATATATTGTTTGGAGAATGTCAATGCTATTATTATCATTATTGGAGAAGAAATGAAGAACCATCTAAATGGGTCTCACTTGTAGATGCTTGGTAACAAAATGTTAGTTAAATTGGATAAGTTCTTAAAAAGATTTTGAATTGTTTCAAAGGGACAAAACATCTAAAAGACTAGCAGGTGTATAAAAATTGATGGCTTCCAAATTCATATCTACCTCAGATTTTAAGATGTTTTAATAGGTTCTACATAGTAGACCCCCCGCCCCCTTTTTTTCTTGTGTGGTTAGAGAATAGAGTGTGAATAGGGAGAATTTGACTGTAAAATAATCAAGGCAGAACCTGTAATTAGGACCGCGTATATTTTTTTCATCTTTTTAAAAGAACCTATATATTTAACTTATTAAATAATATATGTATTATATTCTCTATTACTAGTTTGGTTCGGTTCGGTTAACCGACTCATCAAATCTCATACCAAACAAAACCAAACAGCTTTTGGTTTTCACCATAACCGGACCGAAGAGGCTGATTTGTTTTGGTTTGGTTTGGTTTGGTTTGGTTGTTTCACTGGTTTGGTTTTGCACCCCTAGATGTAATAAGAATTTTGACTCTATGGTGATGGCAAATTTTCATCTTTTATCGCTTGTTGAAGTGGGCTTTTTGATAGTTTTGGATTAGTGTAAATGTTTTGATGCATATGAACCTAGTGTAGAAGGAGTTTGCCTGTAGTGTTTGTGGTATGGAATGCGTAGTGTTGGCTCTGGCTGGGCCATTTATGTTATTTTTACCTCTCATGCATACAGTAGAAGCCTCATTTTGTTCCATTTGAATCTAAAAATTGGGAAAGATCTGGAATTTATATTACCAAGTCCATGTTGGATAATTGTAGTTGAAGTTTACGAAGGAATAAATAAGAGAAGAATGAGGGAAAGGATTAAATTGCTGTCTTGTATTTTATCACACCCATTAACCCCCATATATTATTTATAATGTCGCAAAACAGAGGTCTAGCTGTAAGCTAGGTGTCAGTGTCCAAAATACATGATATGCTACCAAAAATAAATAATCCTAGATTAATTTAGAATAATCCTCTATTTTAATACTCTCCCTCAAGTTCGAGCATACAAATTAAACATGCCTAGCTTGCTAGATAATTCTTGAAATGAGGATCAAGGCAACAATTTGGTAAAAATATCACTAGGTTAAAATTCTAAACAAAAAGTGTGCAAAGCTTGCCACATTTCAGGAGATCATGGATAAAATAGTAATCAATCTCAATATGTTTGGTGCGTACATGAAAAATAGGGTTATTGGTGAGAAAAATAGCAGCTTAGACCCGCACGGGTTAGCTCAGTGGAGCAGGGGTCGGCTTGGAGAGTGGGCATGCTTTCCACATCTCGGGTTCGAATCTCTTCCTGGGTGCTCGGTCTTATCGGTGGGCGTGTCTTGCGGGGTGGTGCGCTCGCTCGGAGGTTTTACTCGCGACGGTTCACCGGCGAGAGGTTTCCTTCGTATCAAAAAAAAAAAAAAAAATAGCAGCTTAGGTATCATAAAACATAGACAATGAATAAGGTACATCAACATTGAAGTCATGAAGAAGAGTGCAAACCCAAGTCATTTTTGAAGTGGTATGAGCCATAGCAAGATATTCATCATCAACACTAGGACTGGAGATCACATGTTGCTTTTTACTCTGCCAGGTAACAAGTTTATTACCCACAAACGTACAATAATCAGAGGTTGAATGTTGATTAGAACGGATTCCAGCATAATTACCATCACTAAACCCTCTCACATATGGAGATGATGGGCAATGTAATAAACCTGACCAGGTGTACCCTTCAAGTAACCAAAGATGCGACACACTTGCCTAAAAATGTGAAGAGCGAGGGACATGTATAAATTTACTGACAACACGCACATCATAAGTAATGTCTGGAGGTGTGACAACAACAGATCAATTTTTCAACCAGGCATTGATAATGACTAACATTAGAGAAAGGAGTACAACTGTGAATATCTAATTTGACCTAGTTACGCATAGAGATCTCGGCGGGACGAGAACCCAGAAGACTAGTCTCAACAAAAGATCCAGAACATATTTACGTTTAGGAAAGTAAGGCTTGCACTAGATCGGGCCACTTTTATCCTAAGAAAAAAGCGAAGTGCACCAAGATCCTTGGTTTGAATCTACATTTTCTCATCCATAGCATGTTTCCACCCAGGGGAACATAAGCCTTTTTAAATGGCACTAGAATGGAGATAGAAGACAAAGCACAAAGGAACGCAAACATAGGTTTCGTTTGGAGCTCCAATTTTTTCCGAAAGGACTTAAAAAAAACTTCAAAAGTTCCCAACTTCCTTCCAATCAAATTTCGCCATGTATCAATTTTTACACCAACTTTTGATTTTTTTTGAACATTTTCGAAACTCCAAATGCTAGCATAAATAAGTACAGTGGTAAAAAATAAATTTAGCAATGAGATGTTGAGTACAAGTACGCATACCATGACATAAATTAATAGGTAAATTCATCAAAAGGGAAAGGATAGGAGGTGGAAGCTTGGACCCGAAACAAAGCTAACTAATTGAATAGGCCATAAGAAATGACTGGGTGCTGCTGAGTCTGCTAGTACACCTGTAGAGAAGATGTGATAGAATCCAAAGGAATAGGTAGTGTAGGAATGCTACTTTCCCTCACTTGGACGAGGGTAAGAATCAAACTCCCATCGAGTACTAGAGATAAGATCATGAGATAACAAAGTTCAACACTAGAAAAAAATGAAGTAGACCTAAAAAAAGTGACAACGGCACTAGCAAAAAACAATGAGATAGAGGTTGATAGCAACGATGCCTTTTTGTGTTCTGGAATAACTAAAAAATTTTGTGTATAAGAAGATAATTTATTTAGACCAGGATCAAAAACATGAATAAAGGCTACATAACTAAAAAAACAAAAGGAATACCATTAGGACATAAAGTAGAGAAAGGTGATTTTTTACCTGATACCATAGATGACATCTAATTGATAAGGTGATGGGTAGTAAAAATTGCATAATATTTAATTTCATATTACGAGCTAAATCTAGCAAATGACAATGTTTGCGTTCAACAACACCATTTTTCCGAGACATACGCGTGCAAGTAGTTTGGTGAATAGTACCATGATTAACACGAAAAGATTGAATGACAAATTGAAGATATTCTAAGGCATTATCAGATTAGAAAGTTTAATAAGCATTCCAAATTGAGTGAAAATATCGTTATAAAACCTAGAGATATAGGGTAATCCTCGCCCAGGAGAGCCATTTAGATTGCAAAATTCGACAGATAACATCAAAATGGGTTGGCGAGGTGCATACATGAATTGACTGACCAGGCCAACAATATATGTAATGTAAGGTTGTGTCACCATAAGATAAATCAGTTTCCTTACAAGTCTCCGATAGTGATTAACATCGAGAAAGAGATAATGACTCTCAGAATCTAAGCGAACAGATGAATCCATAAGAGTATTAATAAGACGAGAACCCAATGGGTCCGGTTTCAAAAAGCAAATCTAGAATATATTTTCTCTGGGATAAAGAGATACCCTTAGAGGAACTGGCAACTTCAATTCCCAGAAACTAACGTAAAGCACCAATATCCTTTGTGTGAAATTGCGTACTTAGATGATGCTTTAATGCAGGAATACCAGCAACATCATCTCTAGAAATGATAATGTTATCAACATAGACAATCAAAACAATATTGCCAGAAGAAGATTGAAGAATAAATATTGAATGATCACATGAAGATCGTCTAAATCCATAATCTAAAAGAACAACACTAAATCAATCAAATCAAGCCTGTGGAGACTGCTTACGCTTATACAAAGCTCGATGCAGACAACAAATCAGATGTTCACTCCTGGAATAGCATAGCCAGGTGATTGATCCATATAAACCTCCTCCTAAAGTTCCCTGTGCAAGAAGGCTTTTTTGATGTCCAACTGAAATAACTGTTAAGACTTACTTACTGCAACTGCCAAAAGAATATGAATTGAGTTGAGACAAGCAACTGGTGAGAAGGTCTCTAGATAATTAATACTGTACATTTGAGTGCACCCCTTAGCAACCAACTGAGCCTTAAGTCGCTCAACAGATCTATCAGGCAGATATTTAACTGTGTAGACCCATCAACACCTCACTGTCTTCTTCCCAGGTGGAAGAATTGTGAGTTCCCAAGTATTATTCTGGTATAATGAATAATGCACGCGCCTCCTTATCCATTGTTTCCTTTCAACCAGGGGATACCCATGCTTGTGTGTAAAAGGTGGGAAAGAAACAAAGGACAAGGCACAAACAAAGGATTGGAGATGAAGAGATATACGATGATGTGAAACAAACTTGGCAGTAGGCTATTGGGTACAAGTACGTTTACCTCGTTTCAGGGTAATAGGAAGGTCATTAGTGGTAGAGGGCTCAGAGGCAAGCGAGCTAGTGACTGGATTCACAGAAGGCTCAATAACCGGTGCTTCAAGTGGTTCAGAATCCACAAGTGGAGAGGTGATCGGAGCGGGAGGAACGGGACGAGGATGATGCTGATAAGCCTGTATGGATAAGCTAAGAGTAGGGAGAACAGGATCAGTAGAAGAAAAATTCGGAGACAACTCCCCCTCTTTAGAAGACTGCTCCCCCTTAAGAGGAAAGTAGGATGACTCAAAGAAGGTAACATCTCCACTAACAAAGAATCTACTAGATGGTGGATGATAACATCAATAGCCCTTTTGGGTATGGGAATAATTGAGAAAAACACACCGACGAGCATGAGGGGAAAGCTTGTCCAAATCAAGATAGAGATTATGAACAAACGCAACACAATCAAAAGTACGAGGTGTAAGAGAAAAAGGAGCAACAAAAGGATAAATAAGTGAGAGAGAGAATTTAGTGCCAAGAGTGACAAAAGGAACACGATTGATAGAATAGCAAGCAATCATAATGGCATCACCCCAAAACTGTTTCGAGACATTGATGTTCATCTTTAAGGTGCGAGAGATGTCCAATAAATGACGGTGCTTACACTTAGTAACACCATTTTGTTGAGATGTATGAGAGCAAGTTGTTTGATGAAGAATGCCCCTCTTGATGCAAAATTGTTCGTGAATGATTAGGTGTACTCCAAGGCATTAGAACGAATGACTTTGATTTTTTTGTCAAATTGAGTGAGAATTTCATTATAAAAGCGCAACACAATATTTGGCAACTCAGAACGATTTTTCATTAAAAACATCAAAGTCATATGTGAGTAATCATTCGCAAAATTGAAAAAATAATAAAATCCATTAATAGTGGAAACTCTTGAAGGACCTCAATGTTCGTATGGACTACATTAAATGGTTTAGATGGACGACTATCGCTATGACTCGGAAAATAATTACGATGATGTTTGCCAAGTTGACAAGTATTACATTTAAGACTCGAAACATGACTAAGACTAGGGATAGCTAGCTTGAGCCAAGACAAGGACGGGTGGCCTAAGCGACAGCTCTAGAGAAAAGGTGAAACATAATAGCTAGGATTAAGGTAATATAGGCCATTCCGCTCAAGGCCTGATCCAAATGTCCTCTACGTCCTGAGATTCTGAAAAACACATGAGAAAGGAGAAAAAGGTTATAGAACAATTTAAGGACTTAGTCAGTTGACTAACAAATAATAATTAAAAGGAAATTTAAGTATATAAAGACTTGAGGGTAAAGATAAGGAAGGAGATAGCCAAAGGTGTCCTTTACTAGTAACAGACCGGGAGGACCCATAAGCTAAAGTAATACGATGGGTGGTAGTAGCTATATCAGAAAACAAGGAAGAATTATCCAAGACATAAGTACTATCTCCAAAGTCAATGACTGAATGACCCACTGAGCAATGGATGGGGAAGTAAAGCAAGCAAAACTACCTAAATGAGCCAAAGTGACGGTGGAGCTGGAGGAGCAAGAGATGCAAAGAGCTTGCATGGTAGCATCTAATTCTACAAGCGTGGAAGGTCCCTGAGAAGCAACAACAGACGAATTAGAGGTGGTCAAAACAAGAGTACTTTGACTAAAAGAAGTATTAGTGCTAACAAGCTCAGGAATAATATTATGGGCCTGTTCGGGTCGCTCATACTTCTTCCAATAGTATGGCTCAGCATGATAATGCCACCACAGTGGTCGCACTTTTGGGTATCACGCCCAGAACTACGTCCACCATTATGTGAAGAACATCCACTATTCTGAGAACCACCACGAGAGCCACCACAGCCAATGCTAACCATTGCTGTAGAGTCAGAACCACTAGAGGAGACGGGTGTTGTCCAAGAATAATGTCCCAACGGAGATCGCTATAGGCAAGAATAGGCATTAGCCATAGTGGGAATAGTCTTTCCAGCCAAAAGCTTATCTCAATAATTGCGCAGATCATCATTAAGTCTAGCAAGAAGAAGTACTATCATAAGCTCATCCCATTGCCTAATCATCTCAGCCTTACTCTCTAGGAAAGGACGAAACTGTAAAAGAAGGCCCTTAAGAGTACTGTAATACTTAGATAGTGATCGATCTCCTTGTCGAAATGAGAAAAGCTGCTAATAAGCCTAAAAAATTTCTGAAATATTACTTCGTTGGGAAAAGGAGTCTGCCAAGGAGTTCCATATAACCTTTGTTATAGTACACAAAGCAATTGTGCGCAAAATACAAGGCTCTAAAATAGGCCAAAGCCAACTTATAACAACTGCATCTGTAGTCCGCCATTATTGGTAGGTGGGATGCGCAGAATCTGGAGGAGTCATAATATAACTCACCATCTGACGACTAATGAGAAAAACGCGAACAACATGAGCCCATGTCAAATAGTTAACCTCATTCAACTTCTCACAAGAGATTGACTTTGGAAGGCTGTCAATCGATACAGCTGAAATAGGAACGGGGACGAGAGAGGATTCTTCGACTGAAGTAGTCTTGATATCAAAAGGATCAATAGCCATCGGGGGGACACAATCCAAAAGCTCAAGTTGCATATAAGGCTCACAGACAAGTAATTCGCAAACGATAAGTGATCGAGGAACAAGCAACAAACAAGAATTGTAGAAGAGACTTGAGAACTCATGGACAACATCAAATCGATGCTTATTGACATCAGATCTGATCAACCAGCGAGCGAAAAACGAGGGAAGCAACTATTGAAGCCGTCTCTAGATTGATCAACTAACATAGCAGGAAGTCGAGTGACGAGTAATGGCGGAGCTACCTTGAGGTAAGGGGGGCAAGTGACCCCTTCATTTTAGACTTAAAATTACCAAAATACCCTTGGTATTTTAGTTTATTAGAAAATTAAATTAATTCAAAATTAGGGTATTTTAGCCTTATTAAAAAATTAAGGTTAACTTAAAATTTTTCTATATAAATGGTGTTTATAAGATTCAAACCCAAGTATTTTTTTGTGAAATAAAGTACATTCTTCCACTATACTATTGAATACATTTGTGCATAATATCAAGAAATATAACATATAACGTAATAAATTCTATAAGCAGTAAAAAATTAATAATAATTTTATTATTATTTTTTTAGTAATGAGAAATATTCTTAATAAATTTCAGGTGCTACTAAGAGGACCAGTTAACTATTAAACTGTGAATAGTGTATTAACTGGTTTAATATCAAAGAGTAATTTTATCTTTTCCTAAAAATAACGTTGTTTATCTTTTACTCTTAACCGCGATGTAACTCGTTCTCGTTGTCCTATTCTTTGGTGCTTGGGCTTAGTGCCCGGTGCCCCTCTTAGTGAAATTCTTGGATCCGCTTTTGGCGGCAAGGGGCGACCATCGTGAAAGGTCACCGACGGTCAAGCGGCTATGCATGCTCTGGCATGTGCCACTCAGGCGAGAAATCGCGAGTTGCTACGATCCACATTGGTGGGGGTGTGTTAGGCCACGTTGGCCAGAGAGACTTCGCTGGTGGGTGTCTACGTAGGAAGGCGTGTTAGATTGTGGTATCAACGGTCGACGACAGTCACCAGAAAGGTTGCCGGCAGCTATGGACATTACCGCCTAGGGTTTTTGATTTTTTTTTATTTATTTATTTTGGATCAACACTCTCCGATACCAAATTGAAAGAGAAAAGAATGCGAAGAGAGAAGATTGATTTCTCCTCCTCTCTTGTATTGTATATGTAGCCAAAGAAGATTACAATTGTGAACGGCTAATCAATCCAATATAGGAAAACAAATATTTTAAATATCCTAAATACCATAATTAAGCTAACATAATATTCTGGATATATGCTAACATATATGCTAACAGAGGCAAAACTTCTTGTATGTGCATGTTATAATAATCAGGATGCTTTGGTAACAGGATGTGGGCAGAGCCAGAAGCTAAAGGCATACCAAGGAGAATGGGAGTGGAAGATGACAAACTAAATTTGGTGTTGAAGGGCTGTAATCCAAGAATAGTGAGTACATCAATGTTAATTATGTAACTGGAAATTTATCCCTGCATCCAACATGAGAGGGGTGACTGCATGCTGATATAATATTATTTATTTTTTAAATTTTAAATATCAATAATTTTTTTTTTTTTTTCCGGTTTGCTTTACAAGTTAGAGGTCAATTGGATGTTTAACCTGATTTCTTTTTTATGTTTTCATTAGAAGGATGAACATAGAGAATCAAAGGACGTTTTAGGGGAAGTTTCAAAGACACATCACGCCATACAGTAAGTTAACTGGAGTTCAATAAGGTTTGCAAAGCTTTAGTTGTCTATTGACATGAATTTTTGCCCATTTTTGATGCACAGAACACTTGATAAGACAATTTCCAACTTGGAGATGGAATTAGCCGCTGCAAGGGCTGTGCAGGATTCTATATTTACTGGCTCGCCCATATCTGGAGACTTGAGGATTACCGAACCAGCTAGGAAAAGAAAATATCTACTCGTCATAGGCATTAACACTGCTTTTAGCAGCCGAAAGAGAAGAGACTCAGTCCGTGCTACTTGGATGCCACAAGGTTCATAAAATCCCCTTTACTTTTATCTCCCTTAACTGAACTCAATTCAACTTAGCCTTTTTCCCAACTAAATGGGGTCAGCTGCATATGTGTATATATAAAATTTTCCATTCCACTTGGTTAAGGCCATTTCTTGCATATTTTTATCGTTTTAACTAACTCTGTTTCTAATTAACTTTGATTGATGACCTTTTTGATATGAAAATCAGGTGATAAAAGAAAGAAACTCGAGGAAGAGAAGGGCATCGTAATTCGATTTGTTATAGGTCACAGGTGGGTGGAATATCCAAGAATGATCTTCATTAAGCATATTTTCTTTTATTTTTGGCCCCTTTTTGGGCTCATTTTCTTACTTTCAGTCATGTTTATGCTTTTTCCTTCAAAACTTCCATTTGATTGAATGCTTCTTGCACAAAAGGAGTGGACTCTGAATGTGCATGGCTGCAGTCCCCAGATTTACAGAAAAAATAATCTCGTGATGGTTTGTTGGTTGTGTAAATGTTTTTGTTGAAAAATTGCACAAGTGGAGATTACACATCAACATAGAAAGCGTGCAGCTGCGTTGCTTCGTTTTGTAGTTGACTCTAGCAACTTGTTCATATGTGTGTACATGAAAGCAATGATCCTCTTCTAATACCATTGAAAGCCTTATTAGAAAATGATTTCAAGAAATAAGAAGATGCCATATTTTGCTCAAATAGGGGAATGCAAACTTTAAATCAAGAACATTGCAGTATGAGTATTTTATGTGAATATATGCATTGTCTATGTTCAGTATGCAACTTATGATACGTCTAATTGCATCCTTTCTTTTTTCCAATTGACCATTTGGTCATCAGTGCTACATCAGGTGGTATTCTTGATAGAGCTATTGAAGCAGAAGACAACAAGCATGGAGACTTCTTGAGGCTGGTAGGCTGTTTAGTCTTGTTTCTCTTTCAGTGTCTTCTTCTATCTATTCATAGACACAGCAACACCCATATATAGTGCCATCTGACTGCTCACCATCTCTCATGGGCAAAAGCTTGCCTCACCCAAGCCAACGGTTACAAGACAACTCACGCCCAGTTGGGTGAAAACACATGCAATGCACACAGTGCATTGAATGCTATGCAGTGTCCAAAGGAGAGCCTTCGCCTACAGGGGATGCTAGTGCTTAAATTCCCACTATGTTAATCAAGGAATACAATTGATTTTTCCTCACCTGTTATTTAAACACAATGTGTGTAGGAACATGTTGAGGGCTACCTTGAACTATCAGCCAAGACGAAGATATTTTTTGCTACTGCTGTTGCTCTATGGGATGCAGATTTCTATGTCAAAGCTGATGATGACGTTCATGTAAATATAGGTAGAGATCCACATATGAACCCGACCTTCTTGCATTTTGGAATCTGGACTTTACTTGTGTTTTCTTTCTTATTGAACGAAACAGTGATTCAATGGTTGAAGAATTTCTTTAATTGCTTGACTGAGTTAAACCAAATTTCACTTTCTTTCCATGTACACAGGCATACATATATAACACAAAATCTACACTGGCGTCTATTCTGTGTGTACCACAGTGGCTTGCCAGAGATTGTGCCAGAAGACCTTTATCCTTGAATTACTATGCTTAAATGTTAATAAAAGTACTTTCAGTGGTATCACAGCACACAATTTGAACTATTCTTCATGGAAAAGTTTAAGACAGCAATAATTCATCTTCTCATTGTTGATTTTGTACATGGATGCCAAAAATCAGAGCTTTCTTTTGTTTTTTCTTGTGGTTATAGTCCTTTTTTCTTATTACTTTTTAATCTTTCTTGTGTTGACTCCATTGAACTGCAGCAACACTAGGATCAACTTTAGTGAGGCATCGGTCAAAACCCAGGGTGTATATTGGATGCATGAAATCTGGTCCTGTTCTTGCTCGAAAGTAAGTCAAGTTGGGGAACTAAAAAAAAGGTCACTCTTTCTTCTTATTTCTAATTGGCTTTCCTTGGATAGGGGAGTGAGATATCATGAGCCTGAATATTGGAAATTTGGTGAGGAGGGAAACAAGTATTTTCGTCATGCTACTGGGCAGCTATATGCTATTTCAAAAGATCTAGCTACTTATGTATCAATAAACCAGTAAGCAATCATTCGAATTGCAATGCAAAAGATCCCGCCTTTTGAATTTATTTGACATTTTGTAATAACTTCTCACTCTGTTATGATTATCTTAGGCATGTGTTACACAAGTATGCTAATGAGGATGTTTCGTTGGGATCTTGGTTCATTGGATTGGATGTGGAGCATATAGATGACCGGAGATTATGTTGTGGAACCCCACCGGGTAAAATACTATTTGCACATGACATTTCTTCCCTGGAAATAACTGAGTATTCCCTGCTGAGCTGCACTAGGTCAAAAACTTTCCAACTGATCATTCCTAATGGCAGAATTCGCATCTAAAGAATTATTATCGAAGGATCACAATCCCTTTAATTATAACGAATGAAATATGCACGGTTATGCTGTTAATGCCGGTTATGAACTACTTGAATTGATTATGTTTACAAGGTTTAAATAACAAGAGCTGGTAGAGTACCAATTTCTCCTGCATATCACCTGATTAAGGACCATGTTATTGCTGTAAACAATAAAACTAAATCAGAGAGAAGAGAAAAAGAAATAATGTTCCATTGCTGGGGTATATACTTGGTTAAATCTTAGACTAATAGTTTGGTAATGTCGATTGTTACCGCAGATTGTGAGTGGAAGGCTCAGGCAGGCAACATCTGTGTTGCTTCCTTTGATTGGAGCTGCAGTGGGATTTGCAGGTCCACTGAGAGGATCAAGGAGGTTCACCGGCGGTGCGGAGAAGGAGAGACTGCTTTGTGGAGTGCTGTTTTTTGACAAGCAAAAATATGCTACCACGTCTGAGGGAAGCAAGTAGACGCAGTATCAAAGCTTGTATCACCATGATTATGGTTATACAGAATTGTATTTATCATCAAACTGTAAAATATGTCAAACAGAAGGACTTTTGAGGAGGTTTTGTTCTGCTGATGAGATTCTTCTCCATATTAGCTGAGGAGAGAATTAGCAGCTAAAAAATAGAGGGAAAAAAACTGCGAGCACCATTCTTTAGTAGGGTAATATTGTTAGTGTGTATTGATACCTAGCTAGTTTCATCATAAGTGCCAATCCTTGGGCAAGCACTTGCTGCCTTTTGCTTAAAGTGGATTGGTTTTCAAACTTTGATTTGTCAATTCATCTCCTTTTGATGATTGCAATTGAAAAGGCCATCTCTTTTTTGGGTACTCTTTTCTTCAGAGTGAAGCTACATGCAAGTCTACACGTTTAGAAATGAGCTCAGGCTCCGTATTTGTGTAGCTAAGACGAAATGCAACTCTCCGTGACTCAACCCACTGATATTGGGTGGCCATGGATTCTTTTGTAGCATATTATGGGGTTTTTGATTTATCAAAATTCACCAACTTTTTGTATTTTTTTCTAATTAAATTTGGTCACATATCACTTGTATATCAGTTTTTTCATACTTTTTTTTGTATTTTTTGCCATCCAAACACCCCAATTGTAATGTCTTGGAAAACCTATATAATATTTCAGAAACTGTGTGTTGAAGTTCAACAACCCGTGATGGATCGAGGTGGGAGAGATTGGTGGATGAATGGACATGTGTATTTATAGTTGGTTGGTAAACTGCACGGTGTTTGGATCCCTTAAAACACCAAAAACAAAATTTTAATCTTTATCAAATTTTTTCAATTTTATTTAATTAAATTTTATTATATGTCATTTTTACATGAATTTTTATTTATTTATTTTTTTTTTTCCGAAACCACCACCTAAAACATGAGAAGTCTTTGTCTCGTGTTAAATTAGCACAAGCGGGTGTCACTCGTGAAGGTTGAAAATATGAAAACATGTTATATATTTGGAGATTAGCTGGTGGAACGGAAGGGTTATTCAGGAGGGAGTGTATGTAATGAAAGTAAATCCAAAATTGGTACAATTTATTGCTGTCAAAGTTGTGCATGTTCTTCTCAATACCAAATATTAGTTTCCAATTTATGGCTTGGTTGTCCTAACAAATTAATCAACAACTTTCAAGTGAACGAGTTGGCAAATTAGTTTTGAATTAATTGGTTGAAGTTATTACATCACCTTGATCCTTTTTTTTTTTTTTGAAACTAACCTTAGATCTTTTTAAAAAAAAAAAAGATTTGATCCCGAAAAAATCACTCCTTAAGCTAAATTTTTAGGGAATGAATATTTCTTGATTTGTATAGTATATACTCGCCCCTCAACATGTGCAACAGTAAGTAAGTCGTGGACTCGCGCAGCGGTGAGATTTCAAACCCACATCAAAGAATTAAATACAGTTCATCTAACTAAAGAGACCTGTTTTATCAACCTTACTGAGTTTTATAATGGGGGATAGGCCTAAGAATTGTTAAGGAAAGAATTTGAACCTTAAAGTCTAAAATAGTAAGTCCCTAATTCTCAAGTCTAAGCTATCTCATCTAACCACTTAGACTTACTTGATCCTTTTTAAGTTTGGGAGTTTCATGAGAGAGAATTGCAAATTTGGAAATGACAATGACCACTCAGTGCGTACCTCATTCAACAAGTGATTTACTACCCCATCTACCAACCAAGATTTTTATTTTATTTTTTTTTAAATTATGAAAATGACAGAATAGTCAAGTGAACTGAGAATTGAAGAAAGACCCGCCTTGTGAGCTCTGGTCTTACAGTGAATTAACTCGGTACAGCTTTAACTCAGGTGATTCAAATTAGAGGCTTTTTAGGACCAAATATGCCCAGAAGCCACACCTGGAATCAAGGTGTGAAAACTTTCAAGAAAAAATCGAATATTTGTAGCTGTGGGAGAGAGGACACGTGGAACTAATCATGCCATTTCTAACCCATCATACCGATATGCAGGCCTTTTTTCTTTTACCTCTTAAAAAAAAAAAAGGTCTTCTTTTATTACAAGAGTTTAATTTCTATTGGTTAAATGTACATGAACTGAATCTCTACATCATAATTACTCCCCCATTGGATGGCAAACCAGACCCAACCAACCTCTAGCTGCTCCGTTTGCCAAAAATTATTGGTAGTTGGATTATCGGCTACTAATTTTATTTTTAATTTTTTTATTATTTTTTAAATGATTAAATTTACTTTCTCAAAAGTGGATGGATGACGTAATATGAGATGTTGAAAAATTTAGTAAGAAGTTTTTCACTAATACAATTTACAAAGGTTTGGTCATTCATGGTGTACAGTATATGGATTGAAAAAAATACTCGAACTTTTATAGGATTATTGACTCCTACTTGTCTGATTGTCAAGAAGATTGTGCAAAAAATAAGAATTAAGATCATGCAATTTGTTAACATTAAGCCTTTACATGCTAATATTGAGACTTGTAAAGGGGATCCTTATCTTTTGTATAAATATGAAATAGTAACTATTTTTTTGTATATCGAGAGTATACCCTCTGAATTATGTAATTTATTCTCTCTTTAATCTAAATTATTTTACTTACTGTAAAAAAAAATTCACTTTCTCACATTTTAAATTTTTTTAAAATTTGAAGGATAAAAATATTAAATTAATAAAAATTAAAAAAATAATTACTAAAAAAACCAACTTTTTTTTTCTCTTTCTAAATATAAAAAACTAATTTTTTTTAATAAATAATAACTACTAGTTTAAAATATATATATATATATTTTTTTTTTTTTTTTCACTTTCAAACCAAACCATATCATCATCCCTAAGTAGAGAGAAAGCAAACCGCACTCCTTCTCACTCTCCCCACTGCAAAAGACAGAGACTCTTGGCCTTTATTTTAAACCCTCCCACCCACCCAAGAAAACCACTAACATTCAACACAACCACCCCCCTTTCTTTTTTCTCTGCCTCACCCCCTTTCTCTTCTTGTCACACTGCAGGTGGGTTTTGGGCATTTACTTTCTCATATGAGAACTTCTGAAGATAATAATAATGTCCCTACCCTCAAACTCCTGGATTTTTCTCTGAGGATGTTTGTGATTCCTTTGAGTGTTGCTTCCATATGGTTGACTGTGACCAATAGCCAGGACAACACCAGTTATGGGAAGCTAGAGTTCAGCAATCTCCAGGGCCTCAAGTAAGAATTAAACACTACATATATATATATATAATAATATATATATGTACATATCATCTCACTATCTCAAGAATTTTCTCTATATATGTTGTATTGATCTAAACCTTTTTTTTTTTTTTTTGAATTTGACAGATATATGGTTTGCACCAGTGCCATTTCTGCTGGGTATGCTCTTGTGGCTGCTGCTGTGTCCTCTTGGGTCAAACACCTGGCAACCAAAGCATGGGTTTTCTTTGTTTCTGACCAGGTTTTGAATTTCCCTCATGGCTTATTAAATTTGTTGATCTCTCTCTCAATTGATCCGTCACAAGTTTCTAATTACAAGTGCTTAAAAACTATTAAGAAACATTATTTATTATATATTGATTCATCAGTTGTTCCTCCACCGGAGGACGGTGAAGTTTGGTGTTCATCTCATAACTCTAGTCTCGTAGTAGGCGAGGCGTAGCCTCGGACTGAGCTACTCCCCAGGACTGACAGAATTGTTGTATTTATTTTATATATATTTTGTAGCTAAAAAATTTTAAATATAGGTGGTGTTTGGAGATTGGAAGAAGTTTAAAAAAATGAAAAAAAAAAATTAAAATTTGACATAAAGAGTAAGGTATGACAAAATTTGATTGAAATAAATTTTGAATTTTTGAATTTTTTTTTAAATTTTTGAAAAAATTTAAAGCTTATAATTAAATTTTTTATTAAAGTTTATTATAATTACTGTTCTTTTATAAAATTTAGGTAGTAGGTATTTTAACCATGGGAGCGTCTGTTATTCAAAAATTAAAAAAAGTGAGTCGAGTTTTAATTTTTTTTGTGTTTGATTGGCACAGCTATAAAATTTTGATCAAAATTGTTTAAACATGGTCTATCTCGTTTTAATCAGAGAAGTTGATAAAATTTTGTAAAAATTGATAATAATTTGGAAAATTTGAATTTTTAAAACAAATGTTAAAAGAACAAAAAATAGATAAAAGTTGTAAAAGTTCATAACTTTTGGAAACCAAACGCTGTGTATAATGGTAACATTTGAAAATTCAAATTTTAGTAATTTTTAGTAATTTTTTTTTGTCAAAAATTATTAGTTGGCGTGTTTGGTAAAACAAATAATAACTTTTGAGTGTTTAGTAAAATGTCTTTAATTTTTAATAACTTTTGTTAATTTTTAATAACTTTTGAGTTGAAAAATTATTATAACTGTACTGAAAAGTGACAAAAATTGGTAGTTAGCCATGCACTCAAAAAACAAATATTGATAATTTTTTATTAAAAGTGGTGTCTCCGAACGTTGTCAATGTAATATTTTTGGACCCTTCCTAGAGGGTTAGGGCCTAAAACAAACCGTAATTGTGCTCGATCTTGCTTGATATAAAATTAAATTAAATTTAAACACAATTTAAAACTTATTAATATTCTTAACTCGACTCATTAATCTTTTGAGATCAATTTATAAACTTAACTACGGTCTAGCACTAGAGAGAAAAAAATTAAAATAAAAAATCATGCAGCTCGATTAGCTTCTTCTTCCTTTTTTTTTTTTTTTTTTCTCTTATTAGTTCAATAGTTAAGTAAATCAGACTTCAATACATTTTAAAGTTCAATAAAATTTTCAAGCCAAACCTAAATGATCCATTACCCAACTCAATTAATTAGCTTCTTAACAACCTTACAAAATGTATAGCCATATCAAAAACAAAACCGATGATGATTCCATTCATAATTATTTAGGGTGCGTTTGATGTATTAAAAAAAAATGATTTTTTTTGTAATTTTCCTGATGGTGTTATTACGTGTTAAGTTGTGTTTGGTAAATAGTTGTAAAAATTAAAAAGTAAAGTTGGAGGAAATTAAAAAAAGTTAAAAAAAATTAATAAATTTTAATGGAGAAAATTGGAAAAAATTTGGAAAAATTGGTAAAAATTAATAACTGGTGAAAATTTGGCAAAAGTTGATGATTGTCAAATGTACGCTAATGGAAAATGATCTATCAAAAAATAAAATAAAATAAAATAATCCACTAGAATGACATGTTAGCAGCAGAATTACAAATAAGTTTTAGTTTGAAAATGCTGCTTTTTTTTTTTTTTTTTTTTTTTTGGGGTAAGTTGAAAATGCTACTTATCCAGAACTTTAACTAAAAGTTTTAAACCGGAATGATATTGTAATGACAATTATGGCATGGTTGTAATAAAACACTATATTAGTAGGTTAATTATTTAATAATAATTAACTCGCAAAATATTCACAGAAAAATTCTTGTTCAAATTTCTAGTTGCCCCTAGTATTAATTATTCAGTTTTAAGTTTATCAATTTTTAGGCGAAGTTTGGGAGGTGACTACTAATTAATTACTAAAAAGTTACTTTTTTTTTTTTTTATATATTTGAAAAGGGAAAAAAATACTGAAAAGTCTCCCTCAAGGTGAAAGAAAAGTATTATAAGATGGCGGTTAGACCAGCGCTGCTATATGGATTAGAGTGTTGAGCAGTAAAACATAATCATGGTCAGAAGATGGCAGTTGCAGAGATGAGAATACTAAGGTGGATGTGCGGGATTACAAGGAAAGATAAGATTAGAAGCGAGGAGATTAGAGACAAAGTAGGAATAGCACCAATTGAGGATAAAATGAGAGAAAACCGATTAAGATAGTTTGGCCATGTTAGAAGGTGTGAAAGTATGGAGATTGCCAAGAGTAGGAGAGGTAGAGGTAGAGGAAGACTCACGAGAAGTTGGAAATAAACTATTAAACATGATTTGACCTACCTAAATCTATCGAAGGATATAGCCCTAAATAGATCTAATTGGCATTGACAAATTAATATAGCCGATCCTATTTAATGGGAAAAGACTTGGTTTGGTATTTGAAAAGGGAAAAAAAATTAATTTTTTAATAACTAACTTTTTATTAATTTGCATATTTTTGACTTTCAAGATTTAAAAGAAATTTAAAATATAAAAGGATAAATTTGATCATTTAAAAAAAATCAAAAAATTAGAAGTTAGTTACTTATTTTTTCTCAAACGGATGCTAAGTTTGAAATGATAAGCTGGCACTTTTGCCATATATGTCATTCTGCTAGAATTTGTCTGCTGGTGATATTTTCTACTAACACTTGTATAGGATTAATGCATTCTTTTATATATATCTCGACCTACAATATATATATATATATATAATATGTATATATAGAAGAATATTTGGTTTTAAATATGGGCTGGGCAGGTTGTGGCTTATCTAATGGTGACATCCGGGGCAGCAGTGCTAGAGGTTATATATTTGGCTTACAATGGTGATAGAAAGGTGTCATGGAGTGAAGCTTGCAGCTCCTACGGAAGGTTTTGCCGGAGAATGGAGATAGCTTTGGTTCTTCATGCCCTGGCTCTCTGCTGCTTCTTTGTACTAGCTGTCATCTCTGCTTTTAGGCTTTTTAGCATGTTTGAGCCTCCTCTTCCTTCTGAGGAGATTGAACAACACTGAGTTTTCTATATAAGTAATTTGTAACTATATATATACACACATATATGTTTTTGGCATTCCCTACCTCCTCCTTGTTTTGGGTACCTATAACTATTAATATATGTATGTGTTGTATTAGATGGCTCTGGTGTGCTAGCTTAATTTGTGGTTGCCTGTTGCCTTGTTGTGTTATTATTGGGGGCAATTATGTTTAGTATGTATATATAATGGTTTTAGTTTTCTGTATTTATTTACATGCAAAGATTGGTGCTTGTTTGGTCACTATCACAGCTTGTGGGCCGTTTGGAAGTTCATTTTTAGAGTAACTTTTAGTATTTTTTTTTTTTTAAAGTTATTAGGTAGAATTTTTTTTGTGTATTTAGTAAAATAATTTATAATTTTTAATAACTTTAGGCAACTTGTGAGTATTTAATAAATTTTTTGACAATTTTTATCAATTTTAGCATTTTTTTATGTGTTTGGTAAACATCTTTAGTTAATTTATTAATTACGCAATTGTTAAGGGTTGTAATAAATCGGTGAAAATTTTAGATTACTAAAAAAGTTAAATAACTTACTATTACCGAGTAGAAAATAAAATTAATATTGTTTTAAATATTTAAACCGTAAAATTAATAGATTTATGTCAAAAATTGATCTTTCAAACGAGCCTTAATCAAATTAATATTTTGGAAAGGGAGAGAAAGAGATTTAGTGAGAGAGAAAAGAAATGAAAGGGAGATGACAAGTGACAAGTCATCTTTATTAATTGGATAATTTAGGTTTGGTTTAGAAGTATAAAAAATTGTTAGTTTTTTTTTATAGGTAGTTAATAAAAATTAATTTGTTTTTTCTATTTGAAAAGGGAAAAATTAACTTTTAATAGTTAATTTTTTAATTTTTTGTTAATTTGATATTTTTACTTTTAAAATTTAAAAAATAATAAAATGTAAAAAGTTAAATCTAACCATTTTAGAAAAAGTCAAAAAGTTAGGTGTTATTCTGTTTATTTTTCTATTTTCTGTTTTGATCTCATTTTACATTTTTTACTTTTGAAAACAAAAAAATAACTCAAAACTCATCTTGTTACTTGTATTTTCAAAATTTGTTTTAGGAAATAGAAAATGAATTTATACATAAAATGAAAAATATTAAAAAATTATTTTGAGAATTTTTAATTCAAAGCAAAGAAAATTTCAAAATAAAAAAAGAAAGTATTTTTATTTTTTCGTTTTGAAATTATTAACACATAAAAGAAAAATAAAAAATAAAAAATAAAAAATAAACTAAATGCCACCTTAGAAACTAGTAACTCAAATACCAGTTACTCCTCGCCAAATGCAGCCTCAAGCGAAAGGAGAACTCACTGTTGGGGGCTTACCCACTTTTTTGTTTGGAAATATCGATGAAAAAAATAACATTGCTAAAGTATTTTATATGTAAAGAGAGAAACGTTTTACTTTTTTTTTTTTTTTTCCGATAATATTGGTGTTGTTTGTTTGTCCCATTAACAAAAATAAAAAAATAATTAATTTTTATTATTTTTTATCAAATATAAAATTAACTTTTCTTTTTTTTAATTTTTACTAAATATTTTTAACTTTTATGAATTTTCTCTAACTTTTTTAATTTTTAAAAATTTTTACCAAATATTCAACTGCTAATTAACACAAAGATGCACTTTTTTTTGCATGCCCAAACCTCCATAGTCTGACCTATACTAGTTTTTGTGTGCTTTTCTATTTTTTTTTTAAATTCTGTCAATAATATTTAATAACATAATATCATTATAAAATTTCATTTTATTTTATTTTATTTTTTGTTTGTTAAATCAGTCTTATTATGGAGATATATAAAATGCATATATAGATATAGTCAAGAAGCTAGTTGTCACAAATTATACTTACCATTCTTTTATCTGGTGATTGGAAAGGATGGAACTTAAAAGTTTGTTGCTTTTCCCTTTTACCTTTTCCCATGAAAAGGATGAAGAAGTGGAAAAAAAAAAAAAAAATGGAAGGTGATGGATATATTTTTTCTGAAGGCTGAAAATTTTTTCTCCTTTGATTGCAAGGAAAGAAATACGTGGAAATATGTTATAACTTAAATTTTATTTAGAAATATTTTAAAATGTGAGACTCACATTAAAAAAAAATTAAATTTTTTTCTTATTTATTTATTTTTTTTAGAGAAATTTTCTTTTTTTATTCTCTCAACCTCTCTTCTTTCCTTCATACTTTCCCTCTTTCTGCCCAAAATTGGAAGGGTGAAAACTTAGGGGATGACAATGGAATTTTTTTTTTCCTTCACTTTTTCTTTTCTACGCGATTTCCTTTTAAATTAAACAAGAGGAAATAATTCTTCCTTTTTTCTTTCTCGTTTCCTCTTCCTATTCCTTCTAATTTTTAAAGCCAAAAGAACTGTAAGACGCGGAAGGAAAATTGTTTCTCCCAATCAGCCGCCAATTCCGATGTGCGGATGTATTTGATTGACAAAAAGTTAATCAAAAAATATAATAAAAATAAAAAAAATGTGACATAAAAGTAATATGTAGAGAAATTTATTTAGAAGAAAATATAAAAAATTAGTTAAAATTAATAAATTTTGATAAATTTTAGTGTCACAAATAGGCCGCAATCATGGAATTCGATAACTCGATTCAAATTTGAAATTTGAAGAAAAGTGTTACCTTTCTCTCACGGCTTTTTTCTTTTGAAAAAACAAATCAAATATCAGTACACAGGGGACGCAGGGGATTCTGAAGTTTTTACAAAGAGCAAGTGATGGAATTTATTACAGATGATTTGTACAAGATCATAAGGGGTATATTACAAACGAGACTTGGAGTAGGCTTAGTGCGAAGCGTGTCTGGACAGGCCACAGAATCCCACTTAAATAGGAAAGAAAAATACTATTCGGACCCGAAAATTTACAATTTGGAATCCGATCTTCATTATTACAGTATATCTTACATTATTGCTTTTTTGTACATTTTTTTTAACAGAGCTATACCATTATTGAGTGCGTGTGCTGTGAGGTTGCAGTTGTTTGGCCAATAATGCTGACAGATGTTACATCTCTTTTTCAATCGAGGCAGAGGCACCGAAAGTGAATTTGTCACTTTGTGGAGTTGGAAAGTGAGTTTGTCATTTTGGCAGGTAAGAGGAATCTTGGCACATGGACGGCCAGCTTTGGGTGGACAGCTGTCCACGATCCCTTAATCTGATGCAATGCCCTCGTCTTTATTCTGACGGAGCAAATCAATGACTGCTCCCAAAACTTCTTCTGGTGGAGGATCGTCCTCAGGATTCTAGCTTTCTCCAGCCAAAACGATGTCATCTCCTGAATGGACAGAACAAGAATCAAGAGACATAGCAGACTTGTGCTGATTAAGCTTCTCATCTTCAAATTCATCGCTGAATTCATTTTGAAGATATTCCAGGCATTTGGCTAATAGGGCTTTGTTGGAGATATTTGGATGTCTCCGCTTAATACCCAATTTGAGCCTTGTCATATAGTTTGACTTAGAATCAGATAGATTAGGGCTTTGAGCCACTTGTTTTTGCTTGAAGCTTGACGTTACCTTAGTAATTTTAGAAATTAACTCAGGCAAATCAATTTGCTTCCACCATTGGAAGTGAAAAGTTCTTATTAGATGAGGAATGCCTAGATCATCCTCACTGGCTGTTAATCCCCATTTCCAGATCTAAGGGATATTAAATTCAGTCCAGAAATAGAATTGGGACTGTCCTACAAACGATTTCGTATTTAAATCACTTAGTATATGATGAACCTCAACCCAAGAGTCATATAACTCCTGCAAATGAGGAGGTGCGAGGTCTATCGGCGGACCAAGAAATTGCCACTGTTTAAAGAACCAGCGGGGAATTACTTTTATTTTTTCGAAAAAGTCTTCTCTAATTCTTAGGAACCAGGAATGTTTTCTTTTTGCATTTTCGTAGAGAAAAGTATATTTCCAGGCATTAACATAGTCCCAGAAATTAAAAGAGTATTCTTTCTGTAGATCATGAGGGATCATCAGTTTTCTGGTTTTCATAGGGTCATTACCCCTGTCACGCCCCGGATTTTCATAACCGAATGCCCAGGGGTGACTTGGAATTTATTTGTTAGGTATAAAAATAAGATGATAATAACACGCTGTCACACCCCAGAGTTTTCCTCCAGATTGGGGTTGACCTGTAAGAAAAATTTAAGATAGTCAAAATCCCATGTTTATCCCAAACAATATTTATAAGTCATTGGACTGAACCATTTGATGGGATTTCAACTACAGGGTACAAAATAAAGATGGAGAAAAATATTACAGAGCCATCTAAGTGTCCCAACCACGCGATTAACATTACATACCAAACAAAAGCAAATTAGGTCTATGCTTGATAATTACAATCATCCAACAATTATTACAGACCAAAAATAAAGTCCTCCAGCTCTGTGCAGGAAAGAAGAACAAAAAATAGATAACTCTTCTGATGGAATATTTAAGAGAAATTAATCTCTTTCCAGCTCATCTTCTGTATCCCTGTGCTTAATATCCTGAAAAAAAAATTCACACAAGGGGTGAGCTACTAAAGCCCAGTAATCAGAATCTCCTAGGTGCCTATATGCAGTGGTTGTAATACTACACTGTATTAAGTGAATGTGTTTAGGTGGCATACTATTTATGCAACAATTAATTCAATAGATCTCAACTGAATAATGTAAATTATACTTACAACGATTCGATGGAACCGTCACCGTAACTACTATTTTACTTACATGTAAAATAGTTAAATACTGATGTGTATACCACAATGAAGTCTGTGTTGCAGTGGTAGGGATCTCAGATTTAGATCTTCAAGGTCTCGGGATCAAACCCCGTAGCGATACAGGTTTCATACATATATATATATATATTTATAAAATATTAATCGAGAGGAATTAAATATAATTAAATAATTCCAACACATCATTTATACATAACAAAAGAGGTTGCTAGTCACAGTAAAATTTTGTAAAGGAGTTTAATCTAAATCCTCCTAAGATAATCATACTCCTATTCTCCTCTACCCCCAGCCTTGGGAACCAGTGACTTTACGGGCTTAGCATCCAATGCATACCGACGGTGTCACCTACTAAAAACCTAGCCGTCACGACCGGCTACTTGACTGGCCAGGTTAGAAGGGAGCATCTCCCAAATAAAATGCATGTTCCCATCTTCATCTAAAAGGCCATTTCTACCCACCCATCACCCCATTGCCAAAAATAACTTTAGCACCAAGTGTCTTAATTTCTTCTCACCCTTTTACATTCCAAGGGTACTTTGTATGGAAATCAGACATTTTTAATAACAACTGGCAATGTTCCCGGGTGATGAATCAAAAGTGAGATTATTCAGTCACAAGCAGTATATATATATATTTTTTTAAGCACTTTATCTAAATCCATAATTTAATAGCAATTCTCAATAAATCAAAGATTTAACATAGTCATCAATATCATTATCACAAAGGTAAGTACTATATGTAAATTAACAAGTAGCAAGTAAAAAAAATTTAGAATACAATTAGTATTTTAGTTAATTGTTTTGACAAGTTTACCGTACCAAATTTGATAAGAATAAAATTATTTCTAATGGTGTATTAATTGGGCCGAGGTTGGTAGCTTAGTGGGTGGGCGACCCTAATTGCGAATTAAAGTCGCAAGTTCGAACCTCATTGGCTGCAAATCTCAGTTTTTGCTTCTTTTACCTTTTATTTTATTATTTTATGGAATATAAAGAAAATAAATAGCTCTTTGACTTATATTTAATTTTTAGCAAAATTGATAAGTTTTATTTTATTTAAAACAATCTAAATAAATTTCCAATCATCATCTTATTTATAACCAAACCCTTATCATAGGTTTTTGGCTTCAAGATATCCACAATTGTCCACAGAATTATTCCAATGTTTAGGAAGGTATAAATGAGTTTCATCAAATTCAGTTAATCATAAAAATATAGTTATATAACTTGTTATGTTGACAAAACAATGCCTAAAAAATAAATCAAATTCATTTAAGAAAGACCAAATGAGAAAAGAACAAGTCCATTGTTTCTTTTGGGCATTTTATCAAATACTAGCATTTTAGTTTGAATAAGTCATCCAACTATCCATGATGAAACTGATTATCTAAGTCAATTATCATCAATATTAGAGTGTCAAATAATACATAATATCTAGTTTAAAATAATTTCATATCAATAGAAATTATTAACATGACAATTACTAACAGAAGGAAATTGGAAATTTAAATAAATCTTTAAACATAATATTCTAAACAAATCCAAACAAGCATCAATTAAAGCTAACAGAATAGCAGCTTGAAAGAAAATTCATATAAAATAGAACAGAACTCCAATATCTATAAACTTTATATCTGTAGAAACTAGACTTCAAGACCTACAACTTTCATGTTTTACACTTTTTAAAATTCTAAGGTGTAAAGGTAGAAAAACAGCTTTGAATTCAGTTTGTTCAGAAAATACAGTTTTACACATGCTCAGTATTTTGAGCATAACTTTTGACTCACAAATCAGATTGATGCAATTCTTTTTGGGTTGAAAAGAAAACTGAAAGGGCTACAACTTTTATGTTTTAGCTGAAGCCTAATTCCACCGTTTTCGAGGTCAGAAGCACATAAGAAGTTACAAATAGAGAGCTGTCAGCATACTGAGTTACATCAGCCAAAATTTTGGCTTCCCTACCCCCAATATACGAGTATTTATTTTTTATCACAATCAAGTTTCATACTTCAAACAAGAAAATGCATCAAATATATTTTAGGAGGTTCATCATCCTACCTCAATGAAGATATTAATGACCAAGTCTGAGAAGGAAAAATGAGTTAGCTTTGAACACCACCCAAATTGGAAAATTCCAAGCCTTTCTTCTTCCTCCAAGCAACACCAAATCTTCAGCCTCACTAATTAATAATTTATTATTATTTCTCTCTTATTTTCTTCTCTTTGAAGACACACAATTTATAGAGAGTGTAGAGAAAATTATTGGTGGAGAAAAAATCAACTAAGGTAAGATCATGCCTATACAATTGGTAGCATGATCCAAGAATCATGCTTACTTTTTGACTATCTAACCATATCATTTAAGAAAAGCATTGGGGAAGATGTATGGAGGTGGCATGATCCGGGAATCATGCTAGCTTTTTGACAAATTAACAAAATGCTTTAAATCATGCTAGCTTTCAAACAAAATACTTTAAATCTTGTTTGCTAAATTATTTGAAAAAGATGCTTTAAGGTCATCAATGTGGGTCTTCTCTTTGTCCAATTAGTCAAATAATTTTGAAAGATGGTGAGAGTGTATGGAAGATGGAAATGAAGTTGTCGGGAAATAATTTAGAGTAACTATTCATGAGTCAATTCATTAAGTGATAAAGTGAGTTGAAATGAGTTGAGGTGAGTCAAAGAAAAGGGTTGACCCATGGGTTAATGGTCTTGGTTTGAACCAAATAAGTAATTGGGCTAAGAAGTGTTTGGATAAAAATTTTAGAAATTCTACATTAAACTCCCACATAGGGTGAAATTTAATCCGAAAAATTTTTCAACTAATTTTTATCATTCCAAAAATTTTCAAATGCTCAATTTTCGAGATTTTTACTATAATAAATATCACTACCACACTTAAATAATTTAATTAAGGAAAATAAATTCAGGTTATTACAACCCCAGTCAACTAACGTGTAAATCTTAGAGATAAAACACTGACTATAATTAATTTGTTGACCAGCCTGATTATTTGGGTAAAAGTGGCGTATTTCCACAGATCTGGTAGTTTTCAAAATTTCTTCATATATATACCGGTATTTGTACTCAGGTACAGGATACGAAGTCTGATCCATATACTTTTGTTTGATATAAAATGGATCATTGCTCCAGTGATCATCTTCATCTTCATCTTCTAGAGGCAAGATTGCTTCCGTATATGGGCTTATAATGTATACAGGCTCCTTTTGCAAGACTTGGGCTGCAGTTTCAGGTTTAGAACCCTGAGCAGATGATTCAGTAGACTTAGAATCTGACTGTTTATATTGGGCCATGACAGCCTTTAATTAGGCTTTTTTTTATTAAGGTAGTCATTGAGATCAATAAAATTTGGGCCTTCTTCACCTAGAATGTTGAAGGGATTGGCTGCTGGGCTTAGAGTACCAAGATTGGACCAAGAGAATTGACCTCGTTGTCCAGTCGTCAAATTAGATTTTCCACGACCACGTTGATGGGGCTTCGATCCCCTTCCCCTAGTACTCATGATCCCTGTAAAAATTCACGAGTCAAAAAGTTAGGTAGTGAATTAGATTCACCCTTTATATATTCGACTGTAAAATCGAAACAAGATAATTGAGCTTGCCATTCAGCATAAATCTGTTTGGAAACTAAATTTTTTACATTCTTTTCAAGGATTTGTTTTATAGCACTACAATTAATGCGAACAAGGAAATGCTGATTTAATAAGTCATCTTGGAATTTTGTGATACCTTTAACGACAGCAAGCATTTCTCTTTTAATAGATGGATATGCCATCTGGGTCGGGTTCTATTTTCCTGAAGTAAATCGAATAAGATTTTCCTTATTATTCTCTGGATTGCGCTGTTTTAGAATAGCGCCATAGCCAATTTTACTGGCATCTGTCTCAACAATCTTAAACCACTTAGGATTGGCAAGTGTGAGACAAGGTAATCGCTGGACTTTTGCTTTAATTTTCTGAACAGCATATGTATGTTCAGTAGTCTAAGGATTATTTGCATTTTTCTTGGATAAGCGAGCATATAAAATAGCTGCGTCTGTACCCAAATCTTTGTAATAATCTGAAATATAATTCAGACTACCCAGAAACCGTTGTAATTGCTTTAGATCAGTTATTTGGTCTGGAAAATTTGAAACAAATTCAATACTTCTAGCAATAGGACTTATATTCCCATGCTCAATGTTATATCCAAGGAAACGGACATTGGTTTGGAAGAGTTTCATTTTTGGAAAAGAAATAACCAAACCACTTTTTTTAATAATCTCCTTGAAGTTAGAAAGATGTTTAAAATGTTCTTCAAGGGTTTTAGAAAAGATGAGTATATCATCAATATATACTAATATATAATTAGTATAAGGAGTGAATATAGAATTCATAATATTCTGAAATTCAGAAGGAGCATTTTTCAAACCGAATGGCATAACATTCCATTCATAGTGTCCAAAAGGAACAGTGAAACCAGTTTTGTAACGGTCTTTTTCTTGAACTTGAATTTGCCAATATCCAGATTTTAAATCAAATTTTAAAAATATTTTGGGATCATAAAGACGATGCAAAAGATCCTTTTTATTAGGGATAGGATACCGAATCCATTTCAAAACATTATTTAAAGGCTTATAGTTTATAACTAAACGAGGAACACCGCGTTCTTTTTCTGCTGCGTTGTTTACATAAAAAGCAGTACAGCTCCATGGGGAGTGTGAAGGTCTAATTAAACTTTTTTTAAGTAAAGAAGAAATTTCTTTTTTTACAAAGTTCCAAATATTCTGGATTCATTTGACTAGGACGAGCTTTAGTGGGAATTTGATTTTCATTAAAGCTATCCTCATAAGGAAGAAAAATAGAATGCTGTTTTCGATTCCAAAAAGCATTGGAGATGTCAGAACAAACTTCATTAAGAAATTTATTTTGAATTTTTAAAATCTTTTCTTTGAGAAAAGGTCGTTGCAAAGATTAAGAAATAGTCATTGATTGAATTTCGGATTGAAGAAAGCGAATTTGTTGATTTTTTAAAACAACATGTTCTAATTCATTGAGAAGTAAAGTTTGAGGTTCAGTTATAAACTGAAAAGAGAGAGATTTATTTTTATATTGAAAATATATTCCAGTGGAGTCAATTTTAGAAATTGGCATAATTTTTCGGAAAAAAAGGAGTTCCGAGAATTACATGTTGAGATAAATTCTTAACAAGTAAAAATTCTGTTGAGATGCAAATATCAGAATTGCAGACAGAAACATTTGTTAATTTATAATTAACATGCAACTTATTATTGCTAGCAGAAGTAAGAGATTGAGTTGTTTTTTCAAAATAGTTCGTAGGAACTAATCCTTCATTGATGCAATTTAGATCTGCTCCACTATCCATTAAAGCAATAAGTTTTTAATAACATAAGATTCATTTATAATGATTTAACTTTTACTAACCATTTTTGAATGGTAATCCCTTTTAACTGATGTAAATAGGGTTGATCTTCTTTCTTAGAGGAAGAAACATGAGAACTAGTTTGACCAGCTTCTAGACGTGAAAGTCTTTGTTGGGTCTGATGAGATTTTGTTTTGAAAGCGATAATTTCTGTTTTAAGAAGATTAACTTCTCTTTTAAGATCCTGAATAGATACAGGTTGGAAGGACTATAGAGGGTCTAAACTAAGACGTCTAACTACTTCTTTCATACTATAGCCTTCTGGTTTATAACTGGAGGTCTGATCAGATGGTTCTATAATAGAGGTTAGAATTTGTCTTTTGAGTTCTGGATTCTAGATCTTAGAGGCCAGAGTAATCAAATCATCTTGATCTTGGGTCAAGACAGAAATTTTCATCTTTTGCATGGCTGCTATGGCAGTGTCAATCTCACTAGAGGTTTTACAATGGCAGTTAGACTGCGAACTATCACTTGAATATTCGTATTCTAGAGGTTCTTGACTATCTTCCTCATCCGAAGGTGGATTTGATTCTAACACTAGAGCTAGAATTTTCTGCTTAGAGTCTTCATCTATGTGAAGTTCTTGGATTTTCTTCTTAAGAGAACATTTATTGGCAAAATGACCAAGTTTTCCACATTTCCAACGTCTAATTGGCGCTCGAGATTTTTTAAATCTAAACTTGGATCTAGAAGTCGGAATAGAGGGCTTATAGAAGTCTTTTGGAGGTTTTCTTTTCCTAGGTTTGTAAGAATAATTTCTAGATTTCCTAGTCTTATGTTTGAAAGGTTTTGATAGCTTAGACTTAGAAATGTCAAAGGCGAATTGATCGCAGAAATCACCCAGTTCCTTTCGTTTGGAAAGTCTCTGTTTCTTTAATTGACCTTTAAGTTTAAGATCAATACATAGAGCTAACCCCTCTTGTTCACAAAAATAAAACAATTTACCATAAGTGAGATGTGCATAAGGTATGACAGCATTATTGGTGGCTAATCTAATGGATTGCCTAACCTTTTCGGCGAAAAGAGAAGGAAGACCATCAAGAAATTTAGATTTCTAATGATCTGCACCAGCATCGCTTAATTGTACTATGCGAGCTAAGAAAGTATCCTTATACCATCTATAGTGACTTAAGGAATGACACTTTAAATTTTGAAGAAGTGTCCTAATGGTTTCACTATTATTGGTTATTTGACCAGTGAAATGTTCCATGATCGCACAGATCAGTGTATAAACTGCATCTTCTTCGTGAAGCAGAACTGTAGAAGACGACTGAGGGGTAACTACAGTCTCTTGCTTAATTTTGGTAGCTCGGAGAAGTAGATCTCTTTGGTCATCACTAAGAACATGATCCCACCAACCACGGAGGGTACCTTCAAACCCTGAAATTAGATTTAGGGCTGTTTGTCGATCACTTATGCTGTTAGCCTTTTGAATGGTGGCATAAATTGTCATTCGATGACACTGTTGAAAAATAAGTCTATTAGATAGACCATCGATGTTCCAAGAATAGGCTTGGTGAGGAGCAAAGGCTACTTGCTGAGTACCTAAGTCTTCTATTTCCTCATGGAGAACATCTACTGGCGTAGGCCTAGAATAATAGAATTTTCCTAGAGGTCGAGGTGTAGTTGTAGAAACTAACCGATTAATTTGCGGAGGATCCGGAGGCTTAGGTTCTATATCAGTTTCAAACTCAGAGAAGGATGATAGACTTAAAGTCTATTTTTAGAGTCCCAAACTGTTGTTGGTTTCGATTAACTATAGAATCAACAGATAATTCGGGCTGTCTAAAACTTTCAACAGGTTCTGAAATTGGGCGAATGATGGGATCTTTAAGATCAGGTTTTTTAAAGGAAATTGATTCCAAAGAAGTAGCAGATGTAAGAGCAGAAATCTGCTGTTGAGCAGAGGCAAGTTTTTGCTCTATTCTTGTAAGTTAAGCACCTAGAGTACTCATAAAAACATGAGAATAATTAAGTTTCTTATACAAAAAAACTATTTCTGGTAGAGTTTGGTTAGGAGGTTTGCCTACATAGGCTGTGGCTTCTAAGTGGGGCGATTGAAGAACTATAGACTCAGACGGAGGATGGACAGAACTTACAGTTCGACCATCTTTGGTTTGCCAATTTTTTTCCAAAACATTTATTTGTTCTTGAATAGTTTGCAGGTAATATGGCAAAAACCAAGGGATAAAAAACTGAATTTTGTCAGTTTGTGCCAGCTCAGAGTAAAACTGAATTTTATAAAATTCTCGTTATTCTGGTGTGAAACTAGAAAAATACCAGTTTCTAAAAATTTGATTTCGGGGATCTTCAAAATCATTTGATAGGCAAACTCTTAGAGGGCTGCCTGGAGTTAAATATAACTTACCTTGTAAGGTAAGTGTTCCTATATAGGGAATATTATTCATCTATGGTAATTGAAAACTCATCTCAGATGAAGTCGGAGAAGTAGGTCTCTTAGGAACCGAACTAGACTCTGGTTCCTGGCGATAAACACCTTGAGGGATTTGAGAGGAAGATATTCTTAAACCTTGAATTTCTTCTGGAGAAATTTCAGAAGGAGGTTCAGACACTCTATAAGGGTGTTGAGATATAGTAGATCTGGAATCAAAAGGTTGGGATCTAGTAGATTTAAAATCTACAGATGCTCTAGCTGGTAAAAACCTAATTTTATTGGTTGGAGAGAAACTAATCTCCATATCTCCAGTTTCATACTGGACGATTTGGTCTATTTCTTGCTGAGTTGGCTCTATTGGGTCAACTGCTCTTGGAAGAGTCCATTGAGAAGGAAATTGAATCTCATCCCATCGAAGGACTCGATTTGTAGCAAGATTGGAAGACAATAAATTTGTCTCAATAAAGACAGTTTGGTCTTTAAGAGTTATATGCTTAGCTCGAGGACATAAAGTTCTTAGAAGCTTGAAATGGATTCTATAGATTATGGCTATAGTCTCGGATCCAGGCAAGAAATTATATCCATGCGTCTGGACTCTCAAACTTAAAGCTTTAGAAAGATTCCTATCGGTAAAACTTAGACTTAAGTTTGGGTAAACATTAAAAAAGACTGGTCCATGACACAGACTTTTTTGAATCACTCCCATAAGCGATTCTTTCCAATCTCTACATCTAGAATCGGTAAGACTAACTAGAAGAGAGGTATTAAGACTGGGTAAAGTCAAAGGCTTAAAGGCTACTTGAACTAGCCCTATGTGGAGATATTTGTAACCATGCATATATGGTGCAAGGTCAGCAGGGGCTAAAAGCTCTATATCTTTTAGGGAGGAATCCATAGTGGCAGTTTCTTCCATAGTTTTAATTGCCAGTTTAGACTGATCAAAACGGTCTGTGAAACCTAGTTTGTAGATTTCTTTAGAAGCTACTTTAGGAATACTCCAATCATTAAGTTCCTGAATTTTGTCTAGGAATTCTACCAAAGTGGTATTTTTAGGGACAGAATTAGATCTGTCTGAGCTTGTAGAAGCTCTGGAATTGGTATCAGAGCCAAGTTGTATATGCAGTTCTAAACTGCTTTCCTCTAAGGTGTGTATGAATGAAATATTACTTTTTTAATTATGTTTCTTTTATTATGTTCTTGCTTCTCCTTCTACTTATTCTGTTTTTATTCCATGTTTTCCACCTGGTGAGGGAGAGTAAGGCATGAGTGTTGCCAGTGTTTCCCCTTTGGTGTCGTTGTTTGGAAAAAGAATGAGAATAATTAGAAACTCTGGTAAGAACTGAGAACATAATAAACTAAGCATAAATATTAAAGTTTTATTTCCTTCACCTACACCTTAGACTTTTATCTCCATGTCTTGGTTCGAGTTTTTTTATGTGTTTGGTAAACATCTCTTAGTTAATTTATTAATTACACAATTCGTTAAGGGTTGTAATAAATCGGTGAAAATTTTGGATTACTAAAAAAAGTTAAACAAATTACTATTACCGAGTAGAAAAGAAATAAAATTAGTATTGTTTTAAATATTTAAATCGTAAAATTAATAGATTTATGTCAAAATTGATCTTTCAAACGAGCCTTAATCAAATTAATATTTTAGAAAGGGAAAGAAAGAGATTTAGTGAGAGAGAAAAGAAATGAAAGGGAGATGACAAGTGACAAGTCATCTTTATTAATTGGATAATTTGGGTTTGATTTAGAAGTATAAAAAATTGTTAGTTTTTTTTTATAGGTAGTTAGTAAAAAATTAATTTTTTTTTTCTATTCGGAAAGGGAAAAACTAACATTTTAATAGTTAATTTTTTAACTTTTTGTTAATTTGACATTTTTACTCTTAAAATTTAAAAAACAATAAAATATAAAAAGTTAAATCTAGCCATTTTAGAAAAAGTCAAAAAGTTAGGTGTTATTCAGTTTATTTTTCTATTTTCTCTTTTCTATTTTCTGTTTTGATCTCATTTTACATTTTTTACTTTTGAAAACAAAGAAAATAGCTCAAAACTCATCTTGTTACTTATATTTTTAAAATTTGTTTTAGGAAATAGAAAATGAGTTTGTACATAAAATGAAAAATGTCAAAAAGTCATTTTGAGAGTTTTTAATTCAAAACAAAGAAAATCTCAAAATAAGAAAAAGAGAGTATTTTTTATTTTTTCGTTTTAAAATTCTTAACACATAAAAGAAAAATAAAAAATAAAAAATAAAAAAATAAACTAAATGCCACCTTATGAACTAGTAACTCAAATACCAGTTACTCCTTGCCAAATGCAGCCTCAAGCGAAAGGAGAACTCACTGTTGGGGGCTTACCCACTTTTTTGTTTGGAAATATCGATGAAAAAAATAACATTGCTAAAGTATTTTATATGTAAAGAGAGAAACGTTTTACTTTTTTTTTTTTTCCGATAATATTGGTGTTGTTTGTTTGTCCCATTAACAAAAATAAAAAAATAATTAATTTTTATTATTTTTTATCAAATATAAAATTAACTTTTCTTTTTTTTTAAATTTTTACTAAATATTTTTAACTTTTATGAATTTTCTCTAACTTTTTTAATTTTAAAAAATTTTTACCAAAAATTCAACTGCTAATTAAATTGTCCCATGTCAAATTTTAACACAGAGATGCACTTTTTTTTGCATGCCCAAACCTCCATAGTCTGACCTATACTAGTTGTTGTGTGCTTTTCTATTTTTTTTTTTAAATTCTGTCAATAATATTTAATAACATAATATCATTATAAAATTTCATTTTATTTTATTTTAATTTATTTTTTGTTTGTTAAATCAGTCTTATTATGGAGATATATAAAATGCATATATAGATATAGTCAAGAAGCTAGTTGTCACAAATTATACTTACCATTCTTTTATCTGGTGATTGGAAAGGATGGAACTTAAAAGTGTGTTGCTTTTCCCTTTTCCCATGAAAAGGATGAAGAAGTGGGAAAAAAAAAAAAAAATTGGAAGGTGATGGATATATTTTTTCTGAAGGCTGAAAATTTTTTCTCCTTTGATTGCAAGGAAAGAAATGCGTGGAAATATGTTATAACTTAAATTTTATTTAGAAATATTTTAAAATGTGAGACTCACATCTAAACAGAATTAAATTTTTTCTTTTTTATTTATTTTTTTTAGAGAAATTTTCTTTTTTTATTCTCTCAACCGCTCTTCTTTCCTTCATATTTTCCCTCTTTCTGCCCAAAATTGGAAGGGAGAAAAATCGGGGATGACAATGGAATTTTTTTTCCCCTCACTTTTTCTTTTCTACGCGATTTCCTTTTAAATTAAACAAGAGGAAATAATTCTTCCTTTTTTCTTTCTCGTTTCCTCTTCCTATTTCTTCTAATTTTTAAAGCCGAAAGAACTGTAAGACGCGGAAGGAAAATTGTTTCTCCCAATCAGCCGCCAAAACCGACGTGCGGGTGTGTTTGATTGACAAAAAGTTAATCAAAAAATATAATAAAAGTAAAAAAATGTGACATAAAAGTGATATGTAAAAAAATTTGTTTAGAAGAAAATATAAAAAATTAGTTAAAATTAATGAGTTTTGATAAATTTTAGTGCCACAAATAAGCCGCAATCATGGAATTCGATAATTCGATTCAAATTTGAAATTTGAAGAAAAGTGTTACCTTTCTCTCACGGCTTTTTTCTTTTGAAAAAACAAATAAAAAAATACTTAACAGTTAATTTAAAAAATACTGTTAATACATTCAAACTGAAACAACTGAAGAAATGTGATTGAAAATTTTGCAATGCGCTGCTATGGATCCCAATCAATTAAACACAATTACGCACACAAGAATGTAGAAGGCGAGATAAACAAAAATGAGAAAACCCACAAAGGGAAACCTCAAACAAGAACTTTCACTAAAATCAAACGTTGGTTACAAACTCAACCCTACGATAGATCGACTCTTCGGCTCTATACTCTCGTTAGCATTTGCTCGAATTCTCGATTCACCAAATCCTCTAGCGAAAGCCCCTTCGACTCCTCAAAGGCACACCATCGAATCCTCGGTAGCTTTTGTTGAATCCACAGCCTTTACAAAACTCAAATCCGAACTCCTTCGGATTGAATACAAACCATGATGGCTAAGATGTTGAGAGAATCATCCAACTTTCTGGCTCACAAATATGAAGTATATTATCTGTGTGTGTGTCTCTTCTCTGTGCCATGGACCTTTGAAAATACCAGGATATATATAAAAAAATCAAGGCGGCTGTGGCTTGAAACAGTCAAAATAAGTCGAGAAAAGTCACCTCGCGGGAAGGGCGATCCCGCGGTCTTCCCGCGGCTTTTCCACGAATCAGAGCGGTCTTCCTGCATGGACAAACTCCTGATTTTGGCTCCCAGTTTTATCCTATGGCCAACCGCGGCCTTCCTGCGTTAATCACTTCCAAGCCTCTTCAGGACTTACGAATCACTTCAGGACTTCTAGCCATTATAGAAACTTGATTTTCTGAGGCTTTTTAGAATTCTAACTGACTTAAGACTCTAGTGTCTTAGCCTACACTAAGTCTAAAGTACAGACACTTCTATTTGATCATGGATTTGCCAATTTACAAGTTTTAGCCGTAACAATCTCCCCCTTTGGCAATTCCATGTCAAAACAAAAAAAAAAATGAAATTACAAATGAAAATCAATCCACACTAAGGCTTCAGTTGACTTTTCCATGATCAATATGTGATGATTATACAACCTGTTTGCTGCACACTTCAACAAAAGGATCAAGGCATCATGTGGAATAAATAAAGAATTAAACATTAACTAAAACCATAAAAAAATGACACAAAATATTCTTCCCCTTAATTATAAAAAAAAATTATCAAAAAAAAAATTGAATGATTGACTCCCCCTTAATGAACAAAATTCTTTTCAAAGCATTTTCAAAGAATTCTCCCCTCTCCCCTTTAACGTTATCTCCCCCTTTTTGACATGAATTGACAAAAAAAAAAAAAAAAAAATTAGGGACAATGTGTATTCTTGATCAAATCATTCCAAGTTTTATTTTCCCAAACACAAAACAAAACATAGTCTCAAAATTTTGACCATACATAAATAATAACAAATAAGAATTTCATGAATCACCCTACTATTTATGTCATAAGTTGTTCACACATGTCATACCAATGGTCAAATGCATGTACGATGTGTGAAATAAAGTTTAAGTGCAACATGATTAATACTTTTCACATACTTGCATGAATTTCAAAATTGCTCCTTTTGGACTTTGAATTGATTTGAGTAAATAATGCAGTGTTAACTCTTCAACTAAATTCTCCTCAATTCATTGTTTTCAACTAAACACCAAGAACAATCACATTTTTCTTTTCTTTTCCTCATTTTTTTTATTTGTTCTTGGCGGCTTTCACACACTTTATGGGTAGGTAGCCTTCTTCCTATATCGTCAAACCCAGAGGATGGTTATTTTGATAACCCACATGTCAACAGGTTGGCTTTCACTCTATCCCATATGGTAGCCCTTTCCAAGTGATATTTGAATTTTCATGTGAGCTCAAAAGCAACCAATAATCCAAAAAGGAGAATTTATTAAAATTAATTGGGTAGTGGAAAATATTTCTCATGAAGTACTAAACTTCGTGCAATTACAATTCGGCACACCACTATGATGACAAGGAACAACAAAACATAGGATTCAAGTTCATTAAGTAATTTAAATTTATGACACCTATGTAGATCAAAAAATTTAATCATGTGATTTTGAATTGTGTATGAGGTGATAGAACATGCAAGAATATCACAAGGAATAACATTGCACCCAAAAAATTTAATTATCTAAAAATTAAAAAAAATATCTAATCTAGGTGAATTCATAGAACTAGGGAAAAATAAACAATGACGCACAGTCTAGTTCATAAAAAAGAAAATTTGCCTCTACATGTCAAGGCTCACCCCTTCAACACTCTTAGGGGTATGGGAGACATATAAATCACTCTTTCTAACCCAAACAGTTCTCATCTTTGAAAAAACATTTTGAGTCTTAGGGTTGTTGGGTTTTAGACCAATGGGTTTTGAAAACTTTTTCGTTTTGTTTTTCCTCACTGGCCAAGTCATGTAAGGTTTAAAATCAAACTAAGACTTTTGAAACCTTATAGGATGAAACCTATTTGACACTTGAAGATTAGATTTCAAAGAACTCCTAGTGTCAACATAGGATAGGGGAAGCCCATAAAGTTTGTGACAGTGTGGTCTTGTGTGTCCAGGTATACCACAATGAAAACAAATAGGAACAAATTTACGTTGCAAGTTAGGGGGCATACCTTTGGGCTTTTGAAAGTAAGCTCTTGAGTAATTACCTTTCTTAGGTTGAGGAGCTTTGACTGTTTTTGAAGCTGTTGTCTTTGAGGAACTGGGAGTATCATTAGCTTCAAGAGTGTCTACTTGCATGCCAATGTAGCCAAGTTCTCTTTTGTCACGTGGGCTTCTTTGCATCCCAAGTATGTCGTCAAGTTTGGAAGATGCAGTATTCATCTTGAGTTGCATGGCTTGCAGCTTTCCTTGGGCATCCTTCAATTCCTTCTCTCTTTGATCCAGTTTGCTCTTGAAACTTGTTATCAATTCATCTTGAGTCTTTCTTATTTGTTTCAAGACCTTCACAGTTGGCTTGCAATTCTTCCAAAGCAATTTTTAAACTGTCTCTCTCCCTTTTCAACATTTTATTCTTCACCGTCAACTTTTCGTATTGCTTGTGGAGCTTGCGACAGTCTTGATACAATTGTTCATAAGCCTTTTCAACATTCACTTCTTCATCTGAATTTTCTTCAACTTCACTTTCAGAGGATTATTCTTTCTTGTTCGCAGAAGAGGATGACTCGGCTGAATTAGAGGGGGCACGAGCTTCTGGAAAATCATCTGAAGAAGAGGAGGTACTTAAATCATCTGTATCATCAAGTGTTGCGTTGAGAACCTTTTTTTTTACCCTTCTTATTCTCACAGTCTTGGGCTATGTGACCATAACCTTGGCATTCGTAGCACTTCACACCCTTGGACTTGTTCTTTTTCTTCTTCTTCTTCTCCGAAAATTTCTCTACTTTCTCATTCTTTTTCGTCTTTCCTTGCTTGTTATATTTTTTTTGAAGAATTTTTTAATTTTCTTGGTGTAGATAGCAATTTCTTCAGGAGAGGGGATTAACTCATCATTACTAGAGGAGGACTCCTCTTTCTTCACCGTTTTTAGGGCGACTCCTCTAGACTTTGGCTTGATCATGTTAGCTTCATAAGTCTGTAGGGAGCCAACCAAGTCTTCCACCCTCATTGAATCAACATCCCTAACCTCTTCAATAGTTGTCACCTTGGCTTGAAATGACAGAGGTAGGGATCAGAGAATCTTACTTACAATCTTTTGGTTGGGAATCAGTTCTCCAAGGTTAAAGCTTGTATTGACGATGTCGCTAAGCTTCGCATAAAAGCTATCAAATAGTTCATCTTCAGACATCTTCAAGTTTTCAAATTCCAAGGTTATCTTCTGGAGCTTGGACTTTTTAACTATTGAATTCCCTTCATGCGTTAACTCCAGAATCTTCTAAGCCTCCTTCGCAATCTCACAGTTAGAAATTCTTCTAAATTTATCAGTAGAGATTGCGCAAAAAATTGAACTCAGAGCTTTGTAGTTCCACTCTGCCTTCTCTTGCTCAGCCCTTGTCCACAAATCCATAGGCTTCTCCATCATTTCATTGTTGACAGGGTGAGTTGGTTTTACCCAACCTTTTTCAATGGCTAACCAAACATCGACGTTCAATGAGATTAGATGAGCTCTCATTCGAACTTTCCAATACGCATAGTTGGTGCCATCAAACCATGTGGGTCTCGTGCTCGAACCGCCTTCTCTTGGGGGATCCATCAACAAGGAATAAGATCACATTTTGTTCACAAAAATATACCCGCTCTGATACCAATTGAAAATTTTGTAATACGCTGCTATGGATCCCAATCAATCAATCACAATCACGTACATAAGAATGTAGAAGGCAAGATAAACAAAAACGAGGAAACCCACAAAGGGAAACCTCAAACAAAAACTTTCATTAAAATCAAACGTTGGTTACAAACTCAACCCCACGATAGATCGACTCCTCGACTCTATACTCTCGTTGACGTTTGCTTGAATCCTCGATTCACCAAATCCTTTAGCGAAAGCCCCTTCGACTCCTCAAAGGCACACCACCGAATCCTTGGTAGCTTTTGCTGAATCCTCAGCGTGCTAAATCCACAGCCTTCATAAAACTTAAATTCGAACTCCTTTGGATTGAACACAAACCATGATGGCTAAGATGTTGAGAGAATCATCCAACTTTCTGGCTCACAAACATGAAGTATATTCTCTGTGTGTGTGTGTCTCTTCTCTGTGCCACGGACATTTGAAAATACTAGGAGATATATATAGAAAAATCAAGGTAGCTGGGGCTCGAAATAGTCAAAATAATCCGAGAAAAGTCACCTCGTGGGAAAAGTGCTCCCACAGTCTTCCCGCATAGACAAACTCCTGATTTTGCCTCTCAGTTTTATCCCACGGCTAACCGCGGCCATCCAGCGGCCTTCCTACGTTAATCACTTCCGAGCCTTTTCAGGACTTTCAAATCACTTCAGGACTTCTAGCAATTATGGAAACTTGATTTTTTGAGGCTTTTTAAAATTCTAACTGACTTAAGACTCTAGTATCTTAGCCTACACTAAGTATAAAATACAGACACTTCTATTTGATATGGATTTGTCAATTTACAAGTTTTAGCCGTAACAGTGATCAATAAAATTATGGTTCACAAGCACACTTTTTAGGATAGAATCGTCAATTCATTTTCAAGATAACATAATTAGGTAAATTACACTAAATTTCTCTTAATATTTGTTAATTACAGATAATTATTCTTAATAATTTAAAGTTTACATGTAAATTTTTTTTTAAATGTTTATCACAACTAAATTCATCCATCGATCTAGTCACCAATAATAAATGGAAAATAGTGTGATTGCATGGGAAAATAACATGATATATCTCTTTTACTCATTTAAATTATATAAATGGCCCAAAACACCTTTAAAATCTTCAAAAAATTTAAAAATGATCAATAATGTGCAACAATAATAATTCACAATATTTTTGTTTTATTTTATTACTTTCTATTTTTAACATTGCTTCTGTGATATCTATTATTTGTTTTTCTCAATTATTTGAAATTTTGGATTATTTTAGTACTTAGTCCACATGTTGGTTGTTATTTTATTTTTTGAGTAAAGTTAGATATAAAACGGTTGTTAGGCTCAGGGAGTGTGCCAAATTCCAAATCCATTTCTCTTTTTTCTTTTCTTGATCCTTCTTTCCCTTTTCTTCTCCATCTACCTCCTCTTCCTTTTTTGATTTTTTAGTCGGTTAGAAAGATATAGGAGAGAGAAAGTGAGAGTTAGGTTATAAGGTTATAGAGATTTTGAACCACTTCACACACTAATCATCATGAAGCGTTAGTTTGCAAAGATCGTGACCGAGGAAAGAGATTCGAGCTCATGAAATTTGGAGGGTTTTAAGGGTTTTTCTATCTTCTTGAATTCATTCTTTGAATTGAAGATAAGTGAAAACTCCTTGTGTGTTTATTTTATGTTTTTGCATGATTTAGAATAGATCAATATATTTTATATTTTTGCTTGATTTAGAATAGATCAATATATTTTATTTAGAATTATTTGATTGTTTATACATGTGTTTACAGATATGTATATATATGAGAAATGCTAGTATTTATTGAGGAATCTATGATTTTATAGTTGATTGAGTATACATGAGTTTTTTTATAAGGTTTTGCTTATGTATTTTGGATTTGAGGCTTGCAAATGTGAGTTGAAATGTTTGAATAAAGAATAAACCCATATTTCACTTCTGGTCGAAGGCGTTTGAATAGCCTGATAAGGTGCATTCAAATAGATCAATTATAGGTTAGAGAAATTTCTCCTTACATAATGTTTTTAAAAATTAAATCTCTCCACCTAGTTATCGTTGTTGTATATGTTACATCCCAAAATACCAAGCTTCTTTTGAAATTATTACAGTATATTTATGTTACATCTTGAACTTTGAACATATTGTGATAATAATTTATATTATTGACGCTATGCATTATTGCTTATATCATATGCATCGGGTTAGGGTTGTATCATCCAATTATTATAATTGGTTGAGGGAATCTTATGGATTTATTGATGTATTGAAGCAAAATCATGTATATGAATGAAATCCTTTTTATTAGAATATAAAATATATTTTTGAAAATATTAAATGATCCCGTGTCAATATATACTATCGATTAGTTATTGGTGAGGTGATGCATTTGAGTCATTAACTTAACTAAGATGCAAATCAATGTCTACTTGTGGATAGATGACCATTGTGAGACAAAGGTAAAAGAGTCATTGAAAAGCTATGTGATTTATTATACAATGAAGATAAGGAATATCTATAAGATGCATGTTTGCTATTAGCTAAATAAAATGATGTGGCTAGTGGGTCTACTTGCTTGATTAATTGTCACCCAATTTACTATACTCCAATTCAAAATAGTGTGGTTAGCGACCTCACATGCTTGGTTAAGTGTCATTCATTCCAAAAGTAGATTGATGATAGATGGAAATCGATATTGCATGGTCATATCATATGTATCCATATTTATGGTTATGATATTGTGATACATATAATATATATGCTCACTACAAGAAAATAGAGTATAGGTGAGGAAACTTATTTCCTCACTAATAGTAAATTTTAGGTGAATAAACAAATATTTCTTCGCAAATAGTTGGAAGGGTTTTTACAAGGAAAAATTTCCTAACTAATAGTTATATTTTTCTAGTATTTTCAAATTTCCTTACCATAAGATTGAAAACATGGTGCAAAAATGAAATGTTGCATGCATAAGGGAATAAGATAGGCGAGGAAATTTATTTTCCTTACTAATAGTGGGGTATAGCGAAGGAAATATCATTTTCTCGCTAATAGTCAAGCAATTTTTTTGGCTATAGGTGAGAAAATTTAGTTTTCTCGCTAATAATGGGGGTATAGACAAAAAAATATCTACTTCCTCACCAATAGTGCTTAACTTTTTTTGTAAGCCTTATTTGACTTTAGGCAAAGGAATAGTTGGTTGCAGAAAGTCATAGGCAAGGAATCTCTATTTTCTCACTAAATTCCAATTCAAAACTTAAAAAAATACAAAACCCACTTTTCAAACACAAATGTCACCCCCTCTTCCATTTGCTTTGTCGCCATACTCCTCAACACCATCGCAACCGCTACTATCTTTGTCACTTATCCTTACCATCTCTATGTGCTTCCGCTTCTCATATAACCTCCTCCCTCTACTTTCTCTGTGTGTGTGTGGGAGGGGGGATGGGTGGGTGGGTGGGTAGGTGTGTTTTTATGTATGTAAAGCCTCAATATCTGATTTTAGGGATTTACTTAAATTTTTGTACATGTTGTGTCGAATCCAAGGTATATATTGAGATTTCTATCTCCATTTAGTTAAGTTGTGTGTCGAATCCATGGGGCCTTGTTTCAGTGCTGATAGTCTTCTTGATGCAGGTATTTTGCTTTTTTCTTTGTTGCGATACTTCTCTTTTTAGATTTTTCATTGCATGCGTAGTGATTAACAAAATTACATATTCAGTTTAGTTTTCAAATTAATTTCTTTTGCTTTTGGACAAAGCTCTGACTAACTTGAGCTTTCGAAGATGGGTTTTTAGTATAAGTTCACTAAAAAAAAAAAAAAAATTGATTTTTGGACATTCAATCTTTTGGGGTTTGTTTTGATGGAGCTAATTTGATTTATATAATGATTTGTACAGTATTTTTTTAGGTGAATGAATGGTTTCAACTCTCCGAATATCCTTAATTCGGATCCCCCCTTTGAGTTTATAAGATTCTGTAAGATCAAATGAATTTGATAAATATATTTTTGGAAACTAATTCAATTCTAGCAACAAAGCTGCATTCTTCATTAATGTTTTCAATAATTTCTATTGCAATTCAATTTGGATTTCCCATGTGAATTGAATTGTCTTGTTTTCAATGATTATTAATTTGTTAATAGATTATGCCAGTTTATTAGAAATTGACTTAATTATGGGGGATTTTCATGTTTAGTTTATCTTGTGATGTCAGTTGTTTGTTTGTGGGAATGTATTGCAATATTTTTGAAACATTGATGGTACTGAAAGTCATTTTCGAGTTAGACTAGAACAGAAGTTATGGTTTGCTAATTTATTTCAAAATTCCCAAAATGGTAGCTTTTGAAAATAATTATTCTGTGTCGGTGTGTCCTGTAAAGAAGGGATGCTCGAGAGGTAGTGGTACGTGCTTAAGTGGGCACGATTAAGAATTTAAACCTAAATTATAGACATCAAATATCTTCTTAATAGTTGAGGATTCACTTTTAAGGTAGTCTACCTTGAACATTTATTAAACAATATTTTTAATTATATCTTTAACATTGAACACGTGTTTTTTTCTTTCTCTCTCTATCTCTTTTTTTTTTTTTTGTGGCAAAATTATTTTTAAAATGTACAGAATCAATCTCATCAAATTGTTAGACGTTCGATCGAATTACATGCATTTATGTCTGCTCATCATAGTATAACAATTATTAATTTACATGTTTCATTTGTGCCATTTGTTTTGTGCTTATATATTATTTTTTCATAGGTGGCTCTTGAAAGTGATGAGCTGATTGGCTTCATTGGATGATGAAAGCAAGTGCACACAACAAAAGGTAACTAGTGGGGTTATATGAAGGTGAGAGAGTTACAAGTAAGTTCTTGCAATTTTTTAATTATGGTTTGATAATATTCTCACATTAGTTATAAGTTTTTATTTGACACTATAATTTTTTAATTATGGTTTGATAATGTTCTCACATTAGTTATAATAAATGTTAGGATGAGATGGTACGCTGAGAAGTGAGCATACTCGCAATTGCCATGATGCATTGAGTGTGATGCTGTGGGGATGTAGGTTTTAGGGAGGAAGTTTGGATATGTATGCGAGCTAGGCCATAGGCCAAAGTCCCATTTGGTGCGTAATTTTCATTACTCAAGTTGTGCTGGTTCAAAATCTCAACTTGAAAGAGTCATGCAAAACATGGAGTAAATGGAAATTGAATGAAATTTTTTTCCAGCAAGGTCTAAGATATGGAGGATAAGCGAAATATTCTTCCTAGTAAGGCCCAAGATATAGACACTGAGTGAAATGTTCTTTCCAATAAGGTTGATAATATGAGATGTAGCAAGCTTAGCTGTTAAAAATGTTTGAAGAGTTTCGCTCTTCTAGAACCACTTTTACCTATTATACCTTTACCTCTTTGGGTTTAAACATTTAACAATTAATATTGAACTTCTTAAATTTTATTTTTATTTATTTTATTTATATGTAATTTTAATATTTTTATTTTATTTCATGGATCTAATTGTTTGTTACTGGATTTGGATAACTTTAATATGATAATTTGTATATCTAATTTTAATATTGTAACAAGTTTATTTATAGGTTTGATTTATTATTGTAATAGGTTTTTTAGAAAATTAAATATTCAAGAAATTTTATTTTTTTAACTAATACTTTTAGTGAGGAAATTTGTTCCTTGCTAAATATATCTTTTTGCCATCCCTAAAAGTCTATTTGTTGGAATTCTACATACTATAAGCATTGGATACATTTTTTCGCCAAAAGTCACTATAGGTAAGGAAATATGATTTTCTCGTTAAAAGTTAGGATAGGCGACGAAATTTATTTCCTCGTTAAAAGTTACTTTTAGCTAGAAAATTTAGTTCACTGCTAAACGGTAAGAATAAGCAACTAAAAGTATTTCCTTACTAAATGTTACTTTTAGCGAGAAAAATCATAGTCCTTCCCTAAAAGGTAAGAATAGGTAACGAAAATTATTTACTCTCTAAAAGTAACTATAGGCGAGAAAAATAGTTGTTCTTCACTAAAAACTATAGGTGGCCAAGAATAAACAACGAAATCTACGAGGAATATTTTCCCTTGCTTATAATTTTCAATGAGGAAAATGTGATTTTTAGCGAGGAATACTTTCCTCGCCTATACTCGCATTTCCTGTGGTGGTTATATGCAGTGTTTAGTATGTATACTTGCGTATAGCTAGACTATACTACTTGTTGAGCTATCAAACTCACCTCTTTTCATATCAAATGCGAGCTCTCGAGAGTTGTAAGTAGTTACCCAGAGTTGAGTTAGCAATTATTGCTTTAACTGAGAAATTTCCTTCTTTCTTTATCTATATACATTTATTGTTGTGAGTTTGAGTGTGGGTCTTGAGACTTAAACTTTCATTATTATTTTGTTTGAGATAATGTTGTGTATGGTTTATTGAAAGAGATTATTATTTATTAGTGTATATGAGATGTTTTTTTTTTTTTTTTGGTAAGTAGTGTATATGAGATGTTGTTGCTTAATAGACCTTATTTAGTAATTGTTTAGATGGGAATATTATTATTGTATTGTATTATTTATATGAGAGTAAGGTATGACTCTGTGTTGTATGTGGTGTAGGTTGACTCAAATGGTAACGAGTGATTACTATTTATTGAGGTAAGCAGATATTAAATTAGATTTCATTTCAATTCAAATTAGTTTTCATTTTTTACGACATCTATCTCAAATATTCTAGTTTTGGAACTTGACAACTTCAATCTTGGACTATAATATCTAATTTAAAAAGATAAAGTGTTTTTTCTTTAAATTTTTAAAAATTTTAACAACATTTTGAACATGTTATATCGTCTGAAGAGGTAAAAGATACATCTTATATGATTTTTCTACAGTGATCATATCGTAATATTAATATCCAGATGGACGAAATAATTTAGTTGTGATAAATATTTTTTAAATAGGAGATGTGAGTGTAAATTTTAAAAATTAAAAGGATTATTTGTAGTCATTTAAATATTAAAAAAGATAATGTAATTTACCAAAATCACAGTTCGTCTGGATGGAGAGAAATGGGAAGAAAAGAAGAGAAAAGAAAATATTTTAAAACTTAACTCTTGTTTGTGAGTTTTTTTGGGAAAGAAATAAAGAAATGGGAAAAAAAGTTAGTGGTTAATTTTTAAAATTTTCATCCTCTCAAAAGTGAGGGGAAATAGAGAGAAGAGAAAATTTGTTTAATATAACTTTTAAAATGACATATTTACCTATGAAATAAAGAATTGGAAAAAATTACAAATATGTCTTAGTGCAAATTAAACCCTTTTAACATCATTACTTTGGTAAATTTTCTTAAATTTCATCCCTTCATCACTTGCACTTCTTAGTTTATTTATTTTCTTACTTGGTCTATTAATATTTTATTTGCTAATAATATAGGAAGGATTATTTATTAATAATAAAAGGGGTACAGCAGTGAAATAATAGACATTTTTTTTCCTTCTTAACTAAAAAGAAGAAAGAAGGTAACTATCTTTCTCCCCCAAAGTCTCAAACAAATGGAAAGAAAATTATTATCATTTTTCTTCTTTTCTCTTCTCTCGTAATTATTTTTTTCTTTTCTTGTCTCTCCTAAACTTACAAACGGTGTTTTTATTGAAGTTATAGTTTGTAACATGTAGTTGCCAATATATATATATATTTTTTTGATAGGTAAGTGGAGGAGGGGGGTGAGTACCCCAGATGTTGAACCCGGGTGGGTGAGGAGGCTGTTGAGGCCTTTACCACTTCAGCCAAGGCACTTTCTCGTAGTTGCCAATATTGCTAGTCATTATTTTAACAAATTTTGAAATATCAATTTCATCCAAATTTACCTATGTTGAAATGGTGTATAAAATTTAGTTTTCCCGTTGTTTTAGCATAGAAATGTTATTTATCGTGATAAATTTTAAAATATGTACTTAATTTATTTTAAATTTATTAAGATTTTTTTATTTTTATTTATTTTAAACTTTAATTGTGCCTTTAATAGGACATTTATATATCTTATAAACGATAAGTACAATTCAAATTAATATTTCACCCCATAATAATATACAGTAAGGCCTTGCTCTTGTCATTATCTTCATCAAAATTAAATTATGACATCAATGAAGCTGATAGTTTAACTCCGCACCATGACCAGAGATGAATGATGTTAAAGTAGAAATTACTTCCATTGAATGGAGACTGCCATTGCAGTGATTTCAAGTTTCAACTAATGATTTTCTCTTGAAAACAAATAGAGTGGTTTGGTTGTCAAATTTTAATAATTTCTAAATATTATATTTTGGGAATTTTTAAATTCTAACAATTTTTTGTGCTAAATTTACTAAAAAGTTATTATTTTTTTAAACAATCCAAAATTGTTAAAAATTACCTGAAAAATATCTATTTTTATCAAATTCATAAAAATTTAGGTTAATAACTTTAACCAAAAATTACCATCAAAACAATTATGATTTTGAGACTATTTGACATCCAAAAAAAAATAAGTTCACTGGGATATAACACGTGTCATGTTAATTTTTGATTAAGTAGTTGGTAATAATTCATAAAAGTTATAGAAAATTAATATAAATTAAAGAAAATTAAAAAAAAATTGATAACATTAAAGATAATTGTTAAAAGTTAAAATGTGTTTTGGTGGATAAAATTTTAAAAAAAATTATTTTTTTTATAAAATTTAATGAGAGAAACACCCTCTTTATCAACCATTTGGTATTTAAGATTGATGATGTGACAGTATCTATTGAAAAAAAATTTTGACATTTGTAAAAATAATAAAATAATAAAATAAAATAAACCATCTCTCACGCAGTGTCAAAAAAGCGCTAGGGTCCTATGAAATATCTAGCTGTCTTTCATTTTTCCATTTAAGTGGAACACACTCCTTTCTATTACTGTGATTCCTGTGAAATAACCTCCAAAGGTCCAATCTTCAAACCACCCACCCCTCTCTCTCTCTCTCTCTCTCTCCCCCAAACTCTTAGGTCCAAACTTTAGGCCACATTAGTTTCCTTAATTATAATTTTTTAGAGGATAATTTTGATATCCACATACATTTACATGGACCAAACTAAAATTTTAAGCTTGGAGTGAAAAAAAAAATTATAATTGATATTATAAATTATAGTTAGTTAATAAAAATAAATTAATATATATGTATAAATGATAAATTCAGTTGACATATTAATTCTTGAATTATATATGACAATTAAAAAGATTATTAAATTTTAGGAACACTAATTTATAATCTAAATTTTTGGATAAAGTTTTTTAACCAAAAAATTTAAGTGTGTTATTAGCGGTATTTTTCTAACTAAGATCACTGTTTTTTTAAATTTTAAGAAGGGGTCAAACTATAATATAAATTTTTTTAGTCAAAAATTTATATATAAGGATAATATTTTTTAAAATTTAATAGAGTTATAGCCACCGCTAATCTGTTAATTTCACCCGTGCATATATGTATGGAGTTTATATTGCCACTTTAAAAAAAAAAAGGGAGAGTTTACGGTTATAAAATTACTAATATACAAATATAAAATTTTCTTATATATACATACATATATAGAGAGAGAGAGATAACATTGCTATTTAAAAAAAAAAGCTTATGATAACTTATTTTAGAAAATTTCTAAAAAAATATTGAGTGTGTTTAGAGTTGTATAAAATAGTATAAAATTATAAAAATAAATATTTCGTAATTCGTACAATAAGTGAAAATTTTTAATTTTATTATTCCGTAATTTATATTTATAAAAATTTATAAAATTTTATTTTATTTTAAAGAGTCCTATTATTCCATTGACATATATGTATTATGACGTGAGAATCTGAGATCGTATTCGTTTTCCCTGGCTTGCGGAAGTCGTACTGCGATGGCTGCAACTGCAGGGGGCTGCAGTCAATTTTTCGTGCAGAAATTGCAATGTTCAAATCAATTGTTAAGTTATATTTGATTGAATTAATAAATATTATTTGATTAAATTAATAAATTTTAATTAATTTTTAATTTTGGATTTGAATTGTAACTTTTATAGTAAAAAATTCACTGTAACATGCACGCTAAATAGAAATTAAGAGAGATTGACATTGACAAATTTAGGAGCTATTGGATTAAAATTAATAATTTAAATTTATTTAAATATTTTTTTAATTAAAAATATGTGAATGAATTTGAATAGTTGAATTAAAATTTAATGATCCTAATATGATATTTACAGGTGACACCAAAAAGTAATGTAAGTTTTCGATTTCACATTCAAGATTAAGAAATGTTTAACTAGTCACGACCAACTAAAATTTATTGATTTTTATTAATTTTTTATATTTTTTAATTAAATTTTATTATATATTATTTTTATATTAAATTTTAATATTTTTATTATATTTTTTAATTAAATTTTTATCAATTAAACAACCTTGGAAGTCAAACTTGGCATGGCTCATGTGTGCTTTCTATTGCGCGTCCTTTTCCCTTTTTTATTACGTCTGCTTTTGAATAAAGGTGGTCTGTGGATAGCATTGAAGAGAATGCCACCTACTTTTTAGAGTTTACGTAAGAATACATTCACTGTGGGAAATAATTAAACACACTCGCAATAAATTTGTATTGTCAAATTACTCGGCGGTCGAGTAGTCGGTAGGGTGCGTTTGGAAGTGAAAAAAATGAATTTTAGTAGTTTTATTTTTTATTTTTTTAACATTTGCCAATACTTTTAAAAATTTTGAAAATGTTTCTAAATGTTTTTACCAAATAATCAAAAATTCCTAAAAATTTTTAAAATTTTCTCAAACATATTATCAAATAATTGAAAATTACTAAAATTTTATAAAAGTTATCAAAAATTTTTACCAAATACTCAAAAAATACTAAAAGTTTCTAAATATTTTTATTTATTTTACTAAACACATAAAAAGTTGTATCTAACAACTTTTGTCAAAAAATCTCTAAAAATTTTCGTTTCTTATCGCAACAGTAATAAGTTGTTTAATTTGATTTGAAAATTTTATTTAGTTCTAAAATGGATTTAAATTTGACTTATTAACTCATCTAGTCAATATCTACGTAACTTGATTGTTTCACATAAATTTAAGTGAGTTCGAGATACAAATTGTGTTTCACTTTAATTTAGTTTCACAATTAATCGGTCATAGATGTACTTTTAGTTAACCAAACACGAATCTAAGTCAAGTAGCTTAGTTAATTTTAAATCTTAGTACATGTCTCGAATTAAAGAATTGCCCTTTGTCTTCACTTGTTTGTACAATTGTAAATCAAATAAGAAAAAAGTTCGACTTTGATTAAAAAAACTTAGGGTGGAATACAAAAATCACTCCTATACTTTACTCTCATTAGTTTTAAATGTGACAGTTAAATCTTTACACTTTCAGTCAAGCAGCAATGTAATCCTTCTCTCTGCTACTTGTTAATTATAACCGTTGGGGCAAAGATAAAATTATCATTTCTTTAAAAAATTTTTCTCTCTAATTTTTTCACTATTCCTCATTTTTTAGCGACTTTTTCGGCGTTGTCTGACCCTTTCCTCCGACGCCATCGTACCCTATATTCACCAACCTCTCTCTTTCAATCTTAGATGGTTGGACTTGATTTTCTCGCAACCCAGTAGCCACCATGACTACTGAAGAACCCCCCGATCTGCTGCCCAACCTTTTGGATGATGTGGATGCAACTTCCAGCTATGTTTTCGCCGTTTTCGATCATCCCATGTTGAATCTAGCACATTTCTATGTGAATATTGGTTTGGCCGCCCTTTCTCCTTCTCCTGTTACAACTCAAGTGAACCTTAACTTCATTCACACCACTGGTAAAGAAATTAGAATTCCTCTAGGATTAGTTCATACCCATTCGAATTAAGATGAAATTTCTTCTTATTTTGCTGATTTCAATCAAATTTCTTTAATGATTCATGCCACGATTGAGGACATGCTCTCTATTTTTATTTAATTGGCATTAGAAAATAATCTCCAAGCTTTCGGCGTTATTCTAGTGAATTCTTGAGTGAATTTGGCCCCAATAAACCTTCCAATCGGCGTCTAAAGCTCTAGCTTTGTCCCTCCCATTTTTTTGATAGTTTCAACGACCCCAGCGATCCTTGCTTAAGCAACTGGTCCAGCTTTCGATAACGACATCAGCGCTACCATAGCAACCGGCCAGTAGCTTTATTATAGTTTTTTCAGTGACCACCCCATTTCCCTCAAACCCTAATCTTATGGGAAAATGATAATTTTATCTTCACCTTAACGGTTGCAATTAACGGATAGCAGACGAAAAGACTAAGTTACTACTTAACTGGAAGTTTAGTGACTTGACTGTCACAATTGAAACTAGTGACACCGAAGGTAAAGTGTAGAGGTGGTTTTTATATGTTACCCAAAAATTTAATTGATTTCAAAATATATATGAATTTGATATTTATTTTTTTGACTCAATATAATAAGTTTTATTTGAACTAATTCTGAGTTTTAGTAGATTAATTTTTATATAATTTTATAGTATATCTAAAGTTTTAATGTAAAGTTTCAAAAAAAAAAAAAAAAACTAATGACTTTAAAAATATATTTAAATTTAATTTTATTGCACTATGAAATATGTGGAGGGAAGATTGTTTTACAAGTGTAGTTGTACGCAGTCTTAATTTGATTGTTCAAAATGAATTTTCTATGATTGGAGATGAGGTAGAGAGGGCTTGGAGTAAAAGATAATTTATGCATAAACTCAAGACATAAAGAACATAGTATTTGGATATGAATAAAATATAATTCTCACACAAACAATAGTTTAAAAACAGATCATACATCGACGAAGTAGTCATTTGATCAATTGGACAAAATTCCTAAAAGGTATAAATTGGTTTCTTTCGTTATCCCTTTTTTTTATGTTACAAAAATATAGTTATATCTATAACTTTAATGGGCATAGAGAGGTCCAATTTATATATCTTATCAATTAATCCAGTACATCCATCAAGTAACTGAATGAATGGTCGAGATTTATTTACTATCAATTAGTACAAGTAAATACCTTGACTTATTTAATATAAATATTTAATAAAAATGTCTTCCATAAATAGGTATAATATAATTATTAATCAAAACATTTTTTTTTCATAAAAGGTCACATAATTAAGAGAGTGCAATGTATCCCATAAAGCCACATAATTAAGAAAATGTAATTAAGAAAATGTCTTACATTTGAAATAACTTACATTCTCCCATTTGGCCTGATGAATATGTAATTTTCAATTTTAATAGCATAACGTTAGGTGCATATAAGAAACAAATCTCATTAAGGTTCATTATAATTACCTTAGTATGACAAACTACTAAATGCGAGTTATGGCGGTTATACACTCTTTTATTTAGTATACTCTCTTTCATATACCACAACATTTAGAACTTATCAAATTACTTCTATTAGTGATATATTATTCAATACCATAATGGGTCGTCGTAATATCTCATATATATTTTTCTTGTTAAACATAAACAAATTATGTGCACACAATTATGATAAAGAAAAAAAACTTTATTATAGTTCAAAAACACATAACCGAGCCTAGAGTGTCAAAACATCACAATCATCAATTATGAATACAAATATGATCCATTTAGTGTACATGTTCCTTAAATGTCATTGGTTGTAAACCTTTTGTCAACGGATTTGCAATCATGAGATTAGTTCTTATGTGCTCAATAGACACTCTTTGTTTTCGAACCTCTTTCTTGAAGAAAAATTACTTTAATTCCATATGTTTGGCACCTTTGGAGTATTTGTCATTCTTGGAAAAGAATACCGCTGTGAATTTATCACAGTAAATTGTCATCAACCTAGAAATAAAGTTAATAACTCGAAGTCCTGAAATAAAATTTCATAGCCATAATGCATGAATCGTGGCTTCAAAACATGTCACAAATTCTGCTTCAAAAGTTGATGAAACAATGACAGACTGTTTACCACTTTTTCACGAGATTGCTCCCTTAGCTAAATGAAATAGACACCCAAAAGTGAACTTTCGACTGTCAATAGATCAGGCAAAATCTAAGTCCAAGTAGATAATCACTTCTAAATTGTCAGATTTTCTATACATGAGCATTTAATTCTTTATTCCTTATAGGTTGTAGCAATTGAATCTATACACTGGAGTCGACAAGTATGGGTCGTGAGTCTTTATTGTGACATAATGTGTCTAAGATCATTCAAATATGAAAAACTACGTATGATTTTAAAATAAGGCCTTAATTACAGGGACAATGAGTTGCTACCTGACATTTTCAAAATGGGTGTATTAAGGAACCCGAGTTCTGGTTTACATTAAAAGGTGTTTTGATTTATGTTTTTAGAATTGTAATAAATGACGCTTTTTATTAACTCTCGACTAGTCTGTGCAATCAGAGATAGTGGATTCGGGAGTTTAGCTACGCACGGAAACCGTTACGCTTGGATACTTAAGGATATCTAGAGTCATTTTCCACTCTTTACAGTTGTAATCTCACAATATAATATTTCGGTTTATGATGATCATAGCATACAACCTATGATTGCAAATGATGTAAGGAATGTGATGTGTCTGAGCTTAGCTTGTGTGTGCAAGTGTAGTGAAATGTTTGCCTATGTGATAATGATATATTCTAGGGGGTCTAGATGTGTGGACTTATGTAGTGCTTAAGTGTGTGTCCGTGCACTAAGAAATAATGAGTATTGAGGATGGTCTGTAAAGATTGAAATGACCAGATTCAACTTATGTACTTAAGCTGCCTATATACCCTGTAAAGGGATCAGGTTGATGTAGTTCAGACCTAAGGTGGTCCAAACTACATGTTTGAGTGTTTATATCGGATGAATGCAAGATCCTAGCTCGATGTCTCAGTTGGTGCCTCACACAGATGATGATCTATAGAGACTAAGGAGACCCCACTCAAGCTGTCTACTCGAGCTGCCTACGTATCCTTCTAAAGGATCAGGTCGATGTAGCTTTGAGATAGTACATAGCGCGGATGTGATATGCAAATAAGTGTGATAAGGTCAATGTTTGTATACAGGTTTAGTGTGAAGGAGCCTCGCTCCAAATATGGGATGAGGAAAAGAAAGAGCCTAGCTTTGGATATGGATTATGAGTAATCATCTTTGTATTGTGAGAGCCTAACTGTAAGACTGAAATGAAAGTTAGCGCCTCGCACGTAACTTGGGAAGAAAGCTTTGCTCCAGATGATAAAAGATAGTTAGCACTTTGTGTTTGACTGGGAAATGGAGCCTAGCTCTACTTGAGAAAGAACAGTTAGCACCTAGCACATAACTAGAGGAAAATGAGCCTTGTTCCACTCAGAAAATGATAGTTAACGCTTAGTGCATAACTGGGAAATGGCTAACTAGAGAAAGGAGCCTCGCTCTAAATAAGAAGGATGGAGCTTTGCTCTAGAGAGGAGACGGTTAACGCCTTACATTTAACTAGAAAAGGATTCTAGTTTTAAAGTAGCACCTCACACTATAATGAACAAACTTAAGCCTTCTACTTGAGCTCTCTATGTACACTGTTAAGAGATTAGGTCTATGTAGTTGTACCCTACGTTTGAATTATAGTGCAAGTGTAGAACTTAGCTCTAAGTCAGCCTCTCACGCTAGAGTGACCAGACTCAAGCCTTCTGCTCGAGCTGCCTACGTGCCCTATTAAGGGATCAAGTCTACGTAGCTCTATTTGAAAGTAGTTTGCACCTAGCGTATAACTTGTGGAAAGGAGCATTGCTCTAAATAAGAAAGGAGCAATCAGCGCGTAATGCATAATTGGAGGAAGAAGCTCCACTCTGATGAAGAGCTAAACTCCCAAGGATGCGCTTAGCGCAGGTAAGTATTATTTGGGAAAGGATCTTAGCTCAAATCGAAAGCTTAGTTTTTGGTGATGATGGTCAAGTTTATATGAATGGCCTAGGAGCCTAATGTGATGTTATAGCACAACATGGTATAGCTAACATGCTTTTATAACATGGTATGGCATGATAGAATGATGTTATGGTATGGTATCGCATGGTAGTATGATATGGACACGTTATTTGAATGATGTTTGGAATTATACAAAATTATCTTGGGTAAATTCGGTCAATATCATGCATCGGATATGTCCGGGTCTTGAATTATGATCCAGATACCTTTCATTTACATAATTAAAATTATTCTATTCTAGTTATGCAAACAAATTGAATTGAAAGATAATAAAAATTTTCTAGAGAGAAAATTAAACCGAATGTGAAACTCAAGAGAGAAAAAGTTTTGAATTCTTCCAAAGACCTTAAGAACACCTCTTAATGGCCGGTTTTAGGAAGGAGAAGAGATGGAGGTAGGTGGGGATGGTGGAAATAAGAAGGGGAGGTCCCTTATTTACAGGATTTTTAAGTGAATAAAAAGTTTGCAATACTTTGAAATGGCAAACAACTTTGCATAACCTAATGAGCAGATAAGTTTGAAATGATAAAAGAAAACAAACATCTTTGCTAAACTTGTTTTGCAACCCTTTTTCCTAAATAGAATAGGCAAACAAGTTTGCATAACACCACAAGCAAATATGTTTGCAAAAACATAAAGGACGATCAAGTTTGCAATTCAGAGTGGGCAAAAAAGTTTGCTACACACCTAGTTGGAAAAATTTTTGGCAACTAGGCCAAAAAGAAGGCCAATTTGACCTAAGGCCCTGGCTCGGGCCGTGTTCGACAAAGTTCGGATTTCACGCTTAGAGATTCGGGCCATTCTAAGACCTTTGACATAATTTCCAGGAGCTTCCAGGACCTCTTGAACACTTTTTGGAGTGGTTTAGACCAATTAGGTCAAAAATGAACTTAATTTGAGATTCTTAAGGTCGAGTTATATTATTTGAAAAATGTCGTGCCAAAATGGACTGAAAAGAAGATAGGGTTAGCTAATCCATTAACTTAACCCCTAGAGGCACCACCAAGATGACTTTTCTCACCATTTTATGGTATGAGGAATCCAAAAATGCCATTGGCGGAACTCCTAGACACTTTTATAATTTTATAAAAAATTGATGAATTTTGCAAACGCATTAGCGAAGGGACCTCCTAAGCTTTGATTTGGTTAGACTTAGCTATGCTATTACCTCAGGGAATAAACCCTCAATATTTGTGTATAATTTGAGGGCATTCTGACTTCATCTGGATGCTCAAATTGTGTCTAGGGCACTATTAGCTCTTTTTTGATTGGTAGAAATTACTTTGGGTTGGCGGAGCGCAGATGACTTCTAGAAGGGCCTTTTAGCTGTGCTGAGCTGTGTTCTGTATTTTTTGACATGTCTTACAATATTGTGTATTTTCTTGTGTGTTTCTAGCTTGAATTGAGCATTCTGGTCAATGTCAACCTTTGGGCGCGTCGGTAGAGGTCGTTCTTGACTTCTGGACCGAATTGACCCTTGACTTTGGACTTTTAACTCTCATGTTGTAGGAGCTATTTATTTGGTGTCTTCAACATGCTTGTGTAGTCTAGTGGCCTTCTGCTGTGATCTGGGTCTTCAGCTTGGCTTCTTCCTAACTCTAGGGGTATACTTTGTATTTTGCTAATTGTTCACTTTTTATTGAATTTTGGCACTTTGATATATTCTATGATTAAGGAAAGTTAATCAATAGAGCACCATTCAATCAACTAAAAGCATTAGATATTGTAAATATTCAAATGAGGGGGCAAAATTAGGGTGTTAATATAGGTGTACCTTAAGATCTTCTTTGCAGCTTTCTAATTATCCATTCCAGGATTAACTTGATACTAGCCTAACATTCCAACATCGAAAGCTAATGTCCGGCCTTGTGCAAGTTTGAACATACATCAAACTACCCACAACAGAATCATATAGAATAGATTCCATTTTTTATGTTTTACGTCATTCTTTGGACATTGATAGATTTTGAACATTGAAGGTAGAATGAGTGTTGAAATTTGGAGGGGGCTCAATCTCCTAAGAGTTGTCATTGATTCTATTCAAAATGCAACAAGGACCAATCTTCTTTTCTTTGAACTTACTGTAATAGCCTAAAGGAAACCTTTATTTTTCCAAGAGAAACCAGACAAGTTAAAATTCATTGAAAACTTTGACTCGACAATGAACATTGGCATTTCTCTCATACTTTGCATTGCTTTGTTCAAGCTTTTTCCTTACTTATTTATGAATTCTTGTCATTATAGTAGCAAAGTCTTCAACCTTCTTGTTATTTAAGGACAGATTAGAGATAGGAGCAAGCTAAGATAATGTTGTGGAGATTTTCCATATATCACCTCAAAAGGGCACATTTGGTAATATGCTTTATTTAGGAGAATTGCCATAGGAACCACATCAATTTAATGTTGTATGTCCCTTAAAGAAAAAAGTCCACTTGGTAACTCATCGAACATGACACTACAAAATTCTTCAAAGAGTGGTTTTAGTGCAACAGGAATATTAATGAACTTTTCCTTCTCCTTAGCAACTGATAAATACACAACATCATTTTCTTCATTTTCTTTCATAAATTTTGATATAGTAAGGAAATTGCTACATTTCTCTTGTGAAGATTTGGGAGCTTGTTCATCTTTAGATGGTCAGAGGACAACTTTTATTTTTCCCATCCTAAAGGTGTAAGTATTTTTACGCCCATCATGAATAACATATCTATCATATTGCCTTGGTCTCCCTAGGAGTATATGACATGTATCCATAGGAGCTACATCACACTATACTTGATCTTGGTAACTTTTTCCAATTGAAAATGAAACAAAGCAGCTTTAGTGATCTTTACCTCATCGTCTTTCTTAAACCATGCAATCTTATAAGGTTTTGGATGTAGCTCGGTTTGAAGCTTGAGGTTGCTTATTGTTTCTTGAGAAATAATATTTTCACAACTACCACCATCAATTACAATGTTACACACCTTACCAAAGGTCTTGCATCAAGTTTTGAAAATTTTTGAGTAAAGCCAATTCACATCCGAATTAACTCTTTGAGTAGTAAGAACCCTTTGGTTCACAAGACTTTCACCTTCCTCAGGCTCAATCTCCACACACTTGATGTCACATTCTTTGTCAACTAATGGCTGATTTGAATTATTAAAATCTTCACAATTATTTTCATCCATGAAATTTCACGTGCATATACTTGCCTTTTTGGACAATTATTTGAATAATGACCCACTTGACCAAGCTTGAAACAAGAATTAGAATTATTGGGACGGTCAGATTGGTTTCTTATGTGCATTTTTGTAGGAGTCTTGAAATTACCTTGGACAATTAAACTAACACCTCCACCAAGTGAAGATTTTCCTTTCGAAGTTGGGTAAAAGTTTTGTACCTCCATAAATTTCTTTGCACCCTTTCGAGCAAGTTTTGCCTCCACTTTTAATGCTAGTTGGTAAGCATTGTTCAACTTGAATAGCCGATGCATCTTAACTTCATCTCTAATGGCTATTCTCAGACCACCAACATATCTAATAATGAGTTGTTCTTCAGTTTCTTGGATATTGTTGTGAGCCACGAGTTTGTAAAATTCTTCGTTATAGTCAAGTATACTTTCAGAATCTTGCTGAAGGTTGCTGAATTGAGAAAAGGCCATTTGAGCAAAATCCGCCAAAAGGAATTTCTCTTTAAGTGTTAACTTTATTTTCTCCTAAGAAGAAATCTTAGGCTTCTTTTTGTGAATGGAACTAAGACATTCAAGAATTTCTTAGTGGAACTAAGCCATTCAAGAAACTCTTCGGGTTGAAGGTGACCATGGAACTTCGGTAAATCAATCTTCAAAGTGTCAAAATTATGATACAACATCTTTGGTAATGGCTCACCAAGATTGGCAAATAGATTTACATCGGATTCATCACTAGAAGATCCATGGCTTGAAACACCTTGCTTACTACAAGCTTCTTGGCGTTCAAGGCACAAAGTAAGTTGCTCCACTTGTCTTTAAAGTGCTTAGAGTTTTTCATCGCTTTTATCATACAAACCTCTCATCCGATTACCACGTCTTCCTCTACCTCCTCGTGCCGCCATAAGAAAGTAATTGAAGAAAATTCCAAGGGCGTAATTACTAGCTCTAATACCACATGATGAGTTAGAAGGATAAAGCATGAGAATTATTGAAGAACAAAGAACACACAAGATGTAGAAGAATCAAAGGGAGCAATACTCAACCAAATACTTGTATTATCAAAGAGTAAATTATGCTTTAATTGCTCTTCTACATCCTCTACTACATATTTATATTAGTTTAAGCATTAACTCTAGTACCTCTTCCCTAACTTGATCATTAACTCTTCTCAAAAGTCTAACATTAATAGTCATACCACTTCACAAAGATCAAGGCACAACTTACAAAAGCATAATAATAAAAGATATTTTAAATACCAAGACACTGAATAACAAAAGACTTTTCAGTTACCAAGATATTGAATTGGCACATTGGACACTGCATCACATTAGTAGCACTGCATCACATTAGTAGCAAGTAAAATATCGTTAATATATAGGACAAAAAAGAAAAGATGTCATTAATCTTTCGATATATACATCGATTAATAGTGTTTTCTTGAAAACTAAAAGATGTCATAATATCAGTAAACTTAGGCCCCGTTTAATAACGTTTTCATCTTTTGTTTTTCTATTTATGTTTTCAAAATTTTGTAAACTCGCAACAGAAACGTGTTTGATACACCTGTTTACGTTTTTTTATTTCCAAAAAAAATGAAAACATAAATAGAAAAAAGATATTTTCACTCTAGTTTTCTTTTCTATTACGAATATTTTATCAATTTTAAAATTATGTCTATTTTTGTTACATTACATAAAAATAAATTATTTTATTCAAATATTTTATTAAAATAAGTTATTTTAATAAATAATATAATTAAATTCAATAAATTAAATTAATTATGTAAATTAATATAAATTATTTTTAATAAATAATAAACTAAATTAATTAATTTAATTTATTTTCATAATTCGTTATTGCTAAATTATCTGAAATAAATATCATTCTTAATTTATTTAATTTAATAATTACATTAATTTATATAAAATAATTAATAATAAATAATTAAATTACATTAATTTTTAATTTAATTTAATTTAATAATAATTATTAAATTATTTTAAATAAATATCATAATTAAATTAAATTATTTATGATTTAATTAATTTAATTTATATAAAATATATTTTATTAAATTATTTTAATAAATAATTAAATGAATTTAATTAATTTAAAAATAAATAATTTATTTTAATAATTAATCTAACTTAATTATTTATTTAATATGAAATATATTTTATTAAATTATTTTTAATAAATAATATAATTTAATATATTTTATATTTATTGAATTAAATGATTTTAATAAATAATTTACTGTATTAATATTAAATTAATATAAAATATATTTTATTAAGTTCTATTAATTTTTTAAAACTAATTAAATTAAATATTTTCTAAAATAAAAAATTAATAATTATAAATAAATTTGCATTTCCAAACGCAGTTTCAGTTTTAATTTAAAAAAAAAAATAAACGGTAACAGAAAATAAATAATAGAAAATGGCAACAGAAAACAATAACAAAAAAACGATAGCGTTGTCGAACGAGCCCTTAATATACCATTGTCTAGAGACTTATTTGAGTCCATATATTGATTTTTTAAGCTTACACACCATATAACCCCTTTCTTTAATTGAGAAATCTTCAAGTTGATTCATATAAACTTCTTTTTTTTTTTTTGGAAAGTTTTTCATATAAACTTCATCCTCAACATCTCCATTAAGAAAAGTTGCTTTCACATTCACTACAACCCATGTTTTGAGTTTTACTAGTTTTTTAAGTTTTAACTTCAAAAACCTTATACTTTTTGTGTTGTAACTCAAAATCCTTATTTCTAAGGGATTTCTAGAACTTAAATGACTTATATGAAGTAACCGATTTGAGGTTTGAACCATTATCTAACTCCAAATCAACATTTCTATTTTAATATACACATACAAGTATATATATACGTGTAACTCAAACAACCAAACATATATGTACTCAAAATCTCAAAACAATCATATGGATAGTATTTCTAACACTTGAGTGCATCATATATGCTAAGAGAATGCATAAACTTCCTACCTCGAGCCTTAAAGAACCCAAAGACAGTAAACTCCCTGTTATACCTTCAAACTTCAAGTAGATCGTATACTTAATTCTTTGATCCTATCATCAAACCAATTGCATAGACGTGTTCATTAGGCATCTAATTTCATAACTACAAAACCAATTTGGTTTTGGTTAAGTCTAGAGTAACTTACAAAGGTTGAACTCCTTGAGTTCCCTCTCGGTTCTCTTTTACCAATAGCCAAACTCTCTCTCTCTCTCTCTCCCCTCTCTAATATACATATATAGATGAAATTTAGCTTGGTGCCAAAGCATGTTACAGGAGCCTAAGCCCCTCTTTCTACAAACTCTCTCTTAGGTCTAGTCAAGAAAGGATGTAAAGATGGCCATTGAGTGATTGAAACAAATGACTCAGTCTGACATTCTGCAAAGCATCACAGGCACCCCATAAATGGCCACGGTCGCCCCATAAGGGCCACGAGTGCCCTACTACTCCCTTTCGTGCCAAAATTGGCTAAGTTTGAGTGTTAAGTTCATTTTCTCCAATTCTTGACCAATTACAATCCTAATGACCCACATTAATCAAATGTACACATTACTACTTCCTAAACTTGTTAATAATCATCAATTTATATTAATACAAGCATCTAGGTTATTACATGACTACTTTACGTTTTGTATATTCATGACTTGTTTAGATTTATTGAAGGGCGCCCAAAAGATCCTGATAGACTATAGTAGATGCAAATAGCATAGATAGATGGAGATATATCAATACTGACCGACCTTGAAATGTGTTCGGATTCTACCTATTCAGTGCAAGAAGGTGGTCGTAGTCTTACTCGGTGAGAACCGAGGTCATTTCCACAAAGAAGGTTTTATTAAAAACTCTAGACTTATTCTCTTAGTTAGTAGGTGAACCTAACTTAACCTAAACTAAATTTGGATTATGGGAATGCTTAGATATGGGTTTGGTTGAGGATGGTGGAGTGAAGGAATTAAACTAAAGCAAAGGTATTAGAAATAATATTAACTAAAACAATTTTGACTACAAGCCAAATCTGGTATTGGGGGTGATAATGGTTCTCTCAAATGCATTTATAACTTAACTCAACAACCACATATAGGTTGTTGGCTTGGAAGATATTCTTTGAAATATGATTTGTAGAAACCTTAAAGTAAGTAGAGGCTTCTGAAAATAGTTTCAGGTTCACCGGGACATTGAATCAAACACCTAGTATGCACAAGTGCAACCGAGCTTTGATTGTAACACAGGTGAACCGATTTCACAGAAAAGCCTATATTTTGGTTTTACAAAATAAGTTCTAAGTCACCGAGCCATTGAATCAAGCACTTGATATGCATGAGTGTGAACTCGTAACCAAGTGAAGATTGTAACATGGGCAACTTGATTTCATAAAAAGACCTAATTTGGGTTTTGGAAAATAAGAGTTTAACTCACCGGGACATTGAACCGAACACTTGGTATGCACAAGTGAAAACTAGTAACCGAGCTACAGTTGTAACACGGGTGAGAAGGTTTCGTAAGAACCCTAGCTTTACCAAGAGATTTCAATTGAAAGCCATGAAAAATATTTTTGTAAAAACCATTTACATCCGATCAAACCATAACTAACCCCAATATTTTCAATGGCTTGAAGCCAAGAATAACACAAAGCTATGAGCACGATGAAAATCTAAACTAACAACACATAATATGTTAAAGAAGAACAAGTGCAAGGAAAATTAAATTAACACAATGACGAAATAAAACGAACAAAGAAAGTGCGTTGAAATTAAACTTACGAGTATTGAAGTACAACCAATCCGAAATGAAGACTTGAAAGCTTAAACCCTAACCCCAATCTAAACTAAACTAAGAAAAGAGAGAGAAGGGAGAGAAGAAGGAAAAACTTTTTTTTTTTTTCAATCTAACATTTTCTCTTTTTTTATAAATGTTTTTATTCAAGAGTAAAATTGGTACATCAAATAGAACAAAGAAATCTAACAGTCAAGGTTGACGGGCGCCCATGGTAGGTGTGGGGTGCCCCTGAAAGACATCTCCTAATAGTTTGATAAAATTCCTCAAAAAGTAGCCAATTTCCCCCTCTTGGTGGGTGCCCACCTGATTTAGAGTGGGGTGCCCGTGACCATTGAGGAGCACCCATGGTCAAGGTGAGGCAGCCGTCTACAACCATTGTGAATAGTGCTTCTTAGACAACTTTCTGTCCCTGACTTTCGACACGATTTTGACCCTCAAGATGATCGATTTGGGCTTTGGCTAAAATATGAAAGTTGTAGCCCTTCAAGTCTTGTTTCCAATGCAAAAAGAATTGTACCACTTGGAGTTGTGAGGAAAAAGTTATGGTTGGAAAACTGAGAGAGTGTTAAGCTAGAACTTCAACCGCACACCACTTCAACCATTTTGAACTTCGAACCATTTCCTTCTCCTTAGTAGCCATGGTAGTTGATATTATGCCTTGGGATGGCTTTTGAGAAGTTGAAGAAGTCTTGGGAGTCTTTGGACTTTTCTTGCACTTTCTTTATTCTGGCTTGCCTTGGCTCCTCCTCACATATAACCTTGGTGTTGTTTAGGCCAAAAGTTCCAAGTTATATTACCTAAAAACACACAAATAACAATAATGCATGGAAATGAGATAATTAAGCTAATATCTCGTGATTAACAAGCATAAGTGCATAATTAGCTTACACAAAGGATATAGAATTATATAATAATGCAAGCTAGTCAAATACCATATAAATGTAGGCTTATTTTTTACTTACAAAATAAAATATTTTGAAGCAGTAAAAAATATTAAATCTATGGAAAAATTAATAACATTTGATTTATGTTAAGTTTAGGTGTTAATTTAAAAAAAATGTGTTAAATTTCTTTGCAGATCTATAAAAATGATCTAGAAGATATAACATAATTGACAAAGCACCTTAAAATTTTCAAGCAGAAGAATCCTGGTCTCTTATTTAAAATTAGGTATTTATAAACCAAGTTCTATTGCAGATCATGAGTTGATGGGTAGGTCCTGGTTGATTTGATCTGTTGCATATTAAGGAGATTAAAAAAATTGAAGATAAAATAATATTGGAAATTCTAAATTTTGCTATTCAAAAATTTTTGAAGTTAAAATAATACCTTCAAATATGATAGTAATCTATTAATTATTTATATATTTTCCGAGATTTTGAGATGATTTCTTTCTCTATGAGGAAATACAATTGTCCTAAGCATAGTTCATTTTCTAAAACCTCAAGCTAAGCATTAGAAAAATAGGGAGCTGAAGTAAGAAAAGTGATTTCTAGAAATAGAAGGCCTGTTGCAAACATAGTAACAAAATTCTACTTTTTTTTTTAATTCTTTTGCGTATATATCGCGAGATTTTCATTAGAAGTCAAAAATCCGAGTATATCATGATATAATGAATATATCGTGATATTTTAATTCTACCTAAAAAATTCACGAAAAAATTGCAAAACGGGCAATATTTGTTTTAACCAATTCGATTTTCCGAGTCTAAAGATAATAAAAGACCTAAACACTAAAAAACTAATGCTTATTAGTTGTACTCTGTAGCCTACCTAGTATACTATATAACTATATAAGTACAGTACTAATTAACCAAAGGAAAAAAAAAAAGTCTTCAATCTGTGTGGCTACGCATTGGAATCGAAAAGAATTTTGAATCTTTGAACTATTTTTTCTATTTTTCAACTTCAATCAAGTTCAACGGCCATTAGCCAACAAGTACTACGTGCTTTAATATATATAAATATATAATATAATATAATATAACGTTTGTGTGTGTGTGTCTTTGAAAAGTGTATTATTTTATTTGACTTTCAAGACCCATATTTTGTCTCATAAATTTAGAAAGCAAATTCATGAAAAAAATTATTTTGTCCATAATTTCATTAAATATGCATCATTGTTTCAAGTTTAACAATATGCTTAATTATTTGTTTGTTATCATTTTTAAATTAATTTGTGACTTATAACCCAAATTTATTAAATAAAATATATTATATCATTATGAAATTCTACAATTACATATAATATATAAATAACTATAGTTATGTGCATGATTAAAATAATATTTACTGTATTTTTTAAATTTACATAAAATAGTCATCTATATTTATGCATGTTTAATAACAAATATTTAGCTTATAATTATTAAAAACATCGGTGAATTAATTAGTTATAATTTTTTTAGAGTTAATTATAATATTTTAACACTAATAGTCTTGACTATTTACTATTTCATTTTCATAGGTTTTATGACTCTCAAAATAGCACGGAAGAAAGATCCAATATGGAAGTATGCCATGGATGATGGAAAGAGAATTTGTTGTGAGTTTTGTCACGAGACATTTGTGGAAAGAATTACATTCATCAAATACCATCTTGTAAAAAGTACAAGAAGTGATGTGAAGCCATGTGTAGTAGTTACTAATGAAGCTTATGAAATTGCAAAAAAAGCTATTGAAGATATAAGAAACAAAAGACAAAAAACATCTGACATAATAGGAAAATTAACAAACCATTTCAATTCATTGTTAGTACTTCATTAAAGTATTAAAACTCCAGGTTTCAAAAACTTGGGAGGTGGGCAAAAAACTGTCAAGTAAATGGTTAAAAAAGAAAAAAAAAAGAAAAATGCTGACTTTGTTATGGTAAAAGTAATGGTTATGAATAACATTGCATTTAATATATTGCGAAATGAAGAATTTCAATTGGCCTTGATAAAAATTGTTGAACATAGATCTAGCTTTGTATCTCCAAGTAGTGAAATAGGGAGAATAAAGATATCACTGGGTTTAAAAGACGAAGCAATTGAATATGTGTAATCAATTAGAGTGTCTTAGGTTGATACTGGTTGCACATTAATGTCAAATTTATGGTCTTATGGAAGAAAGAGAGCACACATAAATTTACTGGTAATTTGTTCAAGATGAATAGTTTTCTTGAAGTCAGTGTGTACAATTGGAGCAAGGAAAATTACTGATTACATTGTAAATTTTATATCAACTGGGATTGAAGAGGCTAGATCTTAGAATGTGATACAACTTATTTCAGATAATGCACCAAATTGTATTTCAACTGGATATTTGACTAAACAAAAATACCCTCATATTTCAAAAATGTCGTGTGATGCCTATTGTTTGGATCTTATTCTTGAAGATATTGATGGGCTTCCACAAGTGAATCCCATTATATAATATTCTCGAAAAATTGTTAAATTTATTTACAAATATCAACATGTGTTAGATTTGATGAGATTTCATATGCATGGAAGAGAATTAAAAAGGCCATGTATAACTCAATTTGCAACTTAATTTATTTATCTTTAAGGAATTTTGAAAGAAAAAGAGAAACTAAGATTTATGGTTGCATCAAATAAGTGGAAAAACATGTCACAATACAAAACTAGGGATAAAAAAGAAGTATCTAACATAATTAAAGGTGGCAATTTTTGGTTAGGGGAAAAAGAAATAATAAGTGTGGTTGAACCTCTTGTTAGAATTTTAAGAGCATTTGATGGTGATAGATCAAGTATAGGATATTTCTATGAGTCGATTAATAGGGCAAACAAATTTATAAAGGACTTTTATGAGGGAAATGTTGAAAAGTTTTTATTATTTTGGAATATAATTGATAATAGATGGAACAAAAATATGACTTTTGACTTATATGTAGCGGCAGCAATTCTGAATCCATATTTCAATTATCCAAAGAAAATGACTATGGATAAAAAAACTAAACTAGCTCTTGAAAGAATTGTCCAAAAGATGGTTTTGAATTCTGGAAATCTAAGACTATCACTTCAGAACTTTTGCAGTATATTGCTTGTAAACCAAATATTTTCATTGAATTTACAATAAATAATCTTCCTGATGCACATCCAAGTAAGTTGTTTATTTTTTATTTTTTAATTATTTATATTAAATTTTTTTATGGTTTTGCATTTTTATTAGACTATTAATCTTATATTTTCTAATTTTAAATTTCTTATTTTTTAATTTGAAAGAAAAAACAGAAATATGGTGAGAATTATTTAGGGCTGAAATTCTAATGTTACAGAAGTTGGCTATCAAAATTCTTAGCCAACTATGTAGTGTTTTAGCTTGTGAGATAATTGGAGCATTATTTTAGGCTGCTTATACAAAAAAAGAGAAATTGCTTAAAACCAAAAAGACTTCATGATTTGGTTTATGTATGGATGAACTTACAGATAAAAAAGAAAGCACACTGTAACAAAAATAATGATTTTGTACCGATTTCTCTTGAGAATATCAATCCATTTGAGGATTTAGATGAAGACTTTCATTTTGAGATGAGATATCAATGGAACATGAAGCATCATCATCATCTGACTTGAGAAGTGAAATGTTAGAGTACAATACTGTAGATGATTTTTTTTTTCTTCCCTTAGAATAAAATAGTTTATTTACGTAAGTTTAATATTAGTTTATTATGTTTGTAGACAAAGTTTTATAAATTTTAATTGATTTCCTTTTAATTAATAAGCATGTCATTTTTTTCTTTTAGATTTGTGACTTTTGATTCAAATTAAATAAATAAATTACATCTTATTTTTTAGCTCATTATTTTTGTATATAATTTAATGAATAATTTTTATCTATGTAACTACAGTTACAAATATAATAAAATAAAATTATTACTGATTAAAAAATGTTATATTTATAGCAAAATTAATGATATATATTTTACCGAATTATTCCAAATTTTTTTAACGAATTTGGATGTCAAACTGAGATTTTTCATATTTATTTCCGAACTATCTTGAATAATTTTCGATTGCTGAATTTGTTACTATGGTTGCAAAAAAAGAAAAACAAAAATTGAAATGGCAAAAAGATGAATCGAATTAACTAGATTTAGTCAAAATGGTTTGATTTTTTTGGTTGTTTGATTCAGTTTAGACTTTTCAAAATGTTAGATTTGGTAAGTTGGGTTGGTGCTAAAATTTTATAACTAAACTAACTAATGTTATTTTTTTGGCACAATAAATTATATATTATGTTATGAAATTTTTAAATATAGTAGAACAAATTAGCAATCAACAATCTTAAATGTGCAATAAAGTAACAAGGATTGACATCGAGATTTATGTGAAAAACCCTTATAGGAAAAAATCGCGAGGAACAAAAAAACTTCCACTATACTTCCACTATACTTGGCAACACATGTCTTTAGTTACAAAACTTCACCTAGTAGTCTAATCAGCATCTTGATCTAACGCAATTGGAAGTGATAGAATCCTAACCATCTAGTTGCAAGTTGTTGAGCATAACTAATAAAAGAATTCTCAAAGAAGTTTTTTTTGACAACAATAATAAAAAATGCCCTCGAAAAGTATGAAACGACATATTTTGACCCAAAAAATGACCTTAACTGAGTAAAGTGAGTTGTCACAATGTCAAGCTCAAAATTCTCTTTTCGAAAATGTATTATGAGGCTCGTAACTCTTTATGGATCAAAAGTTATGACCAAAAGAATGTTTGCCATAAAATCTTCCAAACCCACTAATTCTTGTGGGTGGTCTTGGGCTTTTAAGACTCCAACTAACCTAAGAACTCATTTGTAGTTACATGCATGTAATTCTCTTCCACCTAGGAAGAACTCAACTCTAAATTACTGCTAGAATTAGGGTAAAAGGGTTCTTCGGGAAGAAACAACAACAAATCAACAACATTAAGAGTGGAAGAGGTATCTATGCTAGAAAGAATATCAACCACATTGAAATTGTCATTGATCTTCTATAGGATCTTGTATGGCCCATATTTCTTTGACTGTAACTTACTATATTGCCTAGTAAGAAGTCTTTTTTTGTGCAAATGCATCATCACTTGATCAACTTTGACAAAAGACTGGAACCTCCTATATCTATATCCTGCTCCTTATACTTCTGAGCTCTCACAATAAACTAACATTGAAAATCAACAATCACGTCCACCTGGTCTTCAACAAGTTTCTTGGTAGTGCCACTATCTCTAGGAATCTGCACCAAATGTAATGTTTGACTAGGAATTTTTTTGTACTCAAAAAGAAGGTGATTGATCTATCATAAGATGTTTGGCATTGTTGTAAGTAAATTCTTCCTGAGCTAATACAAAGTCCTATTGTTTTGGTTGCAAACCACAAATTTTCTAAACAATGTCCTCTAAAGTATTGTCTACCACTTCTGTCGACCCGTCAGTTTGTGGATGCATTGTAGTGCTCTTCTTCAAAGTGCAATTGTAAAGTTGCCACAAATGATGCCAAAGTGGATACAGACAATGCCCTAGATAATGCCACATATGATTAAAATTGATGCGAAAATGGACATAGATGATGCCACATATGATTACAATTGATTTTCAGCACACCATAAAGTTTGACAATTTCTTTAAAGAAATGATTTGCAATGTGAAATGCATCCAAGGGTTTTTTATATGGAAGAAAGTGGACCGTCTTCAAGAACCTACAAATATAGAATCAACACCACATTGGGTGTGAGGATCTAAGCACAAAATCCATGAATAGGTCCTCCAAAATAAATTCAAGATTCGAAAAATGAGTATATAATCTAGTGTTTTGCAATCTCCCTTCAGTAGTTTGACAAATTCTCAACATCTCGCTTCTGTCCAAGCCAAAAATAATGCTCTTGTACTACTACAAGCGTTTTATCAATGCCCAAATGTGCTATTAAATTCCCATCATATAGGCACCTAGCTTTAAGTGGAAGAAAAAGAAAACTAAACTAGAGGCAGTGAGCCTACATCACAAACATCAAGAGATTGAGGTGGGAAAAGATGGACCCAGAGCTACAAGACAAGAATAGCTATCTACATAAAGTTGATGTGGTAGTCCGAACGCCTAGATGAAGGCATGCATGCATGCGGACCATCCTGTGCCCGGGAATACTAACCCTTGCACCCAAGTAATTCCCTTTGGCCAAGATTTTTCCAAGTGTTAAAATAAATCCAGAATTCAACTCACATACTGAGCATATGAGTCAATTATTGCATTATATCATCATGCCATTAACTTGTAACCATGTGCGTTAAGAATAAAATATCTCTTATCACTCGAGTTGTTACACCTTTAATAGGTTAAGTGAAGCTAACTCTATAATCAAAGTCATGTATTAAACAAAAATAAGAAAATAAATGTTCAAACATACCCCTGTTGTCCGTACTGGTGATCGAATAGAAGCACCATGCGCAAGTAGGTGCCAACAGATATGCTATGTGCACGGTCGAAAGTGAGAACAAAAGAATCATGTAAATCTAGGTTTATGCAGTTTAGGCCTCGTCTGGACAAGCATCTGCATCATTCAGCCGTGTAGACGATCATTATCCGAACACTAACAGTTAGTAAATCTAGATTTATCCAATTCAATCCTTTTTATTCATTTCTTTAAACAATTCTTATTTCCATTCAAATCCAGCTCAAATTTTCACAAAAAGGGATCTAAACAGTCCATATAATCATTTAGCACATGTTTAAAACATAGATTTTAAGGTTTTAAAATCAATTCAAAAGGATTTTTCAAACTTGATGTTTATACCTTGTATTTTCTCTAAAACATCGTGTATGACCAGTTTAATTTCAAGTCACCTATTTATATAGTTTCCAACATTTCAAAGTATTCACATGGACTTAAGAAGATTATACAAGTTGGTTCAATTCAAATACAAGCATGCATAGTTCTAATTTTATCTTTTCATTCATACGGTTCCATTCACTTCATACGCAACCCCTTCATCTAATTTATACTTTCAATCAAAACCAAATTAACTACTGCTAACGGTGCAAAAACCTTACCTCTATATGCCAAAACCAATGCAGAGAATAAAAATCTTGGGTCAATGGGTAGCTTTGTTCCTCCTCCTTTGATTCTTGCTTTCATTTGCTTTCCCTTTTTCTTTTCCTTTCCTTTCCTTTCTTTAACACCACAAGGAAGCTCAAAGTCCAACCATCTCACCTCACTGGAGCTCTAATCAACTTTCAAACTCTCTCTTAATTCATTTGATTAACCCTCAAACCATCGATGTAATGCATGTAAGTATACCATAAGGTGGTAGAGAAGTTGAATAGGTGGAAAAAAAGGCTAAACACACGTGGAAGAGACTTTGAACACATGAAAATGCACCCATGTAGAATATGTATATTTAATTGTCAGATAGTGGAAAAAAAATCTTGATAGAACCAGAAATAACACTGTCGTCCAGACCTTTGTGCGAACAGTTGTCTAGCTCCAGAAGTCTAAGTATTAGAAATGTTTGAATCCCATGCAAATGATAATTAAATCTCAAATTAATTAATAATTAAACAATATCAAAATAAAATAATATAAATAATTTAGATAAAAATACTGGAGTCATAACATTTGACCTGTCCTAAACTTAAAAAATTTGGTCAACCATATGTACAAAATATTATATATAAGAATTAAGTGTCGGTTCTACTCATAATGAAGTTTTATTGCTGCACAAATTGGTATGGTAAAAATTAGGTGTCTACGATACATAATGCCACAACTTTAAAAAAATCAAAAGTTCGAAATGAACTCTTTTTTTTTTTTTTATGATGCCAAATATCGGATGATTGAGCCCGTAATAGCATTTTTGGAGTTAAAAAAAATATAAAACTCTACAAATTTCTATAAATACGAATTACGAAACTGTAAAATTTAAATTTTTTATTCATTATACAAAATACAAGATATTAACTTTAATAAATTTATACAACTTCAAATACACCCAATACACATATTCAATCCTATGCATTTAATCCCTCCAACAAATGTAACCTTTGGGTTAGTGGATGGGAAGCAGAGCACAAACCTGGAGTATAGTGAAGTAAATTAGGTAGACAGGTAGACCCGCCCCTTTTCTACCCCTTTGGTATTTGAGTTGGATTAAGTTGGGTCCGAGTCAGAAATTCCTTCCGTGACCTCATGTATTTGTTAATAGAATTTACATTTTTTTATTAAAAGTTAAATAAATTATAAATACTACTAAAGATTAAAAAATGATCTAAATAATAAATCTGCGTTGCTAAAATAGTCTAAATAAAAAATAATTTTTAAAAATTAAATAGGAGTTGTTAATTAAATTATAAAAAAATTTAAAAATATAAAAAATGAGTAAGTTGGATTGACCCAATCCTATAATCATTATTTTATTTTTTGAAAGATAAAGTTTTTTTTTTTTTTTTTTTTTTTTTTTTTTTTAAGGAGGGAGGGAGAAGACTCGAATTCAAGTCATGGACAGAAAGGAGAAACTCTTAACCACTGAGTTATAAGCCACCATCAATCCTATAAATATCATTACTAGAGTATGATGAGAGAATAAAAAGTTAATATCTTTTCTCTTTTCTTTTCATCGTAATGTTTTGAAATTTTAATGTACGATGAAATTATTTTGAGTTGTGCAGGGAAAAATAATTATTATTTTAAAAAATTATAAAAGGGTAATTTGTCCTTGTATTGCGTTATCAGCTTATCACTCGTGCATTTGAAGTAATAAAAAGTGAGATATAGTGAGATAAGTTAAATAAGTTTTAAATTCGTAATTCATGTAATGAGATAAAAAATAAATAAATTTTATAATTTTTCAATATTTTTGACCGTTTCTTAATCAACCCGAATAGAGTCCGAAAGGAAGATTTGATGCCGAATAGGGGAGTTCAGGTAAACGGTTGCACGGACCGTGTTTATTAGAGCGTTTCTTTATAATTATAAATAGGAATTGTTGGGGCCTAGTGTAAATATAATTTAACCGATAAAAAATTTAAATATAATTAGCATTTGAAATTTAAAAAAAATTCAAAAAAAATCAAAAGTTAATTGTAAAAATAACATATGATAAAATTTAATTGAAAATAATTTAAAAACTTTTGGAATTTTTCAAAAAGTTTAGAGTTCCAAATAAAGTTATAAACTTGTAAAATAAACCTACATAAAAAAACTATAAAGATAACATGCAAAAATAAAATTATTAATTAAAAAGATTGAGGTATCTATTATTTATTAGTAATAAATATAAAAAATTTAATAAATGTGTAAAATTTTTAATAAGTTCAAATGTTTGAAATTATGGCCTAAGCTCAAATATTTAATAAATGCGTAAAATTTAGAATTCACACTTAGCTCAAATTTTTAATAGCCGTGTAAAATTTTATTATTTATTACAAATATTATTATATTTTTAAAAATATTAATTTAAAAATTTTTATAAAAAAGTATTTAAAAAATATAAAAAGAGTGAGATAATGTATTTTTATGCAAATTGACTGAAAAGATAATCAAAATAAAAAGAAAAATAAATAATACCGATCATTAAACAAATTTAAATTTTTGAGTTTCTTTATTTTACATATATAGATATTTTGTTTCTTCTTTCCGCCATTTTCTGTTTTGTTTCTTGGATAAAAAGGAAAATCCAAACATGATTTTGCGTAAGAAAAATAAAATAAAAAAACAATTTATGTAATTATTATGCGCATAAAAATAAATTTTATTAATAAATTTTTATTCATCCTACTTTTATTTTTTTAACTCAATAAAAAATAAAATAAATTTAATTTTTTAATTCATTTTATATTGCTATCATTTTCTTGACATTTGGTTTGTATTATTATTATTATTATTATTATTATTATTATTATAGCCCAGTTGATTCATATATCTTATGTTTTCTTTAAGTAACTTAATAATTTCTCGATACAACTTACAAATTGGACCTAAAGCTCCAAAAATAATCACAAATGACTAAATTTTTCAATAACTGATTGTTGAAATTATTTGATTTTTTAGCAAATACTTATTGAAAGTTTTTAATTTGTTTAATAATTAATTATTGAAATATTTCGCTTATTTATTAAAAATTTGTTTCAGCAAGTGATTGTTGAATTTATTTGATTTTTTTACCAAGTGGTTATTGATATTATTTGGTGTTTCTAGCCGGTTCCTATTGAAATTTTATATAGTATTTTTTTAGAGTATGAGTTATGTACACTAAATATGAAAGATTAAAAAAAATTATTTTATATTAAAATATTATTATTTTAAGATTGAAAAGATTTAAGGTGAGTTTGGAGTGAGATAAAGTGAGATAAATTGAGAGTTCGTAATGTGTACAGTGAAAGAACAAAATTGATGTGATATAAAGTTAACAGAAATTTATAAAATTTTTTAGAATTTGTTTACAAACTAAATGGGACCTAAATTAAATTAAAAAAAAATTAATTAGAATGCGGGGAAGAATAAAATAGGGAGACCAATTTCTTTTTTTTTTTTTTTTTTAATTTGGTCACTTTTCCTTGCCTCCCTCAACTCCTTCCTCGAAACATAGCTAGGTTATCTTTCGGAATATTTCAATCTCACTTTCACATATATAGCAGTTGTCAGTCTGTCGGAGTATCGTTCGGTTAATCGCCATGGCAAAGAGCTCCTTCAAGTTGGAACACCCCCTCGGTCCTCCCTCCCTTTCTCTTGCTCTCTCTCTAAATTTTCCTTGCCTGATTTTTTTTTTTGATAAGCCCTAGATCTCGCAATTTGGGACCTTCGGTTGACTTATTGGCCGTCTGTTATGGTTTCCTGCTTCATTTGTGAATCTTATATAATTTATTGTGGATCTTACAGTTATTGCTGGTGATTATGTCTATTATTGCTGGATTTTTGTTTTCTGTTACCTAATTCTAAGTCGATCGAGTGGTTTTAGAAGTGGATTTGTTGAGATTTGGGGTTTTGCCAGTGAAGAAGTGTCTGGTCTATGTTAGATTATGTTTGAACATGGTAGAGCCTTGTGAACTTGTCTCTGTAGAAGAAAGTTTGTTCGATTGGGCCTTTTTTTTTTTTAATTTGATGTAATTGCTATGCTTAGTGTGTGACTCGTTGTTTCCCTTTTTTCTTTTTTCTTTTTTTTTTTTTTTTTCTATAGGGTTAGGATTAAAGATCCTGTTTCCTTTCCGTCTGAAACCTTGGCACAGATCTAAGCCGCGGTCTTCTGAGATGGATCGAATGAAAAAGAAAGTGCCAAAAGATGATTTTAACGGGGATGGAATAGTGGTTGGATGGTTAGGACACCCTACTTTTTGCACATCGTATGCCTTCGAATTACTATTAAAACTAATAAAGGAGACCTTCAAATGACTAAATATAGATAAAATATTAGGATATCTCTTAGTAATGGATAATGGCTGCTCGCATGGTTTAGAATTTGCAAGGGGAATTTATGTATTTGTTCGTGTATGTAAATAAATCGCGAATACGGTCCAAGTAATAAATGCCCAAATTTCCTTTGATTATAAGTTATCAAATAGTAAAATGAATAAAAATTCGCAATTTTAAAAGCTGTTCCTAAGGGGCCCAATGAATTCCTAATTTGCATTAGGGGATTTTTTTTTAATTGATTCTGACTTGCTCCCCTGCCGCGATTGAATGAGAATGGGTAAGAGGCTCGTTGGATTGCGTGAAGTTTTTCTTCTGTGTGCTGAAGTGTGGCATCCATGGGTAATTTGTTTGAGATCATGTCAATGGTTTGTCGTATTTGTTTTTCCCTCATATCTTCATATTTCTTGGGCACTTGATCCATGATTTGCCAGTAACTATCATTTTGTCTAAGTATGTGAGAACAAGTTTTATGCTTTTCTATTTTTTATGCTGTTCTAATGCCACCATGTGTGGATTTTCTATCAATATCTTAATGAACAAATAATGTTAATTTCACCTCTGCAATGTTCTATACTTGACAAATTACAGGAAATTAATATTAAAATAGTTGAAACTGGAATTTCCTTAGGCTAAGAGTGAGAGATGAATAACAGGTGGAGCAAACATCGTTTTGAGAAAATGGAGAAGTTCCTGTTTGGTTGCTTTTTAATTGTTATAAATTCAATTACCATTTATGCTGTAGTTGTTCCTTTTTGATGCGATATGTGACAAAATGTGTTCGTTATTAGCAAGGTACCATTTGCAAAGATTTTGAATTATGAATATTAATATGCTTGTGGGTTTTTGCAAACTTGGACAATTGTTGGACATTGATAAGAGATTGCAACATTTCTGCATAATCTTCTCATACCTAATCAAACTGTGCAACTTGCATGAATGCTTCTGAATATTTGACAAGCCGATTTATTTCTATTATTATCCAGTATGTTGTCAAAGCTTGGAAACTAATTGAAGCCCTTGGTTTTGAACTTGCTTATATTTATACATCTTAGTATTTGTCTCAATATGTTTTCACTTTTTGTACACATCAGAAAGGAGGCAGGCAGAAGCCGCTCGTATCAGGGAGAAGTATCCAGACAGAATTCCGGTATTAAAATTGAGTACTTAGTATTTGAATTTGTTTTGTTTTTTTATGCATCTCAATTTGTTGTACTTTCTTTATCTGAAAGTTTTCTTTTCTATAGGATGCTATGCATATAAAGTGTTCATTGAATTTTATTTTATTTTATTTTTTTCGTTTTCTGTTTCTTCTACTTAGGTTATTGTGGAGAAAGCTGAAAGAAGTGACATTCCTGATATTGACAAGAAGAAGTCAGTATATTCCTGGAATAAATTTGTGCACTACAAAGATTACTCATTATATACTTGAATTTTTCATGAAGTAGTTCATCCTATACTAAATTGCTCTCTTTCTCAGTATATGCAATTTTTTAATTTAGTGCTTAAAATGGTAGTTGGACTGCTTAATGCAGCTTACTTTTTTTTTTTGGATCTGACAAGCATAATCGATCCGTATGTGTAGGGGCGCATCATTTTTTCATATGCTTCTTTTTTTCCCCATAATGAGGTTGTTTCCATTTTCCTTTTTTTTTTTTATTTTTTTTTTTTTTGGAAGGGGGTTGTTGAGTTGCAGGGGGGACTAATTCATTAAGCAAGTGCATCCTCTTTAGACCACCAGAACCTGGAAAGATCATTTGACCTAATCTTACTCCCCCTCAGTTGTTGAAACAACTGTACTGCCATGCCATATGCTTCATTATCTGGTTTATGGACTTTCATCAATAGTTTTGTTGATATTCACATTAGCAGCAGTTTTTGTTGAAATAGTTTACAACGTCATGCAATTGCTTACATTTCATGTTCCAAGTTCTACTTTATATATCCTTTTTCAGAAGAGCCATAACTTGGGGTGACCGTGTGATCCTTGGAAACAGTGGTTGGTTTTGAAATTTTGGTGTGCTTGCTTGGAGAGTCTGCTCTCTCTCTATCTAGAAATATTGTGGTAGTTTCTTTGCTGTGAATCATATGCCATATTTTATTGATTTACCTTTATAATGCATGCAGATATCTGGTTCCTGCTGATTTGACTGTTGGGCAGTTTGTCTATGTTGTGCGCAAGAGAATAAAGCTTAGTGCTGAGAAGGCCATCTTTATCTTTGTCAAGAACATTCTGCCTCCCACTGGTGAGAGTTTTTATGGTTCTCTTCATTGCACTGGCTTGGCTTCTTAGTTTAGGATAGTATGCTAATATTCCTCATTTTAACTTACCAAAAAAATATATATATTTATTCTTCATCTTATCTTGGTTTTGTGTATTATATATATATATATATATGTTCTTCAATTTTATCTTTTGTGTATTCATCTTAACACAGCTGCCATGATGTCTGCAATTTATGAGGAAAACAAAGATGAGGATGGCTTCCTTTACATGACTTACAGTGGTGAGAACACATTTGGTTCATTCTGACTGCATTGAAGGAAGCCATGTAAATAAAAACCCCAAATGGAAATACTGAAATATGTAAATTCTTAGTCAATCCATCTGGTGCTATATTTCCTTTTATGTCGCTCCCCTATAAGACAGTACCCTTTTTCTAGTTTGGATCTTTTAATATTTGAAGAAGTAAATATTTATATATCGGTCTCTTTAGATGTGTTTGAATGAATGAAATATCGGTGAGGATTTTGTTCCACCGTTTCAGTTTTCTGCCTCCATATTTGTGCTCTTTCATTTGACAATTCTTTGTTTGGACATATCAATGTTTTGGTTTGAAACCTACAATTAATTCAAGTTGAATACGAATTTCCCCTTTGTTGACTTGAGAAAAACAAGTTCTTAGCATCATGTTGTAATCTTTGTAGATACGAACACAGATATTTTGTATTGTCACACTACCCTCCCTCTTCACAAAATTATATGCAATCCATCCTTCATGAGTGGATGCACTTGTTTTTACAACGGATGTAACCAAAGTTGTAGTGGGCTTGTAGCATCATCTTGCCTAGAACCTTTTAACAGCTAACATAACTACATCAAGCAACCTATATATATCTAATAACAAAATGTGTTGGACATTTGAATGTTCTGATGCTCCAATTAAAATATCAAGGTATTGTACTCTCCATTCGGCAACAATCCTGTAGATAAAAACCTAACCTAATTAGGTTTCAATTCCTGGCCATGTTCCTAGCACACCCCCACCCGCATGATCTCTTGAGAGGTTCTTTATAGTAAAAGTGGAATAGTGATTTTAGAGTTTCTTTATTTAACAATGTTTTGTATTAATATATATATATATGTATATATTACAGTGGATTGTTAATAATTGTAGTGCTTGTATATTTGAATAGCCACTGAAGAGATTCTAAAATATAGATGCTGTAAAAATGCAAATTTAGAGGAGCTAACGTGAATGCCCTAATATTATGAACTATCAAGGTTGGTTTATACCCTGCGGTTGCAACTCAACACCCATTTGGCGGAGAACAAACCCTCAGATAAGACCGACATGACATGACCCTGAACCAAATCCACAATTTCATTAGAAAACCCCTCAACAAACCCTGCTTATCCAAGGCAGAGTGAGTACTCACACCCCCAACCGATAGCCTCCATCTGAGAGATTGGCGTTCCCTGTTGAGCCTTCAAACTCTGTCTGGGTCGCCGAAACACACCACCTCCTTGAAGCCATGCTTCGCTCTGTCTCCCTTGCGCCTCTCTTCTGAGGAGAAACCATGCCCCCTGTTGCGTTGAGATGCCCCAATCTTCACTTTTCACATTGAGCAGTCTAACACTTCAATTTTAATTTGTTTCTTAGGTTCACTTATTTTATTTATTTATTTTTTTTTGTGACTCTGGTGATTTGTTTCTACGTATAAACTCAACCCAACCCAACCCGATCCAAAATTAGGTTAATTCATTTCAATTTAGGGTTCAAGGTTTTTTTTTTTTTTTTAAAAAAAAGACGAATCAAGATTTGATTTTTTGATGGGTTAAGGGTGTAGTGTGGATCCAAATCCAAGTCACATACATCCCCTTGGTGCACACAGTAGAGAAATGATTTCTTAAATGAAGTTAATGAATTTGTTGATTTTTTGTTTTGTGCCATTAATTTCGAACTACTCCCAACCTGCAAATCATTTATTTCACATAGATGTGTTGGTTCGAAGATGGTGGTGCATTAACCTTTCACGCTTGCCTTGTGAACATATCAAGTATTGAATGTTGGAGGCCAACCCTTATCATTTAGACTCATATGGCAGAGCTTTTAGTTTACCCAAAAGGCTGGCCTTCTTCGGTCCTACTAAAATAAATCCCCCGTACAAATCCCACTGTTATTTTCACACCTAAAATTAAAAAAAAAAAAAAAGGTAAGCCAATTCCTACCATTTGAGCACCCCTTTTTGTCTCCTTCCTAAGAAGGAAAACAAAACATAGAAAGAAAGAGACCCAAATTTAGGTAAGCCAGCTGGCAAAAAAACAGACCACACCTATCACCCCCCAAGTTTTGAAATATATATACATATATAGTCTAGAGTATTTATAAATATATATTTTTTTACAAATATTGCTACTCAACTTTTTTTACTTTGAACCATTAATTACATATGAAACTTGATTATTGAGTAAGATGATTTAATAAAATATAAGATTTGATTCTTAAGTTAAACCATCAATAATTTAATCTAGTCAATTAAATAATTTTTAAATGAGTTGTAAATAGATTTTATTTACTTGCTTGATTTTCAGAGCCAACAGTCATTAATTTAATATTACTTGTTGAAAATCTCTTCAGGTAGATTATTTGATTATGAGATATTGCATTTTTTAAATCGGGAGGGAAATACTAAAATTTATTTATTAGAATTGACACTCCTGTATTAAATGTCTAGTTCCATCCCCTGGCCTTGCTTCAATGCTTGGTTGCTTTAGTCAAAACACGAGGATAGAACACGAAAGCAGACCGGCTAAATTCCGACTGCCAAGCATATGCTGCAAAGAAAAACCAACTGGTTTAAGCGTAAAGAGCGTGTGCCTCTAGTCTTCACCCGATTGAAATAATTGACCTCCGAATTTTCCATGCACATGACGTGTTGGTAGTTGGAATGCTTCAATGCAAATCAAAATTTGGACATTATATAAATGGATGGATGGATACATCCTCCTAATCTTCATGAACAATATATGTATGTATATAGAGAGAGCGAGAGAGAGAGAGAGAGAGAGAGAGAGAGAGAGAGAGAGAGAGATACAAAAGGAAACCACCCACAGAGCTTTCCAATCTTCTTCAGCCATAGAGCTGCTCTACGGTGACCTCTCAATGGCCTTGTTCTTCAACTTCTTGAGCTGCTTTTCTGAATCTTCTCAGTCCAGCCAATTAGTCTGCACTGGTGATGTCTGTGTGCTGCACAAAAGGAATAACGATCGCGGCAAAGAATTGAAGAACAAAGGAAAGCAGCTGGGCCTTCGGATTCCATTTACCCGTCTTTCCTCTCGAAGGGCTTGAGAGAAGATTCTTTCTGCAGTCCACAACACAAAAGAATCAATGAACTGCATGCGAAGTCCACATCTCCCGTTTACTCTCTTTTTTGAATGGGTTCTGTATTTTCTTGTGTGATGTAATCATCTTTTCTCTTACCTCTCAACCAATCTACAGAAGAAAACAAAGTGAAATAAGGGGTCAACATAACATTGGCCAACACACAGTATCGTCCGCAAGATGGGACAGCTGCTAGAAATGAGGTATCATGCTTAAGTTCTCTTTGAACTAGTTTTGGTTTGGAATTATCCCACAAATCACGCGAACCGATTAAATTTAAAGCTTATATTTTTGTGTAAGAATCTCCAAAATTTGTTAGGTCTTACAGTTGAACTTTCAACCTTACTTAAGGAAGCCAAGAGTTCTGGCAGTTGGTTAGCCAACTTTTTTTTCTTAGCTCCAATCTCAAAACGAAGTGATAGAATATAGAATTGCCCACACGCCCCTTGTATCAAGTCATATCAACAGACATATTGATTAAACAAAATAGCTACATGTGCAGCAACTTAACTTTCATCTGTCATGTGCACAGCAACAATTCAGATTGAATACATACTAAAAACAGTGTTTCTTTTTGCATAATGTTACCTGTTTTGCATCCAATGAACATGGCCATCCAATAATAAACATAATGATATATTTAACTACGAAATTATTATACACCCACAAGGCAGGAATGGAGCTTCACCGTGGACACAGAAACAAACAAATTACCAGAGAGACTCGTCACAAAACAGTGCGGAAATAAACAAATTACCAGAGGGATTTGTCACAAAACACAATGGATTCTTTGCACGAGCGTTCAGTGCATATATGCTCAACAAAAACTCATTCCTGAAGGGAACCAAGTTGAATGCAAGAAAAAATGTTCATTTCACTAACGTATCTACCAGATTAACTTCCTGCAGCCTGCAAAGAGGCTGGCTAAAGAAATAGACATTTTGAGGCGGGATGAGAACACTTCCATCTCTTTCTGTTTTATACATTAGATAAACATGACCACAACAATACCAGCAATTCCCAGTGAACATGGCAAAATTAAAAGCAAAAGATATCATCTAGACAACTTCGTGTACAAGGCATCATCAAATGGGAAGAGAAACCTAAGAATTACCCCCCATCCACTTGTAATTAATGTACAAGGAATCAATCGGGTTCAAGTGTAATTCACTAGATTAAGCAATTGTAAACACTGGGCACCTAATCATAATACTAATCAACCTTCAGCTCCGAGCTTTCTGATAACGTAACTTGATTACGTGCTGACACTGCTTTGTCCAAGGCAGAAGATAGATAAATATATTTCCCTCAAATCCCATCTCATGCCTTTCCCATTGAAATAATACAGATATCCTTTCAAATGGTAACCCGGACAATATAAACTAGATCAGCACGCAGCTTGTTCGGATCCAAGTATGCTAAACTCCCACATCATTCCATTAATCCAAACTGACTATAAAAAGCCAAACACATTGGTTTGAAAGGAGTTCCACCACACCTCAAGATGAGTGATGATACCTAGTGAACATGCTTAGACCCCTTCTGCCCTATTTCTCCACAAAATTGTGCACCCTTAGAGTTGCAAAGCTAGGTCTGGCTGCTGAGAGTCAACCAGGACGCCAGAAGACTGTCTCACTGGTGACCCTGATGACTGGAAACCAATATTCAGGTCTGGAGGAAGTGATTCCTTTTTCTGGATTTGCTGCCTTAGCGGATTTAGGCCTTGCCGAGGAGACTGCACCTGAAACCTAGACAAGTCGGCTGTTACTAACTGAGGGAAAACCATTGGTCTGTTTTGGAACTGAGCTTCACTCCCTGCTTGAACATGTGGTGTCACAAAGGCCTGAAGTGGAAACCTGTTCTTCACAGGCTGACATTGCATCCCAGAAAGAGGAAAATCACCCCAAGATCGTGAAACTTGTGGCTGAAGTTCCCTAGCAGGGTTGTATAATGAATCAGCTGATATCTGTTTGTGGGTGTTTGTATTTTCAGCAGCTGGTTTAGACCCTCCAGCCCCTATCGACATCCATGCCCGGGCAGCAGCCGCAGTGGCATTGTTTGAATCATCTATTCTTGAGGATGAAACGGATGGCACCGCTGACAGGTTATCAACTGGGGAACGAGTCAAAGATTTCTGCTGCTTTTGAGCATTTTCAGCCAACGTACTCATCAACTGGACTGGGTCACTAAGACCCTGCTCCTGTCCATGGGGAAAATAGGTTGCTGATGACACCATTTGGTTAGGAATACTATCAAAGGATGAAGCAACCACTCTGTTTCTGTCCAAACTATTACTAGAGAGTTTTCCATTTGGCAATCGAGCAACAAATCCATTATTCTCTGGCTGCTTGGAAGGTACAGACTGCAAGAGATTCCTGTTCCTTGAAACAGACTCCACTGATCTTGAAGCTGGCACATCCAAACTATTTGGAAGCTTCTCTGCAATAAAATCACGATTGTTTCGATTGGCTGAGGTTGGAGGACAATTCAATTCAACATGCTTTACAACCTTCTTTTCCAGTTCGTTAGTCCTGGATCGTGGACTTTGCTGCCGATAATTTGCACTTGCGGCTGTAGGTTTGCTTCCACAAGAACCAAAAAAAGGTTGTTTCCCTTCCAAATTAGTCCCCCTAATAGACTGCTCCTTTGCAGGAACTGAAGTACTCGCACTAAGGGTGACGGTTGGTTTGTTTACTGAAGGAGCACCAGACAAAGATGACTTGGTAGAGAAACCAATAGGGTGTTTGTGGACAGGAACTGGGGTCTTAGAAGTTTTGTCATCCTTTCTTGAATCCAAAGTACAGTGCAATTTTGTTAGAAAAGCAGGTTCTTTTGGGGAACAGTTCTCCAGTGTTAATACTGGAGTTGGAAGCGGCTCATAATCTCCAACCCACCCACGACCAAATTTAAACCCTGGAGGTAGTGCCTGTTCAATTCTCCTAGAGGCAACCTTCCAAGCAACAGGTCCAAGCGTTGCAGCAAAACGAGACAGGCTCCTGGCATAGGAATGATCCGCTTGAAGCCCAACCTGACCAGAAAAATAGGGAGTATATGAGTAAGAAGCCACATAACCAAATGGAAAGAGTAGTTTCCACGTCACATACAGGAACCAGCTGCTTGATTTCACTATCAAAGGTCATAAATATTGACTCCGATCCACCCACTGGTTGACTAGAAATGCTGTATGTTGCACGACGATTCTCATCATGCAAGAAAGGTTTCCTCCCAAACCTAGACAGAAGACCCCTCCCTATAATAGCAAACCAAGTAGAGCAATTAGGACTTAAAAGGGAACAACAAAATCATCAAATATGAAGCCATCAACATCACTTTAGAGATAACACAAAAAATTGTTAACAAAGTTTGACCTCAGCTAGGCATCGGATGGCATAAGTTGACTCCATACCATTCACAATGAAAATATTAGATGACATTTGGTTTGTATTTCTATTTTTTATTTTTTGTTTTTGTATTTGTTTTCTATTTTCTGTTTTATGTTTTTAAAATTTCAAAACACAAAAAACATAAAACGTATTTGGTTTGACATTTTCTGTTTTCCGTGTTTTGAGATTTTCTTTATTTTGGGTTAAAAACGTTCAAAACGACTTTTTACTATTTTGCATTATATGTATAAACCCATTTTCTATTTTCTAAAACAGATTTTAAAAACACAAGTGATCAAATGCAGTTTGAATTGTTTTCCTTATTTTCAAAAACGCAAATCGCCTCTTAGATGTTTTTACCTTTTACATTCCTTATTCACTTCTACTAAATCCTGCTAAAGTTCAGGCATCTGATCCTAGACGCATGATAATTACAACCATTCTAAGTTCCAAAAGTGTTCCTTCAATATCAATTCACAAACTGGTAAAGAACAATCAGTATGATACCTTACCTTGCAAATCTTCTGCCTTGTCTAAGTTGTTATCAATCAAGGAAGTGTTTCCCTCTGTGGGCCCATCCACATTGGTAGACCTCTCAAAGCCACCAGCTTGGTTTGCATTTGAACCACCCTGGAAATCACCCACTGTAGCAAGAGTGGCACCTGAAGAGAAGTCAGAGCCAACAGGTTCCTGTGCAGTGCGGCTCATTGGTTTCTTTATTTGCTTCTTGGCCGAGGAGCTGGATCTTGTTTTCTGCTCTGAATTGAGCTCTTTCTCGCAGTGCTCAGCATCAATCCTTACCCGATCAAATTTCTTTTTTGCCAGCTCTTGGATGGACCGTGCCTTTCCAAAATGGTTGTACAATAAGAATTATGTACAAGAATTAAGGGACTAACAATAAAAATGGTCAAAAAGGATAAACACAATGAAAAAAGTCTCTACCTGCTTGTAGTATATGGTATCAGGCGCGTTGTATTGCATTGCATTTGAACAAATTAGAAAAACATCATTCTGCATTAAAATTAAAAAAAAAAAATTACAACCTAATACAAAATAACTGGAAAATTCCTCGAAGAAAATTTACGGTGTGACATTGACCTCCAACAAATCGAGTTGCTCAAGACAGATATCAACCAAAGAAACACAAACACACACACACACACATGTATGTGCAGTCCACAATGACAATAACAAGGTGATACAGTGGACTAACTGCCAACGTAAAAATAGCGAACCCACATTCTTCCAATAAGAAGCCAATCATAGCACATAGGCACAAGAACACATTCCCCACTGAGAGAACATTATGATGACTGAATTCCTTTGAAGAAGGGAAAACTTTTTGTAAAACCACGGATGCATTCACATCTTACCCATTAAAAATTAAATTCTAATGCTGGCTATAAATGCCAGACATTAAAATTTGTAATACAAGCAATGGTATTGAAGAAAAATAACATAAATCCATGCATAAATTTTTGGAAAGAAACTAGCTGTTGTTCAATGAATTAAAAGAAAAGAAAAGCAGTCTTTGCAATGAGACAAAGCATCCACCAAAGGAAAGAAATGAAACTAAGTACATTATTTCAAATTTCTTAATTCATTCCATTCTTACCTGTCAACATGAAATATTCCACCGTATCAACCTATCTGATGTTAGCAAGAAATCAAATCTAGTCAGTGAATTCTATATCAAACCTTTGATGGAGTGGATCCTCACTTGCCAACAACTTTCTAAATAAGATACAGTATACAACCATCATACCTCCACAATCACTTTTGATGCCATTTGACTCGTATTCCAAGGGATAAATAGGCCAGTTCTATTTCAAGCGATTGTGGCAATTCCCAGTTACATACTAAGTACTCTTCTCAATTTACACTGCAAAACCAAGTCAGTCCTCCAAATGATTCTTCCATCCAAACTAATTGTTTTAACTTTAAGAAGATTCCCCATTTTCATGTGGCAAACCATAGAATGTCATCCACAACATGTAAAATGATATCACTGCACATAAACTATTTACATTTCAAACTTCGGGTAAAAACTTGACAGGATAATCAATGGTGAGGGCTGTCTGGGATGACATCGAAGAGATCTAGGATTATTTTCAACCAACCTCAGCTCAATACATATCCAAGATATTGTTTAACTTAAATAACACATCCCTCCAAAAACACATCCCAACATGCCCCTAGATTTGACATCCCAACATGCCCCTAGATTTGAGCAACAAATAATTACACATCCAATCTTGCCATTCAGTTCTATCTAGCACATGTTTTCAATGAAAATATGAAGTATTATAATTCTTCTTGCCACCTTGACCAACAATCTTTCTGGTCTGCCATGTGCATTTGTAGCAACCTCAATTCCACTAGCTTAAAAGCTAAGGGCTTTCCATTTAACCTTGATATTAGCCAATAACTGTTGGCTCCACCAATATTCACTTTTTAGCTCCTGTCTAGCAAACTATATAAATATTCATCTTTATCAAAAATGAGTATATAATTCATGGCCCCTCATAGTACTATCATGCAAGGGTGGAGCTCCATATTTGTGCACATTGGTAAATGGTAGATGCTAAACAAATTTCTAATAGGTATATCAACAAAATATAATTGGCCAAATCTCCCTTAAGAAGCAAGGCTGGTCCCTTTTGGAGGGAATAACACTGAACAATAACCAGCAACAACATTTTAAAAATGGTAACTCGTTCTTTTGGCAAACAAACAGCTCTCGTCGTAGTTCTCAGTTACTCCAATGCATGCACCTTTATTATAGAGAAATCTATCGAACAATAAATTTGTGCCCACAGGAAATCACCATAAACCAGATATTGCAAATGCACACATGTAATCTCTGTGTCTTACTCAGTGACTTTCATGGGTTGAGGTTTGTAGCATACAAAATAGACATGTCAGATAATATATAAATTTATCCTGTAATCGTAACTAGATGCACCAAGAGTTGAATCACAATTCCAAGCACACCGTACTTATATGTGTCTATATATATATATATATATATATATATGAAAAACCTTAAATGCAAGGAATTATAGTTACTGGATAACATCACCAAATTACAGAATCCATATTATATTAATATCTGCAAAAAGCACGGTCACTAGGAAACCATATAAAAAACCAGAAACCAGTCAGCAATTGTTTTCACACTATCAAACACATTTATACTCCAATGAACAACAAAAATCAATTCGGGACCACAAAACTGAGGACTGACCAATCAAAAGTGAATTATGGATGAACTGCGGGTACCCACCTCAAATTGTTCCAAGGTAGAATATGATCCGTTCCCCAACTTCTTCCTCACTGTAGCGAAGTCCATTGGATGCTCAATCACATCGTGATAATCAGGAAGCTACAGGAAAAAAGCACATCACAAACCAATCCACAATGCGTCATTCTTTGACACACAACACCATTATGCGTGAATTAAGTACCTCCTCGGGGTCAACCGGTTCCGCATATACTCCATAAGTATCTTTCCTGACATATTCAACCAAATTTGAAATTAGAGAAGCTCTCAGCTTCAGAGCAAGTAAAGCGCTATTGACAGGAAGGAAGACACAGCAAGGAAGGGCATGTATCCCTACTTCTGAAGTTTGTCGAGAATCAACTCCAACAACTTCTTGTCAGGCAATGGGAGAAGCCCCAGTGGCGGATCCGGCGGTGTCCCTGAAAGCAAATTCAACAAACCCCAACTGAAATTACAGATAAAAAACAGCGTTAACACTTATCAGTAGCTTCAAAAACAACAAATAACCTGGAACAGAGTCGGCCCCCTTGGATCCTGCTTTCCGCCTTCTAATCTGTCATGATCAACCAAATCCGAAGCTTAAAAACCTAAACTCATATAAATTGATGCATGTTACTACACCCTAGGAATAGTGGGTACGTTATCAAAGATAGAGATAAAGACAGAGACAGATATGGGGCAGACAAACAGAGACAGAAAAACTGCGTATCGCGTGATACATAGAGAGAGAGAGACAGAGACAGAGAGAGAAAGAGGGAGAAGAGAGAGAAAGTTGTGACAGTTATCAGATTCTGTGGGGTTCGTTTTGACAGTTGACCCGACCATTAAAATCAATCCCCCGACACAGATATGCATGAGGAGAGAGTATTATAGAAGTCTGGACCTATTAGAAAAATCTCATTGTGTTCAGCTGAGCTGTACACTCTCTCCCTTCTCTCTCTCTCTCTCTCTCTCTCTCTCTCTCTATGGCTCCCCTCCCCTCCCCTCCCCTCCCCTCCCTGTGCCAAATTCGAAACAAAATTTCCCTCTTAACATACACATATTACCAACACCCATATTCAAGCCAGTACCTCCTCGTCTTCGTCGTCAAAGCCGTTCCCATCGTCGTCATCGTCAACGTCGCCTTCAACTTTATCATCCTCATTCACTTTCTTCTTCTTCAACGGCTTATCGCCGTCGCCGGAGTCCGATGAAGAAGCCGAAGCAGAAGACGCGTGGGGCACACGCCGAGTTCGACCCTGCGCCGACTCAGCACCGCCTTCTTTGCTGTGAAGCTTCAGCAGCAGCTTCAACTTCTTCTCTCTCCTCAGCTCGTCCTCCTCATCCACCTCGTCCTCGTCGATAAAATCATCAAAGTCAAAGATGTACCTGACATTCCGGCGGCGGAGACTCCGCCTAACATCCCTATCCGGCGCCCCCGCACGCGGCGTCTCCGGGGCCGCAGAGCGGCGGGCGAGATCTGCCTTCGACGGCCGCCCTTTCTTCTTCCTCCTCACGATCTGACCCATCTTTTTCGGTTCCGAGCCTCACTCTTTCACTTTTTCTCTCTAAGCTCTCTCTTTCTCTATCTCTGTCTCTCTCCTCTTTTGCTCCAATATTTTCGCCCCACTCCCGTGGTCCGAGCCTATCCCAGAGCCTGAGCCTCGGGGGAGCGTTCCAAGGGTTTAAGAAATAATGATTGTCCTTGCGTGCAGACACGGAGTAAAAGTGACTGAGGGAAAGACGGTGTTTGGTGCTGCCCGGGTTGCCCGAACAGCTTTCGTGTCCAGAGGGGCGCTGCCCTTGCTCACGTCATTTTCATTTGCTGGAAATTTCGGCGATCGCGTGGGTCTCACCTCCGGCGTTAGTGATCGTTGTTTTAATTAGAGCGGGGCTATAATAATGTAAACAAACAGTGGATAAGTGAGAAGTGCGGGTATTGATACACCACCACGATTGGTAGAATTTTCAATTTTATTCTTTGGTTTACCAAAAATTAGGAGCAACCGCAACTAGCTGCCACATGTTCCGACGCATCTGATCGTTTTTTTTTTTTCGTCTTTATAGATGGGGGACCACTGGGTATTCTGCTTTTTAACAAAGCTAAAAATCAAATTAGAGTAACATTTCAACAACCAATCATTCATAGGAAGAAAAAAGTTTAATAAATATACTACTAAATGCAACTTATTTTTTATTTTTCATATTTTAAAAATATTATTTATTATTAAAAATAAAATTTAAAATACTAAAATATATATATTTAATATTTCTTAAATAATATCACAAAAGCGTAGTAAACAAATTAAAAAAACTATTAAAATAAAAAGAATCTATTTTTTAGATAATGTCATGGACCACTACACACTTTATTAAGCGCATGTCAAAACTGATGTAAAAGAATTAATTTTAATAAAAAAGAGATTCTACGATTATTATCCTTTTCTTCTCTTTATTATTTAATATTTTCTCATGTTTTAAGTCGAAAGTTTGAAATTTGAACTTTTGAGTCTATAAATATGGTCTCACTTGTAAGAAGGCATCGAGAAAAAAAAAAAAAAGAAAGAAAAAAAAGAAAAAAAAAAAACACATTCTCTTCTCTCTTGTTATAATATCGGAGCGTTTTTATGTTTTAGTGCTCTAATAATATATGAGAACATCAAAATTACACCCAACTCTTTACTGAATTGTTTCATTTACCTTGTCCTAATCCATTTTTTCCTGTGAACCATCCTAGAATGGGTAGGATATGTGCCGAGGTATTATTGAGAGGGATCGAATGGCTACAAATTGGGTAAGCAAGAGTTTTTGACATCACTAATCATTACTGGCCATTGTAAATGTTTAGTTGTCATAAAATGACCCCATTGAATAGAACTGTAGAATGCAATGAAAAGATGGCTGTTCTTTTATATGCTATAGGAACTGAGGTTAGTATTGACCTACCCAAACTCTTATGGGATGAATTAAATGATTTTGTTGGGTACCCTAGGAGACAAGATGGCATACCTTTTGGGGGAATGCTAACTCAGATTTTCATTAAACAAAGAGCAGTTATAGGAGATAATTTGCAACAAGCTCAACCCGAGAGACAATTAATTTTTTATCGTTCAAAAGGGCCCCCCTCCAAGATCCATTAGGAACAAAAGTACTAAAGGTCCAACTTTTGAATCAAGTAGTAGCTCTCATGCAATGGAAGGCGAGGAGGAAGGAGAAGTGATGAACTGCCAGCTCTTTGACACGCTCACAAATCAAGGTGAAGCAATTGCCAGGCTAGATGAACAGGTATCCCGTATAGAGGTCACCAAAGATGAGAATTCTAGAATCTTTCAGAGCTTTTACGAGTATCATTTTGGCCCAAGGGCACCATTTCCACCTCTTACACCACCGTGACAGTTGTCAACATCATTCACCATCTCTCTGTTTTTTTTTCCTGTTTATAAGCACTTTGAGATATTATTTTGGGTATTATAACTATAATTTCCTGGACTTGTTTTGATTGCTTTACGTTAGGTCTGTAACATTTGTGCATATTTTTTTCCTTGATAGAATTTTATTCTATGTATTTTTTTTATCTTTCTTTCTTCTTCTTTTATTTGTTAGATTCTTCTTAAGGAATGCATGCATTGTAATGTATCATTGAATACTAATTGCAAGATCAAGTATATAGACATGTCAGAATTTGAGGACATTGATGATGTTAGCTTTATTGATTCTGATGTGGAAGATGCTATATCCTATAGCACTTGGGGGGGGCATGGTTGTGGATGTCATGTTATTCTACGACCCAATAGAGGATGTAAATGAGTACGAGGCATCTTTGACCTTGGACTCATGGGGACATTATCGTTTCATTTACAGACCCCCTACCTCCCAGGCCACGTACCTGTTTCTTTGGTTTACCTCATAAAATCTATGGGCACCATAGTATTTATGTTCATAGGGGTGACCCAGCAGAGGATGAGATTATATTTTAGGAGGATGCTCTTGTAACAGAGCTTGCTGATGATGGGGAGGAGGACTTTCTAGTCACTTTTGCTTGTTATCTCACTATGCTTCTTACCATAGCTTATCATGAGCATCTAGTAATATCTACTCTACTATTTTTCTTTCTTATATTGTTTGCCACGTGGATAGTTATTCTCAGTTCGATAAGTTTTTTTTGGATGGAAAAGAAATTATGTTGGTATTTATTGGTAAATTATCTTTCTTCTCTGTTAAGATATTTATTACCTTTACATGCTTCCATGCACGCTACAAACTTACACACTTTAGCTTTAGCATACTGGGGACAATGTGCATGTTAAGTTGAGGGCTGGATACATGGCAGCATGGTAGTAAGCAAGAGCTTGTATGAAATATTTTTCAAAATTAAGGCAAAGCATGAACTTAGAGACTTGATTGGGGAACATAGTGAAGATATCAACATAATTGTAAATTAGACTTGAGTTTATATTAACTTTTAGAAAGATAAATGGTTCGGTTTCAGTCTTTGATAAGCGACAAAATTCAAAATGAAATTAAACTTTTCTTTTGGAAGCATATTAAGAACTTAGCATTTGATATTGCTGAAGTGAAAGTGTGTTAAAGAATAAAGCTTTTAAGAATTAGTTGTCAAAGTATGTCAAAACATAGGTGGAGATTCATGTGCCCTCCAATTAGTGAGCTTTAGAGCCTTATCTTCTCAAAATGAGGGATTACATCAAATCTTCATATTTTTCTTTCATCTCACATTTTTCTTCAGCTTTATAAACGTCTATTTGCTTTGGTATTACATGTATAAGATATCTTGCTAAGCGCACACCGTTAATTTAATGTATCTAAAAGATGCTTGTAATTTTTAGAGTGATGTTAGGCCATCTTTGGAATTTTTGAAGCCTATATCCCTTCCTTTATTACACTGCCCTATGAACTAATTTGAAGCCAACAACATTATTTAAAAGAAATTTATTTTTCTTATGTCCAACATTAATGAATATAACCCTTAACCTTAGTTGCTTAGGTGAGCCAACTCTTGCATTTCATGGGATTCTAGCATAATTTAATTCAGTAAGGTGGATAAAGGGGTATGAAAGGAAAATAATAGAGTGGTAAAAGAAGAAGTTATGAGCTTTATATAAAAAAAAAAAAAGAAAAAAAGAAAGAAAAAAAGTGGAACATTGCAATCCATCATTTTTTATTAGTCTCTTACTTGAAAAAAAAAAAAAAAAAGAGCTCATGATCAATATAGCCTAAGAATTTGGTTCTTCGTTATGGTGTGAAAAAGAAGTGGAAAAGGAGAAGTTCTTGGGAAGTAAGGCACTTTGTGTTTAATTCCCATGGCGTTGCACTTTGATTTTCCTTTCTTTTATTAGCCCAACACCCCATGGCCAAGTTATAACCTTGTAAAAGACCTAATTGATTGTAGGTGAAAAGCATCTGTAAGAGCATTGATGAGACTTGTGTGTACGTTTAGTAAAATTATCTTGATAAAAGCATGAATACATTGTCCTATGAAACTACACTCAAATATTTTAAATTTCTTTCATTCACATCTTAAATAGGTTCAATGCTTAATTTGTTTTGCATTTTTGCATGAACCATGAGTAAAACCTATTCTAGAGTGAATTCCTTAGTTGAGTGAACACCTCAAGTGAGATTTGGAATTAAAACCGCCGTTTTAGGCTATACTTGGCATTTCGTTTGAATGGCTGATATTAGTTAATGCATTTGAGTTGAGCCAACTGAAAATGATTAAGTTACACCAATGTAAAAAAAAAAAAAAAAAAGAGTTTATTGGATTTTGAATATTGTAACTTGTTTAGTACTTGTTTGATATCAAAATTAGGAATCTAATTTCAGAAATTTGTGTGTAGATTCACTGCAAACTCTTAGGAGACTTCACTCATCCACTAGGAGGAACCTAGGGGTTTGAAAGACTTGTTGCACGTAACTAAGTGCAATTGTGTTTCCAACGAAAAGAGAAAATGGGTTAGATAATTTTTTTATTAAATAAATAAAACATTGTTAGGGACTAGTGATTAGCAAGTTGGGGGATGTGATTGCACTCAAAAATTGTAATCATTAGCTCTAATTCTTCTTTTTTTTTTTTAAGTATATTTCTTATTTCATGTGTTTTGATATGGTTTTGCATTACTCATAGAAACTTCTCTTTTATTGTAGAAAAAGAAACAAAAAGTAACTAAAGCATAGAATAATCATAAAGGAGCTTAAAGAGTTAGATAAAAAGCAGAAGGAAGATAAAAAGAGAAAACCAAACCTGGCATTTGGATGGCGTTAGGACGCCAAACCCTAATACATTGAGGCTCCAAAAGCATCTAGACGCGGTGCTCCCAAGACTTCCACTTTAGGGTTTTATATAGCTCTTTTATAAATACCTATACTGTATTAGACTTGGAAGAGCCATTTTACATATTCTAGGGTTAGTTTTCTGAGAGTTTTCCTTAGCTTTGAGAGAGTTTTCTTTGAATTTGTAATGAAGTTTGGATTAAAGTCACAACTAAGCAATTATTCTTCGACGTTATATTGCTAATTCGTTTGAATGGAGTTTACTTTCTTAACTCTCTCTTTTATTTTATGTTTTATTCTTCTTTCTAGCATGCTAGCGTAAGTTTATACTTGATTCAACCGATCAATAATAGGTGGATCCTTAATTGAATGATAGATATGAATGAATCCACATATGCAACGTAAAACTTGTATGTTGTGGTTTTTGTTTTCTTAGATTGATTTTATATCTTTTAAAACCTTCGAAAACTTATATGGTTGATCATATTTTTTTGAAATCCCTGTTGCTCAAGTATGATTGAAATTTTCTTAGCACTTTGAAAGTATAAAAATTAGATAAGAGTTTTCTAGATTCTCTTATTCTTTTGTTTTTTTTTTTTCAAAACTTTCCAAAACAAGTAACCTCGATCATATTTCACAGAAATCATTGCCGACGTTCACATAATTAAAACTTTGTTAATCTTTTGAAAACTTGTGGCCTTAGCCATATTTTGACAAAATCATTGATGGCGTTTGCTTGATTAAAACTTTCTTCATATTTTGAAATCATTGAAAAAAATATGGAGTAAATGTTTTAACGATGATATCTTTTTATCACATTTAACATGAGAATAAGGTATATGCCTGGATTTGTAGGTTGATCAAGTTATTATTCATTTAAAACATTTTTATTGCTTTACTTTAGTTTAATTTGCTTTGAATCTTGTAATTTTTATACTTAGGATAGAATTATTTTGAGTACTTGTTTTTAGGTTAATTTCATTATTACTCTTTAAATTCATTGTTTAGTAGTGATAACTAAAATCCCATCCAAACCAAATTTGATTTTTACTTGTATTGCTTTCAAGGAAGAATAGTAGATTAGAATAACTTAGCAACCTTAGGTTTCAATCCAGTTTCCGTGTGGATATGATCCTATTCTCACTAGGTAAAACCTACACCGCACACTCTCATACTTGGGGGTTTAGTTTAACAGCATATTTGCGAGGCGATCAGTTTTTTCCTATGTCTTTTTCGGAGCATCCGTTTCGATTTCATGAGTAGCACGGAGTGAAGTCGTTGGGTTTTTCGGTAGAAGAACCAACTCGAGTTGGAGTTTATGCTTTTACACCATTCTTCTACGTGTGTAACAAGGTATGTGGGGTTTTAGCATATAAGTTATGTTTCTTTCATGTCTTTGCAAGAAAATTGTGTTTGATTATATGTATATGTGCATGAATTGAAAGTTTAATCCATATATTGATTTTTGTTATATGAAATTCTGGAATTTCTACGCTAGAACTAGTATATTGTTTTATATGAAAATTATACTTGAATTAATTTTTGATATTTTTATCCATGCAACTAGACATGTGTAGGAGTATCCAGTAAAAATTTTATAATTTTTTGAGTTAAAATGAATTTATTAAAAATAGTCAAACTTAACTATTTAGTTGGGATTTCTACGCTAGGACAAGTATGCTATTTTTATATACAATTCATACATATAAGTTGAATTAATTTCCAATATTTTTACATGTGAGAGTATATATTCAAAATAATATCTAATAAAAATTTCATATTTTTTTGAGTTAAATTAAATTTTATAAAAATTATGAAAATAGACTATTTAGCTTGAATTGTTGCACTAACACCACTTTGGTTTTTGGTATGAAAGAAATTCATAGTGGCTAATTTAATTTTTGAAACTTTTACACTTGAAACTAGACATGTTAAGACTCTAGAGTAAAGTTTTCATAATTTTTAGATTAAAAATAAATTTTATAAAAATAGTGAAAATTAACTATTTGGCTTGCGTTACTGCACTAACACTAGTCCTTTTTTGGTATAAAAGGAATTCATGAAATTCTACTTAATTTTTAAAATTTTTACATGTTAAATTAGACATATGAACGAGTCTCCTATAAAAGTTTCATAATTTTTGGATTTAAAATGAATATTATAAAAATGGTGAAATTGGACAATTTTGTGTCATCCTAGACAGAAACACCCATTTGATTTTCCTAAAATCTGTATTAATGGGTTACATGAATAAATTTTAAGTTTTATTTTTATGAATTAGGGTTAATTCTAGGAATTTTAGGCTTTTGAATTAATTGAAAATGTTTTAATTTCTATTTTACATGAATTTTAAATTTAAATTTTATTTATCAAATTAGTTGTATATATTCTTTGGTTGCATGAAATTTAATTTGATAGATTTTGTAACAAAAATAATATTTATGGAGGGGCAACACGAAACTTAAGTCCAAATGACCATTATATTTCATAAGACTTATAAAGTAAAAGATGAATACAAAGAATCTAATTTAGGAATAATATTGTGTATGATGTGCTATTGTTGAAGAAAATTATTTGACATTGATTTTTGATATTGGGGTTGTTAAGGATACTAGAAAGAGAGGATTGTAGAGTCTAATGGTCAAAACTCCCGAAACCTGCGTAGAGTGGTATATCATAGCCAGTAGGTTAGAAACTTACAAAGTGTATATATAACTTGCACTAGCATATAGTAGTACCAGGACTATGGGATTGGTTTGCCTACTAAGGTAAGATGAGATGAACTAGGACTGTGGGACCAAGACCATGAGTACGTTTGAGACTGCAGGACCTATTGTACCTTACGATTGAGGTTTGGGGATTGATAAGTACATTTGGGACTGCAAGACTAATTGTACCCTGCGGTTTCAGCCTGGGGATTTAATGAGTACATCTAGGATTACGGGATTGGTTGTACCCTATGGTTTAGGCCCATGGATTATTTTGGATTTAGTTATGTGGGCATAGACTAACCTTGTAGGGTACTAGACCCATAGTATGATATTGATATATATTGTGATGTGAATGAGATGATATGAGTACATGCTTTATCTCAGGATCATGGCTAAGTAACTGTCTATTTAGAATAGTATGAATTAATGTGGAAATTGTGGCATTGTATTAAAGTTAGTATGATTTTACTTAATTAATATTGATTAAGTGTTGAATGCTTTGCATATGATTAAGAAATATATTCTTATATGCTTATTTCTGAATACATGTGGTTTAGTACTTATCCCTTATAGCTGTTCATGCAGGGTTATGGCTCATGATGGACCTGTGAGATAGTGTAGTTGATCTTTATCTTCCTTGGATTTAATTTGTTGATCTTTATCTTCCTTGGATTTATTTTATGTATTGGAATCATGTATTTTGTTTTGGATATTGGTTTTGGGCTCGGTTTGTGGCATATTGTCTTGTAGCCCTTAAGTAGCATATTTGAGACATTAAAATATTCGTTTTTGAATATTGAATTGATTATTTTGCTTTCGCTTTGATTTAGTATGTCTTGATGTGGTTTGATATGTATTGGTGGGTTTTGTCCCCGTATCCTCGGGTTGTTGATTTTGGGGCGTGACATCTTTTATTATGATAATTGTTTCAGCTGTTTTCCATGTAGTAAAAGGTAACTTTTCTTTATTTTAAAGATTTATTTTCTATTTAATAGTGTTATGCATTCTTTATTAAAAATGAAAAGATAGAAAAGATATTCTTTACTAAAAATGATGAATTTCAGTGATCTGTACGTTTTTTTATTAATTTATTCTTTTTTACTATTCAAAAAAAAATTATTATGTTTGGTAGGTAAGCAGATAAATGAGGGATAGGAACAAAAATTTGCTATGTAGTGGAGACGAGTATGGAGGAGATTTTCATTTCTAAAATAGAGATAGGGACGGAGAGGGGAAGGGGTGACGATATTGCTAAATAGAGATGGGGATAGGTAATGCGATCCTCTCCTTATACCTATATAAGCTGATGAACGACGAATGAGAAAAGATACATGCTATTTATACATAAAATTTTACCTCTCTTACTCTTAAATATTTAAGTGTCTAACTTGACTATCAAAGGACAAATGGGCGAATAGTGGTAGCCTGCTTGACTGATAGTGTTTTTCAGGTGTTTTGCGAAAAGTGGGAGGAAAAGTAATCACAATCATTTAGTAAACAACAATCTTTAGTGTTGATTAGATATCTTATATCGAGGCTTTCGAGATTTTTTGCACTCTAGTAATTATTATTTATTAAAATAATTTTAATTTAATAAAATAAAATAAATGATTTTACTAATAAATTAGTATTTTCATTGTAATTATTTTAATATTAATAAAATAAATTATTTTATTATGTAACTATTATTTATTAAAAAATAATTTAGGAAAGCAAATAATTTTAACCATATATTAATTTTTTATTTTTATTTTTATTTTTATTTTCATAAAATAAGTCATTTTAATAATATATTATTTTAACAAAAATAATTTTAATTTAGTAAAATAAATCATTTTAATATAATGCTACAAAAATTGAAAAAATGTTTTATTTAGGACCTAAAATTGACAGAGTATTTATGAAAGAAAAAAAATGAGAAAATGTGAGTTTTTCTATTTACATTTTGGACATAAATTTTCAAACAATTTTTCGTTTTATTGGCAACAAAAATAAAAAGCAAAAAATCTACCAAACACGTTTTTGTGTCAATTTAAAAAAAAAATTACAAGCACAAAAAGAAAGGTAAGCGAAAGTTTTGCCAAAGATGACCTACACATTTTAAATAATAAATTTTATAATAAACAATATAAATGAAAGAAGCGATAAAATTGATTACTAAATTTTAGTACTTTATAATTTATAAATATTGACAATATAAGAAACAAAAAGAAATAAACAAAGGTAAAGTTCACGATAACAAGCATGCATGGCATACTAATTAGGGATGTTCATCTTGGCCTACCCGTTCGAATCCGATTTGTTACTTAAGCCGATTGGATGTGAGATTTAGATTTTTTTTGGAGATCAACTTAGATTTGAATTTAAAAAATAAAAAATTCGAATATTGAATTGGATATGGGAATGGGACTTTCTCAGTCCCGATCTGACTCAAATCGGATATTTAATCAGAATCTGCATCGATTTGCCCCGAAAAGTATCCGAATATACCAAAATAGCCCCATTTGGATGTGAATGTTTTTGGAGGTTCAAGAAATTGGGATTAATAATTATGTTATAAAACATTATATTTTGTATTTGCTATTTTGAGTTGAGATAATGTTGATATTTTGGAATTATGTATCAATTGGTGAAATAGTACTTGGTGAAATGTTAGTTTTGGAGATATTTATGCATTATTTTGATGAATTATTATTGTGATGATGTTTATATATTATTTTGATTTTAGAGACGAATTATTTGGTAGTAATAGGTTACTTATACAATCAAATTATATATTAAGTTAGGGATAGATTCAGAGATAGACGGAGGGTTTAGATTTTTGGATAACTATAAATATATCTATTCTCTATTTAGAGCAGAGATGGAGATAAAAAAAAATATATGTTCAGAGTTTGGGGCAAATTTGGAGGCAGACAAAGGATTTAAAGTTCGGATTCGAATATTGTTATATTTGCCTCTGATCTACCCCGTTGCGATCCCTAATACTCATAAACTTCTTGGTTCTTCCTCTATATCTCTTAAAATAACATAACAATGATTTGTTGTTATTTGGGTTTTTTTAACCAATTAAAAAGTAAAAAAAAAACAAAATAATACTATTTTATGAAAGAAAAATTAAGATAGAGTACCAAATGTTTTCAAAGCAAACTAGTTATTAAATTGATGAACGTGTTTGTTCATCATTTATCAGTTCAATTGAAATTACAAAACTAATTTAATTTATTTATAATATATCATTAATATATGATAAAACTGCACTTTCGTGGCCCTCGATCCAAGCTTCTGGGAACTCGATCCTCTAGAAAAAATAGAGATTTGTCCACTTTGAATACCGGTGTGGTGCCTATAAAAAAATCTCCGATACTTAAATTAGTAAAAGCTCCTTAGTAATTATGATAGAGTTTCATATATATGTATATGCATATGAGAGAGAGAGCTCTATATATATATATATATATATATATATATATGAGTATGTTTTCTAGAATATATCTCCTCCTCTTTTTAAGACATGGTCTCTCCTATCTTTTCTGTTAAGTGGTGAGAAGGTGGAAAAATGATTAAGTGGAGATTTCTTCCTCTCCAATCTTTTTAAAATAAGGGACGGGGGGTCATATGTCATGGTAGTCTCTTAACATAAGATTTTAGGCGAAAATTTTGAGATATTAAAAATTACACTCATCAATATATTTAGAGTATAAAAAAATAATATAGTCTTTGGTCCGGCGTCAAGCTGTTACGTGAGGCGCAACCTTCACCTATTTATTGGTTCAGATGGAGGGATAATAGTCTTTGATCTAGCGCTGAGAGGTACGTTTTTTCGCTTTTTCAATGGAAGGTACTGTGATTTGCACGGAATCGAAATCCGCAGAGTGTAAGAAAACATAACCGGCTTAGGCATTCAAGTCAAACAAGTCACCCTTATTGTTTTAATATCTATATTGCTATTCTAAATTTGCCTCTCTCCTGTTTTGATATATATTATCATTTTCTCCTTAATTTTTCCAAAATATTTTTTTTTAAATAACAGTAAAGGTCTTTTTGATACTTTTTTTTTTTCGATTTTAACTTTTTTCTTATTTAAAGTTTATTACCATTTTGTTCTACTGTAATCCTTTTCCGGTTGTTTTTAAGAGTTACATTTTTTTTTGTATCTTTATTTCTTTTATCTTTTTTTTTTAGACTTGCAATATGTTTTCCATTTCTGTTCTATCTTCTACATTTATGTATTTCTATTTTATATAGGCAGCAATGTTTTTCTACAATTTCAATGGTCTTTTGGTCCCCCCCTTTTTAAATTTCCCTTTCCTTTTATCTACATTTACCGAAATTAGTCTTTACATATTTTGAATTCACAAGTTTTGAATATACTTCTTTAAAATTTCAATGACTTTTTTGGTCCATTATTTTTCAATTTCGCCCTTACTTTTTATTTATATCTGTCAGAAATTTTTCTTATCATATTTTGAATATATGTATATATCTTAATCATTTTTGATTGCATCTTGGAATCAATTTTATCAAAGATTATTTTTATAAAAAATAAAAATTAAACGAAAAGTTTCACTTTCTTACTCAATTTTCTTTTAATCTTTCACTTACGTCTTTGTATCTCATTTTTCATGTACAAAAAAAATGGGAAATGAATAGGGATTTAAATTTTTTCTCTTATTTAGACTGTGTCTAGATCAAGATTTTATTGCAAGAAAAAAAATGTAAGGATTCAAAATTTCTTCTCTTGTTCAAGTTATGGCACAAAATGTAAAGAAAAAATGTATGAAATTTAAGAAATTAAAATTAATTAAATTAAAAAAATTAATATATTAATTGCTGTCTTTTATTTAATTTTTTAATTCCATTCAAATAAGATTATATATTTAGGATTTCATGCTTTTTTCATATCTTTTCCTTTTTATTTTCACTTCATTTTTCTTTCTTCTTTTTGTTTTCACCAGATTCTTACTCTGAATACACTTTTTTTTTTATAGTTTTAGAATTCTTTTTAAGAAGCTCAAATATTTTTTATTAATTAATTTTTCTTTATTTGTATTATTTTATATTAAATTATCTAATTTTCTTTTTTTTATCTCACTCATGTTTCTATATCCCTCTCCATAAAAAGTACAAAGGGATAATGATTAAAAATTCATTTCTTTATTTGGGTTATATTGGAAAATAAAGAGGAGTTAGGAAATTAAAATTAACTAGATTGAAAAAATTAATATATTGATAAATATCTTTTGTTTTATCATTTTTTAATCCATTCAGAAAGTATAAAATTCTTAATTATTTTTTTATTTATCCTTTTATTATTATATTCAATGTTTATAGATTTATCTTTTCCTGCATCATTCTCTTTGGACGATAATTTTAATATTTTCAAAGGGCTTTTTTTTAAATATAATATACAATGAGGATCGTACGTCCTATACGGTTTTACACTTCTCAACAAATATAATATGTTTCATTATTCTATGTGGTTATTTTATTCTCAACCATGAAGAACTTGTTGCTTGTAAAACTTTAGCTCAAAAATTGAAAGTTGAAAGTTAAACTTATACTAACTTAGACAATGTTTCAATCAATAATTTGTAATGTGAAAAATAATGAAATAATAATTCAAAATTTCTCTTATTTAAATTGCGATAAAAATGCAAGGAATATAATTTTAATATTTTCAAAGGGTTTTTTTTTTTTTTTTTGAAATGAAAGTTGAAAGTTTAAACCTATATTCACTAATGATGTGTTAATTTTGATCAATAATTTGTCATGGAAAAAATAATGAGATTTGAATTAAAAATTTCTTTTGTTTAAATTGTGATAGAAAATGTAAGGGAAAATGCATAAAATTAAAAAAACTAATATATTAATGAATACTTTTTATTTTATTATATTGTATTTTTAAATTTATTCGAATAAGGGTATGTTTGAGATTTTATATTTTCCATTTTCTTGCATCTACTTTTTTATTTATTTTCCTTTCATTTTTCTTTTCTCTCACCAATTTTTTACTCCAAATAAAACTTTAATAAATTTATATTTTTTCTCTAGATATTAGGCAGGAATAGTCTTTTTTACTAGTGTGTGTGTGTGTGTAGATATATATATATATATACGTGGATGTTATTTCACCTACATCATTTGTGGTTTTGATTTTGTGTACCTAAATCCTATAAGTTTTAAAAATATATATCTAGATCTCTTCAGATTTATGTTACATTCGCTCAAATTCTCATTATTAGATTACCCATCTAAAAAGTGAGAGTTGACCAATTTAGTATTATAAAATTATTTTTATACCATTAATAGTAATAAAAAATGCATGAAAACAAAAAAACTAAAAGTAAGATTCTTCTATTATTGTTTGATAGTGATGGAGGAAGTAGAAGCAAAGAAAAAATAAATTTCTCTCTTTCGTATTGAGTTTATTAAATTAATAAAGGAAAAGGTAATGATAATGAGGATAAAAAAAAATACAGTGCTAGCTAATCGCATAACTAATTGATATCAATTTTTGATATTTATTAGGTTCACATGAGATTCATATAGGTAACACATGTGAAATTTTTTCGAATCTTACTAGATAAATAAACCACACAATAATAACGAGGACGACTAGAAAATTAACGAGGAAAACCCTATCTAGAGAAAATCCTTAAAACAATTTCCACTATAAAATTCATGTTACAGGATTACTTGAACTCTCTACGAATTCTCGCATGAATTCTTTCAACTTCTTGTTCGAATCCTTAATGTATCTAGATCAAGTGAAAAAATTTTCTGACTCCTCAGAAAGTGTGCCTTGGAATCCTCCAAGATTTATAAACTTAAGAATGAGTAGAAGAACGAGAAAGACAATTTAGCTCTCTTATAAAATATTTCTCTCTCCTAAAGACTTTATAAAATATGTTATCTCTTGATTGTCTTTTACATTGTATACAGATGTATACTTATAGAAAAACCAAATACCCAATCTGATTAGGAAATATAATTTTTAGCAAATTCGACTGCTCGAACCATCAGACATCTTACGACTTGCATGCAAACCACACTGGAATTTGTTAATGCTATTTGGACGATCCTCCATCTTCAAGAAGCCAATCTTCATTCAGTTTTCTTCTTTATTTAGGTTTCCTAATCATAGCAACAATATTTTAGAAAACTCAATCCTTGTCTGATTTGGAAACTCTTTCCTAATCCTATTAGGAAATTCTTTAATTAATTTAATCCTAATTTTGTTTGAATTTGCCAAATTAGAACTTTATAATCTTCTCCTTAGCAATTCCATAACAAAACTAAAGGTTAAATTTAGTTCCTAAATTGCGGCACTCAGAAGAATCCATTAAAAGCATCGAATGGCCAAAAAAAAAAATAAATAAATAAATATGGAAAAAAAATATCACATGCCATGAATTTTAAAAAATTATAAAGGTGCAGTCAATATCAAGTTAATGTCAATTCTACTCCCCCTTCTTGTTATTGAAATTGACAAAATTAAGGAAAAACGCAAAAATATAGTCATGACACAAATTAATAATAGCCATTCCACTACTAGTTCCTCCATCATTTGAGATTCTTTGGGAAAAAAAAATCTTCTACGGGCTATTTTGTGCTTAAAAATACATGACAAAATAAGAAAATTTCACAATAAATTTATCAAAGAAATTTTAATTCTCCGATATTCAAACATGTAAACCAGTCACCCATTTAGTTTAAGTTTATTTAAACAAAAATTCATCTTCCCAAATAGATTTTCATGATTGTGCAATGAGATGAATTAAGTCATAAAATCAAATAAATGCTTGTGTGCTTGTGAGGGTATGACCAATTAAGGATATATTTTCTCTTTCAAACAAATTACAAGAAAAATAGATTATCCTTGAAGCACCAAATGAATTGTGAGCAATTTTTTATTTTATTTTTATTTTTTGGATTTTTCTTAAGATTTTATTAATTCAATTTCAACTATCCAAAATATTTTTTTCTCCATGAATATCCCTTTCAAGGTGTCAGTGGCTTTCACACACTAACACAAGTAGGTAATCTTTTCCTCTATATCGTCTTCTTTTCCAGCGGGTGGTTATTTTGATAACCGATATGTTAGTAAGTGACTTCACTCTAGTCTATTGGTAGCCCTTTTCAAAACAGGGTATATTATTTCTTCAATTGTTCATCATCTTTTTTTTTTTTTTTTTTTTAAAATGAGCTAAGTATTAATCTAATTTCCATAGACAAGTAGATGGGAAGATATACACAAAATTAGTCAAGTGTTTAAAGAAGTATATCAAAATTATAGCAAAATTCATCAAAACACTTCTTTTTAATTCACACAGGAATAAAAATTTTAGTCCAACACAATTGATTGACTGAATGATTGACACACATATAAGGAGATAAAAGTCATAAAATTTCTTAATAACCGAATGTGAACTTCTATCTTTTTTAATTTTTATCAAGGCCAATTAAAATAAGCACAAATACCTAATGATTTTTTTTTTAAGATTCAAAAATTTTCCTCCCCTCACTCTAAACCCTCCTTTTTTAAGTCATATAAAATTAAAACTAATCATGCAAAAAAGATTTAATCTACTTGAACTCATAAAGTTAGGATAAAATATAATAATGATGTATAGCTTAGTTCACAAAAAAATTTGCCTCTACTTATCAAGTCTCACTCCTTCAACATCCTTTAGGGTGTAAGTGACATTCAAGTCACTTTTTCTAACCTAAACAGCCCTAGTCTTTGAAAAAACATTTTGAACCTTAGGGCCTTTAGATTTAGGTCCAATGGGTTTTAAAAAAATTTCCTTTTTACTTTTCCTCATTAGCCTATAAAAGTGAGGTCTAAAATTATAAAAGTTTTATTGGATCTCAATGGGTTGAACCTATTTGACATCGTAAAATTAGGTTTCATAAAATTCTTAGTGTCAACATAGGATAGGGGCAACCCATACAATCTATGGCAATTAGATCTAATGTGACCTTTGATTCCATATTGATGACATACAGGTACAAAAGGTTGAGAGTTTTGAACATGTGTACCGTTCACCTTAGGAGGAGGGAATGATTGTGGGATTTTTGGAGCACTCGTCTTTGCTGGTTTGACATTCTAGAATCTTTTTCGGTAGGGATCTTGAGAGTTTGGTGGCCTGAGGGGGTTTTTTGGGTATGTTATTTTCCTTTATGTGGCTTAACCCAGATTTGTCATCATGTCTCCTTTATTGGCTCCAGATTTCGTCAATGACTTGAGAGCACTTGTTCATTTTTTCAACGATTCCAACATTTGATTTTGCTTTGGCTTTGGAGTCCTTAAGTTTTTACTGAAGATTATTGATTTATTTCTCCTTCTCTTCAAGTTTTGCCTTCAAATTTTTTGCAAGCTAACATTAAGTTTGTTTATTTGTTTCTAAAGTAGTCAACATACTTGAGAACTCTTTATTTTGAATTTTAGGGCATCTCTTTCTTTCTTCAGCATGTTGCTTTTTTAAGCAATAATCTTTTTATTTTTCTTTAGAGCACAAAATTCTTCACAAAGTTGGTTGTAAGCTTGCTAAAAATAATCAAATTCTTCATCATCTTCACTTTTAGATGATGTCTTAGTGTTGCTTAAGGTAGCCATCTTTGTACCTGTAGAAGAATTATATGAGGCCAAAAAGCATTAAAATTACATTCATCAGCAGATGAATTTAAATCATTAAGAGAGGCGTTCATGACTTTGACTTACTTCTTTTTCTTGTTTGCACACTTCCGAGCAATGTGACCGTAACCATAACATTCAAAGCACTTAATTTTTTATGATTGTTTTGAAGTCTTCTTTTTAGATTTCCTTATATTCTTTTCTTCTCTAGATGGATTCATAGTTTTGGATGTAAAAGGATCACACTCTTTAAATGTTAAGTAAACCAGCTCTGATACTAATTGAAAATTTCTTTGAATCTTCTTAGATAAATTAAACACACAATAATAAGGAACACCAAAAAATTGAAGAAATCCAGGGAAAAATTTCAAAACAATTTTCACTATAAAATTCTCATTACAAGACTACTTGAACTATCAATGAATCATCGCATGAATTCTTTCGACATCTTGTTCAAATCCTCAATGCACCTAGGCCAAGTGGAAAAACTTTCTTACTCCTCAGAAAATGTGCCTTAGAATCCTTCAAGACTTACAAACTCAAGAATGAGTAGAAGAAGGAAAAAGACAATTTAGCTCTCTTACAAAATATTTCTCTCTTAAAGACTATAAAATTTACTTACTGTTGATTATCTTTTACATTGTATATAGTTGCATATTTATAGAAAAATTGAATACCTAATCTGATTATAAAATTGAATCTTTAACAAATTCGGCTACTCGAACCATCAGGCATCCTGCAGCTTGCATGAAGACCACACTAGAATTTGTCGATGCTCTTTGGACAACCCTCGATCTTTAAGAAATCAATTTTCATTCAGTTTCATTCTTTGTTTAGGTTTCCTAGTTATATCAGTAATATTTTAGAAAACTCAATTCTTGTCCGATTAACAAACTCAATCCTTGTTCGATTAAGAAACTCAATCTTTGTCCGATGAAGAAATATTGTCTTTAATTAATTTAATCCTAATTTTGTTTGAATTTGCCAAATCGGAACTTTAAAAAATGCAAATTCATTTGTCGCATAAATGTTTTTCTTAAAAAAAAAAGAATTATTTTCTTTACATTTTCTTTCTCTTTTTTTTTTCATTTATCTTTTTATTATGCTAGTTATTCTTTTTTCTTTTTGGGTAATTGCATTTAAATTTTATTTTCCATAATTTAGATATCACTAAAATTGAATAATTTTAGATTCCGAGACTTTATTATTGTATCTATTACACATATAAATAGTTGAACATTTAAGACTTTCATAACATAAATATAATAATTATGATATATATTTTTTAGAATCTTTAATTTTTCTTCGACATTGTAGACCCACACTTTCTTTATCTAAATAATTTCTTTTTCTAGTTGAGATCTTAGTAAAGTATTAAATTGTAATAACTCTTACTATTGGTATACATTTTTTTAATCATAATGTATTTGATTATGGTTTAATATGATGATTTATATGATTAGTATAACACATACGTGGACCCGGTTGCTCAGTATTCATGTTAGGGACATTTTGGGATTTTTTAACATGGATGATTGGACCCCCATTTAGACGATCCGCCATATGGACGGTCATCTGGATGACAGAGACTTTTTCTACTAGGGTGGGTTTCCTATAACTTGCACCATGGCCGCCTAACCTACCTTCTTATCGTCCACCTAGGCCCCACCCATCCTTAGGACCACCATCCATCATAGCCCTACTCCTTACTTTCCCTCTCTTAGCCTTGGTAGCTATCAATTTGTTACAGGTATGTTGTGTCTATATATATGTATTTATAAGTGGGTTTGTTCCCCAATTGAGCTATTTATCTTCTTTCTCTTCCTTTTACTTTTTTTGCTTCCTTTTTTTTTTTTATCCAGTTTCTAGAATATTGTAAGGTGAGAGAATAGCAAGGAAATTACTCTTTATAATATATACATTCAGAGAGAGAGGATGTAGTTTGTACAGTTTGTTTGGGTGTGGGTTGTTTTCTTCATCTTTTCAATTCTTCTCCAATCTAAGTAATTCGAGGTAGGGATTATTTTTGTTTGATTGGTGTAATTCGTGTAATGAGTAGAGAATTTAAATTTTATAGAGATTTGTAGAGTTTTCTGGAGTTTTGTAGAGCTCCAAAACGAGCTTGGTATATCTTACTGAAATTACAAAGGTGGTTAATTGATAGTTGTTGATTCTAATTTGCTAAATTGAGGCTTCATTGTTCATATGGAATTTTCGAGGAAGATGATGGAACCGAAAATGAAATTGGATCATGGAATGGTAAACTAACAATATATAAGTTACCTATAACTTACATGAAGTGGAAATAAACTATGTTAGGTTTATTTTTGTAACTGGCAAATTAGTAAATGAAATAATGATTTAAACTTGTACTTTTAGGCATTTGGCTAAGATGTCAAAGGTATAGGTTTGAAGTATTTTTGGAAAGTTTCCTAATTCATACGAAGATTGGAAATATTTTAAGGAAAGTTTCCTAATGTTCAAGGAGATTGGAAAGTTTCCTAATGCGATTTTGGAAATAGGAATTATACAATCTTATGTAGGATTGGATTGCTTGAGTGCTCTATAAATAGAGACCTTCTCCTAGGGTTTCCACAGGCAAATACATGAGACAAAAAATCTACTACATTACTTCAAGAGTTTTTCTCATCACTTAGCCAAACAACTTCACACTTTGGTGTTCGTGATCTGTAAGGATTTGAAGATTAGTCTTTCGCTACTAAGGGTGCATCGTGGACTCGAGTAAAGCTTCAACATAAGGGATCGAGGGTCGATTGGGAACTTTAGGGTTGTAATTTTGTAACTCGACTTATCTAATGAAAAAAATTTGTGGTTTTTCCCAGTTTGGATTTTTCATGTTAAATCTATGCGTTATTTTATTTTTCCGCACTTGTTTATTTGGTTAATTGTTTGATACTTGTCACATCCTGGATCTCGTGACCTGAGGAGTGAGTAAATAACCATACAAACCATGTATTAATTACAATATCCTAATCAAAGCAATATAACCACCCTGAAGCAACAACAACAATAAATAACAATAGCATAATACAAACCAAGCCTTGGCTATTATCAGGCTACCATGCTTTAATAGATCCTATAAAATAAATAAATAGATCCACAAAATAAATAAACGTAGACCTTATGGTCTTTACAACTCAATTGAAATAAATATCCAAATTAAATAATATTACAGTCTCAAAAAAAAAAAAATTAAAACTTGAAAATGCAATATTTGCATGGCTTACGCAACTTTTAGTCTCACCAAGTGCTCACCTAATTCTTTAGATTAGCTTCTGTAATAAAGTCTATAGGGATGTGAGCACTAATTTACTTGTGGCCATGAAGCATACTAAAAGCATATATAATATGTAAAGCAATAACATGAAACACAACCATCATGTGTAAATCAACATATCCAACATAATCATAATACACATCATCAAACAAATATTATGATCGTCATATATGTGAATCATATTTCCCATAATCATCATAATATCTTAGTATACCCTAATCATTAATATAAATCTCGATATTAACTTCAGTTATTATCTTTTTTAATCTCATTATCATCAAACCTCAATTACATTTACATTTTCATTTAAATCTATGGCGTAGGTACAACCAATGTCGTATTTATGGGCCAACATCCAAAGGAATGACTAACCAAAATCCGTCATTGTTCAGGGCCACGATTGGCTACAATACACATCATGTTGTAAGCTATTAATCTATTGGCATGAATACCAATCCTTGCGCAGCTTTCAGGTCTTTCAATCTTAGGGTAATCTCTATATTATTCCTATTTTCCTAGTACCCTCTATTCTTATTCGATAATATCAACCACATTTTCACTTTATCTCATTTCATTCCCATTAACATTATCACATTCCTTTTTGTCATTTTATTCAACCAAGAAATAACTTATACCATCATAATCAACTAATTCAACAATCTCATCTCATTTCATTGTCACATTATCATATTATTATTATTTCATTCTAGCTTTTCTTCATCCTTTTAACATAATCTCAACTTATTTTAAATAAAAAATCACACAATTGTTATTAACAATGTTAGAACAATTCTATATGAAACATATATTAAGCATAGGATGTGACCACATAAGCTTAACATTAAAAGTAATACAAAACATGATTCTTGAGTAACTTGGATGCCATTGTGAGGGACCCGGGCGCTCGTCAAGGGGTTGGGTTTTGGAATATACAAGTTTTAAAACATGCTAACAAAATTTAGTATTTTGGACAAGGGTCACGGGTGCCTGATAGAAGGCATAGGTGCCCTACATGAGACAAGGGCACCCCATTAAGTGCATCAGCCCCTGTTTTGGTTCAATTCTGGTTTTTCTCTCTCCTAGCTTCAAACCATTTCAAACTCAGTGCATAACACAAAATCTCTATTTCTTCAAGTTCTTCATGGTCTTTAAGACTTCAATGATTCAATCAAAACAAGTTTTAACCCACAGATTCCTAACTATATTTCAAAACAATACTTCTAGGTTCTCTACATATCATATATGCCTTTTTAGAAGCTAGAATCCCTACTTTAAGCCTTAAACAAAGTAGAACTCAAAGGCAGTATACTTCTGGCTGCTCCTTCCTAACTTCAAGTAGATCGTATGGCCTAACCTTTGATCCTAACAATGAACTGATTACATAAAGATGTTTTATAGTAGTTTAATTTCATTCCTGTAGAACCAATTTAGTTTAGTTGAGGTTTGATGAATTTACCTTAACCCAACTTTTTCGACTTTCTTTCTGTACTCAGCCTTCTCTCCTAATTCCAAAACTTTCTCTCTCTCTTCCAATACACACATATATACATCTATAAATCTTAGGCTCTAAGAATGCTATAAGATACCTACTTCTTCTCCATGCAAACCCCTTCCTAGGTCTGGCCAAGGACGTGACAAAAGATGACTGTTGAGTGATTGAAAGAAAGAAAGAAAGTCTAAAACTTTACAGAGTATCATGGACACCCCATAATGGTCACAGACGCCCTACAAAGAGGCATCGGTGCCCACTGCACCCTTTTGTGCCAAAAAATGACTAAGTCTAGGAATTAAGTTCATTACCTTAAAAATTTCATCCTCGAAATTTATTATATATCATAATCTAAGAAAATAACTGCGGATATCGTTCCTATATCTCTAACTTACATTCCAAAGTGGACTCTTCAACACCGTGATGCTTCCACAATATTTGAACCAATGGAATCATTTTACCTTGAAGCACTTTGTCTCGATAATTTAAAATCTGAATCGATCTTATTTTGTATGTCACATCTGAATCTACTTCTATTTCAATCCAACCTAGCATATGAGTAGGATCTGGAATATATTTACGTAGCATAAAAGCATAGAATACCTTGTGTACTCCTGACAACTGCAATAGTAATGCCAATCGGTAAGCAAACTCTCGTACTCTTACTAAAATCTTAAATGGGCTGGTATATCTAGGAGATAACTTTTTTATTTATTTATTTTTTTTTGATACGAAGGAAACCTCTCGCCGGTGAACCGTCGCGAGTAAAACCTCCGGGCGAGCGCACCACCCCGCAAGACACGCCCACCGATAAGACCGAGCGCCTAGGAAGGGATTCGAACCCGAGACGTGGGAAGCATGCCCACTCTCCAAGCCGGCCCCTGCTCCACTGAGCTAACCCGTGCAACTTTTTTATTTGCCAATTCTAAACTGCCCCTTTTGTGGTGATACTTTCAAAAATACATGATCTTCCACTTGAAATTCCAAAGGTCTTCATCTTTGATCTGTAAACTCTTCTAACAACTACGTGTTATCTCCAACAAACCTAATAATCTTGACTTTTTCATTAGTTTCCTGAACCAATTCAGGTCCAATCATAGCTACTTCTTCAACTTGTGTCCAACAAACTGGTGATCAACATAGTCTACTACAATGCCTAAAATGGTGCCATCCCAATACTAGTTTGATAATTGTTATTATAAGTAAACTCCTCCACCAATGGAAAATGGTTTTCATAGCTACCTTTGAAATCCTAGCACACAAGCTTAAAGCATATCTTCTAGAATTTGAATCATTTGCTCAGATCATCCATCAATGTGGAGATGATAAGCTGTACTGAAACATAATTATGCTCCCATTGCTACCTAAAAATCCTACAAAAATTGGGAGATAAATTGTGAATCCCGGTCCTAAACAATAGATATCAATGTTCCATGTAACCTTACAAGTTCCTCAATATACAATAGGGGCTAATGAATCCATTGAATTTGTCATTTGCATGGGTAAGAAATTAGTCCACTTAGTCAAATGATCTACAATTACCCAAATGGCATCACAACCCCTTCTAGTCTTCGGAAACCCTAATACAAAATCTATGGTTATATTCACCCACTTCCATTTAAATATTGGCAATGACTGCAATAGTCTCGTTAGTCTCTGGTGTTTTACCTTCACTTGCTGACAAGTTAAGCACTTAATAATAAATTCTGCCATGTCTTTCTTCATTCCAACCCAGTAAAATTGCCGCTTCAAGTCATAGTACATCTTTATATCTCCTGGATGCACTGCTAAACGTGAATGATGGAATTCTCTCGTGACATTACCTCAAACTAACAACAGTATAGAGATCATTCCTTGATGCCTAACCGTGTTATCATCGTCCACCGTCTGACCTGGCATATCTACCAATCCTCATATCTTCACCCGAATGTCTTTAACTTCCTCATTTGTTCTTTGTGCTTTATTACTATACTGGCCAATGCTGGCTGAACGATAGATTGTATATAATACCACTCGCTCATTGTCCTCCCTAAGCTCCAAGTTAAATTTATTCAAACTTCCTATCATTTTCTAATTCCTTAACTGTAACACTGGCTATAGTATACCGAGTCTTTCTACTCAAGGCATCTACAACCACATTGGCTTTCCCTCGGATGATAGTCTAAGTCAAAGTCATAATCTTCCATATACTCTATCCATCTTCATTGCCTCAAGTTCAAGTCCTTCTAGGTGAAAATGTATTTTAAGCTCTTATGGTTTGAGAACACTTTAAACTTTTTACCATACAGGTAGTGTCTCTAACACTTCAAGGCAAAAATTATAACTGCCAATTCTAAGTCATGAATTGGATAATTCTGCTCATAAGTCTTCAATTGCCTCAAATCATAGGCCACAACTCTCCTATTCTACATGAAAACATAACCAAGCCTTTCCTGAGATGCGTCACAATACACTGAGTAACCTACTCTGCTCTTTGGAATGACTAATACTGATGTGGTTAGCCTCTTCTTAATCTCTTGGAATGATCTTTTACAAGCATCGTTCCATTCAAACTTTCTTTTCCAGGTCAACCTGGTCAGTGGAGCAAACAACTTGAAAAAATCAAGAACAAATATCCCGTGGTATTCTGGTAACCTTAGGAAACTATGAATCTCAAAAAGTATCTTTGATCTAGACCACTCCAGAGTAGCCTTAATCTTGGATAGATCTACTATCATATCTTCTTTAGAAACAATATGCTTAAGAAACTTCACTTCCTTGAGCCAGAATTTGAATCAACTCATCTTGGCATATAACTGATGATCTTTCAACCTTTGTAACATAAGCCTCAAATGTAGCTTATAATCCTCCTCTGACTTGGAATATACTAAGACACTATCTATAAACACCACTATGAACTTATCTACATAGTCTCTTAAGAATCTATTTGCTAAAACCATTAATATAGCTAGTGCATTTGTCAAGTCAAATGGCATAACCAACAACTTGTAGTGACCATACCAAGTTCTAAATGCTGTCTTTAGAATACCTTCTTCCCTTACTCTCAATTGATGATACCCAAACCTCAAATTAATCTTTGAAGATACAAATGATCCTTTCAACTTACTAAACAAATCATCTATTCTTGGTAGTGAGTAATTGTTCTTGATAGTCACCTTATTCAGTTTTCTGTAATCAATGCACATTCTTAAAGTTCCATCTTTGGTAGTTGCAAATAATGTCGGTGTACTTGGAAAGTTGACTCTGGTGAGTAAAAAAAAAAAAAGTCGATGTACCCTAGGTGAGGTACTCGACCTGATAAACCCCTTGGCTAATAACTCTTTCACTTGCTTCTTCAGTTCTTTAACTCTGCTAGCGCCAACCCGTATGGGGGGAATGAAAATAGACTCTGTGCCCAGAACCAAGTTAATACAAAACTTTACTTCATTCTCAGGTGGAAACCTAGAAATCTCCTCCGAAAACACTTCAAGAAATTCATATACCACTCTTGGGAACTCAGTCTTTTGCTCTTTTTATTCTTCTTCTATGATCATGCAAGCAAATAAACTGCATAAATCCATTTTCCTATGGCCATCCAAAAATGGCAAGTCTCACAATTCACACCGATCTGCTTCACACTGATTTGCAAAGAAATAAATCCAATCACCCTTAGGGGTGAACAAAGTCCCTTTACATTTATAATAGTCAATCATAGCTTGGTAGGATATAAGCTAGTTAATTCCAAGTATGACATTAATAACCTTCATCTCTAATATGATCAAATCAAACACCGAAAGAAAGTCTCGGCCATTTCGACCGCATCTAAATATTGCATCTAAACTAAACCCCAAGTGCAAAAGTGTGCGGTTTAGTTTTAACTCAGTGAGACCGAGGTCGAATCCACATGGATCTTTGAGATTGAACACTAGGGTTTTCTAAGTTCTTCTACCTACTGGTTTCATTTCAAAAATAGAAAAAGAAAATTGATTTTGGGTTTTGAAAAGTTTTGATTTACTAACTACTAAATAAATAAACTAAATTGCAATAATTAAATTAAACTAAAATGATAGCAATAACACTACGCATTCAAGATAATTTAAGATCTTGATCCGACCTACAAATCTAGGTGAATACCTTATTCTTGTGTTTAGATGTGATTATTATCTTGGTTTATAGCTCACGTTCAAGAAAAGTAAACTGGAAAGATTTCATCGTGAAAACTTCAATTTCCAAAGCACAGTTTTAAAATCACGTTTAAGATAAATTAAATTGGAAAAATATTATCTTGAAAACATTTTTTGGTCCAGAGCTCTTTTCTTTGATTTCAAAATACAAAGACAGTTTTAATCATGTAACATCATCAGGGATTTCAACGAAATATGAGCGAGGTTACACGTTTTTGAAGGCTTTGAAAATCAAAAGAGAAAGAAAACCAGAAAATATATCTAAATCTATTTCGTTTGTTTCTAAAGTATTAAGAAAGTTAAAATATTGTGTAGTTACTAGTGATTTCAAGGAAATATGATCAACTACACAAGTTTTCAAAGGTTTTGAAAACATTAGAAAGTAGATTTAGAGAATAAGAACCTTAACATGCAACTTTTACGTTACATGCTTGGATTCGATCACATCCAACGTTCAAATAAAGATGCACCCATCATTGATGGGTTGAATCAATAATGAAAATCTAATCTAACATGGATGAAATAATAAAACAATAAAAAAACAAGAAAGCGAAAAGAAAGCGAACTCTATTAATAAAATGCAAAATGAACTTACAATACGTTGAGGTATTCACAAACTTGATTCCATAAAATGAAAGCAAAAAATCTCTCTAAACTAACCTATACTAATGAAAAATTGAATATGAAAATAGAGAGAAGAATAGTCCCCTTTACGGCTGTCAAACCTACATATATATAGTGGAGAGAAAAAACCCAAAAAATATAGTTCATCCACGCAAATCAACCTACTGTGGTCTAGACCACCTGTGGGGGTGTCCGGACCGTAGTGTCTTTCATATTCACTTCGTGTTTTGCTTCTAACAACTTTCTGTTCTCAATTTTCCTTGCGATTTTGACCTTGAAAAGGATGGATTCAGGCTTTGGCTAAATATAAAAAGTTGCAGCTCTTTGAGTCTTCTTCACAACCTAAAAAGAATCAGGTTAATCAGAGTTGTGAGCAAAAAGATATGGCCAAAATACTGATAGGGTATTGTGCTAAATCATTTGAAGAATTCCAAATTATGCAACTTTGTAAGCTGATTTCGGGGTAGATGGAGAGTTCTTTTGGACTTAGACTCTTTATGAAAGTTGTAGCTAAGAAGGTGTACTTGATTTTTGGCTTTTGAATCACCTCAGTTGGACCCTGAAAGCTCAAGATATACTCCAAATCTTATGATGATTAGGATTTGTCTAGCTTTCTAGCCCCAACTTTAAGCAATTGTTCAAGGCCCAAACGAACTCAAATTTTGTCCTATAATACTTTCTAAAAGACTTAAGACGTCCACTATAACTTTGCTGAAGACCACTTTTAATTTCTAGAACTTCTCCTATGTCAAAATTGGGCGTGTATCTCGTTCCAAGCAGCTATTTTGGTGTATTTTCTACTAAAATCTGCATAAATGAACAAAATAACATAAATAAACAAAATTAAACTAAAATAAACCTATTAAAACATAAATTATTGGAATTAGCATAAAAATCAAGTTTTATGATTACACTTTTCAAGTGTAATCACACCCCCAACTTAACTATTGCTAGTCCCTAGCAATGAAAAGAATTCAAATCTTAGGACTAAATGGCATAAACAAAGCATTCTCAACTTATTTAATAAAAAACAAAGATAAGTAAAGACTCAAATAGAAAGGGAGGTCCATTTTCGTAGGAGACACACGGCCACACATAGTGCGTGAGGCAAGCCCTTTAAACCCCTAGGTTCCTCCTAGTGGACAAGTAAGGTCTCGTAAGGGTTTGCAGTGATGTTACCCACAAACATCTATGGCATGGTCTCAAGGTGTCAAAAAGTGATTAAGAATAAAAATGAATCAAGCTCAAGCCCAACAAGTCACAAAACCCAAATATCATGTGTAATTTCCAAGTGCTAAGCATAAATGCATGGACTATCAAAGTAGAAAGAGTATATGTGCAAAATTGTTTCATTCATTCAAGAAGGTTGCATGAGCATAAACGGAACTTGGTTTTGACTGCAAATACTCACAGGGTACCGCTCATAGAAAGGAATTCACTCATCAAGGGTTCACACACACCTATTAGCATATGATACTATCCTAGTTGCACATAACCCCAGAAATAAGTGAGTGAACTAAATTGAAGTTCAAAGTGGATAGCTTATAACCATTTTCCAATGCATGTGTAAGAGATCACACCACACAACCTACGCAAGACCACAACATGCACAATACAAAAGATGCTTGCTTAGAATCCACTAGGTCTTTATTTTGGTTGTAACTTGGCCAGGGGTAATGGTTAACAACGGAAGATATGGAAATCAAAGCACATGTCTTAGGATAAAGATGCTCAAGTGCGTACAAGTCCCAAAGTACCCATTTCCTTTCCAAACCCCAACAAAAAACTACAACAAGAAGCTTATCCACACTAAATACTACTCTTGAGACAATTACAAATATTGCAAATAATGTAAAAGTCCCATAATTTCATAAACAAAAGGAATGATAAAATTTTTTTTTTCTTTTTTCTCTTTTCTTTTTTCTTTTTTTTTGTTTTTGAAATAATGAAATATATATCAGCTGAATTCTCCACCCAATATTTTCTCTCAATATACTCTCAAAAGTTTCCATTCCTAACCCCCGTTCACATCATTGACATCAAGGCACTTTTGTAACCCAAGACATGTGAAGGTAAGGTTTAAAGTGTGTGAATAAGGTTAAGGAATATTATATGAGGTGGGAACCAAGAAAAAGTATATATATATATCACACACTTTATTTAAAGGTTTCAAGTTGGCTCCTAGGATAATTCATAACCAAAGAAGGATAAGAAGGGCCAAAATAGCAAAAAGGGCCTAGCATCATGTTCAAGGCTTGCACAACTCATAATGTGCCAAGTGAAACTCATGCAAGTGTGTGTGATACAATTGGTGCATTGAAAACCAAAGTGAAGAATAAAAGAATTATGATTATGTGCAACCCCTAAAAACAAAAGAATAATAGGCTCAAAAGCTCACCATTAGGGGTATAAGTCTCCACCTAGTCCAAGAATACTCAATTAACCAATGTTAAACAAAATCTACTCCTAAGCACATATGCTCTTTTCTATGATAGTAAAAAAAAATGCACAAGGTCATTACACAATCAACTTGAACTAAGTTTCTTATTAAAGTTTGAACAAAGCTCACTCATCACTCTCACTCAATTCCACAATTAACCAAACCATAAAGGGCTGACATATAGGTGCAAATGTGCTAAATTCATGTATTCAAACTTAAGGATGCTCAAAAATTTTAAAATTTTACAATTTTGGCATAAAAGGTCGTCATGCGAGCCTACCCCCCAACTTAAAATTCACATTGTCCTTAATGTGAGAATCATGAAGAATATGTGGGTCTGTAGTGTTCAAAGTGAGCATGATGATGATCATGACATAATAGCCACAAAAGGCACAAATAAGAATATAGCACAAATCAAACCAAGCATGCACCCACTATTCAAGCCGCTTAAGGCATCACCCAATACATCCCCCTAACTTAGATCCTATAGCACCCCCAACAACAATTATAAATATGAAATACCAATTTGGAAGTGCAAAACTAAATAAAAGGGAGAGGAAGAATATTACCTCAAGAGTTTCCTTATTTGGAGAAAATAAAAGAACTATACAAGAAAAATGTTAGAGTTAAAAGAAGATAAAAATAAAAGAAAACTAAAACAAGAAGAAAAGAGTTAATAGAAAGGTAAAATAAAAATAAAACAAAAGAAAAGATAAACTAACAATAAATCAAAAAATAAAGAGAGAAAAATTTAATCTACTATATATGCTAGTAATGATGAAAGGGTTATCCAATAGCCTTTCTATTTTTTTGGCTTTTTTTTTTTTTAACTTAAGGCATATCAATATCACCCCCCAACTTAGTCTCTAGTACTTCTCAACAATAGATAATATATCCATGAAGTACAAAAATTGAAGCACAAAATTAAATAAAGAAGGTAGTTGAGATATTACCTCACGCATTTTATTCTTTGAATCAAACTGTAATAACAGAAAAATAAAATTTCTACGAGAGAAAATATTAGAATAAACAAATAACAGTAAAATAAAATAAAATTAATTTTATCTAGGCAAAAAGAAATAAATAAAATCTAATCTACTAATATATAAGGGTTAATGCAAAAATATACTATCCAACTCCTAATCTCTCACAAGCCTCACCAAACGGTTTTAGGAATAAAATATTCTCCTTGGGTCCAGGAGATACCGAGAATGAGTGTGCTCCTAGTATAGAGATCATTGGAGAATGCATGGCTTTGTGAGGATCTTTGAACCACAAATATGGCCCAAAGTTATATGCATATGTGAACATGGAATGTGGTTGTGTGTTCTCTAGTATCTCCTCGACACCGAAGAAGTCAATGCAAGCTACCTTTTTGGTCTCCACCACTTTCGTACTTATGTGGTTAGTCTTGGTCAAAACATGTTCAGGTTTCTCAGTATGATTTTTAGTTGTAGTTAGGGCAAAAGAGGAAAGGTATGCTCCACTCTCACTCTCAGGCTTGTCTTTCAAACTCTCAAAGCATGATAAAGAAAATTCACTCTCACAGGAGTCCTGTGGAACTAAAGTAGGAACCCAATCATAATTAGAATCATACTTCTACTAAAATATAGGGGTCTCAACAAGTAAGTCATCAAGTGTACTAGCCACAATAGAAAAGATATATCAAAAGTGGTCTCAGTTAGTGGTGTGGTTGAACATGATAAAACCAAACTGACTGGCTTAATAGTGTGCTCCCCTGAACTTATGGCATAAATGCTCTTAGAATGAGTATTAGGACTTTCCAACGTCACCTGGATTGCCAGGGTGGGATGAGCTTCAAGCTCTATGATGGTATTGATTGGCATGTCCTCTAGACTCTCAATAAATGAAGTCTCATGTATGTTAAAGTCTGGTGGGAAGGAGTCAAACGGCTCATTCCCTTCATTATCTCAACCATTGTCTGAACAGTTGCTCCACTCAAAGTTTAAGGTTTTTGAATTAGGATCTTCTCGTGCAAGTAACAAAAAGGCCCTAGATTCTGCAATTTCAGTTTCAGTGAGTGGTTAGACATAAGGACACGCTGTGGACTCGAATAATGTATCATCTAATGTAGAGTCAATATGTGTGGAAGTCTCATGTGCACTAGAATTGACTTTTAAGCTAATTTCTTCCCTATGTTGAGTTTGTTCGCAGAGTGGGTCAACTTGTACATTGTTAGATTCAGTAGGCCAGTAATCTTGGGTCTCCTCAAACTGGCCCTCGGTGAATAGAATGCGGTTGGGACATGTAATATCTAAGTAATCGAGCTCCACACTTATTCCACTTTCTAAGGATGGATCATAAGGATCAAGTGAAGTAGGAGCAAGTGAGAAAGGATTCGTCTGGCTTTCAAGTGAATGAGATTCAAAACTAGGTTCAAAATTTTCTCGTGGCTTGGTGTGTTCATTGAGAAATTTAAAAAATGACCATGCCTCTTCTGGGGTAAGGTCAAGAAATTCCTTACCCAAGCTTTTATCAAATGCTCAGTGCAACTCATAAAGTAGAGCATTACAGAATATGCCTAAAATGTACCCTAATTCTAGTCCATGATTTGGGAAAGTTTCTAAAAGGTTTTTAAATTTTTCCCAGCATTTATAAAATACTTCACCCTTCTTGAAATAAAAATTTCTAATTTGAAAGTAGAAGGTGAAGTTTTAAAAATTGGGGAGAAAAGTTGTAATAAAATCATTTTGTAACTTTTCCCAAATATTAGTGGACCAAGTAGTAGCACGAATTCAATCATCGGCCATTTTACATAATGATAATGGAAAAAAATTATACTTAAATGTATCATCCATGTAGCCAATCGTGCAATAGAAACAAACTGACTCAAAATGTTCTAAATGAACTCTGGGTCCTAATGTTGGAATCTATAAAATTTAGGTAGTATAGAAAATTTTTTTAGGCAAAATCAATACCATAAATGCTGCCTAAATAACCAATGAGTGGGTGGGTGGTATTTGGTGAACTAGAATTAAAAGAAAAATAATCCATGTTCATGAATTCCCTTTAAAAAAAAAATAGTAAAAGAGTAAGCTAGAGTTATCCTAATGAAACAAAACTAAGTTCCTCGACAACGACACCAAAAACTTGACGGCATCTAAATATTGCGTCTAAACTAACCCGCAAGTGCAAGGGTGTGCAGTGTAGTTTTAACTCGGTGGGACTAAGGTCGAATCCACAGGAAACTTTAAGATTGAACATTAGGGTTTTCTAAGTTCTTCTACATATTGGTTTCATTTCAAAAACGGAAAAATAAAATTGATTTTGGGTTTTGAAAATTTTAATTTACTAACTACTAAATAAATAAATTAAATTGCAACAATTAAATTAAAATAAAATGAAAGTAACAATACTACGCATTCAAGATAATTTAAAATCTTGATTCAACCTACAAATCTGGGTGAATATCTTATTCTCATGTTTGGATATGATTATTATCTTGATTTACAGCTCACGTTTAGGAAAAGTAAACCGGAAAAATTTCATCATGAAAACTTTAATTTCCAAAGCATGGTTTTAAAATCACGTTTGTGATAAACAAAACCGAAAAGATATCATCTTGAAAACATTTTTTTGGTCCAGATCTCTTTTCTTTGATTTCAAAATACAAAGAAAGTTTTAATTATGTAACGTCATCAGGGATTTCAACGAAATATGATCGAGGTTATATATTTTTGAAGGCTTTGAAAATCAAAAGAGAAAGAAAACTAGAAGACACATCTAAATCTTTTTCGTTTGTTTCTAAAATATTAAGAAAGTTATAATCTTGTGTAATTACTAGTGATTTCAAGGAACTATGATTAACTACACAAGTTTTCGAAGGTTTTGAAAATATTAAAAAGTAGATTTAGAGAACAAAAACCCTAACATGCAACTTTTACATTACATGCTTGGATTCAATCACATCCAACATTCAAATAAAGATCCACCCATCATTGATGGGTTGAATCAATAATGAAAATCTAATCTAAAATGGATGAAATAATAAAATAGTAAATAAAAAGAGAAAGCGAAAAGAAAACGAACACCATTAATGAAGTGCAAAATGAACTTACAATACGTTGAAGTATTCATGAACTTGAATCCATAAAATGAAAGCAAAAAATCTCTCTAAACTAACCTAAACTAATGAAAAACTGAATCTAAAAATAGAGAGAAGAAAAGCCCCATTTACGGCTGTTAAAGCTACGTATATATAGTGGAGATGAAAAACCCTGAAAATATAGTTCATCCATGCAAATCAACCTGCTGTGGTCCGGACCACCTGTAGGAGTGTCCGGACCACGGTGTCCTTCATCTACTTCGTGTTTTGCTTCTGATAGTTTTCTGTTCTTAATTTTCAATGCAATTTTGACCTTGAAGATGATGGATTCAAGTTTCGGCTAAAACATAAAAGTTGTTGCCCTTTGAGTCTTCTTCACAACTCAAAAAGAATCAGGTCAATCAGAGTTGTAAGCAAAAAGATATGGCAAAAATACTAAGAGGGTGCCGTGCTAAATTATCTGAAGAATTTCGAATTGTGTAACTTTGTAAGCTAATTTCGGGGTAGATGGAGACTTCTTTTGGACTTGGACTCTTCATGAAAGTTGTAGCTAAGAATGTGTACTTGATTATTAGCTTTTGAATCACCTCTGTTGGACCCCAAAAGCTCAAGATATACTCCAAATCCTACTATGATTAGGATTTATCCAGCTTTCTAGCCTTGAATTTTAAGCAATTTTTCAAGGCCCAAGTGAACTCGAATTTTGACCCATAATAACTTTTTGAAAAGCTTGAGACATCCACTACAACTTTGTTGAGGACCACTTTTAATTTCTGAAACTCTTTCTACGTCAAAATTGGGCATGTTTCTCGTTCCAACAAGCTATTTTGGTGTATTTTCTACTAAAACCTGCATAAATGAACAAAATAACATAAATAAAAAAAATTAAACTAAAATAAATATATTAAAACATAAATTATCAGAATTAGCATAAAAATCAAGGTTTCTGATTACACCTTTCAAGTGTAATCACATTTATAGTATCCTCTAACCTTAATTCACATCCCTCACATACTTGTGTTAGTGAAGAAAATCCAGCTACAGGTGTCTCAACACATAATGGTAAAACTAATAGGCTAAGATCTACCCCCAAAAGGATGCAACAATAAATGAATGAGATGTTCCAGTATCTATGAGTACCGTGGCAGTAGATGAATAAATACGAAAAATATCTCTAGTGATCATAGACTCTGCTGGGCTACCCTTTGCTGTTTTAGAGCCCTACTATGCATTGTTCCCTGTAGAATATTCTTTTCTGATAATGTTACCGCTGTACTGACTAGGAAGACAATTGATGACTTCTCTAAAACGAATGAAATATCTATGTAATCCTCTCTCTTATACCACTCTGCATCTGTGGGTAAAACTACTGAATATGTCCCATTTGCTCTCCTTAATATGTCACATCCATAGCGAACTCTGCTCTCCTTAATCTATTTGCTTCTCATTAATCTTGCTGGTCCTATTTATCTCTTAATTCTAGGATACTTTAAACTCTTATGACTTAGCTGTCTGCAATTATAACAAGTAATCTATCTTTGAGAAATCCTATCTAATCTTCTGGATTGTGTGGGTGTTGCACTCCCATCGTGTGATGACTGAACTTGCGGAGTTGATGAAGTGCCTTTCAATCTTTCCTATTTCCACTTTCCTACTGTATCCTAAACTTTTACTATAACGACTTTCTTGAATGCTTCTAGGCTCATTGAGGTCCCTCTCAATGATCATTACCCTATTGATTAGGGGTTTATAATCCTTCAAACCTAGTAATACCATTCTATTTCTAAACACTAAATTAGTACCTACTTAAGTCTCTTACATTTTAAAGGAGTGGTGGACACAAGTTCTGGCATATACTTAGATAAATCAAAAAACTTCCTCGTATACTTCAATACTATTATATTCCCTTGTATTAAAATAGCAAATTTTTCCTTCTTTGCTTCTTTCAAGGATTGAGGAAAGAAATGGTCTCGGAACCTCTCCTTAAATCTCTCATAAGTGAATCCTACTGATCTTTTTGACTCTTTCACACTGGCCCACTGAGCTAATGCCTATCCCATTAACTAAAAAGTCGTCAAAGTAATACAAGTCAAATGATCAATAATCTTCATAGCCATTGGAATCTTCTGACACTCTTCTAAAAACTATTTAATTATGTTTGTATCTACTGTACCGTCATAAGTTGGATGCTTCATCCTCCTAAACCTCTTGTGGGCCCACTTGAGATCCTCCTACTATTACGGCCATAGTTGCTGCCAAATGCTATAAGATTTTTCTAGCATCTGCAGCTATAGGCTGTGGAACCTTGGGGGTCTGAGATTGTACTTCCTTATCCCCTGGAAGCCCTTGCTGAATGTTGGGTTATGCCTCAGCTGCGGTATTAAGGTGTGTCTTCTGTTCCTGCTAAATACGTGCATTAATCTCATCCTGATCTATTAGGGCATCTCTCTTTCCCCTACTTCTACCTCGATCTCTAACTCTCGTTTCACATGATGGTATCAATTAAATTCATAAGATCGAAATAAGGCATAATTTATTAATACAGTTATAACCATTACATCAGTTTTAGGGGTACGTCATATAGATTGAAGTTAAAAGAAAATCACAAGATAACAATGGTTTAAGATCCTTAGGACCCCTTCTGATTACCAGCACAAGGAATTCCATTTCTAAAAATTTTCTTTTACCTTCTAATCTCACAGATAAAGACAAAACCTGCGAGGGTGCCTCTTCTTGCCACAATAGGAATAAGTCTAGTAACAACGCCTTAGGCAATCTATGAGTATGTACCCTAACCTGTGGCACTTGCCACATGCTCTTCGTAAATCATCCCTTCTATTAAAACCCTCACCAGTCTTATAAGTATTGGTTCCCTGGGTGCTAGTATCTTAGCTACCTGTATTCTATGTTCTAGCCTCATTTAGATTTATTGCCGGATCAACTTGGGGAACTACTAGGATCAGAGACATGGTATGAACTACCATCATGGGATCTGGGTGTTGTGACGGGTAGGTGGTTGGATAAGGCACGGTGTACTAGTAATAATATGGAGTTAGGTAAGGAATTTGATAGAGTGTCCCATAATATGGTGCTACTGGCATGCATAAGGTTGATAACACCGGTGTCATCTCTGTCATGGTAACTGGTTCACTTTAGGGAAGGGACTTAGTTAAACATTCAGTTACTACTTTCACAAAGATATCTCATTAGGGAAAATTATGCCATCAATGGGCTAAGGTTTTACATTACTGCTTTCTCCTTTTTCCATTTTTATCTAAACCATTAAATTCCAAAATTAGGTCCAACTAAATATCAAGCATAACATTTCAACATGCAATATGAAATGAAAGACTCCTAATGTTCCTAGTTATTCTGACCTAGCCTCTGATACCAATCTACCATGTTCTAAATCTCGTGACTCGAAGGGTGAGTGAAAAACCATTTAAACCATGGACTAATTGCAATACCCTAATTAGATCAACATAACCACCTAGGAACAACACACATAATAGATAACAATAGTATAATATTACCAGGCTACCATGCTCTAATACTTTCCACAAAATAAACAACCATAGACCTTATTTCCTTTATAACCCAATCAAAATCAATCTCCAAATTAAATAATATTATAGTCTCAAATAAAAATTAAACTTATATAATTGAAAATGTAATATTTGCATAGCTTATACAACTTCTAGTCCCACCAAGTGCCTGCCGAATTCTTTAGATCAGCTCCTACAACAAAGTCTATAGGGACATGAGCATTAATGCACTTGTGCCCATAAAGCATAATAAAAGTATATATGATATGTAAAGTAGTAACATGAAACACAACTATCATATATAAATCAACATATCCAACATAATCATAATGCATCATCAAACAAATATCAAGATCATCATATATGTGAATCATATTTCCCATAATCATCATAATATCTCAGTAAATTCAATTACTGTAATCATCATCATAAATCTTAATCTTATTATCATCAAACCTCAATCACTTTCTCATTTTCATTTAAATCTACATGGTGGCTACAAGTGACGTCATATTTATAGACCAACGCCTAAGGGAATGGTTAACCAAAATTCATCGTCGTTCAAAGCCACGATTAGCCACAAAACACGTCATGTTGTAGGTTACTAACCTACCGTCATGAATACCAATACCTGTACAACTTTTGGTTCTTTTAACTCTTGGGTAATCTCTGTACCCTTCCTATTTTCCTAATACCTTCCATCCCCATCTCATAACATCAATCACATTTCCACTTTATCTTATTTCATTCCCATTAACATTATCAAATTCTTTTTTATCATTCTGTTCAACTAAGAAACAACTTATACCATCATAGTTAGCCAATTTAACAATCTCATGTCATTCCACTGTCACATTATCATATTATTGTTATTTCATTCTATTCACAATTCTATTTGATTAAGACTCTTATCTCAAAGTAGGTTTCCAATACATTTCATTCATAGTAGCAAACATTCCCTTTTACAAGCTTAATCCCATAGGTTTAAGATAATCAACCCTTAATCATTTTTAAGAGCTCATTTCCATTTTGAAATCCATACAATACATACAAACATATTCCTAACCCCTTCATAATCCTATGGTAGGAAGTCAAGTTAAGAAAAATCAGGAAAGGTGTTCTGGTCTCTGTGGGCGCCCCTCCAAAAGTGCATGGGCACCCCTGAGGGGTCATGGGCGCCCCACATAAGATCATGGGTGCCCCTCAAGGGCCATGGGCGCCCCACCAAAACCCATGGGCGCCCCTCTGTTGTCCAGAAAGTCACTTTGCTCCGGTTCAAGCTTTAAGCTATGTTTTTAGGTTCCAAACTTCACCCAATCCAATATCTAACCTAATACCTTATTTTCTTGAGTTGTCTAGGACCTAGAAGACTCCAAAAAGTCCATCAAAACAAATTTTAATCCATTCATTTCTTCAACACAAAAATCTTGCTCCAACATACATATATATACACACAACCATTCTTCCACACAAACTCCACTTCTAAGGTTTCTAAATCTTAAATAAATTTCATATAAGTGTTTACTAGCTCAAATACATCTCATATATGCTAAAATGAGACTAAAAATCCCTACCTTGAGTGGTAAAAAGATAGATCAACAAAGGGGTGCCTTGAGCTTCCAAACCCTCAAACTTTGATGAGGTCAATCTCCTCCCTCCTTGATCAAAACTAAAAATGAATAACATAGGAAGGTTTCTTAGGATTCTAATTTCAATCTTGTAAAAGGAATTTTAATTCTATAAAGATTTGGAAAACCTACCTTTGAAAACCCAACCGGTGGTCTTCTTCTTCTCCTTTACTCTTCTCTTGCTCTCAACCGAACCCTGTCTCTTCCTAGCCACTTCTCTCTCTCTCTCTCTTGCATCAAATCAATCTAAAATATATATATAACAATATTTTTAATCCCCAAACAGTAATCCTCAGGTCTCCCCTTATCCTTAGCTTGTCATAGGTGTCAATAGGGTTAAGTCTCGGCTGGAAAATGCAGAGGTCAACTTACTGTTGATTTTCTGCACAAGTGGGGCGCCCCTCATGGACCATGGGTGCCCGTCCTAGACCCATGGGCGCCCCTCTGCATGCCCCCGAGTCAAAATGTTGACTTTTGAGCTATTTTGCCAAATTCTTCCAAAATTCACACCCCCAAGTCATCTTTAATGACTAAACTTACTTAATTAACATACTAACATGCCCAAAACATGTTAAAACCATCAAATTATATTAACATGAAAATTTGGGGTATTACACTTTACCCCACCAATTTGTAACTCTTTCATAGATTAGTCGAATCAATAAGTCCGTCAACTGAGAAGTATCCTAAATAAAGCAATGGTAGTACCTGCCAAACTTATAAAACTTGGATATCAAACACAACTTCGGCCGAACTTAACTAATATGATTGAATCTTTTGGAAGATCCATTGCAATTACCCGACCACATATCACCTGACCCCAAACTTTATCTCGGACAAACCAAACCCATACTTACTATTCTTAATGCATAACCATTTAGTCAAATTACTAAAACTCGTAACCAATATGCTTTCTCAGTTACCTCAAGTTTAACAACCCATAATTTACTCAAAAGTACCATCCGCCATTAATGAGAATTTCCAATGCCCCCTCGGAAAAATACTATATTAATTAAAACTATAAGCCCACAAACGACTTGATTAAATTTTGAACTTCCAAAACTTAACTAGAATCATAGAGTGGGACACAATAGAAACACAAGACACACCTGACATAGAATCTAAGAAAAGTCAATATACCTTTAAGGAGATTAACCCCACTATTCCTTAAGAAACACGCCCATAATCTACAGATTACCTATTGAAAATAAGATTGAGACTTCTTCTCATTCAACATCAAACTAATAATCCAAACACAAGGTTTCCTAATACACTTAATATCATTAGTGGAGAAAAAAACTTTACCATTGCCTCATCTCAAATTTGAACTGCGGTATCATCAAATAAACAGTCGTCACTAATCCATAGTAGTGATCAATCACCACTTATCAAATTGGTAACTCATCCATTTCAAAATTTAAATCTCTATCATTGCCAGTACTACGTTAAAATCATTCTATAATTACATATCACTCAACCGTCAGATATGATCTCAATAAATCCTTGAGTCACTAATTTAGACTTTCTAGCCTCTTAAACTTCAAATTTAAAATTTTTTATTATATTCACTACCACATCTAGCCGTCATTCCAAATGTCAAAACTACTATTAAAGCATCTTTCAAATCTTATGCTTAGGCCCAACATACCACCACCGGTTACACCACTTGCTCACACATCAGCTTTACTTACCATTAGTTAAGGATGTTTATTAAATTTTTATATCTCTTACCAATAAGGTCACTGTACTAGCAACATTCTAGTTCCATCTACTTCCATTACCAATTATACCACAAAATATCAAAGAGTTCATTTTTAAAAATAAATAAATGTTGGTTATAACATATAAGCATGCAACATACAATCCCAGACTCCCACTGTCCCTTAGGTATTCTAACTTAGACTCTGGTACTAACCTATCCCGCCCCAGATCATGTGACCCGATGGGTGAGTGAATAATCATACATACTATACACATGTCACCAACATCTTGATTAGAGCCATTTAACCACCATGGAGCAATATACATGATACTAGCAATAATAGATTAAAATAATCTGGGTCTCGCTAAGATAGGCCACCATGCTCCAAACACAACCCATGTAAATAAGGAGGCATAGGCCTTATGGCCCTTATAACCCAATCGAAAAAAAACTCCAAATTTAAATAAATATTATAGTCCTAAATATTGATAAAATCCAAGTGATTAAAATGCAAATGTTTGCAGTAGCATATCAACTTCTAGTCTAATCAATGCTCACCTAAGACTCAAGTTCAAGACCTGCATCACAATCTGTAGGAACGTGAGCACTAACCACTTGTGCTTATGATGCATAATACCAACGTATATATTATGTAAAGCAATAATATAAACACAATCATCATAAAACATCATTGACGCTGAATATCAGGGTTTTTACCATAATTCTTAACAATAAATTCAATTTTATATTTCTTAATCTCATCATCATCAAATCATAATCATAGGCGAGTACAACCAACATTGTATTTAGTGCTCAACATTCAACAAAATGATAAATCAAAATTTGTCGTTGTTTAGGAAACAATTATTTAGAATACACGCCATGTTATGGGCTACTAACTTTCAGCATGAACATCAATCTCTGCACAAATTTTGAGACTTTCAACCCTATAATAATTTTTGTACCCTTCTTATTTTCAAGTACCCTCCATCCTCATATTTACAATCTCAATCTCATTTTATCATCTCTTTTCATAAATACTATCATAACTATTTTCATCATCATTAATGTCATTTTTAGAACCATTTATCATTAATAAGATTTTATCATAAACGATCCATCACACACAATATCATCTCATCATAACAAATTATCCTAACCATTGTCATCATCCTATAACAAGTCAATATTTCATCATCATCCACTGATAATATTATCTCGTACTAATTCACATTACAATGACTCATCATCATCTACAGTTTTCACCTTATCTATTTTTAATGTTATAACATGTTATTATCATCACTTTACTATCTCATGTAATTAAGGTTCAACTTATACAAACATACCAAATAAATTAGTAATCATGACTTATTCTTAATAACAAAATCTCAATTTATCATTTCATCTTTTTTCCACTTTTCTTATTCACATTTTATTCATGTTCTATCATTAATTATCACATGTTCCATAATATCGCAACCAAATCATCTATCATCTTATAATATCCAATACAACACAATCATATATATTATTCAAACAGATAAATTCTCATCTAACATGTTTTCAAGATTCATTATTATCTAAAGAATCATATTAGATCAAGCAAGTTCAAAATTCAAAAATTTATTTCAATTTATCATCAAAAAGGGCCAATTCAGACATTTTAGATCAAGGGCGATTGCCCCCGCAAAGAAAGGTCTTGAGCCCCCTACATAATGGGCTCCCTGCATAGAAAATTCCTGAGCATTTGGGGTTTGGGTAGTATGCTCAGGTCTGATGCTTTGTTTCTCCTACATCAGAGAATTATGTAAACTTAATACAAATTTGTCACGCCCCGGATCTCATGACCTAAGAGGTGAGTGACATATCATATTCTAATTGTCCATTACCCTAATTAAAGCCATTTATCATGTTGGAGCATACATCTATATTAACAATAATAAAAATAAATAAATATTAAGCCTTGGCCAACCAAGCATCATTGCTCCAATCATAACCCAAATAAATAAATAAATCTAGGTCTTATGGCCTTTACAATCCAATTCAAATAATCTCTAGACTTAAATAACTACTACAATCCCAAATAATTAAATTAAACTTAAGTAATCAAATGCAAGTATTTACCACAGCTTATGCAACTTCTAGTCCAGCCAAATGCCCACCTAAAACTTAATCTCAGAACTTGTAACATAGTCTGTAGGGACGTGAGTACTAATCTACTTGTGCCCACGAAACATAATAAATGTCTATATAATATGTAAAGTAATAACATGACGCAATTTATCACAAGTAAATCACTATCTCCAATATAATCATAACACATATCATGAACAAGTATCAGGATCATCATATATGCAAATAATATGTCTCAACATTATCATAATACATCATTAAAATCAAAAATCAAAATCATCAACATCATTCTCAACATTATAACCCATTATTATCTTTTTTAACATCATCATCATCATCATCATCAATCCCTAACTGCATTCCCAACATCGTTAAGTATCATAATCATCATCATAAATCTCAATATTAAGCTTAGTTATTATCTTTCTTAATCTCATCATTATCAAATTAAAATAACATTCTCATTTTCGTTTAAATTTATGAGGTGGGTATAATTAACGTCATCGTTCAGGGTCATGATTAGCCACAATATATGTCATCGTTAAGGGCCATAATTAGCCACAATACACATCGTCGTCAAGGGTCACGATTAAACACATTACACGTTATGTTGTAGGCTACTAACCTACAGACATGAATACCAATCACTGCACAGGTTTTGGATCTTTCAACACTAGGGTAATCTCTGTACACTTTTATTTTTCTATACCCTCCATCTTAATGTCTCAATATCAATCACATTTCTATTTCATCTCATTTCATTCATATTAACACGATCATGTTCTTTTCATCACTTCATTCATCTAAATAATAACTTATATCCACGTAAAAATCAATTTAATAACCTTAGCTCATCAAACTATCATATTAGCACAATCTTTATTCATATTAACATTTCATTATTCTAATAGCAATGTTTCATCTCATACTCAATCAAGGAGTAATGTAATTCATCATAACAATCAATTCAATTATCTTAACTTATCCAAATATCAAAAGAACATTTTCTTAGCATACTTTCAATTCATAATTAAAATTAATCAAACATCACATATTTCTCATTAAAAATGTTAGAACACCTAATATTAAACAAATATCAAGTGTGAGATAGGTATAAGTGAGTCTAACTTCAAAAGAAGAAAAAATTGTGATTCTAGAGTTCCCAAAGCACACCTTTACGCACCACGAGTGCTCGCACAAAGGGTCGGGGTGTCCCTCTGCACCTTCAGGCGCTTCTCTAGACCATTTCGTGCCAAATTTTGGGTAAGTCTGGAAATTTACACATTTCTTCCACAAAATCTCAACAATTAACATCCCTCATGACTATAATTGATTAAAATAACATATTATCATATCTACAAATTATTAAAAATCATCTAATAATATTAATGTAGAAGTCCTAGATATTACAAAATTTACACAAAATATGATAAAATCTATTAAAGGTTCTTACTCATAGCATAATTGAACTTCTAAACTTTAAATGAAATAATCAAGCTAAGTTTTCCTTAAACATAAACCTAGTTTCAAGCTTTTATTCATGTTCCTTCTCCTCAGTGTATACATATACATATATTCATATATCTTACATTTTCTTCCATTAACAACTTTTAAAATTTCCAGTAATCATGCAAACAATACTCAAGCTAAATCTACATATCATATATGTGAGTAAGAAGTATTGAATCCTTACCTCAAGTAAAGAAATTGAAAAAGCATTAATATGAAAAAGAACAGTGACTTAACTGGCAAACCCTAAAAAACTTCTACATACCATACGTTCAAACTGTTAGTTCTAACATCAAGATTTTTACATCATTGTGCTCCGATTGGATTTAATTTCATTTTGGAAAGTTTAATTTAAAAATGGCAGAGGTTTGGTAAACTTACTATTGGTCGTTGCTCATTGGCTCTCTCAGTCCCATTTTTCTCTTTCTCTGACTAACCGAACAAATATACATACACAATACACACACATATATATATACAAAATGCTATCTTGGGGGCAAAGTATGCTATAGTGGCCTACCCTCTTCCCTCTCCTACAGCCTCTTTCATCATAGCCTAAGAAAGTTGAAATGGAAACGATAGACCAAAGCAAATTAAACTGACAGACCTGGGTGGCTGATATCATCCTTGGTCAGGCACATGACCCTTCTTGGACATATGCCTGGGAGGTGCCCTTGTGTACTTAAGACCCTCCCTCTTGGGCCCATTTTGGCATTTTGAACATTTTAGGCCCAAAATTTTCCAACCCAATATCTTTTAGGGTATAAACCAAGCCCAATATTCTCAAATCCAGTTCAAATAAATTCTATTTACCTTCTATTTCATTGTCATATATCCAAATTTACAAAACTATAAAAATTAGAATTTTTGGGTCATCACATATATTTTTTCTCTAGATAGCACGAGTAGTCTTTTTTACTAGTATAGATATACCTACATCATTTGTGGTTTTGATTTTGCACACCTGCACCTTATAAGTTTTATAAATGCACATTTTGATCTCTTAAGATTTATATTACATTTACTCAAATACTCTCTGTTAGATTTTCTATCTAAAAAGTAATAGTTGATTAATTTAATACTATAAAATTACTTTTATACCATTAATATTAATAGAAAAATGCTTGAAAATAGAAAGATCACACATTAAAGAGGAATTTCTTTTTATCAAGGGTTTTCCACTAGGTTGGAAGTTGGCTAGTGGTAAGACAATTTTCTATATTGGCGAATCCAGGAGTACTGGGAGGTTCTTAGGCATGATAATTTGAAATTTGAAATTTCTTAAATTGACTTACTCAAAATCAGGTTAATATTAGAGTTCTCATAACCTAATTATTGCTAGTTCAAGAATAAGAATTGTAGTAGAAAAACAATTTTAAAACAATTTCAAACCAAGATCTTAATTTTAAGTGTCATTGATTCTAAGAACAATGAATTAGTTATTCACCTTTGCAAGACTTTGTTGCACACCTTGAATAGTTAGAGATGATTTGTTTTTGATCTTCAAATAAGCTCCAAAGTCTTTTTCTTTTATCACACTAGGATGAAGGGGATGAGTTGTAGGACTCCAACAAACACTCTAACTTCTCTTTTTCTAGCTAGTTGAATTTCAAGAGAACAAAAAGCATCAAGCTAGTTGGCCCCTTCTAGTAGTGTCTTTATATAGATCCACACTTCTTTATGTGCAACGAAGAGATCTCTAGGTTTTACCTTTTCCAAGCTAACAAGAGTTCATCTAATTGTACATCAGCCCTTAATAAATAAAACAATCCTTGAAACTAACATCAACTCTACTAAATGATGATAATTGAACTCTTAGGGAAATTATGACGAAGCCACTATACTATTAATTTCCATAAAAGACAAATTCCCACAAATCGGTAATTGTAAATAAACGTTAAGTTAGCAAACTGTTTAATTTTATTCACATCTTTAACCTTAACAGATCAATCTGATAAATTTTGATCACTAACTATTTATTTCTTAAAAGACTCCCTTTCAAAATAAATAATACTGTGTCAATAATATTAAATATATAGAGAAGAACTCATCATGCCTCAAGTGATCAAGGATTGAGACCTTTTCTCAGTTGAGTGTGGTAACTATATAAGCCCCAATAATGTATGTTTGAGATATCGAGATATTGACTGTATAGAAGTCTCGCTCATTGATAATTAGGTTTGTTAATAGGTTAGTTCTGGATCAGATCCAATGGATCTAAAAGAAGTAAGATCCGATCTAGATCCAAAAGTGATCGAATCCAAAAGTAGTTGGTCTGATCTTATAAGATCCAAATTTGATCCATATACTCGAATTTGACCTATTTTAAAAAATAAAAGTAATTTTTTTATTTTTTTCTTTAAACCATTATTTCATAAAAATAAATATATATATATATTCAAATATATATATATATATATATATTTCATTAATCTCACTAGTTGCTATTATATATACTTCTATAAAAGGTATACTTCTAAAAAAATATATACCATTGAAATTTTATTGCCTTACTCAATGTTTTTAAAATTAGCTTATACAATCATTTTAATTAACAATTTTTTAACATTGCCAATTCCAAATGCTTAACTACTCCAAATACTACATTTACGATTGCAACATGCTATTTCGTCTTACGATTAGAAGCTGACATATATATACATGTTGACGATAAAGAAGAACCCACAAATAAAAACTATCATCCCAGCCACATGAAAGTTTGAAACATTTCACATCATAGCCTTATATTTAACATAATATTATAATGTATTGATTGACACATTTTATATGACACGTGAAATATAAGTTCCTCTATTCATCATTTGTGAGGTATTTAGAATAACAGGTCTAGCGAATCAATCTGAACCCAAATTCATTAATCATTGACCTAATAGATCAAGATATGTTGGGTCACGAATCGAATTTGTTGGATATAGTTTAATATTATTAGATCTAGCCTAGGGCGGATATGGACCAAATTCAAGCCAATGATAGGCTTACTGATAAGTTAAAGCATACATTATCAAAAACTTATGTTCTCCAATCTCTTAGGGTTAGGATTCGCTTTACAATTAATAATTGTGTAGGAAGTGATATAATCACTAATAATTGTGATAATATATTCTTACTCATAATCCAATTTAGTGTACTCCAAGCACACTGACATGTTGATATTGAGATACCACCTAAATGGTTGAGATAAACTATTCTATAAATAGAGATCATTGTGTTATAGCTATTCAAGTAAGTTGACCAATCTCATTGTGACAATCAACTAAAAGTGGAAAACACAAGTAACTGGTGAAATCATCTTTCTTTATATATGATCACACACATACACAGGTTCTAACTTAAATGTGTTCCCATAGTCTTGGAATATCTCATGCATCTATATAATTGCTATTAACAATAAAAATGCAAGAATTTTTATTTAATAATTTATAAAATGTACAACCAATATGGCTTGTAGGGCATACACAATTTAACAATTATGATTGTCTGAAAATTGTTATGCAGGAACAAGATAAGATGGTCATAGACCTCCTATTTTCTTTGAATTAATCTTAAAGAACATATATCAGATGACTTGTCTTGTCTTGTCATTTTTGACCATGAATAATTTGATTGTGGTCCCCGGTCGAATTTCGGGTGTTTCTATCAGTATGTGTGTTAGGTATTGTTAATTTTCGACTTGCATTTTCATGGTGCTTCCCATAATTTAATCTAATCTTGTCAAGATGGGGGTTACATCAGGAAATATGTTTTTGATGTCTCTATAAAATTTGAGATCATTCTGACAAAATCTGAGGGTCCAATTTGTGTCTGAAATATCAGTAACTCTACTTTTGTTGATTGGAGTTAATTTGATTCTGTAGCCCCAAATGACCTCAAGAAGCATTTCTTGACCAGTCTGAGCCTAATTCCATATTTTCTAACTTATCCTTTATGATTCTGTAACTTTTTATAATTTTTTGAATTGAACTACTGGGTCTGAAAAATGCCGTTCTTCAATGTGTCAGTAAATGCTGTTTTTGACTTTTGGCTTGAATTGACATTTGAATTTTTATTCTGGCCATTTTCTTAATGTGAAAGTATTCAGTATGATGTTTTTAGTGTCACTGTACAATTTTGTAAGATTCTAACTTGATTTGGACCTACAATTTATTCTTGCCTTCTTGTACGGGACATAATCGTCATTTTTGTCAAATAATTATTTACATTGAATTTGGGCAAATTGATATATCAAATACTTGAGAAGAATTATGAAAATATTCTGAAGCTATATATAATTTAATGTGCAAAAAATTGTGTAATAGAATGAGCTATAATTTAATGTGAAAAAAAATATGTACTAGAATGAATTTTAGAATTGCACAAAATGTTGATTATGCAATTGTTTCTATCTTGACAGGAAAAAAAAAAAAAAAAACTTCGACTATTAACATGGTGCATTTTGTAAATGTAATATTTTCTTCGAGTTTTAAGAGAGAATGAGAAGAAAAGAAATTACACAATTTTTTCTAAAATCAATATAAAAAAAATGACTATTAATGTGGTGTGCTGAGCAAATTTAAGAGGCATTTGGAGTTCTGAAAAAATAAAAAAATAAAAAAATTAGTATTAAGACAATGTAAAAGTGATACATTGGTAAATTTTGACCAAAAGAAATTAAAATATTTTTGAAATTTTTTGAAGTTTGTTTTAGAAAATTTTAAATCTCCATACGGATTATTAAGGGGTTATTTGGTTTGTTTTTCTATTTTTTATTTTTTATTTTTGTTTTTTATTTTCTATTTTAACTCATTTTTTATTTTGTACTTTTGAAAATAAGAAAAACTACTCAAATTTCATTTGATTACTTGTGTTTTCAAAATTTGTTTTCGAAAACTGAAAATTAAAAATGAATTTACATATGAAATAAAAAACGGTAAAAAATCGTTTTGAAAGTTTTTAGCAAAAATAAAAAAAATTTAAAATAAAAAAAATAAAATATTTTTTATTTTCTCATTTTAAAATTTTTAACACGTAAAATAAAAATCAAAACTAGGAAAGTAAACGAACTAAATTTTGAGGGCATTAAAGAGATTTTGATTTTTAATATTTTCTCCGGGTTGCAAGGAGAAGTAGGAGAAGAAAAGAAACGGGCCTCCCCAAGTGCTTTTGGACTCCCTGCTTCCTTCATTGGTCTCTCCAATGGAGAAACTGAGAATTCTGGTGAACGAAATTGCCCAAACACCGTCCTCCCAAAGAGTATCCAACCTCTCTACTCTCCAACTCTCTCTCATTCCTCTCCTCTCCTTCGTTTCCTCTCTCTACAAAGTTGCTCTCTTCCTCCGCCACCGTCTCTACCACTTGGGTCTCCTCCGTCAACACCGGTAAAGTCAATATTCTTCAGTGTTCTCCGTTTGTCTTCGGTTTTCTTTCTTTCCCTAGATTTTCACAGGAACCAAACAGAAAGTGATTTCCTTTCTACGTTTCTCTGCAAACGTATGTTGCCATATGTTCGATTAAGCCTTTTGTTCTTGCTGCATTTTGTCATTGAAGGTTGCCAGTGCCGGTGATCAGCGTTGGGAATTTGACGTGGGGTGGAAATGGGAAAACTCCAATGGTTGAGTTCGTCGCTCGCTGGTTATCTGATTCTGGAATTTCGCCTCTCATTCTTACAAGAGTACCCACTTTATTTCACTGATTCCTTTTGTGTTACTTTGGGTTTGGGTAGGAGGGTTTTTTTTTTCCCAATTTAATGTTCATTCAATGTATTTTTTTTATTGGATGATTTGATTTGATTTGACTTGGTTTTATGGCAATGATGATTTTGAAATTTGGTTTCTTCATAGCAATTTGATTTCACTGGTTTTAGGCTTTCGGATGATCTATTGGAGATGTTTTTTTAAATTCCTGAAAGAGATCGTTTGATGTACCTCCAGCAGTTCAGTAGTTTTTACATTTTGTCAAGTAAATAGACACTGATTATCTCTCGTTAAGATTATGGGTCCTTCATGAGCTCAGCCAGCAGTTTCAGCTTGAAAATTAAGCCGAAATTGAGAATTTGAGTTCGAGTATTGAAAATGTACAAAATGGAGCTGTGAATAAATTTACAAGTGGATAAAAGTATGCTTAATGTGGTTGAATAAAGTGGCTAATTTAATTGAGTGATTGTAAACATATTAATCAGAATTTGGGAGTCTAGAGTTACTTGCGCAACCATCTAAGTTATATAAGCTTCCTTCTGGGTTAAGTTATGTAAATTAGTGATTCATAGGAGAACTGAGAGGCTTTACTGCGAGATGAATGGGAAATAAGTCATGGCTGAAACGAATTTTCAATTGAATTGTAAATATCGTCATTGGACTAATTAAATAAGAAAGTCCTTACTGTTAATAACTTAGAGCTAAACTGTAGTCCAAGTTTGAATTAGGTGATTTTATTGCTGGTGAATTAAGTTCATTTTTGCATCAGGGATATGGTGGTGGGGATGAAGCTAATATGCTCCAGAGGCATCTTTTTGGAACATCTGTTAAGATTGGTGTGGGTGCAAATCGAGCTGCTACTGCTTCGTGTTTTCTTGAAAGGCATGGTTACATTCATCCTCGTACTGGTTCATGCATCAACAGTTGCCGTTCTGACCAAGAAGCAGGAAGTGATTCAAAGTTGGGAAAAATAGGGGCAGCAATTTTAGATGATGGTATGCAGGTAAATAAAGTCTTATTTCTTTCTTTTTAAACCTCACAATTGTGATGCATTTTTTGTTGCATATTGGAACAATTTCTATTGCAAGTTTTCTCACCTTGCCCTTTGGCACAGACTTAATACTTTGTGATCTTTGTCTATATGCATTGAAAGACAGCATTTGAGCTTGTGGCGTGATGTGGAGATTGTAATGGTAAATGGGATGATGCCATGGGGAAATCAGCGGTTACTTCCACTTGGACCATTAAGGGAACCTTTGACTGCACTCTGCCGAGCAGATGTTGTTGTTATCCATCATTCTGACATGGTAATGTACTCTTATCTAATGTGATGCATGTCTTCTGGCATGTAGTATTGTTTCCTTTATTTGTGTGAATTCATGTACAGTTGTAGACTGATTATTTTGCCTGTATTCTTCCAGGCGTCAGACCAGAATATAAATGCCATTGAGTCTGTAGCGCGAAAACTCAAATATTCTGTTCCTATTTTCTTCACCAGAATGGCTCCTTCGTACTTTTTTAAAGTGGGAAACACTTTCTGTCAATTGCCTCTGAGGACTGTATATAACATGGTTGTATTATGTTTTTCTGCAATTGGTTTTGCAAATGCCTTTGTGCAGGGAATTGAAAGGGTATTTTTCTTTTCTCTCTGTTTGCTTCCCCTTCCCTCCTTTAGCATTTCTCGTCTCAAGAATATTCGTAGAATGGAATAAATTTTGGGCACCATCCATTAATTTTTCCTGCTTTTGTTTCTTATTGGTTGGTGCAGATGGGGCCATTGCATGTGGATCAATTAGACTTCAGTGATCACCATGTATTTCAAGTTAAGGTAAATTTGTTCACTCCCTGATATGCACTATCTTACTTACAAGGCCAGAAACATAAGCCTTGTATCTTCTTGCCATGGATTTACTTTTGCAGTGGCATGTGATATTACTTTTGCAATGGCTTCCTCCCCCCCCCCCACCCCCTTTTTTTTTCTGCGATCAAACTTGATTCAGTTGCAGATTCTATATGCGAGTTTCTGATTCTTTTTTGTGGTTGTTAATCAACTTAGGATATGGAAATGATTAGCACGAGACTTAAAAAACTTCAGGCCACGTTTGGCTGCAAGCCAATTGTTGTTGTCACAGAAAAGGTGAGTAAAACTTGGATAAAGCTGCATCCTTTAAGGACATCCATGAACATTGTTTGCTATATTGTTTTCAAGTATAACACTGAACAAAATTAGGAATATTGACCTCTCACTGCAGTTTGGCACATTATCTCTAGACCCATTTAATTAATTCTCAGTTGACTGTATTATCCATGGTTTTTCATTTGTTCTTACCAGGATTATGATCGAGACCCAGAGATCCTCAAACATTTGGATCCTTATGAAGTGTTGGTTCTGTGTTCCAAATTGCAAATTGTCCCTCATAAAGGGCGCACTGAAGACAGCTACAAGGCGTTACTGAGACAGATTATGGAAGCAAAAGTTACTGGGCTTAAAACATAAGGTTTGATATTTCATGGTGACAGTGCGGTTCTCAGCATGCAGAGTGCTGAGAGTGGGGTGGTCGGAAATGAATGCCATACGCTTAGGGTTTGGATGGTGAAGAAATAAGAGGACATAGAGCTAGGAGCCCATCACAAATGTTAAAGTCAAGCCAAATTGGCTGGAAGATTGAGCAAGCCAAGCCTATATAGGTTGTCAAGTATTATTTGAGTTGATGAGGACAAAATAAATCACATATTTTGATGGTTGGTCCTTGGTTTTCATTGTTTCTTACATTTACTTGGTAAGTACACTTTAATTGGAGCTGTGTTGCAGCTTCCTGGAAATAGATTTGTCATGTCTTTATCTTTTCATTGCCTGCACGCCTGCGGTTTGTGTTAGCAGGATGCAATTATTATATATTGACGCTCTTTCTATCTTACCCAGATGGAATTTTTATTATTACTTGGTAGGTTACATGTGCAAACGTGCATGTTTTTTGTTTTAAATTATTTTTTTTGACGGAAACAAAAACGTCATATTATTGGATTTAAAATATGGGATGCACAAAAAAATTGAACAAACCGAAAATTGAACCAATTTGATCACTTTGATTTGGTTGGTTCAAGTTTACATCAAAATCGGTTCTGTTTTTTGTTAAAAAATTAATAATCCGACATTGTTGGTTAGGTTCTTGGGTTAGTGGACAAAAGAACCGAATCGAAACGGAACAAAAAATAATTCAATCTAAACTAATGTAAAAAATATAATAAATAATATTATGTATATTATAATATATATAATTTTATATTAATGCATAATACATTATTTATTTAGATGTTTAGAAATCAAAAATAAACAAACCAATTCAACTTGAAAACCAATATGACCTAACCCGATTTAGGTTAACTTGAAAATTGAGATTTAACTCGATATTTTTAGTTTGATTAGGTTTAGTTTCAACTTGAAATTGGATCGGTTTCGGGTTTAAATTTTTGAAAATAAATTGAGTCAGTTCTTGGTTAAACATGAATCTGGACCAAATCGACCCATGCAAACCCCTAATAAAATCGTCGACTTCCACTACATGCTTAGCTTTTACATATGCTACATTCACTAAACTCTTAAGTACTTTTCTAATACAACATGCATGATATAATTCAACTAGCATAATACCTGTGCAAGGCACAGTTACTTTCCTCTCTCCTAACTTCCCCCCCCCCACCCCAACTCGAGCCTCCCTTTCCCCCTTTCATGTAAAACAAACATACCATCAACAGTCATTCCTTATTATATAGATAGTACTTAACAAATCTTAAAAATACATTCTTAACCTTCCACTTATAAGAATTCACATTCTGAAGATAACTAACTATTAATAAACAATAAGTTAATACTAAAATCTTCTTAAACTTTAACTTATTAGCCTAGTCCATAACTTTTAGAAGAGCTAGTGCTTTTGTCATTAAAGCCAAGGATGCATTGATAGTTTCTACTTTTACCATTAGTTCTTATCGTCTGAATCCTTAGCTACCCACACCACAGCCGCATTTTCACTACTTGCCCTCCATACACCATCAATGGCGATAATAACTTCATAGGATCAATTCGGTTTTACATTGTCATTTGTAAATAAAACCTTCTCCGTCGTTGTATTACTATTTCTCTTGCCATCTATTTTCTCATCTTCAAAACTTTTACTTGCAAAATCAAATTCAACAGAATTAATCATATTAGTAAAAATTTTAGTCATAGAAATAATTGTCCACAGATCTCTTCTCGTCTTATTGAAAATTCTATCTTCTATAGCTATCCAAAGAGCACATAAAATGGAAATTAGCCATTTTATTATCTCATCTTCCATTCCTTTAGCCATCAACTCTTTAACCCATCCTCCAATGTTCAAAATACCAAAATCTAATGTTTTAACCCCTTGCCAAAATCCAACGTTCTGACCCCTAAAGATGAATCAAACTAGACTAACCTAGCAAAATTACATTCCCAAAATAAATGAATCAAATTCGCCTATTCCTTATCACGCAAAACACACTTATCATCAAACAATTGTTCCCCTTGTAATTAAATTATCTCTTAAATGGAGAATATTGTGAATAACTTTTCATAAGAAGAATTTCCATTTATTTGGAATCTTCAACTTCCATAAATATCTTTTCATAAGAAGAATTTCCATTTATTTGGAATCTTCAACTTCCATAAATATCTCTAATAGTTCCTGTCCATAACCTTACCCTCCCTTAATAAAATCTCTCAATGTCACGCCCTGGGTCTCGATAAACTGGGGACGTGAGCTAATGTAAACCCACTACACATAATTATATCACATAACAACATTATCACAGAATCTTGTATCAATCAGAGTTGAAACACAACTTGAATATATTATAACTAAAAGGATAATACAAAATTAGTTACAATCATCATTGGGTGTAATGCTCCAACATATAAATAGAACCCATCAAAGTAGTATAATAAATACAACTTGCCACTATATTAAGAGTACAAAAGAATAATATAAATCTCATAACTGAGGTATCAAAATACATAAGCTACTAATCAAAGGATGGAATAAAAGGACAATTTAAGTCCCCTAATCAAAATTCTCTTCTGGTAGGTTCATTTCAGAACCTGTAATTATAATTGTAGGAATGAGCACTAGTTCACGTGTGTCCATCATAAAAGGAAGCATACAATACATGTCGTAGTATAGTACTACGTGAAGATGCAAATCTTATGAATTAAACATAAAGTAATCAATGTCTCAACATATCATATCATCATATTAAAATCATATAATTATATCAATCAAGCATATACTAAAATTTTCTTATCATATATTATCATTATCGATTTCATTACCATTTTCTTATTGAGTCTTATGTCCAGCTATCATCTTAAACTTATAACATTACAACATCATCAAATCACATCAACCGTCTTAATACTACATATAAAGAATATACACAGCAACATCAATACTTAACACCAAGACTTAGCCCCAACTCTCACATATAAACACACACACCAACACGCAATACTTGATACCTAGACTCAACTCCAACTTAAACACACAAAAAACATATAAGATAGGTACTCTTCTATGCGAAGATAGTCTAAACATACCATCGTAGGTGTCTATGCTATGAAGGTAATCAAACACACCATCATAGGTGTTTGCACCGCAAAGGCAATCCAAATGTACTATCATAGGTTTTTGCATTGCGAAAGCACCATAGGTATCTGCACTATGAAGGAAATTAAATACACCATTGTAGGTGTTTACATTATTAAGGCAATCAAATACACCATCGTAGGTGTCTGTGTTGCGAAGGCAATTCAATCGTAGGTATCGACGCCGCAAATTAATCTAATACGCCTTGTGGGTTACTAGCCCACTGGAAATAATAGCCAACCTTGCACAAGTTAGGGGACTTTCAACCCCAAACATGCAAACCCGTATTTTAATAGTATTTTCCTGACCCAAAATCAACACGCACACACACACATACACACACCCCACACATACCATCCAATACATCACCACATCACAACATCAAATACAACCTCACAATCATAATCCATCATTAACAGAACATCATAGTCCAAATCATCTCATCATATTATTATCACCAATGCCTTTATCATTGTTCAATATTTCATAACTAATAAACTTAATAGGTTCATTTTCATATCTCATTCCATTATGAAGCCATATATCAAAGTATCCTTTTTGAAATCACCATGTACTTTTCCTTTAAAACTCTGAGTTCTTATATCCGTACAAAAGAATCCTTTGTATCATTATCGATTTTTTTTTTGAAAAATTCTTTTCAAAAATCATTTTTAAACAATCTTTTCTGAAAACTTTATTAAATTAAAATCATTTTAAAGTTCAAACACAATTTCTTTGTTAAAACATTTCAAGTAATCAAGTACCTTTAATCTTATTTAAATTATTCGTCCTTAGAAATGATTGCAAAAATTAGTAGTCACACCTTTAGACAAAATCACTTTCTTTTTATTTAAGAAATTTCAAGAAAATAATCATCTAGGTGCAGCAAAAAAAAAAAAAAAAAAGGTGCATATAGACTAACCCAGGCTTATGAACATATGTGGGTACACAAGGAAGTCTAGGCACACGGGCATATCTGTTTAGTCAAACAGACCCTCCTCCACCAAAAATCGATTTTATGCTTTATTTTTGGTTTTTTTCAATTCCAACTTAGTTTCTTTTGGTTTAGATCTAGTGTTATCCATATTTATACTTGTTTTTAATTGTTAATTGTATATAAACATAACTGCAACATCAATTTATCAATCAAATCAAGTTTTCAATACTAATTAGTTTTACTGTTCATTGTCTTCTTCTTTAGTTCATCAACATATATATACATAACAATATCAAATCCTCAATCAAGCATAATTGATGGAATACATCAATCCAGAATATGCTACAAACATAAATATACTAAACAAAATAAGAGAACATGCAACACCCACTATAAAAAAAATGAGCATTAGCGATTGCCAAAAGTGATTGCAAAAAGTGCTTAAATTGTTGCTAATACCCTTTTGCGATTGCCAATGGTTGGCCGCCAAATGTTCGTCGCTAATGACAATTAGTGACCCCTTAAGCAAGTGCCAGCTGTTTGATTTTTTGATATTATTAGCGATTGCCTCAAAACTTTTAGTGACTACTATGGTAGCTGCCAAAGGTGGCTTTTAGCGATGGTTTATGGCAGTCGCTAATAGTTTTTAAAACTTTTTATTTTACCTTTAGTGATGGCTTATGATGGTTACTAATACTATTTTTTTTTTTAATTTTCTCCAATCCCGTGCTTGTACCTGTATTACCTGTATTGTAAAATTTTATAAAACTAAATAATAAACATAAAAAAAAAAAAAAACTAATAACAAAGTTCTAATTTATATTAATAAAATTATAATGTTTTGAATTAGAATTAAGAAGTCTAATATAATTTCAAAGGGAAAAAGAAACAGAAACAAAACAAGATGTCCGTTCCAGTACCAATCAATTAACTTGAAACAAAAATAAATATTATTAGTCAATAAAGTAGTCACTATAAATAAATAAAATTAAGTGAAATATTTTAAACTATAAAGTTCAAAGTTTTAAATTAAACTTATTTTCTAGGATTACTGGCAACCAGGGTGTCAGATTTCTGCATTGTTTCCAAGCATCAGAGCCTATTTGCTCGACTTGGACCATTAGAAGCTAAGTTTCAAGTTTTAAATTTAAAGTTTAAGTTAAATATATTTTCTAGGATTACGGGCATCCCAGGTGTTGGATGCCTACGCTGTTTGTTGCTACAGGTTACTAATGGCGTGGAGATCAAGCCCCTCGAGTGTCATGAGTATCAGAGCCCGTTTACTCGATTTGGGCCATTAGAGGTTAAATTTTAAGTTTTAAGTTAAACCTATTTTCTAAGATTACAAGCACCCGCGATGTTGGATTCCCGTTCCGTTTATTCCTGTAGGTCACTAATGGCCTGGAGATCGTGTCACTCAAGTTTCATAAACATCAGACCCCGTTTGCTCAGTTTGGGCCTTTAAAGGCTAAGTTTCAAGTTAAACCTATTTTCTAGTATTACGAGCAAGTTGAGTGTCGAATTCTCACACTATTTATTCTTGTAGATCACTTATGGCCTAGAGATCGTGCCCTTTAAGTTTCATAGTCATTGAAACCCGTTTGCTTGGTTTAGGCCATTAGAGACTAAGTTTCAAGTTTTAAGTTAAACCTATTTTTTAGGATTACGAGCACCCCTAATGTTGGATTTCCGCGCCATTTTTTCTAATACTTTTCCAAAGCAAAATTGAATGTACACTAATGTACATTTCTCCAATGTTTTCTAGAGCAGAATTGAACTAATTAATACATTAAAGAAAGAAAAGTAAAAAAAAAAAAAAAAAAAAACCATTGAGACTCATTTCTTACAAATCAATTCTAAAGAGAAAATTAAATACTTCTTACAAATTAATTTTGCAATTTAACCTTAATTTAAATTAACAAAATTTTTATAATTGATTAACACAATTTACATGGATATTTCACTTGTCTACCAAATGGGGAATGTCAGCTCATTTTAGTGCCATAAACTTCTAACTATTAATCACAATTCATGTGAACAAAGGTTGCAGAAAATCCTTATGAGCAATTTAAAATTAATTTAAAAATGTGTTATCCAAAAATATTTTACACTTAAACAAACATAGCAATAAAAGCATTTCATCATAATTTCAATAACTAATAAAAATTTAAACATAAAAATCTTAGCCTTACACGCTCAATTCTCAAACATAAGCCTTTGCTAGAGTTTGTAAAAGTCCTACATCTTCATACAACCAACAACAGCTGCCCTCAAAATCCTAGTTTTGATTAATAGCTCAGAATTTACTCAACAGTTGACTCATTGTACCCTTCTCCTAGCAAATTAGTAACAAATCATTTATCCTTGTTTCTTTTCCCCATGTGTTCATTTTTTTATATTTCAGTATAGGGCTTTGAGTTTTGCAGGTAGAATGTAGTAAAGTTTTGAAATTGATGTCAATAGAAAAAAAAAATCAGAGTGGGAAGAGGCAAAATTGGGTTCTTACTGCATGAGAGTGAGAAGGTGAAGTGAGAGACGTGGGGGCCATTATTCAAACACCTAGTAGTCCCATAAATTCATTAATTTTAATTGATTTTATTTCAAAAAACCCCTAATTCCACACTACTATTAACAAAACCCCCTTCCCCAAAATCAAACCCTAATTCCCTCATCTTCAAATTAAAACAACCTAAATGCACCAAATTGAGCATCTGCCACAACACCACCATAACCTCAAATACAACACAACCTAACAAGGACAAAATAGAGGTTAGAAGAAAAATTAAAAAAAAAAATTAACACAATAAAGAACAATTTCTAATAGAGACAAAAATCACAGCAATTGCCTAAAAAATCAACAGAAAAATGTCAAACATTAATCACTACAATCATCCAAAAATTCAACAGAAACATACCAAATTAACTATAATCATTGTTGCTGCAATCACCTAAATATATGTATATGTATATATATATATTTATCAAAACATAAAATAAGCAAAGGTGAGGAGGATGTGTACCTTTGGAATCGGTTAGCTTTACCACAAACACCCAAAAAAAAATGCGTGGAATGCTTCGAGAGAAATAGACGATAGTAAGTAGGGGAGAGAGGGCCAGGCCGAGAAAAGGAGAAGGAGAGAGAGAGAGAGAGAGAGAGAGAGAACAAGAAGAAGTAAGGGAAAGAAAAGATTGATAAGCTTGAGAGTGCCAAATGTTCATCGCAATGGCTGAGTGAAAAATGAGGGAAAATGAAAAGTTGGGCAGCAGTGTTTAGTAGACTATTAGCAACTGCCTATAAGTGTTCGCTAAAGCCCAAATTTTGGTTAGCCAAAAATTATTTCTCTAGTAGTGCCTTGCCTTAATATGTTATTATTCATTGTCTTCTTCCTTGGTTCATCAACATATATAAACAGAGCAAGTATATCACATCTCAATCAAGTGTAATTCATGAAATACACCAATTCAGAACATGCTACAAAAACAAGAGAACATGCAATCCCTACCCCAATATGCTTGAGAGAAGAAAAACAACTTACTAAAAGACTTTAGAAATTTTAGGAATGTCGAAAAAGCTAGAACAATTGATCACGAAACCAACATCAAACTAACACTCACAATACTCTCAATCTAATTCTAATTGAACTTCTAAAAAGAAAGGGAGGCTTAATCAAGTGGTTCACCTTTTCTTTTCAACTCTTTTCTCTCTTCTGGAGGCTTAATCTAGTGGTTCACCTTTTCTTATCAACTCTTTTCTCTCTTCTATTTCTCTGTTCCCCTACTCGGACATAGATACACACACACACACATATATATAACCACAATACTTTAAGACGAAGGAAGGAAAAAACAAATTGAAGGATGTGACCATGGTCAGTGAGGCTATGATCCTAGATTAGCATTGGGTGGCTCAATATTTGATAAAATAGGCTTTGATTGAAAAGTCAGAAAAATAAGAGTCAACTCAATTTGACATTGTAAACACATCCCGGACGCATAGACAAAGTAGTGTGGGCAGCCTAGCCAACCCTCAAACCTAAACCAAGTTTAAATTCCACACCAAACCAATTCTAACCAGGCAATTGAGTTCCCATATGCATCGAATTAATTACATCTACTAAAATCCTAAAGCACATTTTAATACATTGTGAATAAAATAATATTTATGAAAACGTGGATCATCACACTCAATTTCCCCTAGAAAATTCCAGACCTCAAATCACACTACAAAAATATGTTAATTTCACAAAAAACCTCCACTTCTTAGTACCCCATCTCGGCATAACTATAATTTTGCTCATGGTATCATTCATACCACCGTTGCAAAAATTCCTATATTAGTCATCCCTATAAAATAATATTTATGAAAACACGGGTCATCACACTCCATTTCCTCTAGAAAATTTAGACCTCAAATTACATTACAAAAATATGCTAATTTCACATAAAACCTCCATTTCTTAGTACCCCTCGTAACTATAATTTTGCTAATGGGATCATTCATACCACCATTGCAAAAATTCCTATAGTAATCATCCCTGATGTCAATGCTAGTATTTTGGGTATTGAGAGACCCTCCCCTACTGAGAGGTTGATTTTGTTCAATCATACTCAAGATGGTCCTTCCTTTACCAAGACTGAAATGGGTGAGATCTTTTGTAGTCTTGATGGCTCACTGCCTTAGATTGAGGAGACATAGATCCATGGACACCTTAAGACAAACCATAGGGTGTTAAACCTTTTTTATGTCTTCATCCATTGATCCACCTCTCACTATTCTAACATCACAATTCACCGTGGGAGAGTGATTTATGCAATTTTGAAGGGGATGAAGTTTCATTTGGCTCAGTTTATTTTTTACCTTATTTACACTTCCCAGCTCATGAAACACACTCGTGATTCCGTACCTTTGGTGTGCTTATAACCAATATCCTTCTTGCCAACAATCTTGAGTTGCCCACTGTCGTGTCTCATCAATTATCTCCCAGATCAAGGCTAACTGCAAGAAAGTCCATGAGTTAAGAAATGGACTCAACTTAAGATGACCCTAAGCCACCAGAGTCTAGTCGTAGCTCATGCCCTCTCAACATGCACACTATTTCATTGTCTTTGGTATATCTTAGGGGGAGGTAGCTAGCTTTTCTAATAAGCAGGATACTATGGGATAGACATCCAAGCTTTGATTTATTTATGTACTTCAAAGTTTTCTTCACTCCATCAGAAATTGACAATTTAGGTGCCTATGAGATAAGCTACTTGGTGATGGTGGTAATGAATCTAGTGGTGGTGGCTATTATTAGCTTTGACTACATTTTTTTTTTACTTTCCTCTAATTCTGTGTTTTAATCAATTTCAGTAACAAAAGGGGAAGTATAACATAACTGCGGATATGTAGTAATTTTCTTTTGATTTAACTTTGGTACCTTTGGTATTTGGAACTGATATGTGTAATAGTTTTGCTTTAGACTGTGGGTATGCATATGGCTATGAAATTTCAACTTCAATTCATTTTTCCTTTGCCATATGATATTTTTAATGTCTGTTCAAGTGCTACAATTGAAATTTAATCTAAATTTTTGTTATGGAATTGACAAGGAGGAAATTATAGAATATTATGATAGAAAATCTAAACAAAATTTGGATTAAATTAACAAATGAGTTTATTTCCTAATTCAAGCATAAGTAGAATACCAAATTGGTTGAAACCTGTAACCTCAAGGTTTCCAAATTGATGAAAAAAGTGAAGCTTGAGGAAGTCTATCTAAATAAGGACTCGTAACTGGACTAAGAGTTCAAAACTAGTAGGGTCCATTGGATGGCTGCAGCATGCTCAAAGGGTCGAGAGTCATGAATAAGCCTGAGAAAGAAAATCAATGTGGCTTGCAAGGAAGGCGAATAGCGAGCCTTGTCCAGTGGAGCTCGCAGGGAAGGCATAGGGAATCGAGGGTTCGACTTGTCAGATTTTGTATAGACCTAAGTTTCTTGATCTAGTTACTTATGTATATTCTATATATGTGCCGCAATACTTAATTGAAAAGATACAAATCATATTATCGAGTCTTAGGAAAACTTATTTATTGAGAGCTTAACTGTCGTTCTCCTTTCTTTACATTCTAAAAATTTGTAAGTCTTCTTTTTTTTAGTAAGTAAAAATTTGTAAGTCTTAAAAGATTCAAAACATTCTTTTTAAGGAGTCGAATTTTACTCGGTCTTGGTGTATCGAGGAATCGAGTCAGATATTGAATGATACATACAAGGAATCGTAGAATCTTCAAATTCAATTTCTTGTTATCAAATTTATAATGAAGTCTATTCGGTAAGAATTTTTTCATTATCAATAGTGTGTTACTTTGATTAATTCGTTGGAGTTATTTTCAGCATTTCAATATGTAAATATTAGGGTGGTCTACATGGTTATTTTACTATTTTACATGTGGGACCACATAGGGAGAGTTTAAAGCGTCGAAAAATAACGAACAACAATGAAAGGTGTGGTTTGGATAACTTTTTTTGCGTTTGGCATGCAGCCACAAAATTATGTTTTCATTGATAAATAGTATTGTTTTTTATTTTTACGTCAATTTTTTGGAAATAGAATATGTTCGAATGATTTTTTTAGTTCATTCGAATGGTTTTATATAAAATTTTTTCAAAGTTGTTGAAAAATTTTTGAGATTTGTAGAAAAACTATTAGGATTTGTAGAAGTATTATTGGGTTTTATAAAAAATTTATTGAGATTTGTAAAAATTTATTGAGATATATAGATAAATATAAATTTATAAAAATTTTATGAAATACAAGGAGAGCAAAATATATTAGAGAGTTTTAGAAAATTTCAAAAGTTTTTGAAGGTTTTCAAAAAATTTTTCTAACTTTTACTGCGCCAAATAGGCCCGTTGTGTAAGTGAAACCAACATTTTCTTTTTAAATTCCTGCTTATTTCCTTATTTAAAAAAAAATAAAGGACGAGACTCATGATCAATTATACAGGCAAGCAATTCAACAGTTGAATTTGGTTTTTTTGGGGATTAATTAAACAATAAATTAGAAAGCCAAATGAATTAGCTTTTTAAATACGCAAGGGGTCCACTTTTATTTAGTAATTAAAATAGCTTTCAAATCCTTTCCGGGGGTGCATAGTTGATTCATTTAATCCCAAAGTTCAAAATGACACGGAAAAACAAAATTAAATTCAATTAACAAAGAGTAACAGAAAAAAAAAAGTTATTTATGGTCCACAAATATAATATTAATGTTGACAATTTGATTATTTTTCCTTGGTGGAAGATGAATCTTCTACATTTATAAAAAGTGAAGATGACAAAGCACACCCCATGATCAAAGTAAAGGTCAACCGTCCACACGTCCTTTTTTCACACTTTAAAACCCAACAATCCACTCCCCAGAACACACATGCTTTAAAACCCAGCATTCCACTCCCCAGAACATACACACACACACACACACAGAGGGGGGGGGGTGGAAGAGAGAGAGAGAGAGAGAGAGAGAGAGAGTTTTTCCATGGCAACTCTGTTGTTATTATTGTCTATGAAATGCTTCCTATATGCTTTGTCCGAAGCTCAGAAGGTGCCGGCCTTGTATGTGTTTGGAGACTCTCTAGTCGATGTGGGAAACAACAACCACCTCAAAGTCTCCATCGCCAAAGCTGATTTTCCTCACAACGGTGTCGACTTTCCCGGCAAAATTCCCACCGGAAGGTTCAGCAACGGCAACAACTCTGCTGATTTTCTAGGTAACTTTACAATCAATAAAATCTACCAATAAAAGTGCCCGGACCATAATAGTGTGAAATTTTTGTTGACCGTTGTCAATAAATAATATGACCAGATCACAACGATGTTAAACACCTGTCGACCACAAACTCATAGAAATACACTTCTATCATAACACTCTATAAATCATCTCATTTTGATTAAATTTTTAATTTAATTTATTCATCACTCTCTCTGTATTAAACACACCAACTTTCTTTCGCTTTTCAAAAGCAAATTAACATTATTGCAAATCTCATAAGTGTGATAGGTTTATTGACTGAATGTATTTATATATATATATAAATATCATGTTTTTTTTTTTTTTTTTTTTAACCTTGATCTTTTTTTTTTTTTCCCCTTCTCCTTTGGTCTTTTCACTCTCTCTAAATCATGACCTCGATTATACATGTGTTTGCTTTTTGGTAACGTAAATTTGCTGTGACAATCATGTGTATCCGACAGATATATATATATATATATGTCTCTCATGGGACACCATGCATTATTATTAAACAGTGAAAGGTCATGGACCTAGGTTGGGCATGGTAATTCTGCCATGGATCTCTTTTGTAGCAGTGGTAGATTGGAACTTGCAATAGATAGATATTAAAATTATAGAAAAAAAAAAATGCTACTGAAACATAATTTTGGTACAATTTTCATTAAAGTATTAATTATGATAAAATTGTCAATGCCACATAATTTTGCTCTAATATTTTTTTTGTTAAAAATTTTAATAAAATTGAATTTTCCTTAAATAAAAAAATTTACTTGTCTAGTACAACTCAATACTGTCATAGTAATATTTTTCATATATGACATTTATATGTATTATAAAAAGATATTTTAGCGAAAGTTAAAAGGTTCCACTAGTACAACATTACTGAAAACTATGAAAGTGATGATGTACTACCCTATTTGTAATTAAATGGGATGTATGCATATATTATAATACCATGAAAATAAAATATTTCACTTTTTTTTTTCACTTGGCTATCATCGCATAAAAAAATATATTTTATTATGAATGGACAAGATATTGATGAATTACGCAATAGGTAAAATTATAATTATTGACATAAAATTTTCATATAATAAATAAATTTTTAAATTCAGAGGCAAATAGAACTTTTAAATATTTTCGTTAATTCATAAAAGTAATTTATTATATATATATATAGAGGAGTCGTACTATACTATTGTAAATTTCTACTATAACATAGAATTAGAACTATGTAACATGCATGTGGGTCATTACTTTTAAATAATAATCCACTAAAGAGTTTTTTTATTATATAAATATCATTATCACATCTATTCGGTAAAAATTGTTTGAATAATAAGCATAGATTTATGAGGAAGGTAGACAAAGCTCTGGAGGTAATGTCCCCACTTAGGTCAGAAAAAATGCCACTCGTATATATAAAATTTTGGACTAAAAAATTATGATATGGTTCAACCTCCCATAAAAATTTAAGAATATATAGGAGCTAGACCTTAGTTTACGAAGATATCACTAGTTTATGAAGACACCACTAGTACAAATAAATTTTTGGTTAAAAGATTTTTGTGTTAGTGACAAACTGGTAGTGATGTAAGCAGTTCAATGGGAGATTGAGTGAGGTACCACTAAGGAACATTGAATTGCTCGTCCCACATTACCTAGTTGAGGATCTATGATTTGTGTATAATTCGATAACTTTATAGTATAACATGTTCTAAAACCATGCAATTATCGAATTTTATTGGAACTCTATAATTATGTTTGGACAAAACTAGTACTATGATAGGTGTCCATCTAAAAAATCCTCGCATTAGACCTAATCGAGCTTAAAACAAATAGTATTATACTATTGGGTGTGGGTCATTAAAAATAATATTGGAGTCAATGTCTAGTTGAATTTGTGGGGCTACACAGAGGCCAATGCTTGAAAGTGGAGGATATGTGATAAATAAACAATAATATAAGCAGGTTAACGAGATACTAAGCAAACTCGACTAAGGTGCAATGAAATATTCTTGTCCCTCATTGCCTAGGTGGATGAAGTATCATCTTTGTATAATTGAATTTTAGATACAAAATTTTATTCAAACTTGTAGTTAAGTGTATTTAGGAGAAAGTAGTATCAAAATATGTGACCCTCATGATAAATTCTCGTATTGAATTAATTGAATCGAAAGAATATGATATTATACTATGGGGATACAAGTTACTATATAGTAAGTTCAAGAAAATTACACCACTAGTATAAAAAGAATTTTGGATAAAAAGTTTTAGACTATAAATCACTACCTAAAATTTTATTATTATTTCTTAATTGTTATATATATTTTTATTTTTTGACACAAATCTAATAAATCAAGTCAAAAACTTAGTTTGCATGGTAGAGGGTCCATTTTTAGGTAAAAGAGTTGTTAAATCTTTACGTTATTTTTGTTAACTATTAAACATGAACTTGTGTTCAAACAAAAATTTCTGAATTCATCTGTGGTGCATGGGATAAATGTTTGTTCATCTTTTCTCCATTTTTTTAGGCATAATTTTATGTGTTGGTTTTTGTTGGAAAATATGGCATTAAATAATAAATGGGTGAGTGAGAAATTATATTTCAAAAGAGCACCCTTGAATTAGAAAGAAAACAATAAGGTTAAGTAGGAAAACATTTGTTCCAAATTAAAAAGGAGACAAGGATTTGAGTGCTTTATATATAGTTACACTCTTTAGGAGTGGTAATTAACTACTAAACGTGATATGTCTCGCGCGTCTGCGCAAGGGGTGCAAATCGAACGTCCCAACAGAGGCTCGGTGAACTTTCGTCATGTGCAAGCACGTGACCTCTGAATCAGAAAATGTGTCTCGTGAAAAGACTAATTTTAGCTTTTTGTTTAATTTTTTCCAAGTAGTTACAAATATAATTAGTAGGATTAAATCTATGATTTAAATAGAATTAAGTTTTCTATTATAGGTTTTGAAATTTGAATTTTAAATATTGTAATAGCAGTATTATTACAGATTTAAATGGTTGCAGAATTTAATTTTTGTGTTGAATTCTATGACAGTTGTATTGACAAGTTTAAATTTGAATTTGAATATTAATTTAAATTGGGATTTGAATACTGTAATTGCAGTATTATTACATAATTTGAATTTCGTAATAGCAGCTTTAATATACTGTGTAATTCTAGAATTGCCCTCGCACAAATTGCCTATAAATAGAGACACATTCTGTTTTCAAAACACACCAAAAAATTCTCTCCTCTCATTTTGCTCTCTACATTTGCATATTTCTAATAGTGTTCTATCTTTGTTAGTTAAGAGCATTGAAATCTTGTACTTACTTCATTGTTACCAACCGTTATATCTTATAAGACAGACTTTCAAACAAACCTCGAACACATACAGAGGGGACAAATCTGTTTTAAGAAAACTGTGTTTAATATAGTTCTCGGTATTTTCTTTGGTATAATTGGTCCTTCAATTTTTTTATTATTTCATTTACTGTTATTGTAAAAAAAAAATTATAATAACAATTTATTCTAATTTATTCCTTTGTTTCAATCGTTTCACTAAAGCCAATTTCAATTTTTAATTTTAATTTGAATTTATTTTCTGGTAACAGTTTTAATGTTTGGATTGTTTGGCAGCTGAGAAAGTGGGCTTACCGACTTCGCCACCTTTTCTCTCCCTTATATCAAAATCAAACAAGAGCAAGACCACGTTCCCAACCACCGGAGTCAGCTTCGCATCCGGAGGTGCCGGAATCTTTAACGGGACAGATCAAACCTTTGTAAGTGAAAGATAATCTATTTATATGCTATCTACATATACATATACTTTCTTCTTATATATATATATATATATATGCTCCACTACGTACCCCACCACTTTCTGTGCGGATGCAATATATGAACTGCACATGCCATGGGGCCTCTATTAAACGCGTTTTAGCTTAGCATTGTCGGAAAAATATTCCACTAAAAGGCAAGCATAAAGATTGGAATCAAAAGTTAATTTGACTTTTTTTAATTTAATTTTTCCTTTTTCCTGCCCCACCTATAAAGCACCTAGGTCTGATCAATAAACTGACCATGCCCTGAAATGGACTTGGGTACTTTGTACCTGGGTGAGTTTGGTCAGGTTAAAATCCAACTTTCATTGAAGCAAAATTGGTAGATTTTTTTTTTTTTTTTTTTTTTTTTTTTTTTTTTTTTGGGATTCGAGTGAGAGGGATGGAAATGAACTTCATATTTTGGGGTTAAAGATAAACTTTTTTTTTTTTTTAATATTTTTTGAGGACCAACACATTAGTTACTATTATAAACATTACCAAAAAAAAAAAAAGAGATAAAAGAAGAGAACGAAAATAAAAGGAAAAGGAAAAAATAGGAATTTGAAATTTTAGTGACCTCAACTATCTAGTGATCTAGCTGATCACAACGGAGAGATTTTTAGGTGAGTTCATTTCAATTTTATTAAAAAAAAAAAAAAAATTCTCCATGTTCATAGCGAGTTAAAGTTCATCGTCTCGTAATCTTTTCACATAAACAATCGAATTAAGTGATTAATTCACTGCAACACTTAAAAAGAAAAAATTTTAACATGTGGTAACTCTTCACAAGCCGATCGAGAAAGGAGACACTAATTAATAATAATTTTTTCAAATGATTAAAATAATATAATTTACATAAATTCAAAACATGACATGATTAAAAATATATTATTTGTGAGTTATTATAATATAGAATAAATATTTAAGCTAGATATTTTATATGTAATCAGAATAGCTTTAAACTTAGTTCGAATTGGAAAGACTATAATATAGCATTACTCAATTTTATAATTGCGTTGAATTTTGATTAATTATTTCAAACTCACAAACTTTAATCACTTTTTGTACTTTCCTCCAATAAAAGATTTTCATATTTCACCTTTATATCACGTCTTTCTACTTTTATTGTACTTTTTGTTCTATTTTTTGTCAACCAAACAATTTAGCTCACTAATCCTCCAAATATACTGTAAGTACGTTTGGAGTGACAAAAAATGAGATAAGTTATGAGTTTGTAATTTATACAGATAAAAAGTAAATAATTTTTAAAACTTTTTACTATTTTTCACCATTTTTAAAATTTTTTGTCACTTCAAATGAAGCCTGTATTTTATAAATAAGAACAATTATAAACTTAAATTATTTTATTTCTAAGATTTTCTGCAAAACATAAAATGGAAACTAAAATGCGGTGAGCGTGGATCGAACACGCGACCTTCAGATCTTCAGTCTGACGCTCTCCCAACTGAGCTATCCCCGCTGTTTGTTGAATGGCCACAGAGACAATCAATTCCGTTGACAAAGCAAGTGCAATACTACTCCGCAGTGCATGAAAATCTGGTGCGGCAACTGGGTTCAGCGGCTGCGTTGGATCATCTATCCAAGTCCCTCTTCGCCGTCGTGATCGGAAGTAACGACCTGCTTGGTTACTTCGACTCCGGCTCCGATCTCCCCAAGAAGACCACGCCACAGCAGTATGTTGATTCAATGGTTCTTGCCCTCAAAGATGTTTTGAAGGTAAGAGCTTTCAAAGTTTGCTTTTCTTTGGTTGATTCGAACATTCCTATCAAAAGCATGTATTGTCAATGCTTACATCATCTTTTTTTTTTTTTTTTTAAACCTCCACGCTGCTACTTAAAAGTAATTTCGAAAATAAACTAGTTTAATTTGATTTTTTATTAATTCCATTAAAATTCATTTCTATAACAAACTAATTAAATTCAAATTCATTTGAAATACTCCAAAGTTTTCAAGAAAAGTTTTTATAACCTACAACTTAGACTTAGTTTAACAATTCATATTTAAAATTAATTTCTTACTACTCAATTTTTTTTTTTTACTATTTTTAAAATAATCAAAATTATTTTTTTATATTTAAAATTTTTTTAAACCATAAAAAATAAAAATGTCAAATTAATGACAAATCAAAAAATTAATTACGAAAAAATTAATTTTTTTCTTCTTAAATAAAAAAATTAGCTTTTTAGTAAATAAATGTGCGTTTGGAGTGATAACAAGTAAGATAAAATGAAATAAAATGAGATAAAAAGTATAAATCAGATATTTTGTAAGTTTTTAATTCATGTAGTGAGATAAAAAATAAATAATTTTTAAAAATTTTTAGACTTTTTCAGTGACTTTAGTAAACCAAATGAACTCTAAATAAATAAATAAAAACTTAAATATTGAGGCTTAGTTTGAAAAGTGAAAAGAAGAAAAGAGAGGTTAGATTTTTAGTTCTTCAAGCCTTCTAAATGTCCATCCACTTCTAGCCCCTCTTGTCCTTCCCGTTATTCTAAATTAGACTATAGCTACAAACTCTTTAGTTCATCCAAATGCAGATAAGATCCCTCCCATCGACGTATCCATTATAAACCCCTACCTTGCCTTTTTGAAACCATTTAAGTCCTTAAAAACCATTTTCATTAGAATCCTTGGATCCCCAACCCAAAAAAGGCAAAAGAATTTGTCCAGGCTTCTCGGGTGGATCAATAACCCATCCCTGCAACCCAAAAAGAACACCTTATCACCTTAAGAGTTTCCCTCAGAATTCATTTCAAGATGGATTCGAGATGGTTACACTCATTTTCACTGGGTTGCAGTCAGGTTAGCCCCAGCGTTTCATGGCAAAAAGGACTCCCTGTAGTTTCCCGTCTTGCTTTTTTGGATTCATGAATGACAGGGTACCAATATACTTGTATCGGTACTGCTCAAGCCACTTTGAATGCTGGGACTACTATGGTTACACTATTTCCAAATTTTTGCGTGCCTCTTGCTGATCCTAACCTCAATACAACCTTAAAAATCTAGCTCCGAATTATTGGTGCTGAACAGATCTCCTCTAGGTTTGCAGCAACTCTTCATTACCATATGGTTCATAGAGTGCGAGATCATGCTTGGGATCTTCCTTTGTCTCAAGCTAACCAACACAAAGATGCTATTCTCCTAGATGTAAATACCAGCAGAGGTCCTTCTTGTACCTTTGTCTTCAAACAAATTTCTCCCACAGAATTGCAAAAGTTTCTCCCTGATTCTTGGGTAACTTCCTATGAACAAACCCATTTGCAAAACCAAACCCTCTTGGCTACTGAACCGAAGTTCACCAAACATATCGATGGAACAGTCCAAATTTAAATTCCTTTCGTTACACTAATCTCTACTACCTGCCCCATTTTTCCCACAGAGATCAATGCTATTGAACCATTACCTATTAGTGGTTTCAGTATTGATGGTTCTGAGATTTATTCCTCCAGAGACTTCGTTGGTCACATTTGGTATGATGATAGTAATTGTGATTGTCAAAGATGCAAAGATCAGCCACTCTGGCTTTGTGATTCAGAGGAAGATGAAGAAGATGGATGCCTTAGACAACGTTGTGAAAGCCGTTAACAACGGAGGCTACTTCATCCTGTCTATGGGAAGAAATCTCAAAAATGGAAACTTCACTACAAGATATCACACATTTGCTGGCCAAAAAATTAGTCGGTGAAGGTCAAAATTTGATCGGCAAAATTTTTACTAACCAAACAAACTTGGTCGGCGAAGGTTAGTCGGAAAAACTTTTGCTAACCAAAAAAACTATTTGGTCACTAAATATTGCGATATTTCCCAATAACATTCTAGTCGGGTATTATGGAATCTTCACCGACCAACTGGTTGGCAAAGAATAGACTTTTCGCGACCAATTGGTCGGCAAAGAGTAAGGCTTTTCCTGACTAATTGATCGGCAAATGTCAGAACTTTTCCAGGCAAATATTTTTTCCCGACCAAACATTTGGTCCCCAATTAGCCTTCTAAATTATTAGAATCAATCTTTGTCGACAAACTAGACGGCAAAAAAATAGTCAAGTGGAAAAATATGAAATCTTTCCCCGACTATGTGGTCAAGAATTCCCTTTTTCCCAGACCAATTGGTTGGCAATTGTTGACTTTTCCTAACCAATTGGTCAGCAATTCTAAAAAAAAAATTACCAAACTTTTTCTGTTTCTTAAACTTTTTTTTTTGTACAGAATTCAATTCCCTGTAATATTGCATACAAATCATTCACCATCAACAAACGAACAAATCATCTACCATCAAATTATATACCATCAACACTTCCAAATTAAATATCCTACACCTTAAAATTAATAAAACATATGTCTCCAAAATTTACATACTAGTTAGAGAAAACAAGATGGTTCCAAAAATAGAAAAACAAACTAGCAAAAGAAAATGATTAGATCAACCAAAGGAAGTATTTAAGCTTGAATACATAAGAGAAATTGATTCTCGAGCAAAGAAAGTTGCTTCAACTCTCTCCTCGAGCAAAGGTGTCATTAGATTTTTTTTGCTCTTTGAGGAAGAATTGTTTTCTTTTGAGCCATCTCCTTCAAAATTGACTGATCACCATTCCCTGCAATTAGAGGACATCTGGAATAAGTTCTATACTTCTTATGCTTCATTTGGAGGAGTTTAATAAAATGTGTATAGATTCAAGACAATTATAGAGATCGTTCTTTTTCAAATTCCAAACATCAAAAGCATGCAAGATGTAAGTAATAGGAATGTGTGCTCTTCACTAACTTAATAGGAATAGAAAAAATTCAATCATTCATTGAAATGCTTTAGATATCATTAGGGATAAGTGACAAATGGATCATAAGAAAAATTGTGCAAAGGAGCTATTCACTATAACTAGTGGTTATGAAATTTTTCTATTTGACTTTAAAGTAAGCGCGTTTATGTGTGCAATGCTTAATTAAACTGACAGTCTTTAAACATTTGTTTTCATTTCTTTTTTGAGCATAATATACAAATATAGAAAAAAAGAAATAGACATCTAGAGAGTAAAGTTACTTACCAAATCAGGTAGATGTGCCCCCCGAACCACCTTCGCGAATTTTATCCCACATCATCGCAAATATTTGCTGAAATTGTTTTTATGTCTCCTCATCCTTCGCCCACCTATCTTCTTCCATCTTTTTCATATTCTCTTCTATTCTTCTCCTTTCCTCTTCTATCTTTCTTTTTTCCTCTTTATAATTTCTCCTATCCTCCTCATATTGTCGCATCTGCTCATTTTGTTCTTCAATTTGTGCCTTCAGCTTTTCAATCTCAGTGTAACATACTTTAGATGACGCTGAAGATCTTATTGAGGAGGATGGCTTTGGACCTTTCCCAAACCTGAGCAAATAACCTGATCTTTCTCCAAGCACCATCTGAGAGAGTTGCTCCGGTGTATAGCATGGCTCACCTGACTCCGCTGCCTCAGTCTCACGTCTAACAATTTCATCTTGTACATTATTGAAACAAATAAAAATCAATTCATATAATATTAATGGGAAGTGGAATAAAAGAACATAATTGTAGAAAATTAAATACGGCGCATATATAATTTTGTTGACATTGTGGATGGATGTAATCATTCTTCTTCTTACTCCAATGGGTGTCTTTGTAAAATGTTGAAAATGGGAGACCCTCATTTTCAAGTTTCTCAATCTATTTAATAAGTAACAGTAAGATAAAGCAAATTTAAAGGTAAAAATAAAAAATATAATGTTAGAAATAACTTAAAAACTAACATATTTCCTAAAGGGATAATTTCGCTAGAAATGATTGGCATCAAGACGTATGATTGTAAGACAATTGAGCACGATTATTCTTTGCTTGGGCCACTCGTTTCTTAAAAAAATAACTTAATTAGTAAATCGTGTACTTGTGTAAATGTCTTTTAGAATTCAAAATGGTAACTACTAAATTACTTAATACTTATTAGAACTCCATACAATGTCTATCATATGCTTCCAATCTTCTTGTCTTCCTGGGTCAGGGGCATTAACATAAGGGTCCTTTTCCTCATTTAACAACTCTAAGTACCTTTTCTTCCAATAGAATCACCAATCCTTGTATAATGAGTAACATTTTTTTTTTCGATAGCCTCTTGAACATATTGCTCATGAAAGTCCTTAATGTCAAACATTAGTTGCAATATATCATAGATAACATCCTTGGCATTAATTAGAAACACAAAAACTTATATATAAACTTAATGAAAATACATAACTGAAATAATGCATTACCAACACATTTTGAATGATGGCGTACTTACTACCCCTATCCCCTGTAATGGCGTTGAAAGATGGATTTGCACACCGAGTTGATTAGCAATCTTTGTGGCATTTTCCTCCACGAATGTGCATGCTATTGGGCAAACTTCAACTTGAAGCTTCTTTCCTTTATTTTTATCCACTTACTGCTGCACACCTTTACCTTTTGTAGGGTCACGAGCACATAATCTTATTGGAGAAGCTGTCATTATGCCAAATAATTAATAATTAAATAAATATAACTGAACAATAAAATTAAAAAAAAAAGATAGTAAAACAAAATTACTGCTGCCAACACAAGATGATTCTCCCGATGTAGCTGCCTCTCCAGTCACAGGTGATCCTAATGGTAACGATCCATCAATAGTACTTGGTGACTCGGTCGAATGCGTAGCATCAGTAGTCGACCACCGACTCGATCCTACTCTGCTACTAGCTGGCATATCGACAACCTATACAACATTAGATGTAAGAATATGTTAGTAAACACTCTTATTTAATCAAAATTATAATTATTCTAAAACAAAATAAAACATAATAAGAAAATTTTTCAGATAATAGAAGGAAGTTTGATTTAACCTTCTCCCACATTTTACAAATTCACCCATTAGAGTTTTACCCTGAAAAGGGGGGGAACAACTGACAATGAAATCAAGGCTCCACATCATAATCATTGCTCGACTCAGAATCGTCCTCGGACTCAGAATCATAATGGAACTCGTCTTCAATGACATTATGCTCCATTCCCACAAAATCCTCGTCCTCGTCACATATGAAATTATCATGCCCAAAACGTTCATCACGCGCCCACCTCTCTGTGTTAATGAAGTCATTTTGGATTATTTCAGCTTCAATATCATTTCTATATAACTCATCTCCAATTTGATCTTCAATAATAATAGGAGGAATACCAGTGGTTTCATCTTGTTGGAACACATCACCTATTTCTTTATTATGTATCTCCTCACTCATTATTTTTGGTATATTCCATATTCCACATCGTTCAATACGCTGTACAACTTTCCAATTGCCCACTAATTTCATATCACTGACATAAAAAACTTGTTTCACTTGATTTAATAAAACAAATGGATCATCTTTATACCATTGACTTCCAGCATTTATGACAATGCAATGTGCATCCATGCACATAGTCTTACTACTTCCAGTATCAAACCATTCACATTGAAACAAGACTACATGATGATCAAACATATATCGCATTTCCCATACTTTACACAAAAAACCATAGAAGTTATGAGCTTGCCCCATATGATCTCCTTCAACTGCCACCCCACTGTCACCCCACTATTTTGGTTTCTTCAACGATTTTCCAAGTCTTTTGTATGGAATCGAACACTATTAGATATGCAACCTGAATATAGACTTATTATTGGATTAGGGCCATTAGCTAATGACCATAATTCATCAGTGGCTTCTGGCGACCCCTTTGATCTCAAGTGATTCATCTATATAATGAAAAGTAGTGCACATTAATTGATGTGAGGTTAATTGGGTGAAAATGACATATTACAATTATATTTTACACAGCATTTAAACCAATTAGGGAACAACACCATATGCCTCTTCATGATGTCCCTTGTACTTTCAGCTTCCAAAAAATGGCAGTAATATTTTTATTTTATTAACGACCAATTGGTCGGTAAAAGGTTGGATTACTTTTGTCGACGAAAAGATTGGTCGCCAAATGCTTAAAGTTTGGTCGAGAAAAACTCATTAAGGAATAGACCACTTTTTTTTTTCTTTGCCGACTAATTGGTCGGTAGATAGGCGATATTTAACAACTAAAATTCTTTTAGTCGGCAAAAGTGGTCGCCAATAGTATGATCTCTTGTAGTGCTTGTTGATACGTTGAAGAAGAAATATGTCATGATGTCCCTTGTACTTTCAGCTTCCAAAAAATGACAGTAATATTTTTATTTTCTTAATGACCAATTGGTCGGTAAAAGGTTGGATTACTTTTGTCGACGAAAAGATTGGTCGCCAAATGCTTAAAGTTTGGTCGAGAAAAACTCATTAAGGAATAGACCACTTTTTTTTTTCTTTGCCGACTAATTGGTCGGTAGATAGGCGATATTTAGCAACTAAAATTCTTTTGGTCAGCAAAAGTGGTCGCCGATAGTGTAATCTCTTGTAGTGCTTGTTGATATGTTGAAGAAGAAATATGATGACTCGGACCAATCTGTTGGATTATTGGGACAGTTCTTTGGAAAATTTGATTATGTTGTCAAATATGGACCATTAACTCTACCAAAATATTCAATGCCAGAATGCCACATGTTTTCCCTATCATCATCTAGTTATGATTTCAATTTTCAACCACTTTTTGATTATGATCTCTAATAAGAAAATACATCTCATGCATGGAAAGTAAACAATCCAATAAGAGTAGACTCCTCCGAGAAAAGGAAGGTTGTTTTAATAGTAGAAGCTGCCTGTTTAGTCATACCCATTGTTACTTGACAAACCTCTACTTCAGCTACTTACAATATTTGATCTTAAGTATAATCCATTTGAGCATTTGTTTCCTTCCCCAATCTCTCCATCACCATTAAACCAAGACCCAAAAGATCTCAATCCACTGCACCACTTGTAAATCCAGATCCTACCATTGCAACTTCTTCTAACGTATCTTAAAATAGTATAGACATATTACATGACTCATATAGACTTTAAACAACTTTTATAAAGTTGAACACACTAGCGCATACAGTAAGACAAACAAACTAGCACATGGCATATGGGTCACATTGCTCTATTATTATATAGTACAAAAAGTAAAGGCTGCATAAAGTTGGAGATTCTCTGGCAGTGACTAATCACTATAATCATCCTTGCTAGAGCTATTTGTTTCTGCAATAGTTCCTCATCTGATAAACTAAACCATAAAGTACTTCCCCAAGCTGGATTCCATCTAGTCCCCCAAAGATTGCCAAATGTTTGGCCCAAAGTCCTCTGTGTATGAAATAGATTTTTTCCTCTTTTACAAGAGTATGAACTCCCATAGGAAAATGCTACTCATATATGGTAGATTAAGAACCTTTCAGCTATTAATAGTTAAGGATGCACACAAAAGGTCTCTGCTGTCGAAGCTACACATAATTGGTAGGCAAAGAAAGCAACGGCTTCATAAAGTTATTGATTCTCTGGTAATGACTAATCATTGTAATCATCCTGGTTGGAGCTATCTGTTTTTGTAATAAATTTGATGTCTTCTGGTTTCAATTCCTCATCTGATAAGCCATCTCAGTCCAAGGGAAAGTAAGGGTATGGTTCTACCCCATAACGAAATTTGGTAATGTGACGATGCATAGTCATGGCACCAAACAGTTCCTGAAGCTGAAAGTTAGTTTTATAGTGAATATGCTTAAACAAAGTGAAAGTACGCATTTCCTCATCAGGATTAGATAACTTCCATTGGTATTTAATAATAACTGATCAATAGGAAGTTGAATTCTATCATTTCCATTAATTACAATCATTCATTGGAGAAAGACAAATCCTTCTGTTGGGTGCAGCTGTCTGGTTGGGTAATTGGCAATATTATGTTGATAATACACCTGATTACTGCATAGTTATGGAAATAGTAATAAGATTTAATGGGTTTCAAGGATTGAGAGATTAGGATCATTTGGAGAATCAATAGGGCAACTGGTATATGGAGGGAAGAAGGTTGTTTTTTTTTTTTTTTTTTTTTTTTCTGTAAGTGTTGAGAACATATTGGTGGTGGGTTCTTAACAGGGACAACCATGTTTTAATTGGATGGAACCATGTCATCATCTTACATAAGTTCCATGCCTTGGGGTTTGAATTAGGCCTGAAATTTGAGAGATTGGCTTATACCAAATAATCTATAAGGGTCTAGGATTTAAATAAGAATGGAATGGTATTTTCTTCAAAGAGAAGGCATATCATACTCATTCCTAACTTGAAACGAAGTAATGAAGGGATTTTCTATGGAGAAAAATTAGACTTTTTAGGCATAATCCATAATTGGCCAAAATGATATTGAGAAAATTTAACAAATTTCTTTTGCTGTGGCTGGGGGTTGACCTAGTATGGCTCATGATATTATCTTGGATGACGAAGGAAAGGTTATATACAGGGAAAATAAGCCCTATTGGTTGAGGTTTTGGTAGTGGTAGTGGAATTGGTTGTGCTTATGGTCCTATAGAGGATGAGGCTTGTTCACTTGGTAATCGGGGAGAAAAGGGCTCTAGAGTTGTGATACAGATGCAGGGTATAAGAGAGTTTGTACTGACTGGTTTTTTGGAAAGAAAATCTTCTAAAACATTCTTGGTTCCAGGAAAATACTTGACATCAAAGTTCTACTAGGAGAACCAATCTGCCCACCTCAAGAGCTGAAAGTTGTGTAAGTTTTTCTTCTTAAATTAGAACATTTTAGGAAAAGATGACATATCTATTCAAATTAAGAAATTGCATCCAATTAGATAGAACTGAAACTTTTCAATACCTCACCTAACTATAATTATTTCCTTGAATGTAAAGTGGTAATGCTTTTTTGATGGGTTGAACTGATCGCTGGCATATGCACAAATATTTCCTTTTCCATTTGCTTCTGTGACAAAAACTGCTCCCCAATACTAGTTACTTGCATCTGTTTGGAGGATTAAGTTACTATGGGGTTGAGGTATCTAGAGTGTTAGGAGGGAATTTGCTTTAGATTTGAGGGTTGGATTGCTTTGGTTTGTTCATCAGTCCAATTAAAGGAGTCTTTCTTCAAGAGTTTTGAGAGTGGGGAAGTAAATTGAGCACTCTTTGGAACAAAATCTCTCAAGTAATTGATTACTCCCAAGAATTGTTGAAGCTATTTGGCTGAGGTTAACTGATTAGGATGGAGGTGATTGCAAATATGGGGTTGGAATTGGAAATTTCCCTGGGTGATAGTCATTTTGAGAAAATCAATAGTGGTTTGGCCAAGTATCATCTTCTTTTCTTAAAGCATTATACCATATTACAGTAGTAATGCCTAGAACTTTTCAAGTAATTCTTGGTGATGACTCTTAATGGGTGAGAAGAGAAGTATATCATCAATGTAAATGATCATGCTGAAGAGGTTCAAAAAATTTCACCATAGCTCGTTGAAAGAAGGAAGGAGTTATTTTCAATCCAAAAGGCATTACCGTCTATTGAAAATGATGGTTTAGGATGCAAAAAGTAGTTTTGTGTCTGTCATTAGGATAAAGACCTAGTTGCCAGAATCCTGCCTTGAGATCAAATGTTGAAATGAGCTTAGCCTGGGATAGTCTTTTGATTAAGAAAGCTCTGTTGGTTAAAGAGAACTTATCATCAAGGAGAAATTGGTTCAGGGTTTGGTAGTTCACAACTAGTCTCATTTTTCCCTTTACTTGTTCAGATTTCTTGTTAACATAGAATGCTTCACATGCACATTGGGATACAGTTGGTTCAATGTGGCCCTTAGCTTGAAGTTAGGTTACCTCAACAATAGCAAGTTCATAATGTCCTAAAGTCATTCCACTATGGCTTGCTTTGGTTGGGTTAATGTCCTCATTTCTCTTGAAGGGAAAAGTAACAAAGAAATCAGGGTTCTTTTAGAGGGGTTGTTGCATTTCTTTAAGAAAGTTGTGTGTGTTTTTGTAGAGGATTTTTCAATGAATTGGGCTCTGATGTTCTGAAAAGGTTGGGTTGGGTAAAGGTAAGGTATTGAGAACTAAGGTAAGGTCAAGGATTGTATGTCAGCCAGAGGATGACCATTTGATCTTAGTCAGTTCTTGTATGATATTAAATCCAACAAGAAGGTCTTTTCTTGGGAGATAAGAACCATAGACTATTCCTTTTACCACAAGGTTGGGAAATAGTTTATGAGAATAAGTTTACTCATCAAGGTGATAGTAAAACTTTCTCCATTATTAGCTCTGAAAACCTAAGAACAAGGGGTCCAGTGTGTTCTAGGTTGGTCAAAGGTCAGGGTTTATGATTGAGCATGCCACTCTTGTATCAAAACATGCTATGACTAGTAAAGGTTTTGAATATTTATCCAGAAGGATATGAATCCTGGTATTAGGGCTAGTTTGGATCTGGTTCAATGAATGAATTAATTAGTAAATGTCTGATTTAGAGAGAGTAGTTTGGGAGGAATCAGAAAGAGGGTAGGAAATTACACAAAAGGTTTGGGAGTTGGGCTTATCATCAAGAGAAAATAGTGATTCAAGATCACTTGACTCCAATGGTTTTGTTTTAGCCAATTGAGCAACAATCTTTTCCTTTATCATCTTAGATTTGTAGTTTTTGCAAAATGACATTTCTTTCCACAAACAAAACATCGATTAGAAGTTTTACCTTGGTTTGGGAATTTCTTTCAATAGGAAAGCTTCTGTTGAATCTTTCGAGAATTCTTTGTTTTGTAAGACTTCTGGTAAGATCTTTTCTTCAAATGTTTGGCCTTTTTGTTTGAGCAATCACACTTCATGGATTGGAAAGGGTTATATTAAGTGGAAAATGTGGTGAGTGGTTGAAGTGAAGGTTTAGGTTGGAATAGGGTTGAGGTTTTGGAATAGAGAAAAAGGGTCATGAATTAGTAGGGTGGAAATGGTTTTAGAATATGAGCAGGTAGGGTAGCAGTTTGTTGTTTTTCATGTAATTGTTGTTCAAGAACTTGAATTTGTTTTTCAAGACTCTTCTTTTGTTGTTTTCTAAATGCCAGCAATTGTAAAGTTTGCTTGAAATTCATTCTAAAGCAGCAATTGATAGTAGCTATTGGCGGAGAGTCTCAATACTGGCCGTTAAGTCAACAATCAGAGCTTCTTATGTATCAAACTGGGTAGAAACATGTGAATTGTCTATTATCGACTTGCAAAAGAAGCTAAGGCCTTGTTCTGAGCTTTTGTATTATCTACCTGCAATTGGGTGTAGCTTCTACAATAGAGACCTTTTGCTTATGGCCATGACTATTAACAACCAAAGGATTTTTAATCTTCCACACATGAAAAATGTTTTCCTGTGGAAGTTCATAGTCATGTAAAAGGGGAAAGTCTGTCACATAATTGGAGGATACTGGGGCAAGCATCTTTCAATCCCTAGGGTTTTGTGAGGAACTTGGTTCAAGAAAGTATTTTTGCGGCTTTACTTTACCAAGAGGTTTGCATGGCTCCGGATATTGTCTTTTCACGTTAGCTTCATCAGAAGCTTTAAGGCTCTTTTTCTCTGTCTATGAGCTTGGTTTTCAGCATAAAATAGCGGTCGCTAAAAGTATTAGCGACGGCTTAGCGACCGCATCAAGCGAGTCGCATTTGGGTCGTCGCTAAAAAGTATTAGGCGGTCGCTAAATTTTTCAAACAATTAGCGACCGCTTCTAGCGGTCGCTAATACATAAAAAAATTAAAAAAAAAAACAGAAAAATAACAAAACAGCAACATACAAAAATTTAAAAAAATACATTAAAAAAATTACATTACACAGTAAAAAAAAAAAAATTCAACAACAACATTTCAACAATTAATATTACATTTCACAACCAACAATTCAAAAAAACATTCCAATCAAACAACTAACATCCAACATTAACAGCATATATATGAAACTAACAAATTAATGAGTAAGTAAAAAAAAAAAAAAAAAAACACAATAATATATACATGCATGCATAGATGAATCAGCAAACCCCAACCACAAAAATAAAAAAAAAATTATTTACATTCATCCAATAATAAACAAAAAAATCAGAAAATAAAAAAAAATAATTCAAACTAAAAAAAAAATCAAACCTGGTGGTGTGGTAGTGAGGCCTCCAAATAACTCTAATACACAAAAAAAAATTATTAGTGAGAGAGAGCAAGAGAGAGAGAGAGAAACAAAGAACAAAAGAAAGCAAGAGAGAGAGAGAGAGAGAGAGCTAGAGAGGGAGAACTTACCGGTGGCGGCGGCGGCCGGCGTCCGGCTACGGCAGCGGCGGCAAAGGGAGAAGGGCAGGGAGGAGAAAGGGGCAGGGGGGAGAGAGGAGAGAGCGCGGGGGAGGGAAAGGAAAAAGAGGGAGGGAAAGAGAGGAAAAAAAGAGAAAGGCGTTCTGCCTGATTTAATTAGAGTATTAGCGACCGCTTTAGGCGGTCGCTAATACTACTGCCTAAAAGATATTAGCGACCGCCATGAGCGGTCGCCCGAATTTTTCCGTCGCCTTTTCTTTTGCGCACTTGATTAGCGACGCTCAATATAGCGACTGCTTTAAGCGGTCGCTAATAACGTTATAGCGACTGCTTTAAGCGGTCGCTAATAACGTTATAGCGACTGCTAAAAGCGGTCGCCCAAATTTTTCACTCGCCGATTAGCCAATCTCTAGTAGTGAAAAGAGTTTATTTCCTAATTCAAGCATAAGTAGAATACCAAATTGGTTGAAACCTGTAACCTCAAGGTTTCCAAATTGATGAAAAAAGTGAAGCTTGAGGAAGTCTATCTAAATAAGGACTCGTAACTGGACTAAAAGTTCAAAACTAGTAGGGTCCATTGGATGGCTGCAGCATGCTCAAAGGGTCGAGAGTCATGAATAAGCCTGAGAAAGAAAATCAATGTGGCTTGCAAGGAAGGCGAATAGCGAGCCTTGTCCAGTGGAGCTCGCGGGGAAGGCATAGGGAATCGAGGGTTCGACTTGTCAGATTTTGTACAGACCTAAGTTTCTTGATCTAGTTACGTATGTATATTCTATATATGTGCCGCAATTCTTAATTGAAAAGATGCAAATCATATTATAGAGTCTTAGGAAAACTTATTTATTGAGAGCTTAATTGTCGTTCTCCTTTCTTTACACTCTAAAAATTTGTAAGTCATTTTTTTTTTTTTTTGGTAAGTAAAAATTTGTAAGTCTTGAAAGATTTTAATACATTCTTTTTAAGGAGTCGAATTCTACTTGGTCTTGGTGTATCAAGGAATCGAGTTAGATATTGAATGATACGTGCAAGGAATCGTAGAGTCCTCAAATTCAATTTCTTGTTATCAAATTTATAATGAAGTCTATTCGGTAAGAATTTTTCCGTTATCAATAGTGTGTTACTTTGATTAATTCGTTGGAGTTATTTTCTACATTTCAATATGTAAATATTAGGGTGGTCTGCGTGGTTATTTTACTATTTTACATGTGGGACCACATAGGGGGAGTTTAAAGCGTCGAAAAACAACGAACTACAATGAAAGGTGTGGTTTGGATAACTTTTTTTGTGTTTGGCATGCAGCCACAAAATTATATTTTTCATTGATAAATAGTATTATGTTTTATTTTTACGTCAGTTTTTTGGAAATAGAATATGTTCGAATGATTTTTTTAGTTCATTCGAATGGTTTTATATAAATTTTTTTCAAAGTTGTTGAAAAATTTTTGAGATTTGTAGAAAAAGTATTAGGATTTGTAGAAGTGTTATTGGGTTTTATAAAAAATTTATTAAGATTTGTAAAAATTTGTTGAGATATATAGATATATATAAATTTATAAAAATTTCATGAAATACAAATAGGGTAAAATATATTAGAGAGTTTTAAAAATTTTCAAAAGTTTTTAAACGTTTTCAGAAAATTTTTTTAACTTTTACCGCGCCAAATAGGCCCATTGTGTAAGTGAAACCAACATTTTCTTTTTAAATTCCTGCTTATTTACCTTATTTAAAAAAAAAAATAAAGGACCAGACTCACGATCAACAGTTGAATTTGGTTTTTTTGGGGATTAATTAAACAATAAATTAGAAAGCCAAATCAAATAGCTTTTTAAATACGCAAGGGGTCCACTTTTTATTTAGTAATTAAAATAGCTTTCAAATCCTTTCCGGGGGTGCATAGTTGATTCCTTTAATCCCAAAGTTCAAAATGACACAGAAAAAAAAATAAATTCAATTAACAAAGAGTAACCAAAAAAAAAAAAAAAAGTTATTTATGGTCCACAAATATAATATTAATGTTGACAATTTGATTATTTTTCCTTGGTGGAAGATGAATCTTCTACATTTATAAAAAGTGAAGATGACAAAGCACACCCCATGATCAAAGTAAAGGTCAACCGTCCACACGTCCTTTTTTCACACTTTAAAACCCAACAATCCACTCCCCAGAACACACATGCTTTAAAACCCAGCATTCCACTCCCCAGAACATACACACACACACACACGGAGGGGGGGGGGGAAGAGAGAGAGAGAGAGAGAGAGAGAGAGAGAGAGAGAGAGAGAGAGAGAGTTTTTCCATGGCAGCTCTGTTGTTATTATTGTCTATGAAATGCTTCCTATGTGCTTTGTCCGAAGCTCAGAAGGTGCCGGCCTTGTATGTGTTTGGAGACTCTCTAGTAGATGTGGGAAACAACAACCACCTCAAACTCTCCATCGCCAAAGCTGATTTTCCTCACAACGGTGTCGACTTTCCCGGCAAAATTCCCACCGGAAGGTTCAGCAACGGCAACAACTCTGCTGATTTTCTAGGTAACTTTACAATCAATAAAATCTACCAATAAAAGTGCCCGGACCATAATAGTGTGAAATTTTTGTTGACCGTTGTCAATAAATAATATGACCAGATCACAACGATGTTAAACACCTGTCGACCACAAACTCATAGAAATACACTTCTATGATAACACTCTATAAATCATCTCATTTTGATTAAATTTTTTAATTTAATTTATTCATCACTCTCTCTGTATTAAACACACCAACTTTCTTTCGCTTTTCAAAAGCAAATTAACATTATTGCAAATCTCATAAGTGTGATAGGTTTATTGACTGAATGTATTTATATATATATATATCATGTTTTTTTTTTTTTTTTTTTTAACCTTGATCTTTTTTTTTCCCCTTCTCCTTTGGTCTTTTCACTCTCTCTAAATCATGACCTCGATTATGCATGTGTTTGCTTTTTGGTAACGTAAATTTGCTGTGACAATCATGTGTATCCGACAGATATATATATATATATATATGTCTCTCATGGGACACCATGCATTATTATTAAACAGTGAAAGGTCATGGACCTAGGTTGGGCATGGTAATTCTGCCATAGATCTCTTTTGTAGCAGTGGTAGATTGGAACTTGCAATAGATAGATATTAAAATTATAGAAAAAAAAATGCTACTGAGACATAATTTTGGTACAATTTTCATTAAAGTATTAATTATGATAAAATTGTCAATGCCACATAATTTTGCTTTAATATTTTTTTTGTTAAAAATTTTAATAAAATTGAATTTTCTTTAAATAAAAAAATTTGCTTGTCTAGTACAACTCAATATTGTCATAGTAATATTTTTCATATATGACATTTATATGTATTATAAAAAGATATTTTAGCGAAAGTTAAAATTATTGACGAATTACGCATAAATAAAATTATAATTATTGACATAAAATTTTCATATAATAAATAAATTTTTAAATTCAGAGGCAAATAGAACTTTTAAATATTTTTCGTTAATTCATAAAAGTAATTTATATATAGAGGAGTCGTACTATACTATTGTAAATTTCTACTATAACATAAAATTAGAACTATGTAACATGCATGTGGGTCAATTACTTTTAAAATAAATAATCCACTAAAGAGTTTTTTTATTATATAAATATTATTGTCACATCTATTCGGTAAAAATTGTTTGAATAATAAGCATAGATTTATGAGAAAGGTAGACAAAGCTCTGGAGGTAATGTCCCCACTTAGGTTAGAAAAAATGCCACTCATATATATAAAATTTTGGACTAAAAAATTATGATATGGTTCAACCTCCCATAAAAATTTAAGAAATATATAGGAGCTAGACCTTAGTTTATGAAGATATTACTAGTTTATGAAGATACCACCAGTACAAATAAATTTTTGGTTAAAAGGTTTTTGTATTAAGTGACAAACTGGTAGTGATGTAAGCAGTTCAATGGGAGATTGAGTGAGGTACCACTAAGGAACATTGAATTGCTCGTCCCACATTACCTAGTTGAGGATCTATGATTTGTGTATAATTCGATAACTTTATAGTACAACATGTTCTAAAACTATGCAATTATCGAATTTTATTGGAACTCTATAATTAAGTATGTTTGGACAAAACTAGTACTATGATAGGTGTCCATCTAAAAAATCCTTGCATTAAACCTAATCGAGCTTAAAACAGATAGTATTATACTATTAGGTGTGGGTCATTAAAAATAATATTGGAGTCAATGTCTAGTCGAATTTGTGGGGCTACGCAGAGGCGAATGCTTGAAAGTGGAAGATATGTGATAGATAAACAATAATATAAGCAAGTTAACGAGATACTAAGCAAACTCGACTAAGGTGCAATGAAATATTCTTGTCCCTCGTTGCCTAGGTGGATGAAGTATCATCTTTGTATAATTGAATTTTAGATACAAAATTCTATTCAAACTTGTAGTTAAGTGTATTTAGGAGAAAGTAGTATCAGAATATGTGACCCTCATAATAAGTTCTCGTATTGAATTAATTGAATCGAAAGAATATGATAATATACTATGGGGATACAAGTTACTATATGGTAAGTCCAAGAAAATTTACACCACTAGTATAAAAAGAATTTTGGATAAAAAAGTTTTAGACTATAAATCACTGCCTAAAATTTTATTATTATTCCTTAATTGTTATATATATTTTTATTTTTCGACACAAATCTAATAAATCAAGTCAAAAACTTAGTTTGCATGGTAGAGGGTCCATTTTTAGGTAAAAGAGTTGTTAAATCTTTACGTTATTTTTGTTAACTATTAAACATGAACTTGTGTTCAAACAAAAATTTCTGAATTCATCTGTGGTGCATGGGATAAATGTTTGTTCATCTTTTCTCCATTTTTTTAGGCATAATTTTATGTGTTGGTTTTTGTTGGAAAATATGGCATTAAATAATAAATGGGTGAGTGAGAAATTATATTTCAAAAGAGCACCCTTGAATTAGAAAGAAAACAATAAGGTTAAGTAGGAAAACATTTGTTCCAAATTAAAAAGGAGACAAGGATTTGAGTGCTTTATATATAGTTACACTCTTTAGGAGTGGTAATTAACTACTAAACGTGCTATGTCTCGCGCGTCTGCGCAAGGGGTGCAAATCGAACGTCCCAACAGAGGCTCGGTGAACTTTCGTCATGTGCAAGCACGTGACCTCTGAATCAGAAAATGTGTCTCGTGAAAAGACTAATTTTAGCTTTTTGTTTAATTTTTTCCAAGTAGTTACAAATATAATTAGTAGGATTAAATCTATGATTTAAATAGAATTAAGTTTTCTATTATAGGTTTTGAAATTTGAATTTTAAATATTGTAATAGCAGTATTATTACAGATTTAAATGGTTACAGAATTTAATTTTTGTGTTGAATTCTATGACAGTTGTATTGACAAGTTTAAATTTGAATTTGAATATTAATTTAAATTGGGATTTGAATACTGTAATTGCAGTATTATTACATAATTTGAATTTCGTAATAGCAGCTTTAATATACTGTGTAATTCTAGAATTGCCCTCGCACAAATTGCCTATAAATAGAGACACATTCTGTTTTCAAAACACACCAAAAAATTCTCTCCTCTCATTTTGCTCTCTACATTTGCATATTTCTAATAGTGTTCTACCTTTGTTAGTTAAGAGCATTGAAATCTTGTACTTACTTCATTGTTACCAACCGTTATATCTTATAAGACAGACTTTCAAACAAACCTCGAACACATACAGAGGGGACAAATCTGTTTTAAGAAAACTGTGTTTAATATAGTTCTCGGTATTTTCTTTGGTATAATTGGTCCTTCAATTTTTTTATTATTTCATTTACTGTTATTGTAAAAAAAAAAATTATAATAAAAATTTATTCTAATTTATTCCTTTGTTTCAATCGTTTCACTAAAGCCAATTTCAATTTTTAATTTTAATTTGAATTTATTTTCTGGTAACAGTTTTAATGTTTGGATTGTTTGGCAGCTGAGAAAGTGGGCTTACCGACTTCGCCACCTTTTCTCTCCCTTATATCAAAATCAAACAAGAGCAAGACCACGTTCCCAACCACCGGAGTCAGCTTCGCATCCGGAGGTGCCGGAATCTTTAACGGGACAGATCAAACCTTTGTAAGTGAAAGATAATCTATTTATATGCTATCTACATATACATATACTTTCTTCTTCTTATATATATATATATATATATATATGCTCCACTACGTACCCCCACCACTTTCTGTGCGGGTGCAATATATGAACTGCACTTGCCATGGGGCCTTTATTAAACGCGTTTTAGCTTAGCATTGTCGGAAAAATATTCCACTAAAAGGCAAGCATAAAGATTGGAATCAAAAGTTAATTTGGACTTTTTTTAATTTAATTTAATTTTTTTTTTCCTTTTTCCTGCCCCACCTGTAAAGCACCTAGGTCTGATCAATAAACTGACCATGCCCTGAAATGGACTTGGGTACTTTGTACCTGGGTGAGTTTGGTCAGGTTAAAATCCAACTTTCATTGAAGCAAAATTGGTAGATTTTTTTTTTTTTTTTTTTTTTTTTTTTTTTTTTTTTGGGATTCGAGTGAGAGGGATGGAAATGAACTTCATATTTTGGGGTTAAAGATAAACTTTTTTTTTTTTTAATATTTTTTGAGGACCAACACATTAGTTACTATTATAAACATTACCAAAAAAAAAAAAGAGATAAAAGAAGAGAACGAAAATAAAAGGAAAAGGAAAAAATAGGAATTTGAAATTTTAGTGACCTCAACTATCTAGTGATCTAGCTGATCACAACGGAGAGATTTTTAGGTGAGTTCATTTCAATTTTATTAAAAAAAAAAAAAAAATTCTCCATGTTCATAGCGAGTTAAAGTTCATTGTCTCATAATCTTTTCACATAAACAATCGAATTAAGTGATTAATTCACTGCAACACTTAAAAAGAAAAAAATTTTAACATGTGGTAACTCTTCACAAGCCGATCGAGAAAGGAGACACTAATTAATAATAATTTTTTCAAATGATTAAAATAATATAATTTACATAAATACAAAACATGACATGATTAAAAATATATTATTTGTGAGTTATTATAATATAGAATAAATATTTAAGCTAGATATTTTATATGTAATCAGAATAGCTTTAAACTTAGTTCGAATTGGAAAGACTATAATATAGCATTACTCAATTTTATAATTGCATTGAATTTTGATTAATTATTTCAAACTCATAAACTTTAACCACTTTTTGTGCTTTCATCCAATAAAAAATTTTCACATTTCACCTTTATGTCAAGTCTTTCTACTTTTATTGTACTTTTTACTCTATTTTTTGTCAACCAAACACTCCAACTCACTAATCCTCCAAATATACTGTAAGTGCGTTTGGAGTGACAAAAAATGAGATAAAGTGAGATAAATTATGAGTTTGTAATTTATGCAGATAAAAAGTAAATAATTTTTAAAACTTTTTAGTATTTTTTATCATTTTTTAGTATTTTTTGCCATTTCAAATAAAGCCTGTATTTTACAAATAAGAACAATTATAAACTTAAATTATTTTATTTCTACGATTTTCTGCAAAACATAAAATGGAAACTAAAATGCGGTGAGCGTGGATCGAACACGCGACCTTCAGATCTTCAGTCTGACGCTCTCCCAACTGAGCTATCCCCGCTGTTTGTTGAATGGCCACAGAGACAATCAATTCCGTTGACAAAGCAAGTGCAATACTACTCCACAGTGCATGAAAATCTGGTGCGGCAACTGGGTTCAGCGGCTGCGTTGGATCATCTATCCAAGTCCCTCTTCGCCGTCGTGATCGGAAGTAACGACCTGCTTGGTTACTTCGACTCCGGCTCCGATCTCCCCAAGAAGACCACGCCACAGCAGTATGTTGATTCAATGGTTCTTGCCCTCAAAGATGTTTTGAAGGTAAGAGCTTTCAAAGTTTGCTTTTCTTTGGTTGATTCGAACATTCCTATCAAAAGCATGTATTGTCAATGCTTACATCATCTTTTTTTTTTTTTTTTTTAAAACCACCACGCTGCTCCTTAAAAGTAATTTCGAAAATAAACTAGTTTAATTTGATTTTTTATTAATTCCATTAAAATTCATTTCTATGACAAACTAATTAAATTCAAATTCATTTGAAATACTCCATAGTTTCCAAGAAAAGTTTTTATAACCTATAACTACAACTCAGACCTAGTCTAACAATTCATATTTAAAAATTAATTTCTTACTACTCAATTTTTTTTTACTGTTTTTAAAATAATCAAAAATATCTTTTTATATTCAAAATTTTTTTTAACCATAAAAAATAAAAATATCAAATTAATAACAAATCAAAAAACTAATTACTAAAAAATTAATTTTTTTCTTCCTAAATAAAAAAATTAGCTTTTTAGTAAATAATGGTGCGTTTGGAGTGATAACAAGTAAGATAAAATGAAATAAAATGAGATAAAAAGTATATATGAGATATTTTGTGAGTTTGTAATTTATGTAGTGAGATAAAAATAAATAAATTTAAAAAAATTTTAAACTTTTTCAGTGATTTTAGTAAATCAAACGAAATCTAAATAAGTAAATAAAAACTTAGATATTGAGGCTTAGTTTGAAAAGGGAAAAGAAAAAAAGAGGGGTTAGATTTTTAGTTCTTCAAGCTTTCTAAATGTCCATCCACTTCTAGCCCCTCTTGTTCTTCCCGTTATTCTAAATTAGACTATATCTACAAACTCTTTAGTTCATCCAAATGCAGATAAGATCCCTCTCATCGACGTATCCATTATAAACCCCTACCTTGCCTTTTTGAAACCATTTAAGTCCTTAAAAACCATTTTCATTAGAATCCTTGGATCCCCAACCCAAAAAAGGCAAAAGAATTTGTCCAGGCTTCTCGGGTGGATCAATAACCCATCCCTGCAACCCAAAAAGAACACCTTATCACCTCAAGAGTTTCCCTCAGAATTCATTTCAAGATGGATTCGAGATGGTTACACTCATTTTCACTGGGTTGCAGTCAGGTTAGCCCCAGCGTTTCATGGCAAAAAGGACTCCCTGTAGTTTCCCGTCTTGCTTTTTTGGATTCATGAATGACAGGGTACCAATATACTTGTATCGGTACTGCTCAAGCCACTTTGAATGCTGGGACTATTATGGTTACACTATTTCCAAAACTTTTGCATGCCTCTTGCTGATCCTAACCTCAATACAACCTTAAAAATCTAGCTCCAAATTATTGGTGCTGAACAGATCTCCTCTAGGTTTGCAGCAACTCTTCATTACCATATGGTTCATAGAGTGCAAGATCATGCTTGGGATCTTCCTTTGTCTCAAGCTAACCAACACAAAGATGCTGTTCTCCTAGATGTAAACACCAGCAGAGGTCCTTCTTGTACCTTTGTCCCCAAACAAATTTCTCCCACAGAATTGCAAAAGTTTCTCCCTGATTCTTGGGTAACTTCCTATGAACAAACCCATTTGCAAAACCAAACCCTCTAGGCTACTGAACCGAAGTTCACCAAACATACCGATGGAACAGTCCAAATTTAACTTCCTTTCGTTACACTAATCTCTACTACCTGCCCCATTTTTCCCACAGAGATCAATGCTATTGAACCATTACCTATTAGTGGTTTCAGTATTGATGGTTCTGAGATTTATTCCTCCAGACTTCGTTGGTCACATTTGGTATGATGACAGTAATTGTGATTGTCAAAGATGCAAAGATCAGCCACTCTGGCTTTGTGATTCAGAGGAAGATGAAGAAGATGGATGCCTTAGACAACGTCGTGAAAGCCGTCAACAACGGAGGTTACTTCATCCTGTCTATGGGAAGAAATCTTAAAAATGGAAACTTCACTACAAGATATCACACATTTGCTGACCAAAAAATTAGTCAGTGAAGGTCAAAATTTGGTCGGCAAAATTTTTACTGACCAAACAAACTTGGTCGGCATTTGGTCGGCAAAGGTTAGTCAGAAAAACTTTTACCGACCAAAAAAACTATTTGGTCACTAAATATTGCGATATTTCCCAACAACATTCTAGTCGGGTATTATGGAATCTTCACTGACCAACTGGTCGGCAAAGAATAGACTTTTCCCGACCAATTGGTCGGCAAAGAGTAAGGCTTTTCTTGACTAATTGGTCGGCAAATGTCAGAACTTTTCCAGGCAAATATTTTTTCCCGACCAAACATTTGGTCCCCAATTAGCCTTCTAAATTATTAGAATCAATCTTTGTCGACAAACTAGACGGCAAAAAAATAGTCAAGTGGAAAAATATGAAATCTTTCCCCGACTATGTGGTCAGTAATTCCCTCTTTACCCGACCAATTGGTCGGCAATTGTTGACTTTTTCCTGACCAATTGGTCAGCAATTCTAAAAAAAAACTACCGAACTTTTTCTGTTTCTTAAACTTTTTTTTTGTACAGAATTCAATTCCCTGTAACATTGCATACAAATCATTCACAATCAACAAACGAACAAATCATCCACCATCAAATTATATATCATCAACACTTCCAAATTAAATATCCTACACCTTAAAATTAATAAAACATATGTCTCCAAAATTTACGTACTAGTTAGAGAAAACAAGATGGTTCCAAAAATAGAAAAACAAACTAGCAAAAGAAAATGATTAGATCAACCAAAGGAAGTATTTAAGCTTGAATACATAAGAGAAATTGATTCTCGAGCAAAGAAAGTTGCTTCAACTCTCTCCCCGAGCAAAGGTGTCATTAGATTTTTTTTGCTCTTTGAGGAAGAACTGTTTTCTTTTGAGCCATCTCCTTCAAAATTGACTGATCACCATTCCCTGCAATTAGAGGATATCTGGAATAAGTTATACACTTCTTATGCTTCATTTGGAGGAGTTTAATAAAATGTGTATAGATTCAAGACAATTATAGAGATCGTTCTTTTTCAAATTCCAAACATCAAAAGCATGCAAGATGTAAGTAATAGGAATGTGTGCTCTTCACTAACTTAATAGGAATAGAAAAAATTCAATAATTCATTGAAATGCTTTAGATATCATTAGGGATAAGTGACAAATGGATCACAAGAAAAATTATGCAAAGGAGCCATTCACTATAACTAGTGGTTATGAAATTTTTCTATTTGACTTTAAAGTAAGCGCGTTTATGTATGAAATGCTTAATCAAACTGACAGTCTTTAAACATTTGTTTTCATTTCTTTTTTGAGCATAATATACAAATATAGAAAAAAAAATAGACATCTAGAGAGTAAAGTTACTTACCAAATCTGGTAGATGTGCCCCCCGAACCACCTTCGCGAATTTTATCCTGCATCATCGTAAATATTTGCTGAAATTGTTTTTATGTCTCCTCATCCTTCGCCCACCTATCTTCTTCCATCTTTCTCATATCCTCTTCTATTATTCTCTTTTCCTCTTCCATCTTTCTTTTTTCCTCTTTATAATTTCTCATAGTCTCCTCATATTGTCGCATCTGCTCATTTTGTTCTTCAATTTGTGCCTTCAACTTTTCAATCTCAGTGTAACATACTTTAGATGACGCTGAAGATCTTATTGAGGAGGATGGCTTTGGACCTTTCACAAACCTGAGCAAATAACCTGATCTTTCTCTAAGCACCATCTGAGAGAGTTGCTCCGGTGTATAGCATGGCTCACCTAACTCCGCTGCCTCAGTCTCACGTCTAACAATTTCATCTTGTACATTATTGAAACAAATAAAAATCAATTCATATAATATTAATGGGAAGTGGAATAAAAGAACATAATTGTAGAAAATTAAATACGGCGCATACATAATTTTGTTGATATTGTGGATGGATGTAATCATTCTTCTTCTTACTCCAATGGGTGTCTTTGTAAAATGTTGAAAATGGGAGACCCTCATCTTCAAGTTTCTCAATCTATTTAATAAGTAACAGTAAGATTATGCAAATTTAAAGGTAAAAATAAAAATATAATGTTAGAAATAACTTAAAAACTAACAAATTTCCTAAAGGGATAATTTCGCTAGAAATGATTGGCATCAAGACGTATGATTGTAAGACAATTGAGCACGATTATTCTTTGCATGGGCCACTCATTTCTTAAAAAAATAACTTAATTAGTAAATCGTGTACTTGTGTAAATGTCTTTTAGAATTCAAAATAGTAACTACTAAATTACTTAATGCTTATTAGAACTCTATACAATGTCTATCATATGCTTCCAATCTTCTTGTCTTCCTGGGTCAGGGGCATTAACATAAGGGTCCTTTCCCTCATTTAACAACTCTAAGTACCTTTTCTTCCAATAGAATCACCAATCCTTGTATAATGAGTAACATTTTTTTTCGATAGCCTCTTGAACATATTGCTCATGAAAGTCCTTAATGTCAAACATTAGTTGTAATATATCATAGATAACATCCTTGGCATTAATTAGAAACACAAAAACTTATATATAAACTCAATGAAAATACATAATTGAAATAATGCATTACCAACACATTTTGAATGATGGTGTCTTTACTACCCCTATCAATTTGGGTCTAAGTATTAACACCCTGTAATGGCGCTGAAAGATGGATTTGCACACCGAGTTGATTAGCAATCTTTGTGGCATTTTCCTCCACGAATGTGCATGCTATTGGGCAAACTTCAACTTGAAGCTTATTTCCTTTATTTTTATCCACTTCCTGCTGCACACCTTTACCTTTTGTAGGGTCACGAGCACGTAATCTTATTGGAGAAGCTGTCATTATGCCAAATAATTAATAATTAAATAAATATAACTGAACAATAAAATTTAAAAAAAAAAGATAGTAAAACAAAATTACTGCTGCCAACATAAGGTGATTTTCCCGATGTAGCTGCCTCTCCAGTCACAGGTGATCCTAATGGTAACGATCCATCAATAGTACTTGGTGACTCGGTCGAATGCGTAACATCAATACTCGACCACCGACTCGATCCTACTCTGCTACCAGCTGGCATATCGACAACCTCTACAACATTAGATGTAAGAATATGTTAGTAAACACTCTTATTTAATCAAAATTATAATTATTCTAAAACAAAATAAAACATAATAAGAAAATTTTTCAGATAATAGAAGGAAGTTTGATTTAACTTTCTCCCATATTTTACAAATTCACCCATTAGAGTTTTATCTTGAAAAGGAGGGGAGGAACAACTGACAATGAAATCAAGGCTCCACATCATAATTATTGCTCGACTCAGAATCGCCCTCGGACTCAGAATCATAATGGAACTCGTCTTCAACGACATTATGCTCCATTCCCACAAAATCCTCATCCTCGTCCTCGTCACATATGAAATTATCATGCCCAAAACGTTCATCACGCGCCCGCCTCTCTGTGTTAATGAAGTCATTTTGGATTATTTCAGCTTCAATATCATTTCTATATAACTCATCTCCAATGTGATCTTCAATAATAATAGGAGAAATACCAGCGGTTTCATCTTGTTGGAACACATCACCTATTTCTTTATTATGTATCTCCTCACTCATTATTTTTGGTATATTCCATATTCCACGTCGTTCAATATGCTGTACAACTTTCCAATTGCCCACTAATTTCATATCATTGACATAAAAAACTTGTTTCACTTGATTTAATAAAACAAATGGATCATCTTTATACCATTGACTTCCAGCATTTATGACAATGCAATGTGCATCCATCCACATAGTCTTACTACTTCCAGTATCAAACCATTCACACTGAAACAAGACTACATGATGATCAAACATATATCTCATTTCCCATACTTTACACAAAAAGCCATAAAAGTTATGAGCTTGCCCCATATGGTCTCCTTCAATTGTCACCCCACTATTTTGGTTTCTTTAGCAATTTTCCAAGTCTTTTGTATGGAATCGAACACTATTAGATATGCAACCTGAATATAGACTTATTATTAGATTAGGGCCATTAGCTAATGACCATAATTCATCAGTGGCTTCTGGCGACCCCTTAGATCTCAAGTGATTCATCTATATAATGAAAAGTAGTGCACATTAATTGATGTGAGGTTAATTAGGTGAAAATGACATATTACAATTATATTTTACACGGCATTTAAACCAATTAGGGAACAACACCATATGCCTCTTCATGATGTCCCTTGTACTTTCAGCTTCTAAAAATTGGCAGTAATATTTTTATTTTATTAACGACCAATTGGTCGGTAAAAGGTTGGATTACTTTTGTCGACAAAAAGATTGGTCACCAAATGCTTAAAGTTTGGTCGAGAAAAACTCATTAAGGAATAGACCACTTTTTTTTCTTTGCCGACTAATTGGTCGGTAGATAGGCGATATTTAGCAACTAAATTTTGGTCAACAAAAGTGGTTGCCAATAGTGTGATCTCTTGTAGTGCTTGTTGATATGTTGAAGAAGAAATATGATGACTCGGACCAATCTGTTGGATTATTGGGATAGTTCTTTGGAAAATTTGATTATGTTGTCAAATATGGACCACTAACTCTACCAAAATGTTCATTGCCAGAATGCCACATGTTTTCCCTTTCATCATCCAGTTATGATTTCAATTTTCAACCACTTTTTGATTATGATCTCTAACAAGAAAATACATCTCATGCATGGAAAGTAAACAATCCGATAAGAGTAGACTCCTCCGAGAAAAGGAAGGTTGTTTTAATAGTAGAAGCTGCCTGTTTAATCATACCCATTATTACTTGACAAACCTCCACTTCAGCTACTTACAATATTTGATCTTAAGTATAGTCCATTTAAGCCTTTGTTTCCTTCCCCAATCTCTCCATCACCATTAAACCAAGACCCAAAAGATCTCAATCCACTGCACCACTTGTAAATCCAGATCCTACCATTGCAACTTCTTCTAACGTATCTTAAAATAGTATAGACATATTACATGACTCATATAGACTTTAAACAGCTTTTATAAAGTTGAACACACTAGCGCATACAGTAAGAAAAGCAAACTAGCACCTAGCATAGGGGTCACATTGCTCTATTATTACATAGTACGAAAAGTAAAGGCTGCATAAAGTTAGAGATTCTCTGGCAGTGACTAATCACTATAATCATCCTTGCTAGAGCTATTTGTTTCTATAATAGTTCCTCATCTGATAAACTAAACCATAAAGTACTTCCCCAAGCTGGATTCCATATAGTCCCCGAAAGATTGCCAAATGTTTGGCCCAAAGTCCTTTGTGTATGAAGTAGATTTTTTCCTCCTTTACAAGAGTATGAACTCCCACAGGAAAATGCTACTCATATATGGTAGATTAAGAACCTTTCAGCTATTAATAGTTAAGGATGCACACAAAAGGTCTCTACTGCCGAAGCTGCACATAATTGGTAGGCAAAGAAAACAACGGCTTCATAAAGTTATTGATTCTCTGGTAATGACTAATCATTGTAATCATCCTGGTTGGAGCTATCTGTTTTTGTAATAAATTTGATGTCTTCTGGTTTTAATTCCTCATCTGATAAGCCATCTCAATCCAAGGGAAAGTAAGGGTATGGTTCTGCCCCATAACGAAATTTTGTAATGTGACGATGCATAGTCATGGCACCAAACAGTTCCTGAAGCTCAAAGTTAGTTTTATAATGAATATGCTTAAACAGAGTGAAAGTACGCATTTCCTCATCAGGATTAGATAACTTCCATTGGTATTTAATAATAACTGATCAATAGGAAGTTGAATTCTATCATTTCCATTAAGTACAATCATTCATTGGAGAAAGACAAATCCTTCTGTTGGGCGCAGCTGCCTGGTTGGGTAATTGGCAATATTATGTTGATAATACACCTGATTACTGCATAGTTATGGAAATAGTAATAAGATTTAATGGGTTTCAAGGACTGAGAGAATAGGATCATTTGGAGAATCAATAGGGCAACTGGTATATAGAGGGAAGAGGTTGTTTTTTTTCTATAAGTGTTAAGAACATATTGGTGGTGGGTTCTTAACAGGGACAACCATGTTTTAATTGGATGGAACCATGTCATCATCTTACATAAGTTCCATGCCTTGGGGTTTGAATTTGGCCTGAAATTTGAGAGATTGGCTTATACCAAATAAACTCTAAGGGTCTAAGAGTTAAATAAGAATGGAATGGTATTTTCTTCAAAGAGAAGGCATATCATACTCATTCCTAACTTGAAACGAAGTAATGACGGGATTTTCTATGGAGAAAAATTAGACTTTTTAGGCATAATCCATAATTGGCTAAAATGATATTGAGAAAATTTAACAAATTTCTTTTGCTGTGGCTGGGGGTTGACCTAGTATGGCTCATGATATTATCTTGGATGACTAAGGAAAGGTTACATACAGGGAAAATAGGCCCTATTGGTTGAGGTTTTGGTGGTGGTAGTGGAATTGGTTGTGCTTATGGTCCTATAGAGGATGAGGCTTGTTCACTTGGTAATCGGGGAGAAAAGGGCTCTAGAGTTATGATACAGATGCAGGGTATAAGAGAGTTTGTACTGACTGGTTTTTTGGAAAGAAAATCTTCTAAAACATTCTTGGTTCCAGGAAAATACTTGACATCAAAGTTCTACTAGGAGAACCAATCTGCCCACCTCAAGAGCTAAAAGTTAGGTAAGTTTTTCTTCTTAAATTAGAACATTTTAGGAAAAGACGACATATCTATTTCAATTAAGAAATTGCATCCAATTAGATAGAACTGAAACTTTTCAATACCTCACCTAACTATAATTATTTCCTTGAATGTAAAGTGGTAATGCTTTTTTGATGGGTTGAACTGATCGCTGGCATATGCACAAATATTTCCTTTTCCATTTGCTTCTGTGACAAAAACTGCTCCCCAATACTAGTTACTTGCATCTGTTTGGAGGATTAAGTTACTGTGGGGTTGAGGTATCTAGAGTGTTAGGAGGGAATTTGCTTTAGATTTGAGGGTTGGATTGCTTTGGTTTGTTCATCAGTCCAATGAAAGGAGTCTTTCTTCAAGAGTTTTGAGAGTGGGAAAGTAAATTGAGCACTCTTTGGAACAAAATCTCTCAAGTAATTGATTATTCCCAAGAATTGTTGAAGCTGTTTGGCTGAGGTTAACTGATTAGGATGGAGGTGCTTGCAAATATGGGGTTGGAGTTGGAAATTTCCCTGGGTGATAGTCATTTTGAGAAAATCAATGGTGGTTTGGCCAAGTATCATCTTCTTTTCTTAAAGCATTATACCATATTACAGTAGTAATGCCTAGAACTTTTTAAGTAATTCTTGGTGATGACTCTTAATGGGTGAGAAGAGAAGTATATCATCAATGTAAATGATCATGCTGAAGATGTTCAAAAAATTTCACCATAGCTCGTTAAAAGAATGAAGGAGTTATTTTCAATCCAAAAGGCATTACCGTCTATTGAAAATGATGGTTTAGGATGCAAAAAGTAGTTTTGTGTCTGTCATTAGGATAAAGACCTAGTGCCAGAATCCTGCCTTGAGATCAAATGTTGAAATGAGCTTGGCCTGGGATAGTCTTTTGATTAAGAAAGCTCTGTTGGTTGAAGAGAACTTATCATCAAGGAGAAATTGGTTTAGGGCTTGGTAGTTCACAGCTAGTCTCATTTTTCCCCTTACTTGTTCAGATTTCTTGTTAACATAGAATGCTTCACATGCCCATTGGGATATAGTTGGTTCAATGAGGCCCTCAGCTTGAAGTTAGGTTACCTCAACAATAGCAAGTTCATAATGTCCTAAAGTCATTCCACTATGGCTTGCTTTGGTTGGGTTAATGTCCTCATTTCTCTTGAAGGGAAAAGTAACAAAGAAATCAAGGTTCTTTTAGAGGGGTTGTTGCATTTCTTTAAGAAAGTTGTGTGTGTTTCTGTAGAGGATTTTTCAATGAGTTGGGCTCTGATGTTCTGAAAAGGTTGGGTTGGGTAAAGGTAAGGTATTGAGAACTAAGGTAAGGTAAAGGATTGTATGTCGGCCAGAGGATGACCATTTGATCTTAGTTAGTTCTTGCATGATATTAAATCCAACAAAAAGGTCTTTTCTTGGGAAATAAGAACCATAGACTTTTCCTTTTACCACAAGGTTGGGAAATAGTTTATGAGAATAAGTTTACTTATCAAGGTGATAGTAAAACTTTCTCCATTATTAGCTCTGAAGACCTGGGAACAAGGGGTCCAGTGTGTTCTAGGTTGGTCAAAGGTCAGGGTTTATGATTGAGCATGCCACTCTTGTATCAAAACATGCTGTGACTAGTAAAGGTTTTGAATATTTATCCAGAAGGATATGAATCCTGGTATTAGGGCTAGTTTGGATCTGGTTCAATGAATGAATTAATTAAGTAAATGTCTGATTCAGAGAGAGTAGTTTGGGAGGAATCAGAAAGGGGGTAGGAAATTACACAAAAGGTTTGGGAGTTTGGCTTATCATCAAGAGAAAATAGTGATTCAAGATCACTTGACTCCAATGGTTTTGTTTTAGCCAATTGAGCAACAATCTTTTCCTTTTTCATCTTAGATTTGTAGTTTTTGCAAAATGACATTTCTTTCCACAAACAAAACATCGATTAGAAGTTTTACCTTGGTTTGGGAATTTCTTTCAATAGGAAAGTTTCTGTTGAATCTTTCGAGAATTCTTTGTTTTGTAAGACTTCTGGTAGGATCTTTTCTTCAAATGTTTGGCCTTTTTGTTTGAGCAATCACACTTCATGGATTGGAAAGGGTTATATTAAGTGGAAAATGTGGTGAGTGGTTGAAGTGAAGGTTTGGGCTGGAATAGGGTTGAGGTTTTGGAATAGAGAAAAAGAGTCATGAATTAGTAGGGTGGAAATGGTTTTAGAATATGAGCAGGTAGGGTAGCAGTTTGTTGTTTTTCATGTAATTGTTGTTCAAGAACTTGAATTTGTTTTTCAAGACTCTTCTTTTGTTGTTTTCTAAATGCCAGCAATTGTAAAGTTTGCTTGAAATTCATTCTAAAGCAGCAATTGATAGTAGCTATTGGCGGAGAGTCTCAATACTGGTCGTTAAGTCAACAATCAGAGCTTCTTATGTATCAAACTGGGTAGAAACATGTGAATTGTCTGTTATCGACTTGCAAAAGAAGCTAAGGCCCTGTTCTGAGCTTTTGTATTATCTACCTGCAATTGGGTGTAGCTTCTACAATAGAGACCTTTTGCTTATGGCCATGACTATTAACAACCAAAGGATTTTTAATCTTCCACACGTGAAAAATGTTTTCCTGTGGAAGTTCATAGTCATGTAAAAAGGGAAAGTCTGTCACATAATTGGAGGATACTGGGGCAAGCATCTTGCAATCCCTAGGGTTTTGTGAGGAACTTGGTTCAAGAAAGTATTTTCGCGGCTTTACTTTACCAAGAGGTTTGCATTGCTCTGGATATTATCTTTTCACGTTAGCTTCATCAGAAGCTTTAAGGCTCTTTTTCTCTGTCTATGAACTTGGTTTTCAGCATAACAATCATGGTCCATTTTTCTTCTATGTTGCCTCTGTTCTTGGTGTGCCTACCATTTTTCTTCTTCACTATCATCATTAGATATGGGAATGGGGACGGTAAGGGACGGGTATGCCTATCTCTGTACCTGATTCCCAAATCCAAGTCAATCCCCATACTCTACCTAATCCTCATCAGGGATTTATTTTTACCCTCTATCCTCACTCCAAATGAGGAATGAGAATTCTCGTGAGGAAATGGGTACCTTAAATGAAAAAAAAAAATCTAAAATTTGGATTATAGATTCAAGTATCAAGTCCAAACTCTAAAAATTTTAAATTCTACAAGCCTAACTGCTTAAGTGTCAAGTCCAAATTTCAGATTTAAACATAACTGTATAAGTATCAATTCAATTTCCAATCTCAATATTTGAGTCAAGGCCATTAACATAAGTCATAACGAGTAAATTCTAAATACACTCCAATTTGGGTAGGTTATAGGTTGGGGACAAACTCATACCCCATTCCCTATTCGATCTTCGAAATTTTTTAAAAAATATCGTTATACCCTATTCGATCTCGAAAAAATTCCTAAATCCCCCAATCGTTCAGGGCATAGATTGGGTAGGGTACAGATAGGTCGGCTGAGATGGCCATCCCTATTTATAATTCTTAAGCCAGATGCCACTTGGCATGCTGGACAATCACAATCCAAATCATATCGGATGTGTCCATTAAAGTCTCTTCCACTGTACACATTTCTTCCTATCATTCTGGAAAGATGCAATAGGAAATTTTTCTATGGTATGCAACAAAAAATTTTTCTATGGTATTTATATTGGTAGGGAAGACTAGGCATTTATTTATATTTGGCTGGGGTGAGTATTCAATCTGGACGAGACTGACTTTTTGATAAACTCAGGGATAGTAGCTTGGAGGGTTTGGTTTTGGATATGAAATTGTTCATAGTTGGTTATCCAAGAGGTAGGAAGAAGCTTGGAAAATTTTTCCTTTAGAATTTGTTTGGGGATGTATGAATCATGCAGAACATCATAGGTATCTATGTCAAGAAAGATTACATCTATGTTTTGGCTAGCTAGAGCAATCAGAAGATTTACGCATGGTCTTAGAATCCATAGGTCATCTGGTAGTGCAAAGTGGCAGCAATTCTAAAGTCAATTTGCTTAACTCCAGTGATCTAAACTTGGACTTTTAAGAATGAGAATAGACATGGACACTTAAGCGACATGTTGAGGTTTGGGAAAAAAGTGACCATCATTGTCCTTACATTTAATCTAATTTGAACAATACCAATACAAGCATGTTTATACTACACAAAATTAGGCACGAGTTTTCGAGTGTATTTCCTTATCATTAATATCTTATCTTGATATTTGATCTTCTCATTTTTCTTATCTTGTCTTTGATCCTTCGTTTCTATTGTGTATATTACTAAAAAGTTAACTTTTTTTTCTCCTTTTCTAAGTCTCAATATTAACTCCGCCTATGTTTTTTTCATGGTCGGTCCCAAGCCCGGATGAAGGAGGAGGGTTGTGTTAGGTAGTCAACAGCCAGCGTAAAACTTTGTCGAATTTTTTTATGGATTTTCTGACACCTAATGAGATTTCGTGGGGGCGTTCCCTACTTAGCGACGCGCTGTATGGTCCGAGTACAGTGTTAAATAAGCAAGGACCGCTGCATCGGCGCCCGGGTGCACTGTTAAATAGGCAAGGGTCCTCGCACTTTCCTGGACGAGTTGGGGGGCAAGGAAACTAGCCCAAAATAGAAGGCTGAGATTAGGTACTTGGAATATTGGGAGCTTAACTGGGAAACTTATGGAAGTGGTGGATACAATGGAAATGAGAAGAATCGCAATTGCTTGCTTGCAAGAGACGAAGTGGGTGGGACAGAAAGCTAAAGAGATTGAGAGGACTGGGTATAAGTTATGGTATACGGGACTTAATAGATCGAGAAATGGGGTCGGCATAATAGTAAGCAAGGACCTAAAGGAAAATATAGTCAATGTGAAACGCTGTGGAGATAGGATTATTACAATTAAGTTAGTGTTAGGAGAAGAGATAGTAAACGTAATTAGTGCTTATGCCCCCCAGGTGGGCTTAGGAGATGTACATAAGGAGAAGTTTTGGGAAGACTTGGAAGGAATGCTATTAGAGATACCTCAAGGAGAGATGGTCTTCATAGGAGGAGATTTGAACGGTCATATAGGACGCGACATAGATGGATACATAGGAGTACACGGGAGATATGGTTACGGTGATAGAAATGAAAAAAGGAAGGATATTTTGAAGTTTGCAGTGGCTTATGATCTCATGGTGACGAACACCTTTTTTAGGAAGAGAGAGGAACATTTTGTAACTTATAAGAGTGGCTCCTCAAAGACACAGATTGACTTCTTCTTAACTAGGAAAAGAGACTGTGTAGCTTGTAAAGATTGTAAAGTTATACTAGGGGAGAGCTTGACTACCCAACATAGGTTGTTGGTCATAGATGTGCAGCTTCAAAGGTGGGCTAGAAAAAAGAAGTTGCATAGATGCTCAAAGACTAAATGGTGGAACTTAAAAGGTAATAAGCAAGCAGCATTCAGGGAAAGAGTACTAGAGGAAAACATTTGGACGGTAAATGAGAGTGCAAATATTATGTGGGATAAGGTAGCAAAGTGTATTAGAAGGGTAGGGAAAGAAGTCTTAGGAGAATAGGGAGTGCTCCGGCACAGAAAGAGGCATGGTGGTGGAACGAGGCCGTCCAAGACAAGATAAGAGTTAAAAGAGAGTGTTTTAAATCTTGGCAAAACGACCGAAATGAAGCGAACTTGGAGAGATATAGAGAAGCTAGAAGAGAAACCAAAAAGGCAGTTAGTGAGGCTAAGGCAAAGACATTTGAGGATTTATATAGGCGACTTGACACTAAGGAGGGCGAAAGAGAGATATTCAAGCTTGCTAAATCTAGAGATAGACGGACCAAGGATTTAAATCAAGTTAAATGCATTAAGGATGAGGATGAAAAGGTATTAGTAAAGGAAGAGGAGATAAAGGAGCGTTGGAAGAGCTACTTCTACAAGTTATTTAACGAAAGCAGTAGTAGTGACATACATTTGGGGCAGTTTTCCACTTTTAGGGAAGAATTAAATTTTATGTTCTATAGAAGAATCAGTAGGGAAGAAGTAAAAAAAGTATTAAAAAGGATGAAGAATGGGAAAGCAGTTGGGCCAGATGGTATCCCTATTGAGGTTTGGAGATGCTTAGGAGAGCATGGCATAAGTTGGTTGACAAAACTTTTTAATGTAGTGCTAAAGAGCAAGAAGATGCCTGATGCATGGAGGAAAAGTATCCTTATGCCCATATACAAGAACAAATGAGATATTCAGAACTGTGCGAACTACCGCGGGATTAAATTGATGAGCCATACGATGAAATTATGGGAGAGAGTTATTGAGAGAAGACTAAGAAGGACAACAAACGTTTCAGAGAACCAATTTGGTTTCATGCCTGGAAGATCAACTATGGAGGCTATCTTTCTCTTGAGAAGGTTAATGGAACAATATAGAGAAGGTCAAAAAGATTTACATATGGTGTTAATCGATTTAGAGAAGGCATATGATCGGGTTCCTAGGGAGATTCTATAGAGAGTATTGGAAAAGAAAGGAGCGTGTGTCGCATATATTGAGGCGATAAAGGACATGTATGATAGAGCCATGACATCTATATGAACGATTGGTGGAGAGACTAATAAGTTCCCTATCACGATTGGTTTATATCAAGGCTCAGCGTTAAGCCCGTACTTGTTTGCTTTAGTTATGGATGAGATTACAAGGCATATTCAGGATGAGGTACCGTGGTGTATGCTATTTGCAGATGATATTGTTTTAGTAGACGAGATGAGAGAAGGAGTGAATGCTAAGCTAGAATTGTGGCGGGATACGTTAGAGACAAAAGGGTTTAGGCTAAGCCGATGCAAGACGGAATATATGGAATGTAAGTTTAGTCAAAATAGAATAACGAGTAGTATAGAAGTAAGTTTAGGCACACAAAAGATTGTAAAGAAAGATAAATTTAGGTACCTTGGATCTATGGTGCAATAAGATGGAGGGATTGATACTGATGTAAGTCACAGGATTCAAGCTGGGTGGACCAAATAGAGCAGTGCTTCGGGAGTTTTGTGCGATCTAAAAATCCCCCTCAAGGTGAAAGTAAAGTATTATAAGGTAGCGGTTAGACCAGCACTGCTATATGGATCAGAGTGTTGGGCAGTAAAGCATAATCATGGTCAGAAGATGGCAGTTGCGGAGATGAGAATGCTAAGGTGGATGTGTGGGATTATAAATAAAGATAGGATTGGGAACGAGAAGATTAGGGGCAAAGTAGGAATAGCACCGATTGAAGATAAAATGAGAGAAAACCGATTAAGATGGTTTGGCCATGTTAGAAGGCATCCAGCAGAGGCACCTCTTAAAAGGTGTGAAAGTATGGAGATTGCCAGGAGTAGGAGAGGTAGAGGAAGACCCAAGAGAAGCTGGAAAGAAACCATTAAACATGACCTGACTTACCTAGATTTATCGGAGGATATGCCCCTAAACAGATCTAATTGGCTTCGACAAATCCATATAGTCGACCCCACCTAGTGGGAAAAGGCTTGGTTTAGTTTGGTTTGGTTTCTAATTCTCAATATTTATGTTTTTATTTATTTATTTATTATTTTATTTAAAAAAAATTGTAAAAGGCGATCAGTATATCAACTACGTATGTAAAAACTTATTAACCATGTGGGCGTGGTTGATGAATTTGTACGATGAAGATACAAGTAAATAAATTAAATAAATAAGTTGATGGTTGAAATTACAAAATCAGTGAAGCTGGGCATCAAACCCACAAGGGCCACCACAACGCCATCTTGAATTTGTAATTTTTATTGTACATCTTTACTCTTAAGTTACCCACAACTTTCACCAACACCCGTTTAAGTATCTCTTTATAAAATAAACTTTATTTAACCACCTTTCTTTGAAAAAAGAAAGAAAGAGAAAGAGAGAGAGGAAAATGCTCCTCAATATTGGCCATCTACAATTTAAAACTGTTATGCCGGAAGCGAACCGAGTTGGACGGTAAATTTTTAAATTTGAATTAAAAAGTTTAGTAAATTTTGTAATATTTTGAAATTTATGATTTTCGTAACTAAATATGCATAAAATAAATATTAACCAAGTTGAGGTCAAACAGCTTGATATTTTTACTTACGGTTAAAGTCTAAATGAAAAGAGTTTTGAGTTCAAATTAAAAAATTACTGAGCTACATAAAGTCTGCTCAATCTTGATTTGGGTTCCATTTGCTGCACTACGCTTAGCAATTAATCGGTTGTTTGGGCCACAGCGCATTCATAATTTAGGTGCACGAAAGTTGGTGATTGCCGGGATCGGAGCAGTGGGATGCTGCCCGTCGCAGAGGAAACAAAGCAAAACTCAGGAATGCAACGAGGAAGCAAATCGCTGGTCGGTCAAGTACAACGAAGGTCTCAAGTCAATGCTGAAGGGGCTTAAGTCGGAGGAGCTCAAGGACATGGACTACTCCTACGTCGACATTTACAGTGTCTTTGCTCGCTTCATTCAATCACCAGCCACCTATGGTACGTACTATGTGCTCTAACTCTACTTCACTTGGCACTACTTTGGGCCCGTTTGGTTTACAAATTTTTGCTGAAAATCTCCAAAAATTTCTATAAATCTCTGTTAACTTTATATCACATCAACTTTTTTCTCTCACTACACGTATTACGAACTCCTCCCAAACCACAATTTATCTCAATTTATCTCATTTTTTCTTACTCCAAACAAACCCTTTACACTTCTCAGCCATGGTAACTTTCACAAGAATCTTTTTTGCGGTTTTGGCTTTTCGAGCCTTTCTGCGGTAAAATTTTTCAAATGGGCAGGGAGACAGACTGCGTGGTTTTAAGTTTTATACACCAACATTCTAAATTGCTATCATTTTTTTTTTTTTTTTTGGGTTAATGCGTAATTGGTGATCACATTAATTATGTGAAATAATTAAAATATCCTTAAAAATTAGAGACAATTGGTTTGTTTTAATGTGAACTATTTAATATATATATATTTTATTTATATTTTAGCAAAAAATTCTTAAAAAATATATATAAAAATACTTTTTCCAAAAAAAGATGGGGTTTAGAGTGCCAAATTTGGCCCAAAAAACTCTCAACTCTCTAAAAATCTTTAACTCTTTTACATCTAAAATCTCTAATTTATTTTTCAATTTTTACCAACTTTCTCTCATATTTTTCGACTTCTACCAACTTTTTTTATATTTTTACTAACCTTTTTCACACTTTTTGAGGAACACACTAAATACTCATCAATTCAAAAGTTATCTTTTTTTTAAACAAAAATTGACACTCCAAACAAGTACTTGTATTAAAACAAACTCAATCACAGAGGATGTTTGAAGTGAAAAAAATTAGTATAAATTGATAATAGTTAAAGTTTCGTAATTTATACAATGTATAGAAAATTTAAATTTCATAAAAATTTATAGAAGTTTATTGTGATTTATAGAGTTATAAACCCTCAACAACCCCATCCATGACTTTTGGGGGGGGGGGGGGGGGGAAGCTCAGCACTTGACTCGTTACCTTATAATCACCATCTATGCTTACAAAATGTATTTCTGTTATTTCATTAGGTAGCTGTGTTTTTCATTTTTTTTTCTTTTAATTTTTTTAATCAATTTAAATTTTTTGGTATATTATTTACCTTTTTTTAAATGTATATATATATATATATATATAAAGGGAGAAAACTATATATAGGTAGTGTTTAGAGTGATAAAAAGTGAAAAAAATTGTGAGTTCGTAACGCGTGCAGTAAAATAAAAAAGTTGATGTGATAGAAGTTTTTAGATTTTTTTTTTTTTTTTTTTTTTTTTGTAGATGCCAAACACACCCATAAAAAGCTAATTACATGAACAAAAATCAATTTAGTGGAAAAAAAAAACACAAAAACGAAAAATACGACATAGAAAAGCTTACGAAATTTTAGTCAAGCAAATCTAAGTCAGGAATCCAAACCAAGGTGATCTAGCAAATTATAAGGCACCATTATTTCTTCTTATTTACCTAGAAATTACACTTTTGTAGTTACTCTTTTATTACATTTACTCTTATTCACCTAAAAATTATACTGTTACTTCCACTGATTATAAATTTTGGGTATATCCCCTGCCACATTCTATGTTTTGTTTCAGGATTTACAGAGGTCAAGGCTGCATGCTGTGGGCTGGGAAACTTGAGGGCACAGGTTCCGTGTGTGCCTGTTTCCAAGTACTGCTCCAACAGAAGTGATCATATCTTCTGGGATCTCTACCATCCCACAGAGGCAGCTGCTCGTATGTTTGTCAACGCAGTTTTTGATGGCTCACAACCTTATGCAGTCCCTATGAATGTGAATCAACTAATTGCTGCATAAACTGAGAGACAAGAGTTGTCTAAACAGCTCAAATCACTGCTTCCTGTAAATCGGAGGACAGCCTCTTCTTAAACATAGTATTTAGTACTGAATTCATTGAAAAGTTGGGATATAGAGGATGGGATCATTAAGCAATTACTTTGATGAACAATACTGCATCAAAACAAATCAACTGCTTTAAGTTGTATGAGCTATTATCGAACCGTGCAATTTTCTCAGATGTATTGCTTGTGAAAATTATGTTTAGTAATACTCGTGGCAAAACTGTACCCATGAAATTGATAAATGGGAAAAAGAGGAGGAGATTTAGTGCTTTTCGGGAATCTAAGATGGAAAGATATCTTGGAAGAAGAGGTTCAGATTGCCCTTAAGAAGATCAAAAGACAGCATCTTATCAATTGCATCCTGCCAAAAAGAAATTACTTCATTCGTACGAGAGCAGACATGGAAATTTCTAAGTTTATTCTATCTATAAAACTCTAGCTAGTTTCTGAAAGTGGTACCTTGTATTGCTGATCTTGAGCTGATATCTTATCATTGCTTGCTCGCTCAATATGCTTATTGCTTCCAATAGCATCCAATATAGATGCTGCTCTCCTTATAACGTCCTCCGGGACACCTATAAGAACAACAAATTTATCAGAAATATGGCACACTGCAAGTACTGGAAATGAAGCCTCCCAGTGAAAGCTTCATAAATTGCCATGAAGAGGAAAAACTATCTACTAAAAGAAATTGCCACGAAGAGGTAGTGTTTGGGAAGTAAAAAAACTATCTACTAAAAAGATACCTTTTTGTGTTTGAGAAGAGGAAAAAAACTAAGTTTTTAGAAGTTAGTTTTTTAATCTTTTCATAATTTGACGTATTTGTCCTTGATAGTTTATAAGAAATTTAAAATGTCAGCAGAAAGTTTTAATCAGTTTAAAAAAAGTCAAAAAGCTGAGTAGCTAAAAGCGTCCTTATAGCTAGCCATTCCCAGATGCACACTGAATACCTAAATTTAACTGCATGATGACTTGGTGTGTGCTCAGGATATTTACCAAAATAAAAGAGAGTTCATCCAAGTGATGTACGGAAATCTAAGAAGATCAGAAGATGGCAGGCAAATTCTCAGATTCTAGAAGAGAAAGGGGGAGAGAACTTCAGTTGCCATCAATTCCTATGACAAACTTTCTCCAAGACAGTAGTCTTTTAACTCTATCTACACTTAAGGGCTTAACATAATGTAAATTCACTCCAATTTGTGTCCTCATTGTTTCGGCTAATGGTTTGAATTATGCCTACAGCTACATTTGTCAACCTTAACAAGAGAACAATTGCGGACCCAGAAATTTTGTGAAGCAGGGGCCAAGGTAAAACTTTTTGTAAGCTTTGGAGTGGCCAAGCTAAAGCTTTTTTTTGAATTTTGCGGTGGCCAATACATTTTGTTATATTAAATATCTTTAAAATTGTGGGATCTACAGAGAATTTCAAAAATTTAGGAAGTGGTTCTTAGTTGTGTCTCCCATGCAAGTGAATATTTTATAAACGATTAGAGTATGTATACATGCAACAACAGCAAGCTTAAAAAAGACAGAACCTGTGTGAAATGCCAAGCATTTTTTCTTTTTTGAAAAAACAAATAATTTGAAAACCTACCAGCAAGTAATGCACAGCGCAACCCTGCAAGGTATAAATTGAGATCAATGAATTACATTTCTCTAAATAATTAATACCAACCCCCCACAAGCACAAAGAAACTATCTACTCACCATAGCTAGGAAGTACATGTCCTGGAACAAGCCTGCAGGAGAGACACACAAGGTTTTATCAAAAGCTAATTTTACCATAACAGATGCATAAAGAGGTAAAATTTTCTGCCAAAACATCTTTGTAACCACATCTTAAGGGCACAGACAATTCAACACTGGCATCATCCAGGAATAATAATTCTCCATTTGCCTTAACTGAAACAGCTAAATGGTTTCCAAACAAGGAAATTATACAAAGAAATTTTAAAATTAATGGAAGGCATGGAATGATCAATTTGTGGAAACCGAACCACCATCCAACAAAGATCCAGAAAGAAAATAAATGAGAGCCAGAAGTAGTCCTTGCTCTCTAGAAGTGTATGATAAATTTGTTAGGGTACTTAAAGGTATTCAAGAATTACTTACCTATATAGGAAAACTATATCATCAAGATGTGCACCACTGTCAGGTCGTAGGACACTCATGGTGAAAAACTTGATTATATCAGACTGCAAACAATAAATATAGACAGATGTGTCAGTTTGAAATAATCAATACACAAACTTTTTAATAGCAAATCTACAATAGATCTGTACCATTTTATACCTTTGGTAAGCAACTACTGCTAAATAAACTCAGTCAAGTGCGTGCAAACCAAAACCTGCAATTTGGAAGAGCAAGTTCTGTTACGAGTTGCCCATCAAAACAATTGTCAGTACTATTGAAGTTCTTATAGTATAGGAAATCTAAGAGCAATGTTCTTTAGCAGGAGATGTTCTCAATACTGTTGTTCTTATTTGATTCATTCGCTCATTTATTTATATTCTTCCCAAGCCCTTAAATGACTTGCTCTCAACAAGACCATAAAAGTTCTAGTGCTTCAAGACAAGTGTCAGTCTTATTTCTGATTGAACTAATTGCAGTATTTTTGTGATTTTATGGTGATTGTTTAGTTAAAAAAAAAAATATATAAGGAAAAAAAGAAAAGGAAAAAAAAAGGAAAAAAAAAAAAGAAAAAACATAGAAAGAGTTCTCTCCACTATCATAAATGTGGTAACATTAGCGACAAAGCAAGAAGAATGTCAAACAAAGATACAATCAAAGAAAGTTTTAATGGTTTAAAAGGCCTATGTGGTGGAACTGATAATCTGCTGCTAACACCCAATGAAAGAAAGGTGTAGAATATGTAGAATATCCCAGAATATTCTAGTAGTTTAGAAGCAGATTTTAGGAGTTATTAGTCCTGATTTTAGGCTGATTTTATGTAATTTACTTTCCTTGTATTGCTAGTTTTATGTAATTTACTTTCCTTGTATTGCTAGTGTTATGTAATTTACTTTCCTTGTATAGTTAGGGTCCTCTTTAAATAGGGCCTTATGCTTGTAAAGATACATAGAAAATACATACAGAATTCTTTTTTCTGTCTTTACTGTATCAAAGCTGAAGAGATCTAGTCGCCGACAACTATGTCAATACTTCAGCCAAAGACCAGTCACAGGTCCTTGTTCAATCACGCTTGACGGAATCGATCAACAGAAATCGGCCGTAACAGTTCTTGTGGAAGTCATCCCGAAAACCCAATTTTCCTTGATCGCAAGTGTCGTCTTGGAGGTTTGTACGTCCGGTGGAAAACACAGCCGCTGGGGTGATTTCTGCGCTTCTCTTTGCGGCTGTGCTTGGTGCTGATGTGGCCGCATTTATCTTTGCGCATCCAAATTTGGTCATGAGTGCTTCCCAATTTGGTCGTGAATGGCGCTCATGTGGTCATGCCTCTTTCTAAATCGGCAGCGATGGCCGTGTTGGGCTATTATAAAGCAGCAGCATCATCACAATCGCCTGGGTTGGCGGAGTTTGTCGCGTAAGTGGTTCTTTCTGGCGATCAAAGAAGGTGGTGGGTTGCGATTAGCCAACGCCAGTGGTCCTGGCGCTAATTCATAGTGTCGATAGAGCTAGTTTGAAAAAAAAAAAAAGTCAGTCTCAAACGACTCTATTACCTCAGGAATTTAAAGAAGGGATTCAAGAGTGATATTACCTCTGAGTTCAACTAGAGGTTTTGATAATTCAGCTGTTCAACTCGTCTTGGAGAAATTGAACGGAAAGAATTACAGGGAATAGGCTCAATCAATCAAACTCGTTATCGAGGGAAAAGGAAAACTTGGTTATGTCAGAGGGAAGACTTGACACCATCATCTACCGACATCGCAGCCCTCCAAAAGTAGCACTCAGAAAATTCATTTGTTACGCCATGCCTTGTCAATTCTATGGTGCCGTCCTGTGGGGTGACCTCATCTTTTTCTTCCAACAACCAAAGATGTGTGGGAAGCCATCTAGGAGCTGTATTCTGATGCAAGAAATTCTTCCAAAATCATTGAGCTAAAGACTAGGCTATGGCAGATGAAACAAGGAAGACACCGACTATTACATGGAGATGTTGACGCTGTGGCAGGAATTGGACATGAGCAATGAAGAAGATTGGGAATGCCCAGGTGATAGCACTCGGTACCTGAAAAGATTGGAGAATAAAAGGGTTTTTGAGTTCTTGGCTAGGCTGAATTGTGAACTTGATGATGTGAGGGGGAGGATTCTCGGCCGCCAGCCTCTCCCTTCAACCCGTGAAGTATTCTCTGAAGTCCGATGAGAGGAAGCCCAACGGAAGGTGATGCTATATGAAAATCATACATCTGTGGATACTGCCTTGAAATATTAACACTTGTAACGCATGGACCACTAAGTGGGCTTGGGCAAAAGACACAAAAGGGTGAATTGTGGTGTGATCACTGTGGAAAAAGTGGGCATTCTAAAGGTACCTATTGGGAACTACATGGCCAAGCTCACAAACTGGAAGCCCAGACAACAAGGAAAAAATAGGGGCTATCAAGCTACTGCAGAGCATCAGGCTAAGAAGGGCCCAGGAAAGCAAAATTCCTAAGTATCTGTGAGTGGAGGGTTCACAGCTAGGAAAGTTGTATAAAATTTTCTCCTCTTTTCAGGGGCTAGGAATCACCTCATCCTCCACTGATTCATCCTCCACTATGTCATTTGAAAAAATTAGCTCAAAAAGGTATGTTTTTCTCAGCACTCATCTCTCGTACCAATGCTTTTTGGATATCAACTCCGGTGCATCTGACCATATGATAGATGCTTACCATTTATTCTCATCCCACTCACCTTGTGCTAGGAACTTGAAAGTAAGAATTGCAAATGATACTTTTTCTCTAGTCGCTAGTAAAGGGAGTATTCGAATCTCTTCCTCTATTACACTCGAAAATGTCCTTCATGTTCCTAATTTGTCTTACAACTTGTTATTTGTTAGCCAATTAACCAAGAGTTCCAATTGTTGTGCTAATTTTCTACCCTCTTATTGTACCTTTCAGTACCTGTCATCAGAAAAAGGTGATTGACAATGATAAGGAGTATGAGGGTTTCTATTACCTTGACGAAGCTACTATGAGTGAATAGTGCCACACTGCTATTTATGATTCTATTTCTAGTCCTAGGAATAATGAACTTTTGTTATGGCATCTTAAAATAGGACATCCTAGTTTTAATATATGCAACAGTTGTTTCCTTCCATTTGTTCAAATAAAACAACAGTTGATTTTTAGTGTGAATTTATGAACTTGCCAAACATAAGCATACTTCTTTTCCTAGATCTGTGTGCAAACCATCTATGCCTTTTTCTATGATTCATAGTGACTTGTGGAGTCTTTCTCGTACTTTGAATCAGACTCACACAATATGGTTTATCACTTTTATCGATGATCACACACATCTTTGTTGGGTGTACCTCTTGCATGACAAAATTGAAGTTCATTCTATATTCATTAACTTCTATTTCATGATACACACTTATTTTCACACTAAAATTAAAATTCCATGCACTAATAATGGCGCTGAGTACTTCAATAATTGTTTAGGCACATTCTTCAATGAAAAAGGTATCATTCACTAGAGTTCATGCATCGACACACCATAACAAAATGAGGTGGCTGAACAAAAGAACCGATATATCGTTGAAGTTGCCTGTGCCCTTCTTTTTACATCTAATATCCCCAAAATCTTCTGGGGGTGATGCTATCTTAACCCTACCTATCTCATAAATGGGATGCCTAGTAGGGACTCTTATCTTTGCCACACCTCTCTAGAAATTCCAAGAAAACTTTCCCTATCCCGTCTCAATTCCACTCCCCACTGAGCATGTTCGGTGTACTACCTTTGTGCATATTCATACCCAACACCGAACTATTCTCACTATACTACTCCTTTGCATTAGAGCACATAAATGTATTTCTTAGAATATTCTTCTACAAAAATAAATTATCGGTGTTATGATCCTATCTTAAAAAAAATTATTTGTCAACCTTGATGCCACCTTCGTTTGAACAAACCTCCGACTATCTAAAGCCCTCGCTTCATGGGTGCGTCCCTTGAGTGAAGCACAGTGTCTGGACCTTGAGATTGCCATTTCTAAGCTTACTCCAAACACTACTCCTTTGCCTAGTACAAAAAGGAGTTTGACCTCACGAGGAGAGCCAGAAACACAGACAAATAAGGAGAGAGTAGTTTATTCACAGGAATCAAAATCAAGGCCTATGGAGACTCTCGCACCCAAGGAACCAAGAGAATCTACTCCGGTGATAGCTCTAAGTACCCATGAGTAGCCAGTAAATCCTGATCAGGTTACAAAGACTATCCATAATTCCAATAATCTTGATTTTCGCATTCTTTTCGGAAAACAACTACGGTCTTGTACTTTTCATCCTATTACCAAATTTGTTTCTTATAATGCCCTATCTACAAGCTATCGTGCTTTCACCACATACCTTGATAGCATGTGGATTCCAAAATCCATTGAGGAGGTTTTAGAAATTCTTGAATGGAGGGAAGCAGTAATGGAGGAAATGAGAGATTGGACAAAAATGAAGCATGGGAAATAATGAGGCTACCAAAGGGAAAGAAGCCTAGCTGTAAATGGGTATTCACAATAAAGTACAAAGCTGATGGATTGGTGGAACGGTACAAAGCTCGACTTGTGGCTAAAGAGTTTACTCAAACCTATGGGTTGACTATAGGAAACGGTTGCACCAGTGGAAAACTAAACACCATAAGGGTTCTTCTTTCCTTAGCTGCAAATCTGGATTAGCCACTTCAACAATTTGATATTAAGAATGCCTTCTTGAATGGTGAGCTGGAAGAGGTCTTTACTGCATTACCACCTGGATTTTGTGAGAAAGAAAATGAGAAGAAAGTGTACAAGCTCAAGAAATCCTTATACGGACTTAATAGTCTCCAAGAGCCTAGTTTGACAGATTCACCAAAATGATAAAAGGACAAGGATACCGATAGAGATAGTCAGATCATATTATGTTCTTCCATTAGTCAGAAAAAGGGAAGAAGGCCATTCTAATTGTATATGTTGATGACATCATCTTAACCGAATACGATACAATGGAGATGGAAAGATTGAAGAAGGTCTTAGCCAAGGAATTTGAGGAAAAAAATTGGGATAGATGTGATATTTTCTTGGTATGGAGGTTGTGAGATAGCGAAAATATATCTTGGATCTTCTCACTAAAACTGGAATGCTTTATTGTAAGCCAAGTGATACTCTAATTGAAGCTAGAAAGAGAACAGTTAGATGAAGGAGAACTGGCTGATAAAGAAAGATATTAGAGATCTGTAGGGAGACTAATTTATCTCTCACATACTCGACTAGACATTGCATTTGCAGTAAGTGTGGTAAGTTAGCATGTGCACATAACAAAGGAATCCCACCTGGAAGTTGTTGACAAGATTCTAAGGTATCTCAAAGGCTCTCAAGTACATAGAGGATTGTTCTTCAAGAAAAGTTGAATAAAAGAGTGGAAATTTTCATAGCTATAGATTGGGCAGGTTCAACAGAAGGCAGAAGGTTTACTACAGGTTACTGCACATTTGTCTGGGGAAGCCTAGTAACTTGGAAAAATAAGAAACAAAGTGTAGTGGCTAGAAATAGTACTAAAGCTGAGTTTTGAACAGTTACAGAAGGAATTTGTGAAGAACTGTGGATACAAAAATTATTAGAGGAATTATGTATTACATTAGGGCGCCCCATCAAACTCTACTGTGATAATAAGGCAGCTATCAACATTTCTCTTAATCCTGTTCAACATGACAGGACCAAATACCTAGAGGTGGATAGACACATCATCAAGGAGAAGATTGAGGAACGGATTATTTGTATGACCTATGTGCCCACAAAAGAATAGACTGTTGACATTCTCACCAAAGATCTACCTCAGCAGAATTTTGACTATCTTTTATATAAGTTGGATATAATTAATATTTATGATCTAACTTGAGGAGGAGTGTAGAATATGTAGAATATCCCATAATATTCCAATAGTTTAGAAGCAGATTTTAGGAGTTATTAGTCCTGATTTTAGGCTGATTTTGTAGTTTACTTTCCTTGTATGGTAAGGGTACACTCTTTAAATAGGGCCTTATGCTTATAAAGATACATAGAAAAAACATACAAAATTCTTTTTTCTCTCTTCAAAAGGTAACTAAGTTGACATAACCTTAATACATGATGTCTTTCAACAAGATCTAAATGACTTTCAAACAATTGGAATAAGTCATGGAATGGTGATGAGCACTTGACTCCAAGGTTGTTAAAATCGAAATTCTACTTCGTAGGCTTTCAGAAATTGAAAGGAACGTATTGATTTGATTATGTGTGTTGTAGTACCTATTTATATACATACATACCTATACAAATTAAGAAATACCTACGATTACAATAATCTAAACTAAGATAGTATTAATCATAATAATCTACCTACCATACATATCCTACCATATCTCTAACACCCCCTCAAGTTAGAGCGTATATATCATACATTTCAAATTTGTTACAAATATATTTACTCGAGTCTTGCCAAGAGCTTTAGTGAACAAATCAAGTAGCTGGTCTTCTAATCGAACATGGCCAGTTTTGATAATGTTTCGTAGAATCTTCTCTTTGATGAAATGGCAATCTACCTTCTTAATGTGCTTTGTCCTCTCATAAATAACTGGATTAGAGGTGATAGAACAACAGCTTGATTGTCACATAATAATTCTATTGGCTGTGAATGAAGCACCCCCAATTCATTCATCAAAATTTGTATCTAGATTAACTCACATGAGGTGTGAGCCATGGCCCTGTATTCTGACTCTGCACTTGATCTTACTACTATTGTTTGCTTCTTGCTATTCCATGGCACAAGATTACTTCCAACAAAAATGCAGTATCCAATGGTGGATCGTGTATCTAATGGTGATCCTACCTAATCTGCGTCTGTGTATCCCTGTACTAGAGTATATACATTATTTTGATACAACAATCCTTTTCCAAGTGCCCCCTTTAAATATCTCAAAATTCGAATAACTGCATTCCAATGACTAGTACGAGGTGACTCAAGGAACTGCCTAATAACACTAATTGCAAATGAGATATCTGGCCTCGTCACAATTAAGTAGTTTAGCTTCCCAACTAACTTTCTGTATTGACTAGGGTTGTCAAATAGATCTCCATCATTCATGCTAAGCTTTGCATTAGGATCTATTGGAGTATCTATGGGTTTAGAACCCAACATGCCTATCTCAGTCAATAAATCTAAAACATACTTTCTCTATGAGAGAGCAATTCCTTTCCGTAATCGAACTACCTCAATGCCTAGAAAATATTTCAATGGTCCCCAATCCTTAGTGATGAATTTAGTTTGCAGAAAAGACTTTACATGAATAATACCCTGAGTATCATCTCCTGCGATGACAATGTCATCTACGTAGACCAAAAGCCATGTCCTTCCATTAGTAGAGTGATGGTAGAACACGAAATGATCCACACTACATCAAGTAAGACCAAATTCCATAGCCACTGTGCTAAATCTTCCAAACCATGCACTGGGAGACTGTTTCAGACCATGTAAAGATTTCTTAAGCTTGCATACTAATTAAGACTCCCCCTGAGTAGCGAACCCAAGCGATTGCTCTATATACACTTTCTCCTCCAAATCTCCGTATAGAAAGGCATTCTTTACATCAAGTTGATGGAGAAGCCATTGATAGATAGTAGCCAAAGAGATCAAAAGCCAAACAAATGTAATTTTAGCCACTGGAGAAAAAGTTTCAAAAAAATCTAGTCCATACACTTAGGTGTAACCCTTAGCAACTAGCCAGGCTTTTAATCGGTCAACAGAACTATCAGGGTGAACCTTTACTGTATATACCCATTTACAGCTAACAACTGACTTTTCAGAGGGGAGAGATACTAAGTCTTAAGTGCCATTTTCATTCAGAGCAGATGCCTCTTCTTTCATGACAATACGCCACCCAGAATGAGAAAGAGCTTCATGCATATAGTTAGGAATAGATATAGAAGATAAAGAGGAAACAAGTGCACAGTATGAGGGTGATAGGGCATGATAGGAAACAAATTTAGAAATTGGATGAGTACATGTGCGTGTACCTTTCTGGAGAGCAATAGGAAGATCTAAGTCATCATTAGGTTTTGTAGACTTGGGAGAAGAAGCTGGAGGGACAAAAGGGTCTAGAGGAATAACTATCTGTTGTCGTTGGTAAACCTACAAATCAAGACGAGGAGACATCTAAGAGAGTGTTGTATGGAAGGGGAAGGTAGACTTGCAGTTGTAGAAAGGCATTCTTTACATCAAGTTGATGGAGAAGCCATTGATAGATAGTAGCCAAAGAGATCAAAAGCCAAACAAATGTAATTTTAGCCACTGGAGAAAAAGTTTCAAAAAAATCTAGTCCATACACTTAGGTGTAACCCTTAGCAACTAGCCAGGCTTTTAATCGGTCAACAGAACCATCAGGGTGAACCTTTACTGTATATACCCATTTACAGCTAACAACTGACTTTTCAGAGGGGAGAGATACTAAGTCTTAAGTGCCATTTTCATTCAGAGCAGATGCCTCTTCTTTCATGACAATACGCCACCCAGAATGAGAAAGAGCTTCATGCATATAGTTAGGAATAGATATAGAAGATAAAGAGGAAACAAGTGCACAGTATGAGGGTGATAGGGCATGATAGGAAACAAATTTAGAAATTGGATGAGTACATGTGCGTGTACCTTTCTGGAGAGCAATAGGAAGATCTAAGTCATCATTAGGTTTTGTAGACTTGGGAGAAGAAGCTGGAGGGACAAAAGGGTCTAGAGGAATAACTATCTGTTGTCGTTGGTAAACCTACAAATCAAGACGAGAGAGACATCTAAGAGAGTGTTGTATGGAAGGGGAAGGTAGACTTGCAGTTGTAGGAAGGACTGGTAAAGGGAGGTCCATATCAAAGGAGGATGTAGACAGAGAAGGAGAAAAGAACAGGGTAGACTCAAAGAAAGTGACATCAGTACAGATAAATATCTATCGAGAGACAGACTATAATATCAATATCCTTTTTGTGAATGACAATACCCTAGAACAACACATTTATGAGCACGGGGAGCAAGTTTATCAACCCTACTATCAAGTTGAAAACAAAAGCGATGCAACCAATACGGGGAAAGACAGGAAATAAAGGCCGGTTAGGAAACAGAATGGAATAAGGAGACTTGTCATGTAAAACAAAAGAGGGCGTCCAATTAATCAAGTGATAAGCAGTGAGTATTATATCACCCCAATAGACCTTAGGGACGTGCATTTGGAACAACAAACATCGTGCAATTTCCATAAGGTGTAAATTCTCTCTCAGCAATTCCAGTTTGTTGCGGAGTGCGAGGACAAAAGGATTGGTGAATCATTCCAAGAGCAGCCATGAAATTCGTGAAAGGTTTTGAAAAATACTCCTTAGCATTGCCACTGTGAAGAATCTTAATAGAGATGCCAAACAGAGTTTGAATTTTGGTACAAAAAGATTTAAAGACAGAAAATAATTCAGAACAATTTTTCATTAATTATGATCAAGTAGTTCTTGAAAAATCATCCAAAAAAGTTACAAAGTACTAAAATCCTAATTTAGAAATGACATGACTCGATTCCCAAACATATGAATGAATTAAGTGAAATGGGTGTAAAGCCCTATTATTAATCCTAGGAGGGAAGGAAGCACGGTGATGCTTTCCTAACTGACACGACCCAGAGTCTAAAGATTTTAAATGACACAAACTAGGAACCATAGCTTTCAATCTAGCGAGAAAAGGATGGCCAAGACGACAGTGAATATCAAGTGGGGAAGGAATGGCTGAGCACACGGTAGGTTTTGGTGCAGATGGAACATCCAGGTAGTAAACTCTCTTAGCTTCATGTCCTCCACCAATCTTCTCCTTTGTTTTCATATCCTAAATAATAACATAATAAAAAAAAAAGTTACAGAACAGTCTAATTGCTGAGTTAATTCACTTATAGATAGGAGAATAGAGGAGAAATATGGTACGTATAAGATGAAAGATAAAGGTAAAGTACGAAACGGATGAATTGTACCAATTCTCCCCACGGGGTTACTAGATCCATTAGTTGTAGTAACAAGAGGAATAGAAGATGAATGTTGAAGAGTGAAAAATAATCTAGGTGTTCCAGACATATGATCTGACGCACCAGAATCAAGAATCTACGATAGAGGAGGGGATGTAGAAAGACAAGTGATATGATTACCTCTATGTGGAAGAGAAGCAGTGGGAAGAGATGCCTCATGAACAGCTTAATACTGGAGGAACTTAGAATACTCCTCACCAAAAATAGTCACAGGTGTAGATGTTCTAGTCTCGCTGCAATTAGGTTCATTTGAAGAGATAGCTGGCTCAAAGATTCCTACTTGGGCCATATGAGCTAACTTTACCATGTAGTTTCCAACATTTCTCACAGACATGTCCCAATTTTCCATAAAAAGTGCACTGAGGTTGAGACCCTTTGCCTTTTTTATTGTGATCTATGCGATTATCACGATCATAAGAATGAGTTCGAGCACCAGTTTGACTAATAAGGGTCAATTGTGTGGCTCAGAGTCACCTGAAGTAGATTTCTAAAATTCCACCATTAGGTGCGAGAATGTGTCCCAAATAAAGATGGAAGAATGTTCCTCCAAGTATCTGTGCTCGTACTGGCTCAAATTCTAGATCAAGACCAACAGAAAACTTGAGAACAGCTATTTGTTCATTCTATTTCTGCAACTCATGAATGTTGGTTGAGAATGGTTGGAGTGAGTTCAATTCCTCATACATTTTCTTCAGTGGCAAAATAATGAGGGATGTTTTTACTAGACTGTTAAAATTTGAAGAAATCGCTGGTTACAAATGACTGAGATCACTGGAATACAACAGTCGAACATATTCCCATAATCTTCTTCTTAGTATCTAGATGAGTGCATAGGTCTGCAATGTCAACCTCCATAGAATCCTATAACAAGTTCACAATATTAGCATTGTCCGAAACCCAAGAGTCATGGGAGGATTGGGAAGATGGTGGTGCAGAATCAGTGAGATGTTTGTGTTTGCTGAGACCAGTCAGAGCAATTTTAACTACCATGGAACATTTAATTTCTGAGCAGTCAAACGATTAGACCAATATCTAGAGCCAATTATCTTGATTCCATGGGAATGCTACTCAAATAGATAAGTCAAAAGCCATAAAGAAATATCAATTGCTCTGGGACCAACCTTGTTGAGTTAATTACTGAGTCGATTTAGTAATTGACGTTGATTATAGGAATCAACGATGAAGAGGGTTTGAGAATCAGCATTGAACTACGATCAATTTACAGTCGGTCAAGGATTTGTAATCAATTAGAACCAGCATTGAAGGAGAACCAACGATCTGCGATGATGTTAGCTGACGATGATGAGATCGATCGAGGATCTGCAATCAAACAGCGTCGACAAAGAAAAAGAAACAGTCTGCAATCAAACAACGTCGATGAAGGAAAAGCAATAGTTGGTGACAATGTCAACTATAGAGGTCGACGTTGATGATCAATCGGCTGAGATGAATGATCCACAACGATCGGCGACTCATAATGAGTAGCTAAGATGAATGATCTATAATGATCGATCGATCGAGTATACTGTCGAGTATCTGCAGCTAAACCAACGATCAATGATTGACGAAGAAGGCTTCAGTGCTCTCCCATCTGAAAGCGATTGACGAACTAATGACGGCTTCCGTATAGCCGACTGGTGAGATTGTCAATTTCGTTTTCTTGACACAAACACAAGAAAAATTAGGCAATTAGGGTTTCTTGAAATAGACACATGAAACCTAAGAGAAATTGAATGCAAAGGTTATGGATCTTTACTGTGATACATGTAGACTTTCAGAAATTGAAAGGAATGTATTGATTTGATTATGTGCGTTATAGTACCTATTTATATATAGATACCTATACAAAATAGGAAATTCCTACGATTACAATAATCTAAACTATCAAAGTATTAATCATGATAATCTACCTCCCATACTTTTCCTACTGTATCTCTAACATACTTAAAATCAGTAGAGGGTTTACAAAATCAAATCACAAAATCATAAGATTTTACTCAATGCCTATAACATAAAAATATAGTCTATTATGCTAAATTCTTTATGTAGAGCTTCCATTTTTATTTTTTTGGTAAGTAAAGAATTTTATTAATAAGAGAAGAGAACAGAGACATGCATCAAGAAAATGCTATACAAAGAAACTTAGTTGAAAATAAGGAGGATGAGAGATTGAATTGTGTTTTCCCCTTCTCCCTTAAATTAGATTTATAATCAAAGGTTTACATCAAATAAGGAAATAAAAAATTACACAACTACTTACCAAAAATAAAAAAGAAAATTACATAGCTTGTGACAACTCAATCAAGTTATCAATAAATAAGGAAACAAATCATAAATAAAATCATATATTCTAACACACTCCCTCAGATGAGCATGTAAGACAAAAATGCACACTTGGAAGAAAGACTTTAAAATGGAGAGCGAGGCAACGGCTTGGTAAGAAGATCAGCCAACTGAGAAGATAAATGAACAAACAGAGTACTCAACTCTTTGTAAAGCAACACATCACAGATAAAGTGGCACTCAACCTCGATGTGCTTTGTGCGCTTGTGAAACACAAGACTATTAGCAATAATGCATAGTTGTCACAGTGCATAGTCATAAGAGCAGGAATGTCAATATCAAAATTACGTAGGAGGGATCGAACCCAGAGTATCTCAGAGGCAATAGCTTGAAGTGTTCCCATTTTTTGTTTGACAATTTAAAAAATAAAATAATTTGAGTTAATTCGAGAGTAATCCTTCTCTCCAAAGTGAAAATAATTCTCAGAATGGTATTTTTCATATTCCATATGTTCCCTTTACAAGGAATTTATAGAGTATTACAAACAATTGGACTAACTAACTACTTCTAACTGACTACTTAGTCCCAATTTTTAGTCACATAACAATTCCCACCCCCTTAAAACTCACCTTGTCCTCAAGGTGGGGATATGCTAATTTTTATTTATTTATTATTATTATTATTATTTCTCGAACCATACAAGATATAATTGTGATTGGGCCAACACAACCCAAAAACAAGCCCAGCCCATTCCTATTACAATCCACCCATTGTCTTAACCTGACTAGTTGACCCACTTGCCCATTTGATGATCCAACTTCCCACCATAGTTAATCCTAGCTTCCTTTGGAAGCTTCTTCCAACAATGGTAGCCAACAACATGGCAAGCCAAGGCCGGAGACGATGACAGAAAAGATGAAGAAGCTTCCCAACAATATTCATCGTCGTCTTCCGACTAAAAACCCTAATCGTTGTCCTCACCTAAGACAACTTGCGGAGGTTCGATCCTCCCACTTTGAATTTCCGGCTTCCCCTTCATAGTCAGTGAACTTGTTCTGGCTTGCCGCAGGAAGATCTTAAAGGTCCCGACGACAGCCTTTGACTTGGAGGGGTGCCCCCGTCCAACCAATCTCTCTTCTCTCTCTCTCTCTCTCTCTAAAGTTTCCCATATTACCTCTTCCTTTTCCTCGATCTTCAAGATACCCACTCGAATCAAAAATCATGGACACCCCATCGGTAAGGGCAATACAGAGTGTATCCTCCCTTTTCTTACCCTTGATTGAAATATTGCCGCCGTGGAAGAGTCGCGCTTTTTCTTGCCTTTTCTTCTTCGCCCAAGTCGACAATGGGGTCTTCAAGCTTCCCCAATTGTAAACCCTAACTTTGATTCAGAATCTTCATCTTTCAATGGCTATACAGACTGAAACTCCACACTTTTCTACTTACCCTAGTATTGCTTTCTCTTCTTCGTACGGCTATGGCTCATCTCCTCTAATATTTTTGTTGTATTCTATTTCGTCTCTTCCTTGTCTTGTCTGTTATGCTCATTTTTTCTCCCTTTCCGATCTTCCCTTCCCATGAGCTTTGTTGGGTCTGAAATTGGACTAAGACAATCCAGTGTGCGGGTTCTAAAGTGATTTTTGCTTCCATCTGTCTGCCTTGGTTGTTCTAGATCATCTGGATTGCCTCTGTGTTTGCCTGCATTTGAAGAGATAGTCTTCTAACCTGTTACTCACATTCTCCATCATTTTTTATCAACTGCTTCAAATGTGAATTCATTTCTTGATAGTTTTTGTATCAAGTTTTCATAATGTGCATCGTTCTTTTCCTTTTCATTATTAACTCTTGAAATTGTTCCACCATTTGTGGATCCAAAACTGCTTCTGATACCAATTGATGTGTTCCCACTTCTTGATTGACAATTTAGAAAATAAAAGAGAAAATAAAAGAATTTAGGTAATTCGAGAGTAACCCTTCTCTTACAAGAGAAAATAATTCTCAAAATGGTACTTCTCATATTCCTCATGTTCCCTTTACAAAGGTATTTATAAAGTATTACAAATAATTTGACTAACTTACTACTTCTAACTAACTATTTCTAGTCCCAATATTTAGTCACATAACAGAGCTATAGCACGAACTTGCTGGAAAATGTATTTAGGAGTTTTAGGCTATAGATATGTACATTCCTAAATTAGAAGATAGCGCATTTAGTGAAATCCTTTTAAACTAAAGGATTTGATACAGGACAATTATTTTTTCCTTTCACAGTTTAGGGCTCTTGTGTATATATAGGGAATGTTGTAAACCTTTTTGATATATCAAAAAACTTCTTCATTCTCTGATTTTCAACATGGAATCAGATATTTAGGCTCTTTGGAAAATTTTCTGCTTGTTTGGCCTTCATTGCTAAGCATATTTTTTTTAACCTTAATCGCTGTTTGATTTAGAACAACTGGAAGCATCGCCGTCGACAAAACGTCACTGCCAACAGTCCAGAAATGAATCGAGGTCCACCATCGCTACAGTAGGTTCAGAAACCCTAGCGATTTCGACCATCAATTGCACAGTGGTGTAGCCTCTCCATCGTCATCATCGCGTAGCGAATTTCTTCTCTTGTCAATTGTCGTCGACTGCGAAGTGGTGTTTTCCCTCCATCATCGTTGATTGCCTCTTCATCGTCGCTGACTGCGAAGTGGTGTTTCTCTCTCCATCGTCGTCAATTGCCTCTTCATCATCGTCAATTGAGAAGTCGGTTTATTCTCTCTTTGTTCATCACCAACGTCATTGTTCACCAATAGGAAATGCAACCTTCTGTTCATTACCGATCATGATCGGTCGTCTGTCAACCCAATCACTGAATCAATCAACGTTTGCTCTTGTTCAAATCGTTACTCAATTACTGATCGCGATCATCTTTGGATCGTCAATCACTGCTAATCATCGATCACCACAGCTGAATTTTTTTTAAAGTTGTGATCTGTCAGTGTGAATGCACCATTATTGATCATCTGTGATTGTTGATCTCTGTTCACTGTTCATTAATGCCAACAATATGATCACCATGTCTGAGACAAATGAGAAACTACAAGACCTACTAGTAACTTTTAAAAAACCCTAACTCCCATGTACCTGTTCATTGGCACATTCAAGTGAATTTCCTCTTACACAAATAGTTTAAATGCCTCAGATAGTGCATTTGTGAATTCTTTGATTATTGACTCAGGAGCAACAGATCAAGACACATCCGTCTTATAAATCTGGTACACGTCTATTGTAGCAATAGGAAAATAGCTACTGCCAAGGTCCATTAATCACTATATCAAGTGTTGGAGACATCAAGATTAATCCGTCATTTACTCTTAGGAATGTACTCCATGTTCGAAAGCTATCCGCTAACCTTGTGTCTATAAATAAGCTCTCTCACGACTTGAACTGCAAAGTAATCTTTTTTCCACTCATTGTGTATTTCAGAATCAGGGTTTGGGAATGATAATTGGACGTGCTAAAGGGAAGGATGGATTGTACTACCTTAAAGTAACTGAAAACCTGTAGAAAATATGTTTTATTCTGTGTACAAAGAATATACACAGCGGCTGTATCTTATAAGGAAGGCTATACACAAAAATAGGAAACTAATAATCAGCCTAAGAATAGGAAACAAGTTAATTGCCTAACAATCAGCCTAAGAATAGGAAACTGATAATCAGTTTAACAATTAGCCTAATTTAGAGTATTCTATATTTACAAGAAAATAATATCTTCCCATATTCGGAAAGATACAATTAAAATTTTCCAACACTCCCCCTCAAGCGGGCTTGAAAATATCTTCCATGGTCAGCTTGCCAATCAACTATCGAATCTTTTTTTGGGTAGTCTCTTTATAAGTATGTTTGCAATCTGATCTGTGGTTGGAACAAATGGAGTACAAATCAATCCATTCTCGATTTTTTCCTTGATAAAATGCTTATCTACTTCCACATGCTTGGTTCTGTTGTGGAGAACTAGATTGTGAGCAATTGAGATTGCAGCTTTGTTATCACAACAGACTTTCATCGGTGTGGAGTTGAAAACCTTTAATTCTTCTAATAGTTTTTTGATCCACATTACTTCACAAATTCTATGAGCCAATGATCTAAATTCAGCTTCCGCACTACTCCTAGCCACTACATTCTGCTTCTTACTTCGCCAAGTAACAAGATTCCCACCAACAAAGGTGCAATAGCCAGAAGTCGATCTTCTATCGGTAACACTTCCAGTCTAATCTGCATCAACATAAACTTCTACCTGTAGATGCCCATGCTTTTGGTATAAAAGTCCTCTTCCAGGGGTTCCCTTCAAGTACTTTAAGAATTCTGTATGCAGCTTCAAAGTGTTCTGGTCCCGGTGAGTGCATGAATTGGCTTACCATACTCACTGCAAAGGATATATCTGGGCGTATATGGGACAAATAGATTAGCCTTCCAACAAGTCTCTGAAATTGTTCTATATTCATCACATCCTTGGCCTTGGCAGGTTGTAACTTCACGTTGAGCTTAATTGGTGTTTCCATAGCTTTGCACCCAAGTAGCCCTGTTTCATTTAGTAAATTGAGTACATATTTGCGTTGGCTAACAAATATGTTCCCTTTAGATCTAGCAAATTCCATACCAAGGAAATACTTCAATGGACCCAGATCTTTGATCTCAAAGTCATTCGCAAGTTTTTTCTTCAATCTTATCAACTCAGCACTATCATCTTTTGTCAAGATAATATCATCTACATAGACAATTAGAATAGCAAGTTTACCATCTATTGAATGTTTGTAGAACATAGTATGATCAGCTTGACTTTGACAATACCCTTGACCTTTCACAGCTGTCCCAAAACGTTCAAACCATGCTCTAGGAGATTGTTTGAGGCCATATAAAGACTTCTTTAGCCTACAAACTTTATTTTTATCAAGATTTCCTTCAAAACCAAATGGTAGGCTCATAAACACTTCTTCTTCAAGGTCTCCATTTAAAAAAGTATTTTTTACATCCAACTGGTGTAAGGGCCAACTGGAATTTACAGCTAAAGATAATAGGACTCGGATTGAGTTTATTTTTGCTACTGCAGCAAAGGTTTCCTAGTAATCTATCCCATAGGTCTGTGTGAAACCTTTGCTACCTAGCCTTGTACCTTTCTATACTCCCATCAACCTTGCATTTAATAATAAATACCCATTTACAACCTACGATTTTTTTGTCCCTGGGTAAATCAACTATCTCCCAGGTACCACTTTTTTTAAGAGCATTCATCTCTTCCATAACTGCTAATTTCCAATTAGGATCATCTAGAGCTTCTTTAATGTTTCTCGGAACATATAGGTGAGAAATCTTGGAGACAAAAGCTCTATGATTATTGGAAAGTTTCTTGTAGGATAGATATTTGGCAATGGGGTGTTTGGTACATGTTTTAATTCTTTTTCTGATGGCTATGGGAACATTAAGAACAGTAGGCATAATAGAAGGAGGATTTGAATTTGAAGAATTACCCGGTATATCCAAGTGACCATCCCTCGGAGATTCTGATTGATCTTGTGCTAGAATAATAGGTAGATCTTTGGTCTTCTTTTTTGCTCCTTTCCGCATATAAACTAACAACTCAGCATTTGATTGTGATATTTCTCCCCCTGTTTGTGATCCATCCATGTTTGGCAAAGAGTGACTAACAGTACCTTTATCTTCAATATCTTGAGAAGGCATTTCCTGCTCTTGTGCAATAGACAGGATAGAAGATGATGGAAATGTTGAATCTATAACAGTGCTAGGTAGTGAATTAGTAATCCAAAAGTTGTCTTCATCATGTCCAATCTCCTCCTGAAGGGTGGTTTTTCAAAGAAAGGTTGCTTTTCTAAAAAAGTTACATCCATACTAATATGGATTTTTTTCGTAACAGGGTTATAACACTTGTATCCTTTTCGATTTGGTGCATACCCAATGAAAACACATTTTTCAGCTCTAGGATCAAGTTTAGACCAAAATTGGCTAGGGAGATGGACAAACACCGTGCTACCAAAAACTTTGATGGGAATATCTGCATAAAGTCTGGATGTGGGAAAAAAATTTTTGAAGCTATCCAAGGGTGTGATGTATTGTAGGACACGGGTAGGTAGCCTATTAATTAAAAAAGATGTTGTTAAATAGCATCGCCCCACAAATACTTTGGAATATGCGTGGAAAACATGATTGCACGAGCAACTTCTAGCAAGTGTTTATTTTTTCTTTCAGCAATTCCATTTTGTTTAGGAGTGTCACAACATGTAGATTGATGTTGAATACCCTTTTCTTTCAAAAAAGTGCCCAAGTATTTATTAAAATATTCTGTTCCATTGTCAGTGCGAAGGATACTGAGTTTTGTTTGAAATTGATTTTCAATCATGGTATAAAACTCTTTAAATAATTTCTCCACATCAGATTTTTCACGCATCAAATATACCCAACATCATCGTGTGTGATCAACAATAAAAGTGATAAACCATCGTTTTCTAGATAAAGTTGTAATTTGTGACAATAGGGTTTTGAGATATAAGTAGTACGGTGACTTTTTGCTAAAAAACAACTTTCACATTGAAAAGATGAACAATCTAAGTTCTTAAATAAAGTAGGAAACAAATTCTTAAGATATGGAAAACTAGGATGCCCTAGTCTAAGATGCCAAAGCATGATTTGGTCACGAATTGGAATTAAACTTAAACCACAGAAGCCGTGAGTCTTGTTGTTACTAGAGAGGTTGTCAACAAAAAAGTAATAAAGACCCTCTATCATTCTAGCACTGCCAATCATCTTCCCCGAGCTCTTGTCCTAAAACAGACAATAAGAATCAAAAAAGGTAATAAGACAATTAGAATCTTTAAATAGTTGACTCACAAACAAAAGATTACAAGTAAGTTTAGGAACATAGAGAACAGATTTTAGAACAATGTTTGGTGAAAGTTTTATGAGACCTTTTCCTGCTATTGGTGAGAAACTACCATCAACAATTCGAATTTTTTCATTACCAGAACAGGGTGAATAGGTATGAAAAAAATTTGAGAAACTAGTCATATGGTCAGAGGCACCAAAATCTATGATCCATGGTACTAATTTAAAGGAACATGACAGAGCATGAGGATTACTACCTGTATGAGCCAATGAAACATTAGGAGTACTAGATGATGAATTGGTTTTTAGCAATGTAAGAAGTTGATTTATCTGCTCCGTAGAGAAGGGACTTGTGGCTGCTTCATTTGCTGAAGGATATGCCCTGGGTTTCTCTCCTTGTTTGTTGCTTTTCCAATTTGCTGGTTTACCATGAATTTTCCAGCATGTTTCCCGTGTATGATGGGGTTTGTTGCAATTGCCACACCATTCCTGGGGTCGGTCACTAGATTGCCGTTGATACGGGACGGTTTTGTTAGCATTAGCATTAGATGCAGCCAATGTAGAGCTCTCAATAGAACCAGCAACTCCCCATTTTCCAAGCATGACATTCCTGCGAGTTTCTTCTCTTCTCACTTCAGAAAATACTTCACCAATCGGAGGCAAAGGTTGCCTACCAAGAATCCGTCCCCTAACTTCATGAAGATCAACATTGAGGCCAGCAAGAAACTTGAAGATGCGATTGGCCTCCACTACATTCTTATAATGATTATAGTCATCTGTGGACTTCCAGTCATAATCGTTGTAGAGATCCAAGTCCTGCCATATCTGTTTCAAAGAGTTGTAATACTTGGTGACGGAGTCTTCTCCCTGCTAAATATCACCAAGTTTTAGAGTCAACTCATAAACTTGAGATTGATTTCCTAAATAACATCTAATTAACATTGTCCCAAAGTTCCTTAGTCGCATGGTAGCTCATGTAGTTAGAGCCTTATCTTCATCCATCGAGTTGACTAGCCAAGTCATGAACATGGAATTTTCAGCATCCCAAGTTTTGTACTCAGAATCAGTGCGTTTTGGTTCCTTAGTGTCGCCAGTTAGGTAGCCCATCTTTCCTCACCCACGGATGTACATACGTACAGATTGAGACCATCGAAGAAAATTAGTACCATTCAATCGAATCGTGGTGATCTGAACAGAGTGAGAATCTATGTCGGAGGGTTTAATATAGGTGATAATTGATGGTGCAGCGGAAGAGACTATTTCTGAGGTAACTTCGGACATGGTTATAGAATATAGTGGCTGCTAGGTTTATACAGAGAACAAGGATGTTTCTGCTGCTGCAAAATGAGGCTGCTAGGGATATGCAGAGAACAAGGAATGTTTCTGCTCCGATACAATGTAGAAAATATGTTTTATTCTGTATACAAAAAAAATACACAACATTGAGTACAAAAAATACAATGCAGAAAAAAATATGGTTACTCTCCATCGTCGCCAATTGTTTTATTCTGTATACAAAAAATATACACAGCAGCTGTATCTTATTGGGAAGGCTATACACAAAAATAGGAAACTAATAACCAGCCTAAGAATAGGAAACAAGTTAATTGCCTAACAATCATCCTAAGAATAGGAAACTGATAATCAGTTTAACAATTAGCCTAATTTAGAGCATTCTATATTTACAAGAAAATAATATCTTCCCATATTCGGAAAGATACAATTAAAAATTTCCAACAAAACCTGAGTGTTTGTAAGGGTAAATCACCTCTATCATTTCTTTCCAAGCATTCTCATGCTAATAAAGATAAAATTTGGCTTCACCATCGAAGACTTGGACACCCTTCCTTCGGAGTTCTTAAAATCATGTTTCATTCTTTATTCAAAAGGCTAGATAGTGAACTTGCAAAACACAAACGTGTAAGTTTTCCAAATAGTAATAAAAGAAACTCTATTCCTTTTGAATTGATACATAATAACATCTGGGGTCCATCCACTATTCCAAATATTTCAGGTGCTAGATTATTTCTTTCTTTCATCAATGATTGTAGTAGTGTCACCTAGGTTTCTTGCTAAAATCCAAATTTGATGTTAGTAATGTCTTCCCAAATTTTCATAGCATGATCAAAACTTAGTTTGGGGTTCAAATCAAAAAGTTTAGATTTGATAATGCAATGTCTATATCCGCTATGCCATCATATGTGGGAGGTTTCATTCTCCGAAACTTTTCTAAGCTACTCGAGCTAGCCTACAATTATGGTTGCTGATCGATCCTAGCACCTCCTACTAACATAGCCACAGCTGTGGCCAACTATTGCAACACTGCCCTAGCATCCACCGCTGCGGGCTGCTGAATTCCTGATGCCTAAGAATGCATTTCTCCTCTCGGGTCCTCCTGTTGAACCTCGGGATGTACTTCGGCAGCCACGCTATGATGTGACTCTTGAATAGGCACGTCATCTCCAATCACGGGAATTCCCCTACCTCTGCCTCTGCCTTGGCCTCGACCCTGATTCCTCCTCGGTGGTATTCTAAGCACATGGAATTACACTTAATCATTAGATGGTTCATATAACTCAATTAAAACATAAAGTTAAGCCTAATTCATTAAAAATTTAATACAAGCAATCTATACTAAGTTGCTTTCCAAGTTTTGACAGTTTAACATAAGGGAAATTATCTTTGAAATCTACTAACATTGAGACTTAAATAGTTAACTAACAAAAGACACTTCAAATTCTCATTTCTCATCTGTGGGAACAATCTCAGCTGAAATGTCCCAGCTCTCCACATGTGAAGCACCTCTGCGTGCATCACTGCGAGCAATCATGGTCAATATGCCCCTTTCTTCGGCATCTACAACAAGTCCGAACTCCTCTTAGGTTCCAATAGAGTCCATTTCTGGTTAGCCCCTATTCCTTCCCCTTTCTGGTGCATTAGCAACCACAGTTACCAGTTGCACCACCATCATCGGGTATATAATATTGTACTGAAGAACTAGTGCCCCAACCACTCCATCCGACTCAATCATAGGTCTCGTCATGCTCACTATTTCAGTTTGAGGCTCTATAAGCCCCACGGTAGCAACCCGAACAAAGATGTCATTGTCGGGCCACACTAGGTCATCCTTAAGACGTGCAACAGAGTTACTGGTCTGACTATTTTCCATTTTATCTAAGAATTTTAACATTTCTCATTTAACCCACGTTAGAACCAATTAAATAACAATTGTAACATATAATTACACAGCATGCAATGCTAGACTTCCACTGTCCCCTAGGTATTCTAACCTAGGCTCTGATACCAACCTGTCACGCCCCGAATCTCATGACCCGAGGGATCAGTGAATTATGCTTCACGTAACATGCATCAAATATACCCATTCCCTGATCAGAGCTATAGTCACCCCGTAGCAGACACTCTTAGTCCATAATGATAATCTAATAGTAAAGTAATACGTAGCCTTGATTTAACTAGGTCACAGTGCTCCAATTATAGTCCCAACAATAAATTAAAAATAAAAAAAAAAATATCTTGGCCTTACAATCCAATCGAACTACTCCAAATAAAATTTTAATACAGTCCAGATTAGTTTAAAGCAAAAACAATAATAATAAGAAACATTCTAAGGCTAATCCAATGCAACGGCCCCACCTAATTGCCAAGTTCCACACCTGCAACACAATTTGTAGGGACGTGAGCACTGATCCACTTGTGCGCACTAATCCACTTGTGCCCACGATGCATAATAAAGACATATATGATATGTAACAAAATAACATGAACAATAATCCATACCAGATTAATCGACAATCCTTGTTCATCACAACATATCATCCTTCAAAAGTAATACTCAACATCAGCGTGGATCTCAATAGTAATTCAAGTTTATTAGTCTTATTAATCTCATCATCATCATATCACATCCACCGTTACATTCACGTTCACATTCATGGAGTGGGTACCACCAACGTCATCTTTTATGGGTTAATACCCAATGGAAACGATAAACCAAATACGTCGTCGTTTAAGGCTAAAGCCCCAGGCCACGATTAGCCAATTAAACATTATGTTGTAGGCTACTAACCTACCAGTATGAACACCAATCCCTGCGCAGGTTTCGGGTCTTTCAACCCTAGGGTAATCTCTGTACCCTTCCTATTTTCTAGTACCCCCGTCCGTATATTCATAATCTCAAATCTCATTTCACATACTCTTTCCATTATCATAACTATTTCCATTATCATTAATGTCATATTTAGAACCCTTTATCACAAACTACATTTCCTCATAAACAATCTATCACATGCAAAATCATCTCATCGTAACGATTTATCATAACTATTATCATCTTCATTACTATCATCTTTAGAATCATTCCTAATCAATCCATCACAAACAATACCATCTCATAATTTATCAAAGTCATCTCATCAACTTATAACGAGTTAATAATTTTATCATAATCCACTAATAATGTCATCTCATACTTATCCTTATCACAACAACTCATCACCATCTACAATTATCACACTAGTATTAAGTATAAAAAATCTTTCATATGACATTTTCTATTTTAAAAAAATCATCCGAATACTTTAAAAATCACATGTTTCTCATTTATTTTAGAAAAGAACTCATCTTTATGAAATCTTTTGTTTTAGGAAATTTTTACCAAGGGATATCACTAAAATAAGAATAATAGAATTATCTCATAGGCCAAACTATAATTCCCTACAACTCTAGGGATAAAATTGTAATTTCTCAAGAAAGCTTGTGGTCACTTCGTAATTATTCAAAAAGTTTGGGGTCACTATGTTATCATCCAAAACCTTGGGGGTCAAATCTGAAATTTTCAGCAGCTATGGGATCAAACTGAAATTCTCTCTCTTTTTTTTTTTTTTTTTTTTAAGGGCTAGTTCTTAGATATATAATATTGCTGGGGGCTAAATGGTAATTTTAAGAGCTTTCAAGGAAAGCATATTCCCTTATATAATCTCTTTCCAAGTTTTCAGTAAGCTTCCCGTAACGTCTCGATGTCTGATTTGGATGGTATTCACACAATGTAGTGTAAATTTAATCACATTTATGCAAAGCAAAGACATGAAAATTATCAAAATATTTTTACATCTCATATATGTAAATAAAATATATTAAATCCCTACCTCAGACTTTCAAGCGAGTGTTTGCAGGTTATCCACAACCTTCTTGTATGCTTAAGTTTTTAGCCGTAACGTCAAAATAATTTTACCAATATTCTCAGTATATTTTTAACTATGAGATCTCAAAATATTTTGAGATTTGGTGAGAGTTTGGTATACTTATCCAGTATTATGTTGCTATTCTACACTCTCAACTTCTCCTATTTTCAGCTGAATGACATCCAGAATTTTTTTCTCACTTCCTCTCCATCTCTCTCTGTTCTCACTCTCTTTTATTTTGGATCATCATTTTTCCAACGGACACATATGCACCACCTATATACATGGAGATGCTTGGAGATGCTTGGTGGCCAAGCATTGTCTGCCCGGGGCTACACTATTGCTACCCCCTATTCTGTCCATTTGACTCGCCTTGCAAGTTATTTACATTCATTTGGAAGGTCACAAGCTGCAAAGGCAGCCTGCAACTGCTCGAGTGTCTCTCTCTCTTTTTCCCCCCTCATCGGATGCTGCAAAACAAGCATTACATACACTTACATATATATAGCCCTTTGTAGCTTTAAGCCTGCAACCATCCTTCTTATACACATTTTTTTTTTCAAATGAGACAAAAGCCATTTAAATACATACATTTGCCTATCTATAAATATATGTTCTTTAGCCCTTAAAGGTTGCAACCATTTTTTTTTTTTTTTTTTTTTTTTTTTTTTTAGTATTTCAAAAGGGTAGGTTATTACACTTCCAACAATAAGGCTTAGTATGATTGGTACCGCTACAAAAGTCACACTTGCGGTCACCTCTACCATTGGAGGAACGTCTTCCACCCCGAGAACTACCACGAGCATTACGTCCACCAAGAGTGTCACGGAAAGTACCCTGAGAAGAACCTCCTCAATTATGATGACTGACAAGTGCCGAAGAATCAGTGGAGGGTACTGAATGATCAGTAGTCGTGGATGAATAACTACCCAAGGACGATCATTGTATGCAAGTATAAGCACTAGCAGCAGTAGGCAAGGTTTCACTTGCTAAAATATAATCCTTAAATCCTCAAAGAGCAGGATTAAGGCCAAATAAAAAATTTGCAATCATGAATTCTTCCCAATACTTTTTTTGATGCGTCAAGTCCTTGCTAAACAGTCAATATTGTAACAACTGCTCTAATAGGTTTTTTAGATGGCTAGAATAATTAGACAATGATCTCTCACCTTGTTTTGCAAAGAACATCTGCTCATACAACTCATAGACTCGAGAGATATTACTTTTTTTCGTAGTAAGATTCTATAAGACAATCCCAGATTTTCTTAGAGGAATCACAAAACTCAACTGTAGTGGCAATCGAATCCTTTAGACTATGCCATAGCAATCCAATAATAATCGTATCCTCACTCATCCAAACACAATACTGAGGATCAGTAGAAGGAGATGGGTCATTAGTAATAAATTGTAATTTGTCTAAGAAAGGTTTTCACGGCATATGCCCAACTTAAATAATTCATACTGTGGAATTTTTTTAGTGTGATAGAACAAGACATTATCTGCTTTTAGAAATACATTTTGAGGCATGATTTGAGCGTTGGCAGATCCAAGTGTGCTCTCAGGCTTTGACATAGTTGATAATAATTAGCAATAATCAAATGAATTTTCAGAAAAAGAAGAACAAACACAATCGTCAAAATGCCAAACAAAAGAAACCAAACCTCCACAGCCATCTAAAAATCAAGAAAACTTCTAGTGTCTTAGTAACAAATCAACAGTGACTAACACCTAGAAGAGGAAAACCACAAACACAATATGTACAACACGTATTGTCGAACGAACAAGTAAGACTGCGAACGATGGGAAAAGACAACTGTGTTTCACTCAAACAATCAAAACATCAAGCGAGAAGATACCAAACGGCTTGCCTACACTAGACGATCACCGTCGAGGGTTGCAGGAAGGCCGCCAGGGTACTACGCACTTTCACGTGTCGAGAGAAGACAAGCACATGAGATTTGGTGTGGTCAGAGATGAACTCTGATGGCCAAAGAGTTAGCCAACAACGAAGAACAGTGTTTATAGCAGCAACTTTGGGATTTTTCTCTCTCTCTCTCTCTCTCTTTTTTTTTTCCCCCTCTTGGAATCAAAATTGGCTCTGATACCAAGTTGAAAATAAAGACGATGAGAGAGATTAAAATTGTGTTTTCTCCCTTCTCCCGTAAATTATATTTATAGTTAAAGGTTTACATCAAATAAGAAAATAAGAAAATTACACAGCTTGTGACAACTCAATCGAGTTGTCAATAAATAAGGAAACAAATCATAAATAAAATCATATATTCTAGCAAACTTTACTCATATTAACAAAATAAATCCTCAATAAAGTTTACAAAAGATTCTATAGTTCTATACTATTTTTATCCAACTACACAATTGAGACAAAGTATTTGGTGTGACCTATACAATTGAAATTAAAATATTAACTTTATTTTATCTCTTTTTTTTTTTTTTTTTTGTAGGAGTTGAAATGTATTTGTAATATTTTATTATTGATCTCTTGGTTTTCATTCTAGTTACTACATTTTATAGTTGTCAATTTAGTGAAACAATACACATTGTACTCAACTAATATAGCATAAGAAATAATAGCATTATAGAATCAAAAGAATCTACAAAAAAAGTATCAAATGAAATAGTTGTGGCCTGTCACTTGAAAAAAAGGGGTAAATTACACCTAAACTCTCTGAACATTAGGCTAATTACACATAGACCCCCTAAAAATTTAAACCTTACACTTAGACCCCTTATTTCTAAATATTTGTAATACCTAGGTCCATCTGTTAATTTTCTCCGTTAACCACATTGTAAAATAACGAAAATGCCCCTGGCCATGACACTCACTCTCTCTCCCTCTCTCTCTCTCTCACTCTCACAGTTTTACTTATTACTAAAATAGTTTATTTTATTAAAATATTTTATTAAATTATATTAATTTTATTAAATCTAATAATAATTTATTATTAAATTAAGTTATAATAATACATTTTATTAAAACTAATTATTATTATTAAAAATAAATATTTATAACATTAAATTAATTAATTTAACTATATTTTATTAAATTAATTAATCAAATATATTTTAAATATATTTTATTGAATTTATATTTTATTTAAATAAAATCAATTACTATAAATAAAATTATTTTTTTTTTTTAATATTTTTTTCTTCTACTTTGAATAAAAACCACCAACATAGCAACTAATATGCAATCATTCGACCGATGAAAGTGGATTCCACATGAACCTAAAAAACTTGAGTATTTTGCTTTCGTATTTATTAGATAAAACCACAAAAAAAAAGGAAAAAAGGGAATGAAATTTTTAATCATTACAATATGAGCGAAATTGGTTATGTGCTAGAAGGCATTTGATTTATAAAAGAAAAGAACCTTTTTCTCTTCCAATTTGTTTGGCCCAAAGATCTGAAGCCTGTTGGCCCCTTCAGCTGCACTTAAACCTTTTGTGGTGCATTTCAGTTGCTCAAACACTTCCTCAAGATTCCTATAAAATGGAAATAAATGGACCTATTCTGAGTAGATAGAAGGGCATTTTTCAAACCGGACCACTAGCCAGAATTGTAGTAAGATCGTTGAAGTTTGATTCTTCTCCAAAGGGCATGAAGCATCGGGGGTCTAGAATTGGGTTCAGCCAGCACCTCGCCGCCTGCGGCATCGAGTTTGGCCAGCATGCCGTCGGCGACAAGGGCAGCCGCTACTACATGGCCACCGACTCCTCCGACCACGATGCCATCAACACGTACTTCAACCGATAGAGCCTTGCCTTGTCGTCTTTGTCGAACAGCGTGACTAGTTGCTTGAGCAATCAGAGGCAACGAATGACTTCTTGCCTAGGGAGATCGAGTTCATCAATCTTTTACTCGTCCGTTAGGGTTTTGGGAGATGAAGAGCTAGCTAAATCAGCTTTGGATCTAGCAACTTCAGATTTGGAGTTGGGGTTCGATGACGAATTAAGGGACGAATCATACAGTTGGCTTTCTTGCTGTTGTAACTGGTTCTTGGCTTCGGTTTCTAATTTCCTCTTTTCTTCCTCCCTCAACGTTTGGATTTGTTTTTGTTCGATTTCGGAGCGTTTGAAGACCCTTCAGCCGTCAACATCCTGCGCTACCTCTTTCACTTCATCAATTCTTGTTAAAGGATATCCATTTTCTGATGTTCACCAGTCACTCTGATCCCTCTCTATCTGTCCCTCCTTATCCAAAAGGGATGAAGCATCGGGGTGTCTGGGTGAGGCATCTTGCCGGATAATTACTATCCCATCCGCCACTAGAGAGGGAGGAAGCGGATTTTCTAGTATTGCCGGAGAGAGGGGGTTGCCAGTGGGGGAGAGCAGTTGGAGGCCGAAGGGGTAGGGATGGCCATCTCAACCGACTCATTCGAATTAGATCCGTTACCCGACTCAAATAGACGTAGAATTCGGATTTTTTTTGAAGATTAGATCAGATTTGGATTTAGTTTTTAAAACAATTTTGGATATTGGATGGAATATGGGAATGGAATTGTCTCCGCCCCAATCTGCCCTAAATCCGATATTCAATCCGAATCTGCCCCAATCTATCCTAATCTGTCCCAAAAAATATCCAAACCCCGAACCATTAGGAATCATGATGACAATATCATCACCATAACATGACAAACAATATTCACATTCATAATATTCTAGACTTATTGAACTTCACTATTATTATCATTAAAATGAATATTGATAAATAAATTTAAAACAAAAACTGTCATCATTTTGTATTAATAAGGGTGTGTTTGGAAAAGAAATTATAAATTTAATTTTTTTTTTTTTACTTTTATGCAAATTGAAGTTTAAAAATTCAATTTATTTCTTTCATATGCAAAAATCAAGAAAGCTTAAAGAGGTAAATTTAAAATTTGATAAGGTATATCATTTGAGACTCTACAAAATTACATAAATCCTTATAAAATTTTAATTTTTACTTACTGCATGAATTATGAAACTATAACTTTTACAAATTTATATTAATTTATATAATTTTAAACTACATTATGACTTGTAAACTCAATTGTTATGAACTATCATATTTTATATTTATTACTTTGAATTAGGACAATGTACTTTGGAATTATGTATCTGTTGGTTAGATGGTATTTTAGTTAAATATTGGTTTTGAAGATGTTTATATATTACTTTGGTAAATTATTATTGTGATGATATTATGTTTTATTTTGGTTTTGGAGATGAATTATTTGGTAGTAATAGGTTATAAATGCAAGCAAGTTATGTATTAACTTAGGGGCAGATTTGGAGGCGAACGGATGGTTCAAAGTTTTAGATATCCGTAGATATATCCGTTCTTCATTTGGAGTAGAGATGGATGTTCAAAAAAATATCTGTTTGGAGTTTGGGGCAAATTTGGAGGTAGGCGGAGAATTTGGAGTTCAGATTTGAATATTGTCATATCCGCTTCCAATCTGTCCCGTTGTCATCCCTACAAAGGGGACAAAGAGGGCGGGATGCTTTTCAACTCTGTGTGTGAGAGAGAGAGAGAGAGAGTTATGGGCCAAGGGCATTTTCGTCATTTTACAACGCATTTAATGAAAAAAGTTAACGGATGGATCTAAGTGTTATAAACATTTGGGAATAAGGGGTCTAAACGAAAGATTTAAATATTCAAGGGGTCTACGCATAATTAGCCTAATGTTCAGGAGGTCTACGTGTAATTTATTAAAAAAAAAAAAAAAAAAAACATAACGTTATTTGACAAAATTAGAGTAAAATTAATTAATTCTTAAAATTGATAAAATCACGTATAAAATCAAGATTTTATTAATTTCATTCCAAAATCGAGATTTGACCAATTTTATCCCTACTAAGGTTTTATATAAAATCGAACAAGTTTTCTCTCTCCAACAAATTTTCTCACCCCAACATTGTAAAATCATAAAATTTTAAGATTTAAATCGAGATTTTAACAATATTGCTTGATGCTATATAGGAATCACCCAAAATAAATGCAACTATCTTCTGCTCTAAAATCGGAAACGTTACAATCAGATAGTGGTATGAATACAAAGCAAACCTAAAGGTCACCAAGAATTCACACGATATTAACATGCATTTCATGGTAATTCTGGTCGAAAGCAATTGAGAGCCTCAAACCTTTGGAGGGTTGTAGCAATTGATAAAATGATTTATGGTTCCACCAAGAAGACCAACGCCATCTAAAATGAAAGGAATAGTTAATAATAGGTGCAGAATTACATAATTGGGTGGCATAAATTATTTTTGTATAAAACTAACCTTCTGTAAGAGTGCCTTTGCCAAATTCATCCAACAAGCACAAAGATCGTGAAGTTGCATGCCTATGAAAGTTTTCATAATCAATATAGATAATCAGTAAATGTATACAATTTTTAAGTGAAATACAGTCTAAAGCTACTTGGGTAATCTCATGAATCCAACATCCTTTGACATCCATAACAATGAAATAATGAGGCCAAGCAGCCAATAAACAAATTCAGTAGACTTTTCACTAGAAACAAACACCAAGGATGCAATGGATGGATGCTAAAGTTTGTAACCATTATTAGCAGGTTAAAAGGTTATTCTGTGTACCTTAGCATCATTCCAACCTGATGTAGATCAATCATAAATGTTGATTGCTCAGCAGTCATAATTTTGCTACCCATGGCACAAAATATCCTATTTTTTCATATTCTGGTAAGTTGTTGTAGTAGTATATGAAAATGCAGGACCAAGAAATTAATGATCGCAAAAGCCAGATACAAATGTCTAACCTATCAGTCAATCCCACAGTAGCAGCATCTGCAGGTACAAAACTTCCGATATGGGAAAGGAAAACAATTAAAGCTACCTGAAAAACAAATTCAACAATATGTGTAAAATTGTGATTGAGGTTGCATTAACATCTGCACATCAGTAGGAGCTCATAAATAAATGCCTAGCAAATATTCGCATCTGAAGTGAATTTGAGGTGTCTACTGCAAACTTGGAACAAACTTAAGTGCAAGTGCAACATGTATGTGATGGTCACAGTAGTATCCCACGAATGGCCATGTCCTGAAAGCACACACCCTCCCCCCCCCAACCCAAAAGAAAAATTAAAAAAAATAAATAAAAACAGAAAATACAAATGTCCTTATCACTTAGATGCCCACTATTTGCTAAGGATTTGTTCCTGTTTTCTTTGTGGGTTTCAGGAATATCCCAAGTCATGAGTCCAAAATCTACATCCAAAGAAGTACTACTATTTGTGGAAAAAACAGAGACAAAGACAAAGAAGATAATTGGAAAGAATATGTTTTTTCTCTTTATTATTGGTCATCATAGGGCTGCTTCTGTACACTTAAACCTAGCTACAAAATAGAAAAACAATCCTTTGATGAAAAGGAAAAAGAGAATATCCTAACCAAAGTATTCTATTAAATCCCTTAATTCTAGGGATTTAAATTTCGTACAAATCTATTTCAATATTTTCTAAAATATCTACATCATAGTCAATCCTTTCCTATACTTTTCCTCAAGCTGGCGAATAGATATTTTCCATTCCTAACTTAGACACACTTAATTGAAACCTAGTATTGCTTAAACCTTTGGTAAGTACATCTGCAAGTTGCCGGTTAGTAGACATATAAGGTGTACAAATCAAGCTACTATCTATCTTTTCTTTGCTGAAGTGCCAGCTTAATTCAATATGCTTTGTTCGATCATGCTACACAGGATTATGTGTGATGCTAATTGCAAACTTATTGTTGCCATAAAGTCTCATTGGGCCATCCCACCAAGTCTTCAAATCCCCTAAGATTTTCAACCACAATTGTTCACAAACACCTTGAGCCATTGCTCGAAACTCTAATTTAGCACATTATCATACCACCACATTTTGTTTCTTACTTCTCCAAGTACAAGATTCCTACCAAGAAATGCACAATACTTGGAAGTCAATCTCCTGTTAATCATTGATCCAGCATAATCCGCATCAATATATGCTTCAAGTACCAGACCTATGCTCCTTTTGATGCAGAAAAAGGGACGAATAGGCTATGATATCGTTCACGAAGATGTAAGAATGAACAGTTCAACATGATAAAAAAAAAGATTAAGAATATGAAATCTGAAAAAATAAGCACTTTGCAAAGAAATTTCTGATTAATTGAGTAACAAAAACTAAAAAAAAAACTGCTCCCATACCTTCCTTATATAAGCTAACAAAGTAGTCCTAATTTAAGTAGGAAACCCATAAGGTAATCTTAAATTAAGTAGGACACAAATAAGAAAGTTCTAAACTAAATCTGAAAAGAAATCAAAATTGAATAGGAATCCTAAATTAAGTAGGATTAAAAGCACCCCTTGGTGGACTTGCACTTGGACTCCTTGGTGGGCTTGGACATGGTCCCTCATCAGTCTCCCCTACTAAAAAGGAACTTGCCCTCGAGTTATCTACATACAAATTACCTGCAAGATAAAAAAAAAAAACTTAGAAAGATCAACCACATTGAATGTCTTAGAGATTCCCATATCAAGTGGCACGTCTACCACATAGGCATTGTCATTTATCCTCTTCAAGATGGTGTAAGGGCCATATTTCCTTTGCTTCAATTTGCCATGAACACGTTTAGACAGCCTCTCTTTGCGCAAGTATACAATGACTTGGTCTCCAACATCGAATACTTGAAGCCTTCTACCTTTATCAGCTGTGGCTCTGTAGATCGAATTGCAATTTAGAGAGATTGTTGAACCTCTTGGAACAGATCTTTGTAACTCTTAGCTAAAGCAAAAACAACAACACCCGAACCTGTATTAGGAGGAAGTTTAACAAGATCTACAACATGCCGTGGAACTTTGGTGTAAACAATAGCAAAAAGACTCTTCCTAGTAGAGTGGCTAACAGAGCTAGTGTAAGCAAACTCAGCCTGAGCTAATGTAAAGTCCCATTGACCTTTCTCTTTGCTACAAATGCAACGAATCAAATTTCCCAAAGAACGGTTCACCATTTCAGTTTGGCCATCAGTTTGTGGATGAGCGTTGCTATTAAACTTCAATTTAGTTCCAAATCTCTTCCACAAAGTCAACCAAAATGCTACCAAGAACTTGCTATCCCTATCCGAAGTAATAGATAACGGTACCCCATGCAAACGAACAACCTCCCTAAAGAAAATCTTGGCCACATGATAAGCATCGGTTGTTTTTCGGCAAGGAATAAAATGTGACATCTTTGAGAATCGATCCACCACAACGAACACTACAAATCATTCCCACATGGTATCCTAGGTAAACCTAACACAAAATCCATAGAAATTTCATCCCAAGGTGCATTAGGAATAGAGAGTGGTGGCATATATAAACCTATATTTGCTACTGCCCCTTGTTGATTTGACATATGGGACACCGTTGCAACAATTTTCCAGCATCTCTCTTTAATTGCGGCCAATAGTAACATCCCTCCAAACCAACAATGGTTTTGTCCCTATCCACATGGCCACTCAAATCACTAGAATGCTGCTCTCTCAACTAGTCGCGTAGAGAACTCCTTGGAATACACAGTCTGCTTCCCTTGAATAGATATCCATCTTGGACTCAAAACTCACCCATAGGCTAATTAAGTAAATGCCTGGTCCAAATCTGCTTGTAATCTTCATCTGACTTATACAACTCTTTGAGTTGATCAAAACCTGGAATCTCGGGAGTAATTTTTACTAACAATGTAGCACATTGGCCATGGTTTTAAAAAATGGTAATGGCCGATGTTCGGATTCTATTTGTATGATGTCAAAGAATTGTTCCACTTCATACAACCAATCAAGAAACTATTATATGTCCATAGCCCCGCTAAAATTAGGAAGATCAACTTTAATTTTGTAAGAATCACGGAGTGGGATTACACGCCTACCTCTTGACTGCAATTCTTGATTCTCATCATAATCTTCGTCAAGTTCATGTAAGGGCTGCATGGTACCTTCATCTCTTCTATTTTGTTCACGCCAAGGGATAATAAGGGTTGCTCGTTGTGGATAAGGGGTTGCTTTTGGTGCAGGAGGTGCTGGGGCTTAATTTGTAACCCCCTTAATACTTCAATCATGTTTTCCATGTTTCGTGCTAGGGTTTCGATGAGCTATTCCATACGGACACACGATTCTTCTTGATTTTCTTCTTGCCCAACATCTCAACACAGGGCTCTAATACCACCTAACATAGAACAAACGAAAATGGGCCGTGATATCATTCACAAAGATGTAAGAATGTATGGTTCAACAAGACAAAAAAGATTCGGAATATGAAATCTGAAAAAAATAAGCTCTTTGCAGATAAATTTCTGATTAATTGAGTAACAAAAACTAAAGAAAACTGCTCTCCTACCTTTCTCATGTAAGCTAACAAAATAGTCTGAATTTAAGTAGGAAACTAATAAGGTAATCCTAAATTAAGTCGAAAACAAATAAGAGAGTTCTAAACTAAATCTGGAAAAAAAAAAATCTAAATTGAATAGAAATCCTAACTAAATCTAAAAAGAAATCTAAATTGAATAGAAATCCTAAATTAAGTAGGATTAAAAGTACTCCTTGGTAGACTTGGACTCCTTGGTAGGCTTGGACGTGGTCCCTTATCACCTTTTGAACAAGATTCCCTTACCTAAAGTTCCTTTGCATGTGAACTTCCTTGGGACTGTGCATGGACTGACTGATTACACCAACAACATAAGTAACATCTAGCCTTAAGCGAGAGAGATAAATAAGTTTTCCTACTAGGCATTGATACATCTCGTTGTCCACTACATCGTCCTCCTCAGCTTCTCCAAGCTTGTGATTGGAATCTATTGGTGTGATTGTTGGTTTACATGCCAATTTTTTCGGTTCTTTCAGTAGATTTCTAATACACTTCCGTTGAGAGATGAAGATTTCCTACCTAGTGTGTGCAACTTCAATCCCTAAAAAGTACTTCAAACTTCCTAATTCTTTAATTTCAAATTCTTGACCATATATTGTCTCAAAGGTTCTCTCTCTTTGTCATCATTCCTAGCTATAATTAAATCGTCAATGTATATCCAAAGACCTATAACTCCCCTTGAATTTGAGTGCTTGAAAAACAATAGATGACCCTCCTGACTTTATTTGTATGCAATGGTTGTCATTACTTTTACAAACCTTCCGAACCATGCCCCTGGGGACTGCTTAAGCCCATACAAAGCCTTTTGCAGCTTACACACTTGATTAGCAACTAGGTTGCTTCCAAATCCAAGTGGGATTTCCATATTGTTGGAAAATAGGAAAATATTCAGCATTGATTGGTTATAATTAGGCTAATTTGATTAGTTATAATTAAACTTATTATTAGCTATAATTAGGTCAATTGATTGCTATAATTAGTCAATGGTTGTAAATTAGGAATGTATTTTTACTAGGTAGACTAATTGGTTATTCTCTTCCTTAATTAGTTTTTTTTTTTTTTTTTCTAGTTTAGATTCCTTGTAATTTCTTAAACCATGTAAAATAAGAATTTAATGAATTAGAAAATCATTCGCAAAACTATTCTCTCTATTTTTATGGTATCAAAGCCAACAATTGCTTGCGACTCCTTTCCCGTTCTTCCCTCTTCTTTTTCCTCCTATTGTCTCAGCTATAACAGTCTCTAAATCACCATGTCTGATGTTTCAGTTCAGTCTGTTGCTATCCCACCATCCTCCTCTCTTACAAACCCGTCAAAAGGAACCAACACTAAGTCTCACTCTGTTCAAGTTACCTCTATCCAATGGTGATAATTTTTTGCGTTGGTCTCAATTGGTTCACATGTATATTCGAGGGCACAGAAAGATAGGCTATTTGACCGGTAAAAAAACAGCCCTTGCAGAAGATAATCAAGCCTATGGACTTGGGACACTAAAAATTCCATGGTCATGACATGGCTTGTGAATTCCATGGAAGAGGATATTAGCTCTAACTATATATGCTACCTAACGGCACAACAGCTTTGGGAGAATGTGAACCAGATGTATTCGGATTTGGGTAATCAATCTCAAATATTTGAGTTGGCTCTTAAACTTGGTGGATGCGTCAAGGAGAGGATAGCATCACTTTGAAACAAGTGTGGCAAGATATTGAACTATTCAATACCAATGAATGGAAATCCGTGGAAGATAGCTATCATCATAAGAAAGTTGTGGAGGACAATCGGATTTTGAATCTCTTGCTGGCCTCAACATTGAATTTGATGAAGGGGGAAATTACTGGAAGACAGCCCCTTCCCTCAATTGGTGATGTTTTTCCAGAGGTACGGACAGAGGAGAGTTAAAGGAATGTGATGCTAGGCAAGAAGGACCTGGTGTTGCTATTAAAAGCTTAGCCTTAGTAGTTGCTGATGCAAATTCCAACAAATCCATCACTTATCAGTGCAAGAATGATGACAAATCATAGCTTTGGTGTGATCATTACAACAAACCAAGCCACATTCAAGAGACTTGCTGAAAAATTCACGATAAACCAGTAGATTGAAAGAGCAACAAGTCTAGTGACAAATCTGGTTGAGCTTTCCCTATTGCCAATGAAGCCAAGGCCAGCCCCTTTAGTAAAGAGCAAATGGAGCATCTTCTTACACTGTTAAAAGTCCAATTCACCATCTGGTATTCCTAGTGTTTCTTTGGCTCAAACAAGTAATGAACATAATGCCCTATCTTCTTATCAAAATTCATCCACTCTTTGGATCATTGATTTAAAAGCTTCTAACCATATGACTAGTTCTTCACACTTAATATAGTTTTAAAGAAAGGTAAGGGATGTCGTAATGGTAACAGTCGTGGTGTTGCAGAAACAAGAGGTAATGGATGTCGCGTAACGGAAGCAAAAATCGAAAGCATCATTTTTTTTTCAAGTTCACAATTTACCTAAATTGAATTGTTTTTTATGTTTTAACAATTAAAATATATAAATATAAATTATTAGTGTTATTTAATGATTTTATATTAATCAATAATGTCATTTATATATATATATAAGCTTATTTTTATATAAGTAGTAAATGTTCAATTATAAAAGTAAAATAATATATCAATTATTTACCCAAAAAAAAATATCAATTTAAAATACAACAATCCATTGGTTAATAAATAAGTAGCCATATAAACAGAACAATAATCATAGTATATTCTTATAAAATCTAAAAAAATAAAGTTGGAATAACATTTATTGTTAATATATTATGGTATAACTGTTTTGCTTAATTAATAATTTTTAATATAACAAATATAAATTATATAATGTATTAATACCATAATATTATTATTAATTATATTAAATTTAATCTAATATAACTTTTGGTACAACTAATATTTTTGTTATTATGTTATGTTAAAATAATTATGCTTAATTAATAATTTTTAATATAAAATGATTAATTTATATTATTTAATATAGTTAATATAAATTATATAATATATTAATTAAGGAGAAAATGACAGAAACCCGGTTAAGGTGGTTTGGTCATGTGCAAATAAGACTGCTAGAGGCTCCAGTGAGGAGAGTTGATCAAATGGTCTGTAATCCAATAAGAAGTAGAGGAAGACCTAAAAGAACACTTTGAGAAGTTATTAGAAAAAGCCTTATTATAAATGATTTACATCAAGATATGATTTTTAATAGAACACAGTGGCGCCGTGTGATCCATGTAACCGACCCCACCTAATGGGATAAGGCTTATGTTGTTGTTGTTGTTGTTGTTGTTATTGTATTAATTATATTAAGCTAAATTTATTATAATTTAATTTTTAGCATAGGTAATATTTTTGTTGATAGGTTATAACATAATAATGAATCTTAATTAATAGCTTTTAATATAAGTAGTATAAATAACATAATATCTTAATATAAAAATTTTATTATAATATTTAATTATAATTAACAATAATTTAATATATTTATACTAAAATATAATATATTATAAACTTGTGTATTAAAATGTAATAAATTGGAATGTTAAAACATCAACTTCATTCATTCCAAGTTGATGGTCTGTCTCCCCACAAACCCACCCAGACCTAAAAAATTAATTGTAGCTCAATTTCTTCTTCATGCTTTGTTCCAGTTCTTCCACTGTGAAAGTCTCCCAAGGAACCCATCAACCACCCAAAAAATCAATTGCAGCTCTTTGATTTTTACTTCACATTTCATTCTCTCTTTTAGTTCTTCCACTGTTCCACAATCGTCGCTTCTTCAACTTTTTCTTCTATGGTTCAAAATTTGTTCATAATTTTTGTAAATATGGATTAGAAGAGAGGAGAGGCAAGGAGAGGAGAAAAAATATGAGGAAGAAAAGAAGACCTAAATAAGGTTCTTGAATCTTTTTCTATTTTCAGGCTTTTGAGTTTGAATTAAAGTTTTGTTGAAAGATTAGGATTTTTGTTTGAATCTCTGTTGAAAGATCAAATTAAACTTCTATTTTTTTAAGTTTTTTTGTCGATTTCTTGTCAGTTTTGTCAATTTTTTTCTCAAGCATTGAACCGTTATGGAGTCTTAACGTGTCATTATGGTGTGACTTCCATTCCACAGACTGTAATATGGCCTTAACGGTAACAATATGTCCCGATTCCATTACGTAACGGCAGCTATTGTTACGTAACGGTGCTTTTTAATACCATGGCATTTATTTAAATCTTAATCACGGTGTTCTGGAAATGAAAAGGTTAGAATTGCGGACGGTAGTTTTTCATCTATTGCAAGTAAAGGCTTAATAAAAATCTCAGATAGAATAGATCTTAAATTTGTTCTTCATGTTCCTAAACTTGCCTGAAATCTCTCGTCTATAAGCAAATTATCCAAAGACTCTAATTATTATGTTACCTTCTTTAATCTCATTGTACTTTTCAGGATCAAAGCTCGGGGAGAACGATTGGCGGTGCTAGGATGATAAATAGTCTCTATTATTTTGATAATAATCTATCTTGCAATGAAAAAGCTTAAGGCTTTAGTGGTATCAGTTCTTTCTCTGTTCGTGAACAAATAATGGTTTGACATTGCAGACTAGGCCATCCTAGTTTTTCCTATCTAAAATATTTGTTTCCATCGGTGCTTAAAAACATAGACTTTGCATCTTTTCAATGTGAAAATTGTTTCTTGTCCAAAAGTCAATGTGCAACTAATTTCCCTCAACCTTATCGTGCATCAAAACCATTCTATTTATTTCATAGTGATGTGTGGGGACCTTCAAAGGTTATTACTATGACAGGAAAAAGGTGTTTTGTGACATTTATAGATGACTACACTCGTCTTTGTTGAATTTATCTAATACGTGGAAATTTGAAGTTGAAAAATCATTCAAAGATTTTTACAATATGATTGAAAATCAATTTTAAACAAAAATTAGGATTCTTCAATCTAACAATGAAATGGAATATTTTAATAAAGTTTTGAAAACTTTTTTAGAAGAATAAGGTATTTCTCATCAATCTTCATCTTGTAGTACTCCTCAACAAAATGGAATAACCGAAAGAAAAAATAAACATTTGCTTGAAGTAGCCCATGCTATAATGTTTTATTCATATTCCAAAATAATTATAAGGAGATGCTACTTTGACTACATCCTATTTAATCAATCGGATGCCTAAATGTGTTCCACAGTATATCACTCCATTAGATTGCCTAAAAAAGGAATTTCCAGAATCTAGAGATAATTCAGAGTTACCTCTAAAAATTTTTGGTTGCACAACTTTTGTTTACATACCAAGTAAATCTCAGTCTAAATTAGATCCGAAAGCAGAAAAATGTGTCTTTTTAGGATATGCTCCTAACAAAAGAGGGTGTAAATGTTTTAACCCTCAAACAAAAAAATTCCATATCAGTATGGATGTCTCTTCTTTGGAAAATACTCCCTTATTTACAAAAAACTTTTCTTCCGAGGGAGAAAATCGGTGATGAAGATAATTTTTGGGAAAAGCTGCAACTTTACCCAATGCAATCATTGACATTTCTTCTCAAGACACAGAAACATTTTCCATAAATACCAAATCCTCTCCACAAATCATTAAGTTTTTTCAAGAAAAAGAAAACAGCATTCAAGATGCTAATATTGGCATAAACAATTTTTTACCAACAGAGAAGGAAATACTACAAAAGCATAAAATTAATCCTAATTCTGAGCTTCTGGTTTATACTAGAAAGAGGATCCATAAAAGAAATAAAGATCTTCCTATCATCCCAATGCAGAATCAATCAGAATCCCTAAATAATGGCCCTTTGAATAATATTTCACGTAATTCTTCTCCCATTCCTATTTTATATCCTGCTCCCATTTCAGTTTCAGCTCCTGCGTTATCTTCAAAAAATAAAATCTCAGACATTGATATTCCAATTGCCATAAGAAAAGGAATCCAAACATGCACTAAATATCCTATTGCCAAATAAGTTTCCTACCAAAAACTCTCTAATAATCATAGGCCATTTACTTCAAATATTTCTCAACTTCTTATGCTAACAAAATATCCAGGAAGCACTAGGTGATCCAAATGGGAAATTGGCCGTGTTTGAGGAGATGAATGCTCTAAGGAAGAATGGCACATGGGAGATAGTTGACTTGTTGAGGGACAAGATAACTATAGGGTACAAATGGGTTTTTATAGTGAAACGCAGGGTTGGTGGCAGTATAGAAAGGTACAAGGCAAGGCTTGTTACAAAAGGTTTTACACAAACCTATAAAATCAACTACCAAAAGACATTCGCCCCTATATTCAAAATAAACTTAATTCGAGTATTATTGTCCTAAGCTACGAATTCCAATTGGCCTTTACACCAATTGAATATAAAGAATGCATTCCTTAATGGAGACTTAGAAGAGGAAGCTTTTATGAGTCTTCTGCCAAGGTTCGAAAAAAAAACTTGGTGTAGATAAAGTCTACAAGTTAAGAAAATCATTATACAGCCTCAAACAATCCCTGAGGGCTTGGTTTGAATGCCGTGGCAAAGTAGTAAGACATCACGAATATTGTCAAAGTCAAGCAAATCATGCCATGTTTTATAAACACTCAAAAGAAGGTAAAATTGCTATTTTGATTGTTTATGTGGATGATATTATCTTGATAGGATTTGGTAGTGTCGAACTAAAAAGAGTAAAAGAAAGACTTGCTGATGAATTCAAGATCAAAGACTTGGGTGCGTTGAAGTATTTCCTCATAATGGAGTTTGCCAGGTCTAAGGAAGGTATATTTGCTAGGTCTAAGGAAAGTATGCACTAGACTTGCTTGGGAAGACAGGTAAGCTTGGCTATAAAACAACCGAGACACCAATGGAACCCAACACAAAATTACAACCTGCTAAGAGCGAAAGTGTAGTGAACAAGGAACAATATCAACAACTTGTTGGAAGGTTGATTTATTTGTCTCATACACGACCGGACATAGCTTTTTCAGTAAGTATAGTTAGTCAATTCATGCATTTGCCTGGATCGAAGCACTTTAAAGCAGTTTATAGAATGCTGAGATATTTGAACGGGACTCCTAGAAAAGGTGTAGTATTTAAGAAACGTGGACATCTAAAAATTGAAGTTTACACTGATGCAGATTGGTCTGGACATCAAGAATGCTTTTCTAAATGGAGATCTCACTGAAGATGTATACGTGGACATTCCTCTAGAATTTGAATCTTCAGATAACAAAGGGAAAGTGTGTAAACTGAAAAGATCTTTGTATGGTCTAAAACAATCTCCACGCGCTTGGTTTGATTGGTTCAACAAGACTTTGAGACAACTGGGTTATACACAGTGTCAATCTGATCATACCTTATTCATCAAGCACTCATCCATTGGTAAAGTTGCAATTCTCATTGCTTATGTTGATGACAACATCTTGACAAGGGACTACATAGAAGAGCTAGATAATCTTAAGAAGTCTTTGGCAAAAGAATTTGAGACCAAAGACTTAAGTCAACTAAGGTACTTTTTGGGAATGGAGGTAGCTCGGTCAAGATAGGAAATATCTATAGCACAACACATATGTTCTTGATTTACTTAAAGAGACAGGCATGCTGGGCTGTAAACCTGCTAATATTCCTGTGGATTCCAGTACTAAGCTTAGGGCTAAGAAAGACTGCAGTTCAGTAGACAGGGGGAGATATCAAAGACTTGTGGGAAAACTCATTTATCTATCACACACTCGACCAGACATTGGATTTGCAGTTGGTGTGGTCAACCAGTTTATGCATAATCCAACAGAGGAACACTTGGATGCAGTGCTCAGAATTCTAAGGTTCCTAAAAATGACAGTTGGAAAGGGCTTATACTTTAAAAAATTCTCCATGCGCAATCTTAAAGTGTTTGCAGATGCAGATTGAGCTGGTTCTCTCATTGACAGGAAATCCACTTTAGAATATTGCACTTATGTATGGGGTAATCTGGTGACTTGGCAAGAAACAATCTATTGTGTCGAGGAGTAGTGCAGAGACAGAATTTAGGGCGATGGCCCTAGGTATATGTGAAAGAATGTGGTTGGAAAGACTATTAAAAGAGATTGGAATTACTTCTACAAAAACCATGAAAGTCCACTGTGATAATCAGTCTGCCATTTGTATTGCTAAGAACCGAGTGCACCATGATAGGACAAAACATGTAGAAATTGATCATCACTTATCAAGGAGAAGATTGACAAAAATATTGTGCAGCTGCTATATGTTCCTACCAGTCAACAGATCTTAGACATCCTTACAAAAACTCTTCCTGGAAAACATTTGAAGATCTCAACTCCAAGCTAGGCTTAATTAACATTCACACCTAGCTTGAGGAGTGTGGAAATATAGAGGAAATTTAAATCCCTACCTTAGAGGGATTTATTAATTAGATGTCAGTTTTATTTTTTCCTTATTTAAGGTGATTGTTATTTCCTTATTTAAGGTATGCTAGCTGTAATTATTTCCATTTATTTTGTTTATGCAGTGTATAAATATAGGTTAGCCTAATTGTATTTAAGCATCAGTGAATAAAATTTCAGACTTTGAAACCAACAAACACAAAATGTCGAGCAAGTTTTTGTATAGAAATAAAACTAGTGGACAGCTTTGGAACATGGAAAACATTTTTTAAGACAAGTAAGGGATTAATTTAAACATCTCCTAAACCTACTACTATCGTTGATGAACCATTTGCTGTTTCTATTTTCCCACTGGTTGGGCAAGAGGCATATATGCTAAATTTCTATGATAAGTGAATCAAGTGGTCAGTTGCTCTAGAGTCCATGACCTAAGAATCAAGTTTTATTAAAATCCCAAAATTATTTGAATGGCAGATTATTAGGGATTGACTAGTAGATTCCCTGCTCTTTTATTTAGGAGACTTCACTTCCTTTTTTTCGTTCATTCTTTGTAATATAAATATGGTACCATAGGTTGTACATAATTCATACAAGAAATACAAAAATAGTTTATTCTATTTACCTGGTATCAGAACCCAGATATACCATCAATTTCAGTCCATCAGGAGGAACAGAGTTGTCCAAGTGTACCATCAATCTCAGTCCACCTTAGTCCATCGGGAGGAACAGAGTTGCTTAGGTGTAACATTAATCTCAATCCATCAGGAGGAAGGGGTTGTCGTTTCCTCTGACCCAAGATCCGATATGTGAAGGGGAAGATTGTTGGAGATCCCACATCAGTTGTGAAAAGGGCTAATGGTCAGTATATAAGTGCGAGAGAAAGCCTCACCTTATAAGCTAACTTTTGGGGATGAGATAGGCCCCATACCACCCAACAACATGTTTCAACCGAGACTTTTAATCCAATGAAAATAGGAAACTTACCTGAATGTACCTATGAGCAAGTACTTAAGGGATTTTTAAGAGTTCCAAGTAAAGCTATCAGCTTCTCGATGTCATCTCAATTAAATCTCCTTGCTCCTAAGGTCTTGTCTCATCCTATAGGATTGTGGTCATATGTGCCTACCCTTTGTTTTTCTGCTGCCTCCCTTTTATCCCCACTCTTTGCTAGACGTAGAGGATTCATCGTGGAGTTTCCAGCACTTCTCTCGAGTATATCTTGCTTTCTTGTAGTAGGTACACCACAAACTATCATTAATATCACAAGTTCGAGCCATTAACAGATCTGCCTTTCCGTTCACACAAGTTATTGGTTGTTCCACATTTTCTTTTGAATTAATAGCACTGCTAGCCACCATAGCGGAGCCTTTCAAGATTTTGGGTTGAAGCAGGGCTCTTCTCCTGCTCTCCTCTACTCAAATGATAGAAATAACCTCATTTAGAGGGGGAGCTTCATCCTTACCAAGTATTTGAATTCTAACTTGATCAAATTCAATGTTAAGTCGAACAAGAAAGTCATAGACTTGGTCTTTCTCAATGTAATTCTTCAGGATCACTGCATCATCAGGACACTTCATCTTAATATGTTATCAAGTTCTTGTCACAGGCTTTTTAGCATGTTAGCATACTCCATAATGGTTTCGTTGCTCTAGTTTTGACTTTGATCTCGTACACTTGGGGTGCATCTTTGGCCTTTGAATACGTTTATTGAATAGTCTCTCAAATATTTTCTACAATAGCTAGGAACACGCATGTATTACTGATCTCAGGAGTCATTACATTCCACATCCACACCATGATCATTGAATCTTTCTCGTCCCAGGGATCAATTTGTGAATCCCCCACCTTTGGACCTATTCCCATAAGATGGCTTTCTCAATGTAATTCTTCAGGATCACTGCATCATCAGGACACTTCGTCTCAATACATTGTCAAGTTCTTGCCACAGGTTTTTTAGCATGTTAGCATACTCCGTAATGGTTTTGCTACTCTAGTTTTGACTTTGATCTTGTACACCTGGGGTGCATTTTTGACCTTTGAATACATTTGTTGAAAAACCTCTCAAATATTTTCTACAGTAGCTAGGAATATGCACATATTACTAATGTTAGGAGTCATTGAATTCCACATCCACACCATGATCATTGAATCTTTCTTGTCCCAAGGATCAAATTGTGAATCTCCCGCCTTTGGACCTGTTCCCATCAGATGGCTTATCTTGCCTTTTCCATTCAGAAAAGTTCAAACAAGTTGGGACCATGTCAAGTAATTTTTTCCATTCATCCTATATGCAGCCTGAATCTGCTATAGTTCTCCTACAGGTTGATTGGTCACTGTTTCTCCTGTCAGTGCAGCAGTAGGGACAGATTGTATGGTGGTTTTTGATGTTTCTGACATGATGAGAGAATAACAAACTGGATGGATGAACGAACTACCAAATAGATTTAACTAGACCAACAATAAAGACGAAGAAGGGGAAATTTGACAGTGATAAAAAAACAGCGATGAAGGCTGAACAATTCTCGGGCTCTAATACCATGTGAAAAAATAAAGACAAAAACAGAGAAGAGAATTAGGAAGAATATTTTTTTCTCTTTATTATAAGTCATCATAGGGCTGCTTATATATACTTAACTCTATCTACAAAATAGGAAAACAATCCCTTGAGAAAAGGAAAACGAAAACATCCCAATCATAACATTCTAATTATATCCTAATTAAATCCCTTAACTGTAGGGGTATAAATTTATTACAAATCTATTACAATATTTCCTAAAATATGATCCTTTCCTGTACTATTTCTTAAATAGGCTCAAGCATCTTGAGAAATACCATCAAAGTGATGCCATGACCAGCAACTAGAACTTAAAAGCAGACTAAGAAATATATTTAAGGATTTTGAATGGCAAGATTTATGCATACATATAAAGTAAAAAATGCAACATTGTATTATAATTTTGACACAATGATGTAGAACGTGTTGCAGAGGTAGTCTTGTGCACTGGGACATCCATAATGCCAAAGGGGGCCGAAAACTAGCCCAAGAGTAAAATCAATATTTTACTGGATGGGCTTCAAATGGGCCGAAAATTGGTGGCATGATTGGAGATGGGGCTCAAGAGCAATAGACATTGCTTTTATGATGATCTAAGCTGCTTTCTTCCTAATTTCATTGTTTAGGCCCTCAAATTGACAAATTTATTTTTGGAAGGTTTTCAAATTCCTATTCTGGGGTCAATTTGAATGCATTTTTCCGTAGGATTTTTCTAGCATGTTTCTGTAGGTTTCTAATGTTTAAATTTCAATTAAATTCAATTTTGTAATTTTTATTATTATTATTTTTTTTGAATATTGTGTATTTCCAAATCTAATTAGGTAATCTTACCATTATTAGGAATTTTAACTTAGTTCATGTTTCGTTCAAATTAATAAATAGCTATTGAGACCTAGGATTATGCTTTTGGTTCTTTTTTTTTTCTTTTTTTTTTTTTTTTTTTTTTTTGAAAACGCTTTTGGTTCTTAATAGTAATTAAAGTGTTGTTTTATATTTCTTGTGTGATCAAGAATTATTCTCATCTAATAGAATGATATCTCATCCCATGCCAAGAATGATATTTCACCAATGTCCTCTGCTGCACCACAAAGACCAAAATTAACAAAACTGCTATTTTCTAGTGGAAAGATAAAAACTACTAGAGAAATAAATTACAAAGAAGATTTGACTTGAAGCAGATTTTATGCATGGACTCTCCAAAATAGACATTTACATGAACACCATAGGCACTGGTACACCTCCTATCTCAAAATTCAGACAAATAAAAAATGTTTTCCGATAAATGTGTGTGAATCAATCAAAGTGGAGGTAGAGAAAGGCAAGGAAGGAAAGCATGTTAGTTCCAGAAACAGAATGCAATACCTACTGACCTGCTTTACATAGATACTTTTCCCTGAATAATTCGGGCCAGTGATGATATTAATCCTTCCTGATGAAATGGGTATTTGTTAGTTTAGCAAGAAAAATAACAGTATAACACAATGATATAAGGCTTTTCTTCTGAGTCAAAGATCATTATACTTAGAAATATTTAACCACAAATACCATCATCACAAATCTTTGTATCATTAGGAATGAATGTGTCTACTGTCATTTCCTGCAAAACATGTCTGCATGAAATACCTGTTAGGAGTCCTTTGGTGGATACTTAATTCTTTTTTTTTTTTAAATGTATTAAAATACTGCCAATTTAATCATTGACACATTGTAATTGTTCTAGACAATCCAACCTTCCATTCCGTATGTCAAGCAAGTCTTCTGTAGTCAAAGTTGGCCTCACATAATTGTTTTGACGAGCAACCAAAGCCAGTGAACAAAAGCTGTGTGATTACACGAAAAATATATAGTGACAAAATATATCCTACAAAATGAAAACATGTAAACTTAACAAGACATGGCAATGCAAATAACATAGATATAACAAAATTACCAATCAAGTTCAGCTGCAAAATTTACAGACTTGAGAAGACAATCTGAGAATGGAATAATGTGCAACACCAAGTCCCTAGTAATTGCCCTCTCCATGTCTTCAAAAAATGAAACTCAGATAAGACATCAACATTTTAAATTTGAGAAAAAACGAAAAGGAAAAAGAAAGAAAGCAAGCAAGCATCAACAGATCATTATACTTGCTACTAAAGCTAATAAGACACTATTAGGTTTACTAATGAATTGGTATTTAGAACAATCAAGTTGCAAATGCTTGAAGCAAAGTGGGTTCATTGCTTTTAAACAAAATGAATACCATGGCTTTCTGCACGATAGGTTAAAATATCATCTTGATAGATCGTTTCAGAACTCCAATTAGTTTTATATTTTCATCTGGAATAACACAAAACAGAAGTGTGAATTAGAGTACAGACCTAGAATTTTGTGATATATATCCCCAAGAAGATTGTCCAATTCTCGTGTCTTTGATGTGTGATAGAAAAACTTTCTTGTGTCTCCATCTTCATCTGAGAACTACAATTGGTGGCACATTATATAGTGTTAAATAAACTGCAAGTACCAGTTTAGGTCACTGATTGACTCACTGCAAATTCAAAGTCTTGGATATTTTCTAGTATGGTTTCATCAAGTTTTTCTTCAAAAATGCACATCAAGTATCCTACATACGAACAAGCAAATCCAGAGCATCAATCAATTGTTCTCAAGCTAACTTAAGGATGATAAAGAACATAGCAATCCCGAAAGGCACACTTTATTTAAAGAAAGAAAAGATTAAAACAACAGAGGAAAATGAAAGGATATCTTATAAAGTTCCCTCTGGAATAAGAATATAGCAAGTAAACTCAAATGAGGAGAGAATTACACGAGCTTTAAAAGCAAGCATGAGGTGATACATAAACGTGTATTGTAAGAAACCCAATAAAAAATAATTAATTGAAATTGATAGAGCTTATGTCCTATGAATAAAACCTTGACCACTTTGAAAAATGTGCTCTATTTCTATAGGCCAATCTTTTATCCTAACTTTTTGCTATATATACATATATAGCATGCTATTTAAATTATCCAAAAAGCATAACATTTCACAATGATGGTTAATGATCCAATATGGACGCCTCCCTCAAGTAGTAATCATCGTTTATGGTCCAGTATTATATAGATTTATTTGTTTATTTGACCCTTAAACATTGTCTGTTTGATCATGACAGAGTTTCCTAATTGTCCTGTATTAGTTATATATTCTCGTTGGGCTTACTATATACTCTTCGTATGCCTTTCCTTCACTTCTCTTTCATACACCTTGTAACAAGATAAATTACAAATGTCTTGGGACATATTGTTCCCATTCTAGTCCGTAGCCGCCAGGAAGAGTTCTTTCGGATCAGAAGGCATAGCTAGTCGACTAATACTCTTCCCCAGTGGAGTGTGTTGTGGGTGATCAATCCTAGAAGGGAGGATCTGACCTTTTGTGAAAAATGACAGTCGTCATCTATGGCGAGGTCACTGGAGGTCGGTGGAGTAAGAATGAAGGTAGTCTAAAGCAAAAGAGAGATCTCATGGAGAAAATAATTCTGGTGATAGTAATGATAATGGAATGGTATCGCCTCCAAAAAGAGGACATATATAGGCTATGAGGAATCCTTTAGGGCATGGGTCAAGGCTTCATACCTGCCTAACAGGGATTCAACCTTTAGTTAGCATAACCCTATATGATAAGGACTCCTTCTAAAGATCTCTCTCAAGACCAATTGAGGGAGTCTCAGCGTATCCCTTGATTCTAACCACCAAACCACTGGCCCTTAACGATCCTGCCAAGTGAACGAGTGGGGACTATATTGAGAAATTCCTAAACCTTGCCCTGGATCTAGGAAACTCTTGTTCTATTCCCTAATGAGAATTCCCAATGGATGAGTCTTCCCTCAGCATTACCGCACAAAAGACTCCCTCCCGTTGGGAGAGTTCCCCTCCCGTGGCAGGGTCCCACAGGAGGCTTCCTTTGAATGGTTGTCTCCTCTGTAGTAACATCCCACGGAAGGCTTCTCCCTAATATCTCCGCTAGGTATGGACGTGTCATGGATCTTGCGGACATGGCCCAGGTACCCACAATCATATATTCCTATTTAGGCTTAGGATATACTCTTCTTATGCCTTTCCTTCACTTCCCTTTCATACCCCTTGTAATAAGATAAATTACAAATGCCATAAAACAAAGAAATCATTATTGTTAGGTTTATATCTGTAGTTGGCAAATTAGTGAACAAGACAATATTTCAAACTTGTATTTTTAGGCATTTGGCTAAGATTTCAAAAGTATAGGTTTGAAGGTTTTTTGGAAAGTTTCCTTATGCTTAAGGAGGTTGGAAATATTTTAAAGAAGGTTTCCTAATGGTCAAGGAGGTTGAAAAGTTTCCTAAAAGATTTTGGAAGCAGAAAACTATAAAAATATAGAATTGGATTGCTTAAGTGCTCTATAAATAGAGACCTTCTTCCAGGGTCTTGAAGCACACATCCAGAGAGAGAAGAACAAATTCATTGTGAGTTGATAATTGACATCTCTCAACTTAGCCATGATAATTTTTTAACTATCAAACTTCTTACGTGCAGGTTCTTCAAAGGAGTTCGAAGGTATAAGCATGATCTTCATCAAGTGCGGATAAAGATTCTTCTTCATGTATTGAAGAAGGCGTCCACTATGATTGATACAGCAGAGTTGGAAAAGTAGACTGTGTATGCTACTGTAGTGCTCCTTGTAACTATTTGTGCATAGTGGAAATTTTAGTCTTTGTGGCTCGAGGTTTTTTCTCCCTTACTTGCGAAGGGTTTTCCTCGTCAAAATCTTTGTGTTTAATCTCTTTTATTTTTCTACATTTTGAGATTGTGTTTAATTGCTTGGTAATCCATAACTAGCAAGGGCAAAATTTCAATTATCCTCAACATTATTGAGGCAATGCTCAAATAGATTGACTAAAATGATCAGGTGAGTCACATTTATTGTTTGTTTGATGAACTTTGTGCTTTTTCAAACACAACACTCATTTTGGGACAGAGGGAGTATATAAAAATGGGCTTGAACCTCAAAAATATCAAAATCTTCTAAAAGGAAAACCCTAGAGACTTGTTTAAGCATGAAAGCAAGCCAACCTAAGTCCATCAAACTAAAACAAAATGCATTACCTAAACCATCATCATAATTTTGAAGAAAGAAGTGTCTAAACCAGCTACATAAATTTACTGCAAGACTGTAAGAGTTATATTGTTTGATTTCCACATATTTATTTAAACTGGAAACATATCAAGTTTTTAGTTCCACTATTGAATATTAACATTGAGACCTGATTCAAATACAGCAAGAAAAATCCAAAGTTGAAGACATTATTTAGTGTCCACAGTGGTCGCATCAATATACAATGATATTATCCTATTTGTTTGATTGATTATTACATCTATTTTGCCAAGATTGATTTTCTGATTAGTTTTGCAGCAGGACATGAAATAGAAATTTTCAAAGAGATGGTGACGGAATAATTCAAGAAACTTCAATCCAAGCTTACCAGGAATGAATGGACCAATCCTTAATTAGGAAACCTCAATCCATATGAAGATGGAAGCATGCATTAAATAAATTGAGACCGACCTATTTGATGTATATAAACGATACAAGGATGAAACTTGTCTCCAAACATAATAGGAAGTCTTGCAAGTTCTAGTGATGACACCTGTAACAGATTTACAATAACAACATATAACAATATGTGGACTCATTGTCAATTCATTGCTGAATTTGGTGTGAAAATGAAATAAATGATAAGCACCTCTTCCAAAAATTCTGGCAATTCCTCATATATTTGCCTCAGCTCATCCAGCTACAATCAGAAGAAGAAAACCAACATCAAGAATAACTAAGGACCTTATATCATGAATTCTATATGAGAATGACAAATTCTATCATTTTACCACAATCCTTATCATATGCAGATTTTTAAAAAGAAAGTAATGGACCACGGGTGTGTGGCAAGGGTACAAATGAACAACTAAAACTTTTCTTTTCCAATATTGCAGTAGAATAAGAAAATACAGGCTACCCAGATAACAATTGCTGTAGAAAATTTCGAAAGGGCTTTGATCTATTAAAGAAGATTATCAATAGGATGGAAGTATAACCTCATCACAGAAACCTTCCTTCACCATTGTCCCATAACCCTTTTCTTTACTTCTATTTACATCAATAACACCAATTACCTAAAAAAAATGCCGATTACATAAGAACAATACTCAAAACATAGTAAAAGAAAGAATAAAGAAGACAATTAAAGGAGGTCTCATGGGCAGTTGGTAAGTTTAGTGGGAAAAGATTCAACAATATTATGTGCAGAGTGGCATGGGCAGCATTAGTTTATCACATATTGCGAACTTTCAAAGGGCTTTCATCCTTTACTACAAGCATTATCACCAACATTAAGCATGTAATTAGATTAAGGGCTTCCCAATTTCCTGTCATCAAATACTCTGAAGAAAATGTTAGATTTTCTAACTCTTAGGGTATCCTAATTTGTAACTAAATTGTACACAGGGGTATGTCCCTAAGATAACGTAAATTTTTCCCAATTAATCTAAATTATACTTACTTACCAAAAAAAAAAAAAAAACAGAAGACAATTAAAGGGAAGAGAGGGAGAGAGACAAAAAAAACAAAGAATAAAGAACAAACTAATAACGAAGAAAGAGACTAATGAATATCAATAATACAAAAATGCAGTACTTGGCATTATAAGCCCTTTTTAACTGCATTTGCAAGGTCAGTTGTAATCCTTGCATTGCTTCAACTGATTGCTCCCCTGGTCAAGGGGTGTGGAGTAGGGATGTCAAGTTAACATCCCAGCAGAACAAAAGGAAGAAGGGGGGAAGGCTAAAACAAGTGAGAAAGATGTAGATAACAAATATAAGGCTTTAGATATTGACAAATGAAGGGAAAGAATGAATTTCCACTTATTCTAAAAAACACTGATTACAAGTCCCTTAAATAGATGAAAAAATCATCTATTAATTAGGAAATGATAAGAACTACCAAATATAAATAAAAAATCCTACTAAAACAGGAATCATATAATAGGAAATAACTAGCTAATGATATTAGGTAACATGCTACCCTTATCTTCTAAATTAAGTAACCTAATCAGCTAATAAATCAATTGATTTGTTAGCTATAAGACTCCTAGAAATCAATATAGCATAATTAATACTGAGATTTTCTACACTCCCCCTCAAGTTGGGCTGTAAATGTTGATTAAGCCCAACTTGGAACTTAGATCATCAAAAGTTTTCCTCGGTAGGGCTTTGGTAAGGATATCTGCCGTTTGCATACAAGTAGGTAGGTACATCATCTTGATTATCCCTTCCTCTATTTTTTCTTTTATAAAATGTCGATCAATCTCCACATGTTTTGTCCTATCATGATGTATTGGGTTCCTTGCAATGCTGATGGTTGACTGATTATCAAAGAACATCTTCATATGTTCTTCAACTAGATTCTTTAGTTCCTTCAGAAGTCTCCTTAACCATATTCCTTCGCAAATGCCATGAGCTAGTGCTATGAATTCTGCTTCTGCACTACTTCTTGATACAACTGATTGCTTTTTGCTTCGCCATGTGACTAGATTTCCCCATGTGTAGGTACAATAACCAGAGGTTGATCTTCGATCACTTACTGAACCAGCCCAATCTGCGTCACTAAACACCTCAATGTATCTCTTTGGTGTCTTCTTGAAGAACAATCCTTTGCCTGGTGTAAGCTTCAAGTATTTTAGGATTCGATAGACTGCCTCCATGTGTTCTTCATTCGGATTATTCATGAATTGACTGGCCATGCTGACAGAGAAGCCAATATCAGGTCAAGTGTGAGCCAAGTATATGCGTTTTCCGATTAATCTCTGATACTTGCCTTTGTCAACTGGTGCACTATCTTCTTGAGCTCCTAATTTGGTTGTTGAATCCATAGGAGTATCTGCTGGCTTGCATCCAAGCATCCCAGTCTCCTTTAGGAGATCTAGAATATATTTCCCTTGAGATACAAAAATTCCATTCCTTGACTGTGCTACTTCCATGCCTAAGAAGTATTTGAGACTTCCAAGATCCTTGATTTCAAATTCTTTTGCTAGAAGCCTTTTAAGATTATTCATCTCCTCCTCATAATCTCCTATTAGTATGATGTCATCCACATATACAATAAGGATAGCAAGTTTACCGTCAGGAGAGTGTTTGACAAATAAAGTATGATCTGCTTGACATTGAGAATAGCCGTATTGCCTGATTACTTTGGTGAATCTTTCAAGCCAGGCTCTTGAGGATTGCTTGAGCCCATAAAGTGGCCTTCTAAGTTTGCAGACCTTGTTATGTGTGGCTTGAGTCTCAAAACTAGGAGGAATCTCCATGTAGAACTCCTCAGCTAAATCTCCATTTAAGAACACATTCTTAACATCTAGTTGATGAAGAGGCCAATCTGAGTTGGCAGCCAATTATAAGAGAACCCGGATTGTGTTTGGCTTGGCCACAGGTGCAAATGTTTCCTCATAGTCGATTCCATAAGATTGAGTGAATCCCTTCGCTACAAGTCATGCTTTGAACCTGTTAATGCTCCCATCTTCATTGTATTTCACAGTGAAGATCCATTTGCAGCCTACTGGACGTTTCCCGATTGGTAAATCTATGATTTCCCATGTTCCATTCTTTTCTAGTGCACGAATTTCTTCCCAAACTGCTGACTTCCATTCACGTGATCTAAGAGCTTCTTGAATGTTGTTAGGAACTTGAGTTTTGTTGAGGTTGGCTACAAAAGCTCTAAATCTTGGTGATAGTCCTTGGTATGACACGAATTTGTATATTGGGTGTTTTGTGCACAATCTCGCGCCTTTTCGTATAGCAATAGGCAAATCAATATTATCATTAGTCAACTCATTATATGAAGTCTTGAGATCAGTGTTACCTCGTGGATTTTCATGTGATCCAGGATTCAAGTCAGACTTTTGGATTTGCTCAAGAGGTGCTTGTTGTTCTATCTCCCTTTGGTTCCTTTTTCTCCTTGAATAGGTAAGCAATTCAGCTCCATAGCTTGATTGACTAGTGTCAGGATGTTGAGGAGAATTGGAAGTATTTTGTTGATAGGTGGGTTAATTACTTTTGGGAAAAGATGAGTTAAGAAGAGAATTAGGAGTAAGATTAGGAGTAGGATCAGGTTCTAGGTTAGGAAGAAGAATAGGTGACATTTGAGGATCAAAGACACGTGAGTTGGGAGTAGGAGCCAAAAACATGAGAGTTGTTCTCCCCCTGAATATCAGATTTGGAGTAGAAAGGTTGTTGCTCAAAGAAAGTGACATCCATAGAGTGATAATATCTTTTTGTGACAAGTGAATAGCATTTATACCCTTTATGGTTTGGAGAGTACCCAAGAAAAATGCATTTAATTGCTCTAGGATCAAGCTTACTCCAATGTTGGTGATGAATGTGAACAAAGGCTGAGCACCTGAACACTTTAGGAGGAATTGCAGTTAGAAGTCTTGTCTAGGGAAAAAATTGGTGTAGTTTTTGACATGGAGTTTGGAACTTTAGGACTCGAGAGGGCATTCTATTGATGAAATAGGCTGCAGTGAGGATGACTTCACCCCAAAAATGTTTTGGTACATTTGTAGAGAACATGAGAGAGCGGCCAACATCTAGGAGGTGTCGGTTTTTCCTCTTAGCGACTCCATTTTGTTGGGGTGTATCAACACAAAAACTTTGGTGCACTATACCTTGGCTCAAGAGATAATCAACAAGGATGGATTTGAAGTATTCCTTGGCATTGTCAGTTCTTAGAATCTGTATTTTTGCTTAGAATTGAGTTTGAATCATGGTGTTAAAGTTCCTAAAAATCTGACCTGCCTCTGATTTTTCTCTCATTAAAAACACCCATGTAAGCCTAGTGTAATCATCTATAAAAGATATAAACCAGCGAGACCCAGTGATGATGTTAATTCTAGATGGGCCCCACACATCACTATGGATCATTGAAGATGGTTGAGATACTTTGTACGGTTGGCTAGGATAAGAGCACCGAACATGCTTTGAGAATTGACAGATTTCACATTGAAAATCGTTCGGATTTTTATCAGTGAATAATGAAGGAAAAAGTTTTAAAAGATACTAGAAATTTGGATGTCCTGGCCTATAGTGCCATAACATTATTGCACTATAAAATTGGTTGACAAAAAGAGGATTTTGACTTCTAGAGAGTAAACAATCAGCTTCATGAATCGGTCCTTGAGGAGAATCATCAACTTCGAGAAGATAAAGCGCTAAGCACATCTTAGCACTGCCAATCATCTTCCCCGAATCCAAGACCTGAAATTCACACATGTCTGGGAAAAATTTAGTAACACACTTGAGATCCCGAGTGAGTTTACTAATAAATAATAGATTGCAATCCAAATTTGGTACTTAAGAGAACAAAATTGAGCGTTAGGTCTTTGGAAACCTTAACAGAGCCTGTACCAACCACTTTTGAGTGTGAACCATCTGCAATCCTTACTGTTAGGTTTTCATAACAAGGTCTATAAGTAGAGAGAATTGTTTTATCTCCAGTCATGTGGTCTGATGCTCCTGAGTCTATAATCTAGGAGCTTAGTTTCTCTCTTCTAACATTTAGAGCAATTGAAAGTTTACCTTTGTGTGCCAAAGATCCAGTACTGACACCTATGGTGGTAGGGGCTACTGATGATTGGCTGAACATTTTCTGCAGCAGTTCTAGTTGCTCCTTGCTGAAGGGGTTAGGCTCTGATGTTGTAGGGTTCTCGTCTATAGAGGCACGGTTAACACGACTTTCTCTGTTATTGGTAAAGCTTGCAGGCTTCCAATCTGCAGGTTTCTTGTGGATTTTCCAGCAAGTATCCTTGGTATGACTAGGTCGTCGACAATGGTCACACTAAGGTCGCCCTTTCCTTTATCTGTTGTCATTGTTGTTGGATCGTGCCCCTCGGACAGCAAGGGCTAAGTTTTATAGGTTTGTAACAGGAGCTTGTGAGCCCATCATTACCTTCTTTTGACTCTCCTCTCCGCAGACTTCAGAAAATGCTCCGCGAAGATTTGGCAGAGGTTTGGTTCCTAGAATTCTTCCTTCATCAAGGTTTTTATTCAATCCGATTAAAAACTTGTAGATTCTCTTCTTTTCAACAATTTGTTTGTACCTGATTCCATCTTCTGGATAGCCCCAATTGTGCTCCTCAAACATATCCAATTGTTGCCAATAACGGGTGAGATTATTGAAGTATTCAGTTACCATCAAATCTCCTTGACGTAGATCATGAAGAATGCTTTCTACTTCAAATAACTCTAATGTATTCTCATTGTTTGAATATGTTTCTTTGACAGCATCCCAGATTTCCTTTGTTCTCCCATATAGAAGAAAATTTTCTCTTATGTCATTTGTCATGGAATTGATAAGCCATGACATGATCATTTTATTTTCAGATTTCCATACCTTGAACTTTGCATCCTCCTTCCTTGGTTGGGCAGCAACCCTGGAGAGATAGTCATCCTTTCCCTTGCCACAGATAAACATCATTACTGATTGGGACCATTGGAGAAAATTATTCCCATTCAGTTTGTGTCCAGTAATAGACATAAGGCTACTATCAGAACTGCTATAGCTAGAATTCAAGGCATCTTGACTGGAGGTTACTAGAGAAGAGAGACTAGAATCGTGTTTCTCGCTGGCCATCCCGTATTTTGTCATATGGGAGAATTATGGTTCAGAAAGTGCTCTAATAACATGAAAAATGAAGGGAAAGAATGAATTCCACTTATTCTGAAAAACAATGATTACAAGTCTCTTAAATAGATGAAAAAATCATGTATTAATTGGGAAAAGATAAAAACTACCAAATATAAATAAAAAAATCCTACTAAAACAGGAATCATATAATAGGAAATAACTAGCTAATGACATTGGGTAACATGCTACCCATATCTTCTAAATTAAGTAACCTAATCAGCTAATAAATCAATTGATTTGTTAGCTATAAGACTCCTAGAAATCAATATAGCATAATTAATACCGAGATTTTCTACGGATATTGTATAGTTGTACCTAATAATCATCTCCATTCTGCTTGTAGTATGGCTCCACTAGTTTACATCAAAACTACAAAAAAGTAAGAAAAGATTTCCACCAAGTCAACATTATAGATATTGGTTACTATTAGATTGTTAGTCATCATCTCACCTAAATAGTTAAGTGGTTACAAAGAGGGACAACTTTATTATATACATTAACTTATTTTCTCTTAGCACACCCCCTCATGTAGGAGCATCCTGACTTTTTTATGGGGCGCAAATACATGCAACTATTGACTTTTGGATGGGGATGAGGTTTGAAGATCTTTGCCTATTTTGATACCACATTAAACGTCAGTCCCTATTTCACTTAAATAAGTTTAAACAGTTAAAAAATGTGCACAACAATGTATAACAAGCTAATTTAATAGTTACAATTGTTGTAGCAGCAGAAAGAAATAACAAGAAAGTGTTAAAATTATAAATCTCTCACTAATGCGTGATAGTTTTCATATGGCATAAAGTTTCTGAAAATTTTGTATGCTAACTATAGGGACCAAGTCTCGCAGACTGCTGAGCATATTTGTAAGGTGCATAATATAAAAATGCTAAGCATAATTTATGAAGGAAAAGGGGGGGGGGAGAAAGAAAAAGGTTCTCAATCTACAAGTTTCTCCAATATAATAAGCACTCACCTTTTCTATTTTTCTCTTTTTTCATAACTTCTCTTTCTTAAAACAAGTATCCAACTTTAAATAATCTTCTCACAAATAATTACAGATAAAAGATCAAAATGTTGGTCTCAACTAAGAGTGCTACTGTCACTGAACTTAAAAGATTGAAGCCACATGAAGGCGTCACCAGTGGAACAACACCCTAATTATTTTGCATCTCATGTCATTTGATTTTGAAGGACAAATCACAGGTCTTCCTGGCCTCATAACTTTGAGAACGTTTTGTTCATAATTTCATTTGGCAATAGCAATATACACATAAATTAGATAATTAATGTTAAGGTCTATAGATAAACTAACCAATTCATAGACATAAGCTAGATCCGTTGAAATGCTTGAACCAGCCTGTGATGAATGTAAGCATGTATGAAGAATAGAATTTACCTAGAGATTGTGAGAATAAGTCACACAGATTTAGAGAGAATTAGGGACTAACAGTTTTATACCTTCTGAACTATGTCCAAATTTAAATATTTCACTTGCTCTAGAAGACCTCCAGAAATGCCAACTTCAAATATTTTGTTCACATGTAGGAGTGAACAGATGCTCTACAACAGAAGATAGAAAATGGATTATTGAACCAACTTTATGAGTACTAAAAATTAAATCTAAGCTCCCAAAATCTACACTATTGAGGGTCAAATTCAGCAGTTTAAATAAGTAATGGCAGCAAGTATATTTGAAAACTACAAATCCCTATTTGTATTCATCAAAATTGTTTTTCTTCTGGTCATGGTTTTCTTAGTTGAAAACACAAATGAAAATAATCACGTCATTTATAGAACAAATAGTAGAACAAAAAAATAAAAATAAAAAGAAAAAGAAAATGTAGTAGCCAAGCAATCTGACAATCTTGTTCATGGAGTGGGACCTAAACCACAGAAATAGTCCAAGGTCCTTCCATACCTAATAAATGTAAAAATGACCTTCTGAACAAAACTAAGATATTTGAAAATGGAAACTATTGTGCTTCAACACGTACATGAGGAGTTGGAAATGAGAATCTGCCTGACACAGATGCATGTGTAACTTTATTATAAGAATATATAATTAATATCTACTGAGCTCATTTGGATGTAGAGGATCAAAGGAATTAAATATTGAGGAAATTCATGCTTTTAAATCAATTGCAAACAAAAGGGCATGATTCATTTGCTTATCTAACAATTTGGGGTAAGCAAGTTTCAAGCACGTACCCTGAAAACCAATCATGAGCAAGGGTTTTCCTACATACAATAGGGAAAGTACCAGAACAAATTTATCAATACACTGATGGGATTTTTTATGATGAGTATAGTTTTCTGGGAGCATATATTTCGTCAACAGATGTTCCATTTTTATCTTCCATGAGGTCTAGAGATGGATCCTTTTAGCCTTTCAAATGAAATTCAAGATTGAACTTTTTTCATCTAATATATTAAAGCTTGAAAATGTCACTAACAATAATAATGATGATGATGATGATGCTTTAAAGTTATGGAAGCCTGCGTAAACTCAGTCCCCCTCTTCCTCCACCCCCAACAAGACAAAGAAGTAAAAAAAAAACGAAAGAAAAGACAAGAAAATTCACTTTTCAACATGAAAACACGCAAGAAAAATGTTCCGTGAACAATAACCCAGATTTATGAGTAGAGTTGCCACCCTTTTCTAAGGATGTAGCTTTGCCACCACTTTACTTGATGAAAATAGGTCACAACCTTCAGACAACTAGGAATGAATATCATAGAAGTGGCAAATTTACCTTCAAAAAAGCTGCCCAATCACCAGTTGTACTTGCAGAACTTGGGGAGTTGAATTTCTTTGCCAGGAGGGGAGGGGGGAAGAAAACATGTGCAAATTTTAGAAGTTTAATTAATACAAATTATTAAGAGAAAAACAATAGAAACAAATGTGTAATCATTTTGAACCACATAATACTATATGTTCAACATAACCAGCAACAATGTGCTAACAGTTAAATTTCATGCAAAACCAGCATTTCAAAAATGCCTCATCTCAGCAAAGCAGAGAAAAAAAAAAAGAAAAAAAAAGGAAGAAGAAGAACAAATTGTGTGAAGTCAATAAAAAGATTTAAAGGTTTCCATTTTTAAGTGAGAATGATAAAGGCATTAGATAGAGACATAGTAAATCTATTGAAATCTGAAAATATTGCCCTGTTTCCAACCACTGAACCTGCAGTTACTAATTGAAGAATAAAGTTCGAATTCTTGATTTTGGAAATAATGAAAATGCAGGATAGATAGAAGAAAGAAAAAAAGAGAAGATATTAGTGCACCTTCAGTATGTGGGGGATATCCTTCACAGACTTCAAAGTTTCCCGTAAAGAAGTCAACAATTCTTCAGAACAATGGAAGAATGATATCTACATTGTGTTAATGAAAACAAAATTTTGCCAAGGTTGATTTTACAGAATTCAAATATCAGAAGCCATTTCTTAGTTCATCCTTAGTCATGTAATCACCCTTTGTGGAATAGGAAGAAATGTGTATTTCTAAATCTCACATGGCTCAGGGGTAGACATTAGTCTAATTATCTTCAACCAAAGCTCATATCATAATGCCATCATGTTACCTAATGCCTTTCTCAGGCTTTTCAATCTGACAATATAGTCCTAGTAAAATTAATCTTAAGGCATTTTGGGATGCAAGGATACAGCATTAAGACGATTATTAAGATCATCGAGGTCTAGTATAGGTCTTAGAAACCAGCTCCTAGTGCAATGCAAACCATCATCCAAGTCCATGGGTTTAGATAGTTAGAAGTAGTAGAATAATTAGGTTCTTTATTTGAATTTACCTCAGGAGACGTCTGCCCATTGGTGTTACACACTGGAATAAGGGCACCTTATTTAGTCCAAATTTGAAAGATACTATGAAATAGAAAAGCAAATGTCTTCCGCATACCTTATTCATCATCCCAAAAACAGAGAACCTGTAGTGCAAGAATATCAGTAAACAGTTATACTCAACAAAAACTGTCATCTCAAAAAAAAAAAAAAATCAAGAATATCAGCATTTACCCTTCTTTTGCTCTTCCAATGCCCATATGGCTTGGATGTTTGTCTATTTGAAATATTTGCAATGCCTCATAAGCTGCTGCATCAACTTTCAGAAACTTGTTTCTAGTTTTGTTGTAAAGTCTTACATGTATTAAATGTTTATTTAAGAAAAAAAAATATATATATATATATATAATACAAGAATAGTGAAAGACAAAAAGTCTGAAGATACAGTGAAATCTCTATGACTGAGTTAATTGTTATTGATGCATTTCCACATTCCTTTTGTTCAATGGTATCTATAATTCTTTCATTATCCAAAATGGCCAGCAGCCCCCCACTCACACGAACTTGAACATCACTTCTGATGTCCATCATAGAACTCAGCTGCAATTGACAGCAAAGCAAAAGATACTTTAAATAGGTATTAGGGTGACTACACCTATATTGCTTTAAAATTTTATGGACTCGTCAAATACAAAACTTACATATATATAAAGAAAAAAAAAGGTAAAAGATAGAAACAATGAAAAAAGTCAAGATTATAATGACATTGCATCAGTTAGTATTCAATAATAAAACTAATCAAAAAAAGTTGAAGACAGTAAATAAACCACTCTTTTTCAAACAGAAAGACATCCCATGATGATGAACCCTCAACCATGAGAGAGAGAGAGAGAGAGCCAGGAACTCGCAATTGACATAAAATATTTATTTTTCAAATGTGATGCACGAAACACACATGATCATTTTTATAACAAGTACAAAAAATCATGATACTTTCATCATCCAATTTACCATGAAGCTCTATACTAATTCAAGAATGACATCAAATAAGAAATTGAATTTTTTTTTAACTATACTATTCATTTAAATAAACTAAAATTGCATGGAATTATTACCAAAATTTTACTGCTCCCTTCAGCTTCAATAATACATTAAACATTTTGATTGAAATGGAAAATAAGGAACACATCTCGTAGGAACTTCCAAACCTCAATGGGGATGGCCATCTAGCTTGGATAAAAATAATATTCGTGCATAGGTGGAACTACCAAACACAATTATTCATCCTCTAATATATTGGACAAATCAAAAATTGGTATTAAGTGCTTTTCATTGGCCCTCTCTCATGTCTGAAGCTAACAAAGGCTCCATATTACAGACAAAAATGTGTCCCTAGTCACTTATAAAGTGTGTGAACTTTCAATTTCCTTAAACCTCCAAAATAGTTCAATTACATGGATATATGCTTTATATTAGAAACCCCCTTTTTAATTCAGTTATATATGCTAAATTTTAGGAACCCACTTTTTATTTTCCATCTTAATATTTTGGTTACCCTTAGATTAAGGGAGATTCATTTTTGGATATTCTTTGTTATTTTACTCTTATTAGTTAAATGAGACTAATTAGGTGAGAAAAAGATACGGTTTGACAAACAAAAATAAACCCTAGCTTGCATATATACATGGTCAAACAAGGCTTTGTTAAGTTAAATTTCCATGCACATATGCATCTGGTTGCAAATGCACACTCTAAGCAAAGTTAAAAAGGATAGCATTTGTTCTATCCTTGTAAAGTGAAGACGTAGAAAAATAATGATAGATATGGCAGTCCTGGCAAAAAGTCAATCATGATTCAAGCATGAATTTACAAAGTTAAAAGCCCAATGTTGAGATGGAATGTATCACTACCAAAAAATCATATACATGAGTTTTTAACTTACAAAACAAATCCTCTCCTTGACGCTGAACCCGTCATCCATCCCAGTTACTCGGAGGTATATCAATCTGTCATACATAGAATTTAGAGAAACTGACAGCGGAAGAAAAGGACAGAAAGGGATTTTTTTTGTTAGCGGGGGTAGGGGAAGGGAAGGGGACAGAGAGAGAAGACAATTAATTTCAAAGAACTACAAAGCATCATATGTACATAGCTACTTGTAAAAATACCAAAATGAGTTCACATGTAACATTCTAGCAATCTAAATGCAATGCCAACAATAAATATGAACAGAAATATGCAAGCTTTGAGGACTTAAATTAATTGACGGTTTGAAGCAACATGCCATAAAACAAACCCAACTTAGTTCTCCCAATGAAGAAAGTATTCATGTTATAGGTCCCAATATTCATGTTATATATTCATTAACCCATCTTCCTCAATGGATTCAGTCTATTTGCACAAAGATAGTACCCCATATTCACTAAGCCTAAACATAATAATAGAGGGAATCCTAGCACGGCATTTTGCAAACACTTCTATACCTATGCCATGCTTGCTCGTAGCTGAATATTGAACTTTTCATAAGCTTCAATGGAGCCTCCCATGTTCCATCTACATTACTTCAGAGAGTAAATAACACCGCAATAAGATGAAGTAGAATGAATCAACCAGACATGCAACCTACCATTTCGCTGTAAAGCAGCTAAAAAGGGCTCATCACTCTTAGTGCTTGTGTAAATGATCATGGGCTTGGCTTGATATTTTACTGAACTAGTGAAAAGTCAAGAGAATTGAATAAGTGACATGAAAATAAATAAGCTGGAAGAACTAATTGATCCCAAAGAAAGTGATGGTAAGATACATTTAGAGAAAGAAAAGTAATTTGACAATTAGAAATTAAATCAAATCCCTCTACTCTAGGTCTTAAGAAACGGGGTCAATTAGCAACGCCAATGTGAAATTGAAACCATTCCCCAACATAGGGACAAGAATGCGTACCCATATCAATGAGGGGAAACTCACTACTACCATCCTCCCAAATTTCCAGCACATAAAGTTGACGAAGACTGGAATCATAATAAGAAACTCCAATCCTAGCAAGATAAATTATCCGAAAGGCAATTATTCAACAATATGAACCCCAGGTGAGTTTATAATGGTAATATAGCAAGTAACAAATAGCCATAAGGGACATTATTGCTTTATTAGGTTTCATCAAGTTATTGATGGCATTTCAGGCATATTTATTTGTATGATACCCGTAAAATATTTTGAATATACATTTAATAAATATCAATTGGAATACAAATGTTCATGTATCCCCCTCTTGTTCTTAGCTGGTATGACTTCAAATTATTCTTTTCCAACATCACTTCGCAAACAAACATGTAGACAACAAGAGCAAGAAACTTACCGATGGCCATGTGCAATGCAAGCCATGTGGACCTGAATATATATTAAAAATAAATAAATAAATCAGTACAAATTGGTAACAAGTTATCCATGCAAAACACATTATGTTACACATTGTGAACTCAAAGAAATGGCATAAAACTTATAGACTTGGCAATGATTATTGAAGATTCAGCAATCCAAATGTATGTAAATAAATCAAATAAACTTAAAATTTATATTAAGATGAGAAACAATGAGACTACACTCTTTCTTCAATTACTTACTACACAAGTCATAGAAGATATTGCATGAATTGCAACCTTTAGATGTACGATGATACAAATTCATTGTTTTGGCAGCAATTGCTGGTAGTACAAAAGCAGCTTAAAAGTAGGATCCTACAATAATACATGCACATTTCCTCGTAGATGTTAATCAAAACATTGGATTACTAATTCGTTAACTGAATCATACATTACAAAGTTACAATTGAAGCTCTATTTGTGTTTGGACAAGCCTCGTTAGATTCAACTTAAAGAAGTCCTAGAAACTTTAATTTAGGTATCCGCAAGAAGAAACAAAACTAAGGAACCGACAATACGATGTTCCATACTTACGTTCTTTCTCTTCTACCTATCTCTCCGACCCCGGAATTTCATTTATCTCCATTTTCTCAGCAGCCAAACAACAATAAGCAAAACATGCGATTGTACTTAGACACGAATTTTAATCGATTGACGGGATGCAATAATGTTTTGCAAAACTGCTCTGAATTAATTTATAAACCAGATTCGGTTCCATCGAAATGATATAGGTATATAAGTGTGGATTATCTGAAGCACTAGAGAGTGAAAAGCAGACAAACGGAGAGACAAACGGAGAGGCAGAGTTCAGAAATCGACCTGAGGGACCGCCTCTGTTTCGTCGACTTCCTCCATCTCTTTGTACTCGAACCTTCAAAATCAGAGGAGAGAGAGAGAGAGAGAGAGAGAGGGGGGGGCCAGTGGAACCGATGCGCGTGTTGGGCGTAATGAACGTGAGATGATATATAGCCGTTGAAACAAAATGATAATAAGCAACGAATCAAATCGATTCTTGCTTGAAACCCGCGAGGATTTTTAAAATTATTATCATTATATTCTTAATTGAATTTCAGATGAAAGTTTGAAATGGCCGTTCGTTGGCGACAACTTCTAGCAAGTAGCCAGCGGGTTCGGGCGGACTCGGGGCACCGGAGGTCTCCGGAAACGGGACGGGGGGCTGTAGTCGCCCCTGCTTCAGGGGGTGCCGTCGCAGCAAAACGCTGCCGTTTTGACTGTTATTTTGACTATAGTCATCAAAACATTTTTTTTTTTCGTTAAGTAATAGTCATCAAAACATTGCTGAATGGTGGAATCGCGAATTTGGATAATGGGGGCTACGGTCACAGCAAAACGTTGCCGTTTTGCTTATTCTTTTGAGTAAAAGTCCTTAAAAAATTGTTGAAGGGTGGAATTAAGAGTTTTTTTTTATTCTATTGATGTTGTATACACAATTTGAGAGATTGCTGTCGATCCAAAACTATTTAGAAAGTTGCTATTAATGAGAAAACACTATTTCAAAACGCGAGTGTTGATACACTGTAGGCATAAAACGTGATTTCAAATCGCGATTTCTGGAAGACCCACCATTTGAAAGGGCGGTTGTTTAGGTCGATTAAATCGACGCGGTTGTTCACTGTCCATGGAAATTAAAACCATAAAATGCGATTACAAATCGCGATTGCTGAAGACCCGCCATTTGAAAGGGCGGTTGTTCACCGATCCTAACCTACACCGCCTTGCACTAGAAAAGAAAAGTGATTATCTATTGAAACCCCCCAGTAGAATTATTATTATTATTATTATTATTATTATTATTATTATATATATATATTTTGCTTTGCTATTAAAAGGTAACAAATCACTTGAAAGGTTGGTTGTTCACCCATGGCAATGAAGGCCTTGCACTAGAAGAGAAAAGTGATTATCTAATGAACACCCCCCAATAGAATTATTATTTTTTTTTTTTTTTTTTTTTTTTTGCTTTGCTAGTAAAAATTAAACAAATTGTGCAAATACGGTAATAAACCAAACAAATTTTCTACGTATTTATTTTTAAATATTAATTTACCTAACTTTTTTAAAGTTATCTAAACTATGAAATTGTTTGTTTTTAAATATTAATTTACCTAATTATTGTAAAGTTATCTAAATTATAAAATTTGAATTTGTAACTTCGAGAGTTTCAGATATACCATATCACCAAATTAATTAAATCTAATTTATAGCAAAATAATTTAATTTAATGTATATTATTTTTAAACTGAATAATATTTTTGTTTGAAATAATTTTTTTAATTTACAATAACTTTTTGAGCTCTCTCTTTTTTTTCTTAATATTTTCAAATATTAATTAATCTAACTCTAATTTAGAATTAAATAAATTTAATCAATTTAATTGCATATTTAAACTTATCTAAACTATAAAATTTGAGTTTATGACTTTGAAAGTTTCGGATATATCGTATCATCTAATTAAGTAAATATAATTTATAGTACAATTAATTTAATTTAATGTATATCATTTTTAAAGTAAATAATTGATTTGTTTGAAATAAATTTTTTAATTCACAATAACTTTTTGACCTCTGTCTCTTGTTTTCAATAGCTTATTTTATTTTTTTTAATTTTTGCTACACTGTTTATTTAAAACAACTATCTTAAATTCCATATAATATAAAATCATACAATAACAAATAAAAAACTAAGAAAATAAATATTTAAAATTTGCAATAATGCAAATATTCTAAACAAATAAGAAAATAAAAAAGACCGTGAATGGTGTTGATTTGCCCATAAATTTTAAAAAGAAAGTTCCTGATGGGTTTTCCAAGGAAGACATACCAAAAAATGAACCGTACAATGATATCATATGTAGGTTGCTGCATAGTAGATATGTGAACTTGAAGACATTAGGACATGATTCACATTTTGCTTTCAAACCCCATTCCTGATAGGAGAACTAGCCTCCTATAAACATAAAGCTCCAATTTCAATCTGAATTCCACCATCAATGAATTGAAAATCCCACAAAAGTTTAATGTCGCTTGTAACAATAACCAGAGGCATAGCCCACCAGGTCTTGCTGAGATACATGATTCTTTGATATTAGAAACACCACTACATATCAGTGCATACTGCCATGCACTAGAATTGGAAATACCCTTTAGAATTATCTTGAGGGACAGCACCATAGACTTTAGCATCTAGATTCAAAGTGTCAAAAAATTAGAATACATTTAGTTTACCAAAATACATTTGGGAAACCATGTTTCATTTATAAGTTTTTCAAAAAAAAAAAAAATGCATGCAGACAGCTTATGGATCTACTGTCTCCTAAGCAACATTGTGGTTAATGACAAAATGCAGTAGAGGGTGTGAATTAAAATTAAAGAAAAGTACTTGTAAAAGCTTCATGGTAACTCAGAAAGTTTAAGGGCTTGAGAAAGCAACCTGTATAGATTCAAATCCCTTATTTTGAGCTATTAACGTAGGCATGTACCAAATTAATGGAGAAATTTAGCAAATGTAAGAATAGATTCTCCTCTTGCAATTAAATAAAGAAATATATATATATATATATATATATATATATATATATATATATATATATATATCACAAATCAAATCACGTGAACTTTGAAAATTGCTTCAGAGGGCATTTCAAAGATATTGCAGATGCCCACAAAATGCTTTGATGACTTTGCCACCTCGGCAAATTGCCATGAACCAGGACTCTTCCTAATCTTTTACTATATATTTTCCATTAAGAGATCAAATATGTGACATCAATTTATTAAATTTGTTGGTGATTTAAAAAAAAAAGTTCTTTAAAGGTAATGCTGTGTTCGTAACATTTCAAGATGAAATGACTCGAGGAACAGGTCACGAGTATATACACAGAGCCAACAATGAACCATAGACACCCTGATGAGGTCAGGCCACATTTCAGCCGTGGATATCAAAATACTTTGGATCTACTGGAAAATGGTATTCCAAGATTTGATGCTTGACATACAATCGGGCACCTAGGAGTACTGAAAGAAATTTAGGCAGGGCAAGTCTAATCAAATTAAAAGGGGAATTTAATATTTTTGCTAAAATTAAACTAGACCTACGTGAATTTTCAAAGCTAGGAGGTGGCCATCCCCCACTGATCCAATACAGGTTGTAATACAATTCAATTAATTAGGATGATTTACACTCAAGGAATCCAGCCAACAATCCAATTGCATAATATATACATTACATCACTCTTATAGACACTTACAATAAGGTTGAGCTGAGAGAGTTAAACTGAGTGTGGCCTTCAAAGCAAGAGAAGGAGATAGTGACAGAGAGTTAAGCCGCCAGTGCAGGGTTGCATTGTGAGAAGAGAGCGACCGAGATGGCGAGGCTGAGAGTAAGACTAAGAAGTTGAGAGAGAACGAGAGTGAGATCGAGAATGAGCTGAAAGAGAACGAGGTGAGAAGCTGTGGACTAACGACTGAGAGTTGTGTGACTAAGAGCTGTAAATAGATATATAAGTAGGGCACATACTCGCGCTTTTGTAGCGCGCTTCTGCATAACCGCTGTATCAAAGCGCGGTTCATCCATAACCGCAGTATCAAAGCACGGTTTCTCGGCTGCAAGATGACTCCATAACCACGGTATCAAAGCGCAGTTTCTCATTAACTGTATTCTTTGAATTAGTTTTCCATCGACAGCAATTGCACATATAATTTCCAGAGCAGCTGTAAAACAAAAAAAAAGTCTGGAATTGAACTTGCACCGAGAATAGTGTGAGAGAATCCTATGGCCGTACTCACGATTGCAGTGAAATACCTTTAGTTATATATAAAATAAATAAAATTTTTAAATTGAGTTGAATTAATTTTGGATAATATTTTGTCTCAAATTTTAGCTTAAGTTTAAATTTCTTTTAAAACACTTTTCAAATAATCAATTGTTTTTCTTTTCTTTTACACGTAAAGCATTTAATATTATAAAATAATAAAATTCATTTAATTTTATAAAATTAATGTATAAAATTCACTTTACACTATAAACTTTTCTCGGAATTTTATTTAAGAATTTTTTTTAAAGGAAGGACATTATCAATTAACCAATTGTAACATAGAGTGTCAATAATTATTTTGCCTTTATACTTTCAATAAATGGTCATTGAAATCCTATTTTATAATTAACTAAAAATTCATAACTTTTAATAAATTTAAATCTTAAAGTTTATAATTAATTAAGAATTCATAAATTTGTCAAATTATTACTTGATTTTTTTACACGTAATGCATCGGATATTATACAATAATAAAATACATTTAATTTAATAAAATTAACAGTTGAAATTCACTTTGCACTACAAACTTTAATTTTTAATTGTTAATAAAAGAAATCAAGTAATTATTTTGAAAAGTGTTTTAAAAGAAATTTAAAGTTAAAGTGAAATTTGAGACAAAATATTACCCAAAATTAATTCAACTCAACATAGAAATTTCTTTCATTTTATATATAAATAAAGGTGGTTTCATTATAAAGTTGGGTCATAGGCAATATAGTCATAGACCACGCTCACATTTTGTCCAACGCAAGTTTGATTTCTCTCGTTAGTAAAGTTTTGATGACTTTTACTTAAAATAATAAGCAAAATGGTAGCATTTTGCCGCAACGGCGGTCCTTGATGTAGCTCCCCCTTGTCGCCTAAAAGTGACCTCCTCTCTTTTATTAGAGTCGTTTGAACAATCAAATTCTCGAATTTTATTTTGCTTTAAGGCTAAATACTTTCAAAAAAATTTATTTGTAAATATATTATTAATAAAATTGTGAAATTATAGCGTGAATTATACCAAGTTTGAGATTAAGCCTGAGACTGCACTATTATGTTGCGATTTTTCTATCACTAAAAACTATATTCTTATATCACAATTTCTCCTTCTCCCTTTTAAATTGAAAACCCTATATTCTTAGTCATTTCTCCAAATTTTCTAAGCCTCAGATTCGTTGCTTTCACCATTGTTGTCACACATTCTCCTCGCCGATTCTCCACTCCTGCTTACACGTCTTCACATCATAAATTTTTTCTCCTCAGCCTCCTCAGGTATTATTTCCAACCAACGTATGTAAATTTCTTCTAGCTTAAATGTGTATATGTATATATATTTATGTATAAAATATAGGAGAAACTGATGCATAACAATGTAATATTAGGCAATGGACAAGCTACAACATGTAACATAATTTTAAGCTCAGTCTCAAACTTAAGTAGAAATTGCAACATGATAACATAATTTTAAACTTAGTCTCAAACTCAAGTAGAAATCGCAACATGATAATGTAGTTTTAGACTTGGCATAATTGGTATTATGATTTTACAGTTTCATGAACAGCACATTGATAAATAAGGTTTCCCAAAGTATTTGGCCAAATAGTTTGCTTTTAGTAGCAAAGAAAAAAATTAGATTCTACTTGATGTGATCCAAAGAGTAAGAATAATATACTGCCACTCCAGTTGTACTTTTGGTACAAAGGCTTCTCAAAATCGATCCTGGAATCGAGAGCGAATATTAAGTTGATGCCAATCTGTCACAACCTCTATCTTGATCATTAAATTTTAAGCCAATGGTACAAGGACACCCATGATCTTTTAATCCAAATAATGCATATGAGCATACTCATGTTGTTAAACTAAAATCCAACACTTGAGATGAAGGGTGTTGATTACACTCTAAAATGACATTTTATAAAGGTAATTATCACTAATTTTATTATATTTTTAGAGTAAATCAATGATTTTAAATAAATGATTAATATTTTTCCTATTTGAACCTACACTCTTGAAAATGGCACTAAAATGAATAAATTAATAAGTTTTAAGAGTTAATTGCAAGTCCTTAGTAATTTTATATTAAATAATTGTTAATTAAATTATCAATTAATTAATTTTATTCTACTACAGGAAAGTACCAAAAAAAAAAAATCAAAAGCTAGAGAAAAAAGAGAGAAATATCAGAAAGAGGGTGAGAGATGTGAATGCATGTGTGTGGGTTAAAGAAAGACCTTCGGTGGAATTGGTGACCCCCCCTTTTATGGCTACTGCCATTACTGCTATCTTCTTATTGCTTCGTTCTTTATTTCTTTAGATATTTGAATGTGAGGTAGGGGTTTGCATTTAGTTGTTTATTGTGTTTATAAGAGTATAAGCGTAAGTGTGTGTGTGTGTGAGAGAGAGAGAGAGATATGGTTGAATAAAGAGATGAAGAAATAGATCTATCATGAAATTGTAGATAAACCTATATAGGTGTTTAACCATACATAGATTGAGAAATTTATATCATAAAATCTTTGTTAAGAATATTTTATTTATGTTCATATATGTTGATATGTATTATATTAATGATTTAGTGGGTTGAATGTGTGAGGTTTTGGGGATTTGAAGGTTCGATGTTCAGATGGAACACAAACCAAAAAAACATATCTGGATACTGTCATTCGAATAAGGTTTGAACGATGAGCATAGTTCTATTATTCAGATGGCTATCCAAAACAGCATAACTAGGATGCTCCTATTTGGATGATTGTTCAGCCGATTGGTTTTTATTTTGTCTACTTAAACTATTTTGTTTTAATTAACTTTTATAAACTACTTTATTTTAATTAACTTTAATCTTTGTGCAAAATATTATTATTGAATAAATGGTAAGAAAATGAGGATCTAAAATGAATATTTATTTGATTAAAAGATAAATATTTATTAGAAGATAAACATTAGATGATAGATTTGGTTTATATGATTTAAGAAACCAAAGAATGTGAGTATGAATGTTAAGTGGAATTGATGCATGTCAAAGGTGTAGGGTCATATTTATCAAATGTTAAGTGCGTTGAATAAAATGAAAATTTAATATATTATTTGTACCTAGGAAAGTTAATGAGAATTAATATGGAAAGTTAACGATGATTAATACATCTCCGATATGTTATTTGTTGAAAATGAGTTACGATAATGAATAATGAGATTTACTAAATGATGACTAGGGATAGAGTGAAAGATATAATAAGGAAAATATCAGTTAAGGAAGAATTGTCAAATAAAAATGATTTATTATGAAAATTATAAAAGATGAACTAGTTAGTGGAACTTTTGAGATTTAAATTAGATGAAAGGTACAAATTAAGTGGGTCTAAATAAAATACATATGATGTATAATGACAGTGATATGATAGTTAACATTTAAAGTAATTTAATATTCGGAATTAGTAGTCAAAACTTAAGTTTCAGTTGAAAACATATAAGGGTGAATAGAAGTTGAATAGAATGAGCTATGGCAAGGTACTTAAGATCACTATCATTAGATGGTAGGCTAAAAAATAAAACAATAATTCATAAAATAATTAAAAATGAAAATGATAAAAATATTATGAACTTGATGTGGGGTATAGTTTGCTATCACTTGTTGATAGGTTGAGATGGCTTAGGCTTGGGAGTTAGGGGCTTACCACCCCAAGCTCCCAGGTTCAAATCCTCTCCTTAACAACTCTTGGGGCCAGCCCCCTGAGCGCAAAGCACAGTAAGGCTGGTAGGACGAGCCTCCTTGGCTGGATAAATCATATTCAGTTCTTGGGTGTAGTTTCGAATCCCTGTCACTATGCAAGTTTGCGACTTACCATTGCATATATTGAAGGGCCAATATGTGCAGTACAAACTAAAGAAGATTCACTCCCTAAGGGTTTAGCCTGGGGAGTAAATCTTTTGGGGTCAAATCTGTATTTTAATTTTATTGATTTACTTTGCATTAAATTTCTTGATGTTTGATTTTAGAAAAGTTACTAGAAATATGGGATATTTGGATACCCAATAGTTGAGAAATTATAGTGAAATGTATGCTGATTTTATTGATTTACTTTGAATTGAATTTCTTGATATTTGGTTTTGGAAAAGGTATTAAAAATATCAAGTATTGCGATACCTAAGAGTTGAGAATCCTGAAACTTGTGTAGAGAGAGGTACACACATACAATATGTTAGTAACCTAAAAGGTGTCGCAAGCACTAGCTTAGCGCAGTTTGCCTAAGGTGAATCCCAGGTCGCAAACGCAAGAATCAAGTGTTTATGCATATTGGTCAGGTTCGATATGTGGCAGGCCCGTAAAGAGCACAGGTTGGCAGTTTGTAGCCACAAACTTGTATTCTAATTTCGTTTATATGTTTTATTTATTTTGTTAGAAATGAGATAACGTTTGTGTTAATAAGATAAATTAATATGAACTAGGTTTTAGAAAAATGTGATATAATGATAAGGGAATGGTTTCACGAACTGAGTTCTAACTATTGTGGTTAAAATATAAATATATCCAGTTACAAATGAGATGTTTCACAGATGTTGGTTTGGCTGGGATGAATAATGAAGCTAAAAGTTTTGAACAATAATGTTGTATGTTGAAAATGAAATAATGAATAATGTGGTGAATAGTCAGGAAATAGAAAGGTTAAAAAAATGAAAGAGTTCACAGATGAGGATCCGGTTGGGGTTAAGAATAAAATTAATAAAATTATTAAAACATTCGTGGGGATTATATATGCAATACACTAAATTAGGTTGATATATTAGTTTTGTTTTGTTTTTTTTTTTTATATTGTTGGGTTGGTTATGTTAAGCTGAATCTAACGGTATGATGATGTGTTGATGTAAACGATAAGACAAACTAATTAAATTATATTAGTGTTGGACGGCATGGTCAAAGAATAAGATTACCTGGCTAATATTAATGGTAAAGAACATATATGAAAGTGGTTATACCTCATGTGCAAAATGAACGTGATGAATAAATAAAGAGATAATATGTTAAACATGAAAGTCAGACAAAGCGTTAGTAAGTTTTTAAGATATTTTAATAAATCTCGATTGGTGAATTAAATGGTTGAGAGTAAGATAAGGGTAAGTAATGAAAAGAAAATTTATATAATGGAAGGATTAATCATGTGCTGAACATGTTAATCATGACTAGATGTTAAGATTGTTGAGTTATGTGTTTGGGCTGAGATGCATGATCATGATAGTAGCATGTTAGGGCATGTATTGCAAGCTTACATATTAAAGTGGGCACATATAGTTAGGTGCTAACTCTCCTATAGTTTATGTTGTAACTTAGAGGTGGGGATGCCTAATGGACTAGTTGGTTAGAAGATGTAGACTTTTAGCTTGTTATTTTATTCTATTTTATATACCTCGCCTGTGAGATTTATCATATAATGAGTTTGTAAAATTTACAATCACTAAAGGAAGGTAATTATACGATTTGTATTTTAATATTTATTTTATATAGTTTCATGTGAAGTATCAAGATATGCTTATGTTAGGGTTAGGTTTTGTAATATTTTAAAATTTAATATTATAATATTTTATTATCATTTTACTATAAACAACTCTGATTAGGAATTGAATTAATGTAATGTTTGATGAGTGTGAATGGAATGTTCTTCAGCAATCCTAAGTTATTCTTAGTCTTTAGAGATTTGCTTACTCAAGTGAATACTCTGGATTGGTAAACGTTTGATTTCTAAATCTATGTCAACCTAAATGGGTGTATGTTTGCATGCTTTGTAAGTGTTTTAATATGACAGGTGACATTTGATCATGGTATATGGCATGTCATGACATGTTATATCATTTAAATAGCATTTAATCAAGTATGCTTAGCATAATATAACATGATATGACATAGTTGGAATGATGTTACGATATGGATGGTAATATGAGGTGAGTGATTTACATATGACGTTTGTAATTTGTCCAAGTTGTCTCAGATAAATCCACTTAATATCATCCATCAGACTTAGCACGGACTTGATTTATGATTCAAATAACTTTCATTGACAAATAGTCTTTTTATTTACATAAGAGGAATTTTACTATCCTAATCATGTAAATATGTTAACTTGAAAAATAAAATAAAAAATATCTAAAGAGAGAATAATATTGATGCAAGCTTTTTCTAGAGAGAGAAACTCTAGCATCCTAGCCTCATCTTGAATGCTCCAAGTGTGTTGAATGTTTGAATGTGAAAGATAAACTAGGAGGCCTCTTGTTTATAGGCTAAACCCATGTTGATTAGAAAGTTCGCTAGCGCTTGCAGGCAGATTTGCCCGTTTAAGCTTATGGGTGGGGTTTCACGCCTACAAAAATTGAGGTAATATCCTTCCCAAGCCACTTTGGTGAAACTCTTTGCCTATGAACTTAGGAAGGAAAGTATACCTGTAGATGCACACAAAAAACAACACCTTACTTTGCAAGCAGGGCTTCGTGCTTAGGCTTGGAAATAGAGAACCCTGCCTAACCCTATAGGCAAGAAAAGTTGCCACAAAAGCATATTTTAGCCTCCTCAGGTAGCATATAATTTAGGCTAGATTTGGCTTTTAGCTCCAAGCTCAGGCCAATTTGGGCAAAGTTTGGGTCAAGTTTTGACATATTCAAGCCATTTTTGGATGTTTTGGATAGGTTTTGAGAGTGCTTAGAGTTTTTCAATTATCCTAAAAAGAAAAATATAGTTTTTAAAGGTAAAGTAGGTCAAAATGAATTCCCTATTATCTATTTTTGGTTGCGTGAAGATTGTTGCTCCAAAACATATTGAAATGGAGAGGGGGCGACCTTATTCCTTTGGTTAACCCTTGTAGGCACTATTAGGATGACTCCTATTACCTTTTTTAGGTATGAGAAATTCATCTGTGATGTCAGATTGACCTCCGAGATTTTTGGTGACTTGTGGGCCTATAGTGACTTTTCCTGACTCGATTCCCAAGGCACTTCCTAATATTAGATTTGGTCTGGCTCAGTGGGGGTTACATTAGGAATTGCATTTTCAGCATCATTGTGATTTTTGGAGCATTTCTAACTTGGTTCGGAGTCTCAATTTGTATTTGGTGGGCCAGTAGCTTCATTTTCATCGGTAGGTGCTATTTTGAGTTTGTAGGGCCTAGATGACTTGGTTATTCTGAGTCGTGTTTTATATTCTTTGTTATCTTCTAGGATGTTCTGTATCTTCTCATATTTTTCTGGCTTAAGCTAGGTAGGCTAGTCAATACCATCCTCTAGGTGCATTAATAAAGATCATTCTTGACTTTTGGATCGAATTGACCATCCATTTTGGATTTTGGCTATTTTCTTGATGTATGAGTTATTACTTTAGTGTTTTGGACACGTCTGTGTAGTTTAGTGGCATTCTGTCTTGATATGAGCTTTTAGCCTAACTTTTTTCAGGGACTTGATCATTGTAGTACACCATTCAAGCAAAAGCTTTAAATATTGTAATATTTTAAGAATGGGGCAAATTTGGGATGACACTCACACGTCTTGAATTTGGTGTACCACTTCTTATCTCCAAGGGTTTGCAAAACTACCCTTAAATGTTCTTCATGTTTACCTTTATTCCTCGAATAATCCAAGATATCGTCAATAAAATATCACTGCAAAATGATCCAATTACAGTTTGAAAATCCAATTCATTACATCCAGCTTCGAATGCATTAGTAAGGCCAAAGAGCATAGCTAGGAATTCGTAATGCCCATGCCTTTTTCTAAAAGTAGCCTTAAGAATATCCTCTTTCAATTGGTGATATCCTAACCTCAAATTAATTTTAGAAAACACCTGGGCCCCTTGTAGTTGATCAAATAAATCATCAATATGTGACAATAGGTATTTATTCTCAATAGTGACTTTATTCATCTCTCTATAATCAATGCACAACTTCATTGAACCACCTTTCTTCTTCATAAACAAGACAAGTGCTCCCCATGGCAAAATACTAAGTCTTATGAATCCCTTTTCTAGACTATCATTCAGTTAAACTTGTAGCTCTCTTAACTCAATAGGTGTCATTTTGTACGATGCCTTAAAGCTAGGAGTAGTGCTTAACAAACAAATTAAAATTAAACTCAATCTCATAATCTGGGGATAGACCAAGTAGATTCTTTAGAAAAATATCAGCAAACTCATTCACATAATAGAGATGATTGTTTTGACTTTGCTTGTTTTTACTGCCACTATAGAATAAGCATTTTCAGTAATGAAACATGTTAAAACTGCTCTTCGCAATAAAATGGAAAAGGAATTCTTAACATATTCTATAATGATTTACACTAAACGAGAGCTTGCTGAAAATATTGATTCAAATTTGATAATAGATGAATTTTGTTCTCTAAAATATTGAAGGGTGCAGCTTCAATAATATGCATTATTTTTATCTTTTGTTTACTATTTTATGTACACTCAAATCTTATTATGTGTGTTTGAACTTTACTTCTTTTTTTTTTTCGTACTCTGTCTTATGTATTTAGATTGAATATTTTATAGTTAAATTGACAAGTTTATGTATTTAGATTGATAATTATTCATGACGGGAAAAAAATCATCTCTACATAGCCCAAGTTAAAAAAAATCCTACTTCTTTTTGTTTCCTTGGTTAATCTATAAACACATCTTAATGATATGCACAATTCTAATATTCTATGAAAAGTCCTAGTGATTTATCTTGTGCTAATGCATGTTCAATGATGAGAATTTATATGTAATTCGGGACTGATTTCTATACATGTATAGTCTGGTTTATGTAATTTGATCCTCTATTACATGAATTTAAAGCGAATTTAGAGTTGGAGTAGTGAGATTTTGAGATAGGAAGCAAAAATTGGTTCAATCACAGCAGAATTGCTCGGACGCTTCACGGATAGTGGGTAATTAGAGTATTTGGACACTCTTCCCATGTTTGAACATGGTTTTCTTCCTAGATGTTATATTTGTACTGATTTCTAATTCTGTGTTATGTTTATATATTCTCAACTACAGGGATTTCTATATTACACTATTGAAAATATAGATGCTATACAAATACTTGGATTGGTATCATGCATGATTATTCGGAACTTATTGTTATTTGTCATTACCTCGATTAATAAAAAATTAAAATATTGCATAAAATGCCAGGAATTACGGCATATGGTAATGGGCATAGATATTTAAGCTAATCACGTATAATGATGCGAACTTATTTAAGAAAGTATTGTAATATTTGAAGTTAAAAAAACTTTATTTATAACCTGACAAGTAATCTTGTGTAGTTGCACTGATTTTTTTAGTTTACATAATAACGGTGACGATCAAAATTCATTAATGTAAGTGTGACGAGCTCACAATTTCTAGCAGAAAACACTACTTTCTGAAGGTAATAGAGAATAAAATGCGTCTTATAAATTGCATTTCTCTCTATTATGATCTGAACTTGTTTATTGTCGGGTCACAAGGGTTGAAGTGCTGCAAATTAAAAGTCTTGGTTTTCTCTAAATAATTTAAGTACAAATGATTTAATTATCTTGATTTTCAAATGGCATAGCAAGACTATTGATCTGCAACACTTCTGTTGCCAAAGTGTAAAACCCCTTGTAACCCTTTATTGTCAGGCAAATACTGCTAAAAGTCGATGTATTTAAGATATATATCTTGATATTTCGCACCTTTACAATTACTATGATCACAATACATAGGCTTTAAGGTTTCAATAACTGAGTTTACTAATTCACTCCATATTTATATTTCAAAAATTACGTCAAATATTAGAAGGGGCTAAGAGACGTCTTAATTGTTTTCTGGGTATTGACTTTTGGTTTGAGGCTTAATATGTATAATTATCTATTGACTTGTATTCTAGATGATTGCATAAATTATTAGGTAAATTACCCTTAGACTCCCTCAACATTTGGATAATTACAATTGGATCCCTCAACATTTGAAATTTACAAATACTCTCTTATTTTTGAAATGTTGCTAATCTTTGAGTCTTTTCTGTTAGTTTGAAGCCTAATTCCATTAAATTTTTTTATTGTAAAGACAAATTTGCCCCTGACTAAATTTGTAAACCTAATCAAAATAGGGACAACCCTTTAACAACTTCCCTTATCTTTAACTTGCCCAATCAAAAACAATAGGGACAACCCCTCTGTTTTGTAAACCCATGAGATCCAAAGATGAAAATTTGTAAGCAGCTTCTTCAACCACAAAAGCATAGCCACATGAATTGAAGTCCCACACTCGAGAATAGTTGTTTACGGTGCCAATGTCCATACTAAAAGCTTTTACTTCTGAATGGTAGTCTGGTAGCATCCGAAAACTAGAGTAAGATCCATTGATGACAGTGTTGATTCGGTCGCATGGAGATACACATCCAGTCATATAATTTTGCCTTGCCTAAATTGCTAGAATGGTCGCCACCTTGTCGCACCCAACGACCGTGAGCTTGTTTCAGGTAATGGAGACCAAGAAATTAGAACTTAACCCGTCCAAGCTTCTTTTGGTGCGACTTTTGTTCACTATTAAGCCTGATGACTTGTTGCAGCAATCTTTAGCATTCATCGGGGTTGAGATGCAAATGTGGTCATTGATTGAGAAGGAGGTGGCAACAAGGAGCCACTAGTGAAGGCGCCAGATGGTGTCAAAATTCGAACAGTCATGGCTAGAAACTTGAAAAGTCTAGAGATTGTAAAGAGAGAATTTTTGGGTTGGTTTTTGGTTTAGATTTTTTTTTTTTTTTTTTGGGTCTCCAACTTCAACATTCTGCAACCCTTCCCAATTTCCTCTTATCAGTGGTGTAGACACACAAAATTTGGCCAAATCATAAATTACCACGTGTCAAATAAAAACTCATTAAATTGATAAAGTAGATCTTACCACGTGTCTTATGGAGGGGATTTCAAGAAAATTGCACATGTTGACAAATGACAAGCCATCACATGTGAAAGTGATGCAATTCTAAAGATATAATATGGACCAATTAAATTGAACCACTTGTCAATAGGGCCCACTGCTAAAGATAATTACTCTTTCTTAATTTTTATCTCTTAAAGAATAAATAAATAAGAGATAATTATTTGAGAAGTTTTATGCTATCTTAATTCTTTAATATTATCTCTTATTTAATAAATAAAATAATGAGATAATTATCTTAGAGAAATTAAAATTCTACTGTGACTCTCTTCTTCACATCTATAAATAAGAGTCACTACCAAGTACAAATAGACATTCTTTTGTATACAAGAAAACCATACTAGATCAAGCTGCCAAAGCCCAGCAAATTCTCAAGTATGAAGAACACACACACGTTGGTTCGAGATCAAATTTTAGATTCTCACATCACCATTTTGAAGAGAAGAATTAGAGGATTATTTCTTAGCGATCGTAATCTAATTTTTCATCAATAAAAATAAATTTTGTTCCCACAATTTTTCATGTTTATTTCCAAATACAAAATTTGCATGGACAGCCGGGTTTCAAAATCTCTAGCCAACACACTGAAGTCATCCATTGATGGCCCTGAATTATTGAAACCCCAAACAATTATAAACAAAAATTTCTGAATTATATATTCAAAGTTCACTTTCTATCGATCCTACATGAGAAAAGCAGTGAATGATGCGTTCTTGCACTACATGTTTGAGACAGATCGGCACTATGGCACCAGAGAGCTGCTTGATATCACCATTATATTATATTCACTTTATCGCCATTTAACATCATAATTATATTATATTCTAATTTCTTAGATCAGAGGGCCATAAGTAGGAGCACTTATTCTTTTTTAGTAATATATGATATTGTTTAACCTACTGGACTTCATAAATTGTACCATTGACTGGACCTTGATTGTTCGATTCTAATTTACATAATTTGCTGATTAAGTCTGGGTTGAACCCGGAATATGACATCTTACGTAATTGAATACAGGTAAATTACATGATATATCTTTTAGGTGCAACGCCATGAAAATATATATATATATATATATATATGCATAATGCAAACGAAATTAATCACCATGGTTTCACCATAATATTAATATTTCCATATTATGTTATTGTATACATCAATATATATTGTTCTCAGTTATTCATACAATTTTAATTATATACGCATCAGTGCATGTATGTTTCCCACCTAGTCCATGCTCCTCACTCAAAACTACACGAAAAGAACAAATAAAAGAATCAGGAGAGTGAAGGCGACCAATAATGAAAAAGGAGCATTGTTCATGTTTGTCATCAAAACTCATAATAATAAAACTGACATTTATTTTTCTCTTAACAGGCATTAATTTGAGATATGACATTCATTATGACAGACTGAAAATTTTCCTTTCCAAGCTTTATGCAACTACAGTACTGAAACAACACAACCACCGACTCGACAACACCACTCCAAAGAGCTAAATTAAATTAATCACATAATTCCAAACCGGTTCCCAAACGAGTTTGGCAATATAGTTTGGTCGATATTTATCAAGAGGGTCTAGATCATAATCTAACTTCTATGCCTTCCTCTAGCAAGTGCTTTTTCACGCACTGAATGGGCACCTGCAACACACAAAAGCCACTAAAGATTAACACAAAGGCCATAGAGCAATAACTAGTAAAAACCAATAAACATTTTTCAAAATAGCCCCCCCCCCCCCAAAAAAAAAAAAAATTGTACCAGTACTGAATAACTCCCCTTTTGCCGCTTGATTGAATACAATTAAGTAGAATCAAATCAAAATGGGGTGTAATCTCCTACGCTATGCGATAGAAGCCCTATTTCTAGATTTGCCTCAATTATTTGCCTCTTGCCTTCAGCATTATTCAAATTAGCTTCTGCTATTGAAGAGTCACAAAGGAGGTCGTCGACCCTTGGCTGTTTATTCATCAACAAGTTTATGCTACAACTCTTTTGGGTCTTCCAATATCAATAGGTTGATTGTTTTGCTCCCGTCCCTCCCCCCAGGGGGAACCCCCACCCCCCCCCCCCAAAAAAAAATCCAAATTTCCACACATCGATATTTTCTTTCTCCTTCCTCCAACCATATGCAAGTCAATAAAATGGCACCTTTAAAGACCTAGAATTTGGCTTTTTATCTTAAATTTACTATATTTAAATTCAGATTTTTTTTGTCCACTTAAATTTTATTTTGACTATATGAAATATTGCTTTAAATAAATTATGTGTGGCATGTGCTTATATTTAAATTAAATATAATTATGCTAGCTTATGCACTTGCATGTGTATATGTGTGTGCTTGTTTCTTGTTGGATGAGAGAGGAGGTGGGCTTCCATTGGGTGTAGGGTGTGGCAAAATATTATTGCAGTGCTGGTAAGGCCAAGGGTTGGCTGATGGAAAACTTCAAAATCTGGCTTCTATGGAAGGCTTTGGAGTGAATTTTGATGAGGGAATTTATGTGAGGTGCATTTATGCGTGTGAGAGAGTGGGAGCACCTTAAGATTTTATAAAAACCCACCCATTCTCATCCTTCCAGGTTCTTCTTCAACCATATAGTTTGCACCGAGAAGAATTCCCTCTATCCCCTTTCCTTCTAACTAAATTTCAAAAGTTCAAGCAAGAGAAGGTTTACCCCAACACCATCCATTTGAAGAAAACGGCGTGAGACGAACGAGGTCGAGCGTTAGGCTCGAAAGAGAGAACGCTTGATTTGTTGAAAAGGCCAACTTGAGTTGGTGGAGTCTTTGGCGTTATATACACATTTTCGGCATGTATACTGAGGTAGATGGGGCTTAGGCATTTTTTTTTTGGAAAGGTGAAAGAATATATTGATAAAATAACTAATTACAAAATTCAAGGGGCATACCCAGGTAGTACAATAAAGTACCAAACAATGAAACTCAAAAAACACCAACTTTGAGAGCCTCACAAGGTAGATAAGAAAATCCAAGACCAAGAGATTTTAACATTCTAGTAAAGAAACTAGACAACAACTTACAAAATATTGCAAATATGCCAATAGCCATACCATGTTGATTGTGTTCACCCCTCTTATAGTTGATAATTGAGGGGCTGGTAGTCATGATGGACTTGTGGGTTAGCTTGCAAGTCTTGGATTGATGTTGCTGGAATATCTGTTTTGTATGCGTTTAAATATTTGCTTTGTGATGTAAGGATTATGGTTTAGGGCCCATTTTTGTGGCATGGTTTATGTAACCCTTTTGAGGCATTTATTTCTTTTTTAAATGATAGAATATTCAAGATATTGAATATTAAATTATTTATTTCACTTCCGCTTTGATATAGCATGTCTTGATATGGTTTGATGTGTAATGGTGGGTTTTGTCCTCATGTCCCCAGGTTGCAGACTTCAGGGCGTGACAGCACCATTAGTAATATCCAGTCTATATTTGATAGCACATACTGTAAACGATTGTCTGCATCATTACAGCTTAATCTATGCCACTATAATAAGGGAATAGAAGGGTTATTGGTAAAGCCTCACACTTAGCGAAACTCCAAGTTTAGTGAAGCTTATTTCCTTTGTCCTTTAATACCCCTTAACTTCTATTACCTACCTATAATTTCAACAATATTATAAAGGAAATTTCAATAACTACCAATCAATTAAGTAATTTCACATTTTCACTTTTTTGTCCTCTTTGAACCCTTAACCACCCACCATTATTGTGGAGTTTCTTCATTTTTTTTTTATATGTCTTTTAATTGATCTCACCATCTATATAAGTACCCTTCAGCTACTTACTATTTCCCATTTTTTATTTTATTTAATAATTTATAAAAAAATAGAAATAAAATCAAAACACACATACAGTGCATGCATCCACTTCTAGTAATAGAATAACAGGAATTTTTATAATCACTCAGAAGAATTATCAAAATACCTCCTTCCGATGGAAAATGCCAGCAGCAAGAGCAGCAGAAGCATTTGTTTTTGTGAAAACCTCCGAGAAGTGTTCAACTGCCCCTGCACCGCTACTTGCAATCACAGGGATGGTCACAGCATCTGAGATGAGCTTTATAAGATCTATATCGAATCCTTTCCCTTGACCTGATGAATCAGTTAATCAACCTTAGAAATGAAAAGCTAGTTTGCAAACAAATATTATATAATTTATTCAACTGAACTAATGTAACAATGCTGCTGCCAGGAAATGATGATATGACTCCCAAAGTGATGGGAAATCATACACACGACTGATTTTGTTGAAGTATCCAAAGGATGGTTTCAAAAGCAAGTTCACCTCAAATAAAAGCACCAAGATCTTAAAACAGAATAACGACAAATGAAAACTCACATCAACAAAACGCCAGTGTAACTCACACCACAAAAGAAAAAGAAAAAAAAATCAACAGCAGTTTTTGCCACGACTGCAAAATGCAAAAAAAAAAAAAAAAAAAAAAAAAAAAAAAAAAAAAAAAAAGAAAGGGATGCAGATACAAGGCTCAACTCCAGAATTAACAATCCAGCAAGAATTCACACTGACTTTCTCAACTAAGTTTTAAAGAAGTGTAGATAAAAGACTCAAGGCTCTGAAAAAACCAACTTAAATTTGAGAAGCACTCATTTTACTTGTTAACTGTACTGAAGCAAGATTTAAAAAGGAAGAAACAAGAAAAAATAAATAAATAAATAATGTTCTGAAGGATAGCATGTAACAGTCCTTATTGGTCCAAGAAGCTTTACCATCACAATCGATGCAGTTTAGCAGTATTTCTCCAGCTCCCAACTCTTCAACAGCTTTTGCCAGTTCATAAGCTCCAATGGGTCGACCCTCTCGTCCACCTTTTACCTGAGGAATTGATCAAATATTTCTTTCACGTTTGCATGGGGCTGCTTAGGTTGGGGAGAATTGCAAGAGAAACGAAAAATAGTAGCACTCGCCGAAGGGAGATCTCTGATCTCATTAAGCAAAACAATACAACAATCCCAAACACAAAACAGATTCAAAAGGAATAGATTTCAATAAGTTTTCACATGATCAGTAGTTCTCCAAGTTTAAAGAAAAAACCAGACTGTAACCGTACATGGATGCGACTGATTCTTCTATCCAAAGGAACTAATATGCAGAAAGCTCCTTGATGAAATTACCAATTGGAAAAGATCATTTCAAGTATTTTGGACACCGCTTACTAGCAGCTCTTTCATCCTAGTAACAGCTAGAAGCTATGATCAATAATACAGCTCAACCTTATGACGTTTTTATTTTTTTGATAGTTAAAAAAGGTTATATTAAAAATTAGCATTAAGGGGATTCCACCCACTTACAAAAGACCAACAAAGAACCCACCATGCCCGCGTGCGCCATCCCAATGTGAACTCTTTAATCTATCCACAGGTATCACTTCAATTACTCAAAAGGCAAGATATCAAGTAGGTTCAACTACCAAAACATACAAACCTCACCAATATTCCAACAAGAGATGCTCAGAGCACATGTGAAACCGTTAACTATTTAAAAGTTATATTAGCAATTTAATAGTTAGAGGCATCTAGTTTCCCATTTAATTAGAGCTAATCATGGGCCAACAGGCCTGATCAAATGGCTATTTGGGCTTGCTTAGCAGAAAATATAGGTCTAAATATTTTTTTTCAGACTGAGCTTGGCTTTATAATAAATATGTCCAAGTCTGATCCAACTTTAATATAAATTAGTATTTCAATTACATATATAATACATGATATATTCTATTTGTTATGTACTAAGTTTACTTTTAGAAACTACCCCAGTTAAAGGAGCCGTCTAAGACTCAAAACGCTCAAAAAAAATCCAAAAACTTATGCATATCCAGATCAAACACTCTAGATAGCCAACCGAACAAAATAGACAAGAAAGCACTTTTCACTTTGTACAACAGAAATTAAGTATTTTAAAAACATCTTCTATTCCCATCACTTTCCACCAGTAAACAAGGATAAGACGCTAAATTTTCCTCTTCGTTGGCACGGGAAGCACCCTACCAACTCTCAAAAGCCATCTTTGCTTCCTTAGGAAACATAATATATATTTTATTTAATAATTTCCTTAACCAACTCGTTGGGAAGTTTGAGATTTTATATTAATTCTAGTGTTGGGCTCGGGATTTTATGAAGGCCCAAACCCCCCCCGGGGGGGGTTGAGTCCTAATACCCCTACAAAAGCCCCACCCCAGCCCGGCTTTGATCAACCCTATTTTTTATCTCCTGTAATTTCTTCAAGTTTCCTAAACACTCCGTTTGGAAACATTCCTCTCTTAGAATTGAATTGATTTTAAAATAAAGATTTGATTTGATTTAGTAAATAAAATTTTGTGTTTGATACAAATTTTGAATTTAAGAACTGAATTGATTTGATTTAAGAAAAATACCAAATTTGACTATGTTAATAGTAAAATAGGAATACAGTAAATATGATATATAAGGATAAACTTGTCTACTTACTTAAATGACTTCAGAAAATAATGAATTCTCATAAAATTCTATTGTTTTGGATTGGATTTCAAATGACATAGAAATCTTAAAATTTACGTTATGAAATAAAATCAAATCCAACTTATAAAATTTTAATTTAATTCCAACTATAAGAATTGATGAGAATTTTCATTAAATGAAATCAAATCCAAATAGAGTAAAAATATAACAAGGGGCCAGGTCATATTTTAAAGAAAATTACAAGAGTCGCTAACTTCAAGAATAAGCTTTGGAGTAGAGATTTATTAAAAATAAATGAAACAGATATTATAAATCATGGAAGACTAACCGTGCACTGATACCAGGCATATTCTTCACCATTTGGACCTGAAACAAAATATAAAATGTATGTTAATATTTAACTTGTTTTTTTTTTAATCTATTTCCCCCATTTTCAAGAAAGAAACTAGGTTTTGGTCGTGGTTGGTGGTTTTTTTTTTTGGGGGGGGGGGGGGGAAGGGGTGGGGGGAGGCTACTTGAAATGATAATGACTTGGATATCATAGCTCAAAAAGACAAATAACAATTTATATAAATAAGAACACAACTCTCTTGCTCTCTCATTTGTAATTTCACATAAGCTGTAGTTGATGCTGCTTTATGTAGTTGTGATCCTCCAGTAACCTACCTACATCATATGCTTGATTTTAAGGTTTTCATCATATTTTTAGCGTGAAGCCAGCTGATAGAACAAAGAAAATCAGTTCTTCCATTATAAATTCTCGTCATTATCTATGCAAATTGCTTGATATTCTCTGGATAAGCTGTAGGATTCATATCAAATCAAATCTTATGATGCACACAAAATGACATGCAAAGCAAGAAAATAGATACCTCTGCAAGTCGCAATTATTTCCATACCAATTGCAACACTCTATGTCCCCCCGAGCATAGGTTTTTGTGTTATTAATTCTACTTGTTAGCTAACAAGTAGATAATCTTCTTTATGAAACAGGACACGATGGCAACAAAAATTGAAGATTTGAATTTTGACCATATATATAACCATTTCCAGATTTAAAGTTCTATTATACTCTCTCAGTAAACTTCTCTCCCTGAGTACATCAAAAGAAAATTCAAGGTTTTATATCCCAATTCTTCCATTGAAAATTCTTAAATCCCACTAAATAATTGCTAATCAAACTGGATTCTCAAGTTTGAATTCATATTTAAAATTAGACAATATAAAACTTAGCCCCAAAAAAAGGCCAATCTGCAAGGTAACTTGCTGGGTAATAGAGAATATTCCAATCTAATAGTTACAATGTTAGAATTAGAAATTTCCTAGTGCATGAGAATAGCAATTGACACATAACTAGCTGTAAACAGGAGTCTCAATAAACACCGACAACTGAATGGCGAGCCTGTTAACAAGAAGTTCTGAATCAACCAAATAAAAAGAATATGCATGGGTCTCCTTACCAGCGTTGCTTACTTTAATAGCCATGAACTCCACATCATCAGGATTCTTCAAGTAAACCCTACGAGGATCAATGCTTACAACCACTGCCTGCAATATAAATGATAAATCAGATGATTACAGAAGCAAGAATCTGCAATAAGAGGTAATTCTACTATCAGTCAATGGGTGCATGTCTGCAGTGCATTGGTGTATAAGATTTACAAGCACAATATGGTGCATGCTTAATAACAAAGGAAACTGTACCCTTCAAACACAAAATGCAGTTTGAAACATAAAAGTGGCGTCTCCCAACAGAGAATCCCATCAATCATGGACCCAATTTATAAGCATATCAGTACTAGAGCTTGAAAAATATGATTGTAAAGTGGATTTTTGTAAATTTTATTCCTTCCGGACATTAAAGTCAACAATTCATCCATGCCCCTTACTTGTTTTTCCCCTTCAGTAAGGTTAATTGTATCATTCTTCCCTTTTTGTATGTAAAAGAGAAATTATGTGCTAGCATGATCTTGCCATATAATTTGATTCAAACTCTTACTATTGTTTCATTGCCATCACCATATATGGATTTCCGATAGCAATTTTCATTGCCATTACCTAAATATGGATGGATTACAGCAACTGTATTTTTCTTGGGTTAATTACATTTAGCACCCTTTCACTTTCACCAAAATCTCACTTTGGTCCATCTTTATTCAATTTTTAGAGTTAAACCCTTTACCTAATTGCCAAAATTAAGTGTGGCCTTTCCCTTAGTTATTGTTAACTACATGTGACGGAAAAGGCCATGTGTGCCACCTGTCCATGTGCCATTTTGTGTCACTAAATTAGATGCAACTTGACCATAAGTGTAAGATGTTGAATGTTAAAATTGTAACAAAGGAATCTGAGCGGGATTTTGGTGAAAGTGAACAAGTGGTGAATGAAATTAACTTTTTTGTTATTTGTGTCATTAGGGAGCATACATCTTTGACCAATTAGAGCACTATAGTTTGCATGCTTAAGAATTCATTTGTCACATCTCATAATAGGCATATTTATTTTTGTTAGATACATGGAATAGAATGAAAATAGGAATAGATTTAGCATTGATTTTATTATCTTTCCTTTCTTGTACACAATTATAATCCTTTCCTAGTTTACACGTATCTAATAGAGGTATAAATATATGTTGAGACAACCATAAAGGTGTCAAGCAATCACGTTAATTGTTTGATTTTGACATGGTATTAGAGCAAATATTATAATCTTTGTATTTTGTATGGGCTTTCGTGCCTGTATCAAAAAAGCCTAAAAACTTGTGTTCTTGTGTTTCTACCAAGAGCATTATAAATCATACACTAGTAATCATCATTGTCATTGATCAACCAATGACCTCTAGAGGTGCCATTAACAAAGCCTCGGAGCATCATCTTCAACCAAAGTCCCAACAAGACCCATTAAACATAGAAGAATCAACGAAGTCCTGACAACGAGAACTGACAAGGACCCATAGCTCAAAGTCCACGAAGCCCCACCCTCGATCAGGATCTGTAGCGGATGCTCTCAGCCTTGCATTAATGTCGACAAGCCTTTACTCTAGTCAACAAAGTCTATTCCTACTAAACGATTAGTCCTCCCTTAGTTGATAAAGTCTCTTGCTCCTCGACTAAAGCGCACCATCAAAGTCTCATCGTCAACATTGTCATCATTGAGCCTTAGGCGACGAGCCCCAATTGAAAGTCGACATCTCCTTAGTGACACAAGCCAACGAGGACGTCCCTAGTCAACAAGACCTAGTTGACCCCTCAACATCCGCAAACAGAAACAACTGTTTTTGGTATCCCTTAACTAGATTACCCTATTCCTATCATAAGATTATCTAATTTCAATTAGATTATGCTATCCCATACTGAGATTAGCATTTTCGGGAGCTTGCATATTTTATTTCAGCAAGGATCGTCTTATTCCAAAAGGAGTTATCATATTCTATTTCTGTTATTTATTCAATGGCCACCAAATCAAGTTCCATGACTGTTTATCTCCACCAGTGATTATTTCTAGCACAGAGTGTTCTAAGTTTCTACATTATTAGGTTACTCAGCAGGAATCTTATCTAACTACTTCTCTTGTTTATCGAGGTAATCATATTAGTTGCCTATCCATCCTTCCACACCTAGAATTCTTGACTCTTGTGTTCCTGACCATATATCTAATACACCCATAATGTTTTCTGATATTTGACACTCATCTCACCTTCCACATGTTATTATAGCCAGTGACTCCACTAATCCAGTTGGTAGCATTGGTACAGCTTACTTATTTCCTTCTTTACCTTTATCCTCTATGTTATATGTAGATTCTTTCTCATACAACGGCATGTCCATCAGTAAGCTCACCAAACAATTAAACTATTCGACAACATTCTTTCCTAATTCTATTATTATTCTGGATATGAAGACAAAAGAGAGGACTAGTGGAAGGCCATGAAGTTAAAGGAATCTACTACCTTGACTCACTATCCTTGCCACCACATACAATATGATACAGCAGCCTCTCTACTAGAAATCCATAGCCACATTGGTCATCCTTACGTTGCCAAGTTAAAATCTATGCTTCCCAGTTTACGTTAGTTGCAATCCTTAAATTATAAGTCATGTCACTTAGGGAAGCATCACCATGCTTTCTTTTATCCTAGAGTTGATAATAGGGCTTTGCATCTTTTCTCATTTAGTCCACTCAAATGTGGGCGGTCCAAATCGTGTCATTTCCAAATAAGGCTTTTTGGACTTCGTTACCTTTGGATGATTTCTCCCAAACTACTTGGCTTTACTTGATGAAAGACCATTCAGAGATATTTTCCATCTTTAAATCCATTTGCATTGAAATTCAAACTCAATTTAATGTGCCTATGAAAATTCTTCACTATAACAATGCCAAGGAGTATTTTTCCAAACAACTCATTGACTTATGTCCTCTTGTGGTATGCTTCATCAATTCTCTTACTCTCATTCTCCATAACAAAATGGTGTTACTGACGAAAGATCTTGCACCTTATTAAGATAGCACACTGTTTACTATTTCGAATGAATATCCTTGAGCCTATTAGGGTGATGTTGTCCTTACTACATACTATCTGATTAATAGGATGCCTTCATTTGTATCACATGGTCAATCACCTTATTCCATCTTGTTTTGAAACAATCCTTCTTTCTTGTCTCACCATTCATATTTGGGTGTGCAGCTTTCGTTCACTAGCTTGATATTGGGATTGAAAAACTAGCTCCCTAATCCAGTAAACGTGACTTGCTGGGGTATTCTAACTTAGAAAAGGATATAAATGTTTTGTCCCTCTCTTAATAGGTAATTTGCATGTACTGATGTCACATTATTTGAGTCCACATTATTCTTTTCTAAGTCTCAGTCAATGTCTACTCTGGATGAGAGTATTCCTTCTTAGCCTGTGTCTTCTTTCCTGATGCGAGTCTATCCTTACCTATTCTTCCTCCCTCTCCCTCTAGTCATTTTCTCATCCTAATTTACAGGTTTCCAACAAATGTTAGATAGTCGAGCCCTTTTCTACAACCTTAGTCGCTCCACCACCTTCTCTTAAGTCCATAGAATATGTTAATGACTTACATTTGCCTATTACCATCCAGAAAGGATAACATGCTTATACGTCATTACGTCTCACCCCATTTTTAGTTTTTTTCTTATATCATGCCTTATCTCCTTCCTATCATACCCTATTTCCTCTTTATCTTCTATATCTATTTCTAACTCTGTGCATAAATTCTTTTCTCACTCTAGTTGCATATTGCCATGGAAGAAGAGATGTTTGCTCTTCAAGCAAATAATACATGGAACTTAGTCAATCTTTCTTCTGAAAAATTAGTTGTTGGATGTAGATGGGTACATATAGTCAAATTGCACCCCGATGCCTCTGTTGATAGGCTGAAAAGCTACCTAGTTGCTCAAGGCTACACACAAATGTATGGACCAGATTTCACTGAGATCTTCTGTAGCTAAGATTACCTCCACTTGATTTCTCATTTCATTGGGCATCATCTATCACTTACCTCTTTATCAACTGATGTCAAGAATGTATTCTTACATGGTGATCTAGAAGAAAAATTCTACATAAAACAACCTCTGGGATTTGTTGCTTAAGGGTAGTATAGGTTAGTTTGTAAACTCAAGAAATCATTATATGGCTTGAAGCAGTCTCCTCGTGCATAATTTGGGAATTCAGCACTATATCTAAGGAGTTTGGTCAGACTTGATGTGGTGTTAACTACCTTGTATTTTATTGTCACTCTACTCATGGGAGGATATGATATTATCATAGGTGATGATATATAGAGTATCATTGATTTGAAATCATTCTTCAGAGTAAGTTCAGCACTAAGGCCTGCTTCGGTAAAAGAATGCAACAGGATGATCATTCTTATACTATCATTTCATTTCATTTCATCAAATAAAGTAGCATTTCAAAAAAGCATAGAGTAGTACTTTAAATAAGTGTACCAAACAAGGTAATGGAATGGAAGTGTAGAAATGATTTTTCCATTTCATTTCTTTGTACCAAATGGGGCCTAAGGATTTGGGACCACTAATTATCTTTTTAGATATTGAGGTTGCTCAAGTATAGAAAGGTATTCCACCCTCGCAGAGGAAACATGTTCTAGAGTTGTTTGGGACATGCATGCAGAGCCCTAAATGTATATATACTCCCATGCAACCCAATACAAAACTTATTATAGAAAAAGGTAACTATTAATCCTAGTTAGTATAAAAGATTGATTGGAAAGTTAAACTGCTTGACAGGGACAGGAACTGACATTTCATTTGCTGTGCGTGTGATCACTCAATTTTCAGAATCACTCCAAACTAGCCATTGGGATGCAATTGTCCAAATTTTGTGATATTTAAAGAAAGTACTAGGAAGAGGTTTGTTATATCAAAATAATTGATATACTTTATTTCAAGGATATACATTTACAGATTGGATAGGATTACTATCAGATAGACGTTCTACTACTGATTATTATATATTTGTTGGTAATCTCATGTTCTAAAAAAGCAAGAAATAGACAGTAGTAACAAAGTTGACTGAATAATTAGAGTACAAAGCCATGGTTTACACCTCATGTGAGCAATTTGGATTCAACATTTATTAAAGGAGCTGGGAGTTGGAGTTACTATGTGAGAGTTAGGCCATTATTCATATCGCTTCCAATTCAATATTTCACGAAAGAACAAAACACATTGAAATGGATTGTCACTTTATCAGAGAGAAGATTTTATAGAATGTTATCTAGATTAGTCATGTCAAGTCTGAGATCAGCTTGCTAATTTATTAACCAAGGGGGTTTCTCGAGTCAAATACATATGTGATAAGCTTAGAACGCATGATATAAATGCTTCAACTTGAGGGGAAGTACTAAATATATGGAATATAATAGGAATAGGAATAGATTTAGCTCTAATTTTATTCTTTTTACTTTCTTGTAGATAATTGTAATCCTTTCCTAGTGTGTACCTATCAAGTACAAGTGTAAATATATGCTGAAACAACCCAAAGGTCTCAAGCAATTCCATTCATTTTTTTATTTTAACAATTCTTTTGATGAAAATATCACAAATCCAAAGCACGAAGAACATGAAGAAAGCATTATAAATCTGAATTTAGAGGGGAAAATCACCTGGTTCCCATAAACTCTGGAAATCTGTTCCAAGCTACTTTTTCCAGTCTTAATCTAGAAATGTAGTTACCAAAAAATTAGATGCAAATGTAAGAAGTTATATGTAAACACAAACATACAGTAAAATGAACATCGATAATAAGCCTTTCATACTCCCGTTCTTAAATATTCTTCTGCGGCATAAACTGCATCACTTCCAATAGAAACCTTATCAGCACCAGACCTGAAATATTCTGAAGCAACTTCCAAACTGGAATAGTGTCTGCAAAAAGTGTCTCAGACATAAACTCATATAAATCTAACTGCAGAAATTTCATAAACAGTAAACTACAAATTCAAGTTATCAACACATTCGCCTAGGAAACTGACAGTAAATGTTAAAAAAGTATAAAAGGGGAAAAACGAAGAAGACGGGTACTACATCAAAAGTTACACAAGGACAGTCTAAATGTACAGTAAGTACCTGCCATTTCCATCAGTAAAATCTCTGATACCACCTCCAACTGTTAATGGTACAAAAACATTTTCTGATGTGTACCTCAACACCTACAGAACAACCCAACAAACAAAAAATTAGGGAAGAAAAAAGTAGAACTACAATACATTACTTATACAACAATTTGTGAAGAATTATGTTGGCATTCAGTGTAATTGGCTGATCACAAACCTGCAGCATTGGCAAATCGCCTAGAGGGAAGTCGCGGAAACCAGTAATATTCAAGAAACTAACCTGAAATGCAATGTTATGGCTTAAACCTAACATCATGGCTTTTCCATAAAATATAAAAATCATATCCATCCATTACTGGATATACCTCATCAGCCCCATCTTTGTAATACTGTGCAGCAAGATCCACAGGCTTGCCAAGGTTTCTCACCTTCAAGAAAGTAGATGGCACTTGACATTATGAGATAAAAAGAGAAGATGAAAAGGCATGATCATAATTGATGCAAGAAGAGGGGCAAAAAAGACATGCAAGGAAGAAAAGAAATGTGAAAACGGGGAACAAAGGATGAGGAGAGAAGGGTTTGACCACCCCACCCCCCCCCCCCACCCAAAAAATAAAATAAAATAAAAGAAAAGAAAACTCTCTCTCAATGCAGACATTAACTCCCCCTAAGTGTACATGCTTTACAATATACCTTCCCTGTTTTCTGTGCATTTCTGCAGCCATTTCCTAACACCAATTATATCATATAGTTTAGATTAAACACCACTGCAACACATAATGCTTTGATTAAGAATTATGTTTTTTTATACCTCATTTTCTTCCGTTTGCTCTCTCACATCGTATTGATCTCCCTTGGTAACAACAAGATCCCCTTGATCATTTGTCCTCACATCAAGACAAGCAATTACCTGACCAGAAGTACAATCATTTAATACAAAAACCTACATAGTCAGCACTGACTCAGCAGATATTAAAATGGTATCAACTGCAAAGGCAGTATTGGTTGGTGCTGATATCGCTGCATAGAGTACATTAAATATTTTTGGAGTAAAGAAGAAAATAAATTTAAGCATTCTCAAAGTTCAAAGATTAGACTTACCCTCTTTGCAAGTTTAGAAGCCATCCCTCCCGGTTGCTCCTGTCTTCACATGAAGTTTTCTGTATGTTAGATGGTTTCAGGAAGTTGAGAGTAAAAGGTGATTTTATAACTCTAGGTTTGAAGGCTACCTTCACTGCATAAGACTTTGGATACAAGAATCTTCTCAATATAGAAAGGCCAACATCTGAAACATTCATTTTGAAGGTAATTAGCGTGATGAACAACTATAGTTGACATTGATGATATCAGCACATAGATCAGCAATAAAAGAAATAATTGTTGATCTTGCTGTGACAAATCTCATGTAGAAAATAGTGTGAAAGCATATCCGATTAGTCAGACCATACCACCATAGGCATTATGTCTGAGCCCATGGATATGGGCTGCAACTTAAGCTATTATGTCTGAGCCCATGGACACAGGCTGCAACTTAGGCTCTAATTTGGTGAACAAAGATTCTGGGTTAAATCCTCGGTTTATTCAATAGGAACATGGGTCGGTTTTAAGAGAGCCCAGAAGACTGTTTGATGGTCTGGGGCAAGGAGATGAGGGGCTCAAGCTATGTTGCGCGGACTAACCCAAAATTGTGGAGTACCCACGGGGTGTGGGTGCAGGTGTGGGTGCAGGTGCAGGATGTGAGTCGGATACGGTACTTTCAATCCAAATATGGTTGTGATGCTTAGACGCAGGAATCATCCATTTTAGACTTCGATCGCCCAATTCGTGAAAGAAAGTGTATTCGGAGAATTACGCCCAAATTCGAAACTAAATCGGATCAATTGAAGTGATTTACATAAGCAAAGGACAATAGAATACATAGATGGCACTCTCTGGCAGCGACAAATTTTCAAATTACCCATCTCTCAGAATACATACAGGTTATCTAGCGATGGCGCTTTCCGACAGCATCGATTTTTCAATTTACCCATCTCTCTCTATAAAAACGAAACGGCAAAGGGAGAGACAAAAGGGCAAATGGCAAAGGCCTTTCTTTTTTTCTTTTTCATTTATGATGGCAGATGGCTAGCAGTAGTAATTGGAATTTGTGGGGAAGCGTAAAAGTCAACTGCTTCCTATTGTACTAATCAGATACATAAACAGTGGGAAAAAAATCACATAATAAATGAACTCTGGTAGTTGTTGGAGCTCATAATAAATGAACATTGGAATATATTAAAAATATATACTTATAATATTAATTTATAAAATAATTAAAAATTATGCGGTGTATCCTCATACTTGTATCCAAATTCGGATCCATATCCGCATATCCTCTATTTCTAGACTTGAGGTGTCCAACACCTAGATTCACACCCGTACCCAATTCCCGTACCCAAGTTCGAGTAACATATGGCTCAAGTCTGGGCACAATTCCTCTTCATCTATAGTGGTCTACCAAGGTTGGACACGGAAGCTTGGACCCAAACGACAATTGGATCCAATCAATCCCAACAAACACCCACAGTGGAGCTAAAGGTGGCTGTTTTGGCAGGGGCTCAGATGGATCATTATGTGTTGGGGGATGGAGCTGTCATTGTTTTTTTATAATTTTATTTATTTTTATTTTTTTTGGGGGGGGGGGGGGGAAGGGTTGGGGAATTGGAGGAGGAAATACATTGTTAATGGAATTGAAGGATATAAAAACCAAATGTTTATTGGGCCTAAAGCTCAAGTAGCTAACGCGTTGACCTCTGAAAGGTAGCGACATAGCTGCCCAGGGGGGGTTGGGGGATTGGAAGAGGAAACACATTGTTAACAAAATTGGAGGGTATAGAAGCCAAATGTTTATTGAGCCTACAGCTCAAGCCGCTAAACCGTTGACCTCCAAAAGGTGGTGATATAGCCACAAAGAAGTTTCTTTTCTTGGGTGAATGTGCCATGGATGAAAGGAAGATATCGGATTGGGTTTTGAAAATATTGAATGCCTTGAGCAAGTTATGAGGTTTTGTGTTGGTTTTGAGGAGGAAATCTACAATTTATTTGGAGCTATAGAAAAAATGCGGAAGCTCTTTTGAGCTCATATAAGTATTGTATAAAAATCAGAAAAGAGGACGGTGACGAGGGAATTAAAATCACTAGTGTTCAATTAACTATAGGATGGCAAATGCACATAGGCATTATAACCAAGTTAAAAGTTAACAAGATTGGTGTTGACGGGAGGACGCTAGAAGAGGAGTAGGAGATCAAGGAGGGCATCATAGGCTTCTACAACGACCTGCTCAAGGAAACCGAGGATTGGGGACCTAGAATTGATGGTCTAGAATTGCTTTCTACCTCAGACAACTTAAGGGTTGGTGAGTCTAGAGAAGGAATAGAGGGAAAAAAAATAGGGAGGATTAAGGTCAATAAATGGGGACAAAGCACCCTGATCAAAAGGATGACAATATCATTTTTTACTCACCACTACAAACATTGAAAAAGGATATTTTGCAGGTATTCCAAGAGTTTCATACAACTGGCAAGTTTAAGAAGAGTATTGATTTGTCATTTGCATTGTTGATTTCAAAAAGAGGGTTGTAGTGGACATAAGGGATTTCAAACCGATTAGTTTAGCGAGAGGTTTGCACAAACTGATAGTCAAAATATTAGTGAAGAAGCTGAAGAAGGTCATTGAGGCTTTAGTATCAGCAACTCGGGATGCTTTTGTGAAGGATCGCCAGATGCTTGATGCAGTGTTAGTGGCCAACAAGGTTATGGATGAGAGGATCAAAAGAGGAGAATCAAGGGTGATACCTAAGTTTGATATAAAGGCCTATGACTACATAAGCTGGAGCCTCTTGATACAAATCCTTCATAGAATGGGTTTTGGGGTGGGGCGGAATGGAAGCAATGGATTTTCTGGTCCCCACATCCACTGTCAAATTCTGTGCAGGTCAATGGTAGCCCTGTAGACTTTTTTGGAGCGTCTAGGGATCTGAGATAAGGGGACCTTTTATCTCCCCTCCTTTTCATTTTGGAAATGGAAGGCTTTAGTAGAATGTGAAAGAAGGTGGACCTGGGTGATTTCTTAGACATTTTTATAGTGTTAGGTTCCAATACTGAGTGGTCATTTCACGTCTACTTTTCGTGAATGATGTGATTGTGCTTTGTAAGGTGAATCCATTACAAATAAGAGACTTCATATTTGGGGCGAAATCAGGTCTTCGCATAAACATGGGAAAGACAAAACTGATTCCAATGGGGACGTCAAATATAGACTCCATTTGTTCAATCCAAGGGTGCAATATAAGAGCTCTTCTACCCGCTACATTGGGTTCCATTGGTGCCCCTCACAAATCTAACACAATTCGGGATGGTGTGATTAGCACTTCAAGAGGAGACTCACTGGATAGAAGAAGAGTTACCTCTCTAAAGGAGCCAGAGCTACTCTAATCAAGAGCACACTGCCTAGCCTGCCAATCTATTTAATGTCTGTATTCCCCATTCCAATGAATGAAGTGAAGAGACTCAAGAAAATGGAGAGAGATTTTCTTTGAGGCTGAATGGTTGAGGAATCCAAGTTTCATCTAGTCAAGTGGTATTCAGTGTGTCATCTACTTAGAAGGGGTGGGGGGGGGGATAAGAAGAATTAGAAACTCTAGATAAGCTCTATCAGGGAAATAGTTGCTGAGGTTTTCTAGAGAGCCAAAAAGATTTAGACGGATGGTTTGTGCTAAGTATGGGATTGAGTGGGGTGAATGGATTACCAAAAGCAATTTTAGGCCTTCATGGAGGAGTGTGGAAAAATACATAAGCCCTATTGCCTGCTTTTTCCTTGTATAGCTCTGTGGAAGTTGTGAGAGGTGACAGTGTGAAATTCTGAAAGAATAGCGCAGTGGTCTCCAAGAATTCTTTTTGTTTTTACCTATTTTTGGAATTGTTTGGAAAGAAGAAAAAAATGAAAGAAAGTAACGGAAAGTGAATTGAAACTATTCAAGGTGGTTCAACCCTCCTTCAGAGAACAATTCTATGGAAATTTCATTTCATAACTTCCTCATTACATCAGTATGATACATATATATGTATATATCTTTCTAACAGTGTAACCGGATACAAAGTAGAACTTTTGGAATAGAGAAACTGAACTTATGTACTTGGATTATCTATGAGTGAATATATAGAAGTACAAAGGGAATCCTTCCAGTTTTCCTAAGTCCTAGATACATCTACATTGAATAAAGATACATGCTATAAATGAATCTACTTCCTATACATAAATCTTATTTATGTACATTAACACTTCCCCTCAAGCTGGAGTATATATATCATATGTTTCAAGCTAGCTTGTCACAAATGAGCCTTACTCTAGCTCCCCCTAACACTTTAGTGAGCAAATCAACTAACTGATTTTCAGACTATACAAGACTGATTTTAATGACATTTTGAAGAATCTTTTCCCCTGACAAAGTGACAATCAACTTCGGTATGTTTGGTCCGCTCATGAAACACTAGATTGGAAGCTATGTGAATAGAAGCTTGATTGTCACAAAATAGTTCCACAGGCTGTAACATAGAAACTCCCAACTCTTCTAACATATGACATATCCAGATCAACTCACACAAAGTATGGGCCATGGCTCTATATTCCGACTCTGCACTTGATCTTGCCACCACTTGTTACTTTTTACTTTTCTAAGACACTAGGCTTCCTCTCACAAAGATACAATATCCAGTAGTTAACCGTCTATCTAATGGAGATCTGGCCCAATCAATATCTATGTATCCTTGAACAGAGATATTGCCATTATCTTAGTACAACTAACCACGTCTTGGGGCACCTTTTAGATACCTCAAATACGAATGATTGCATTTCAATGGCTAGAACGAGGTGCATCAAGGAACTGACTAACTACACTTGTAGCAAATGAGATGTTTGGTCGTGTCACTGTCAAGTAATTAAGTTTTCCAACCAATCTACGATATCGACCAAGATCATCTAATAGTTCTCTCGTATCTATAAGAAGTTTAGTGTCGGGATCCATTGGAAAATCAATTAGTTTGACTCCCAACATTCTTGCTTTAGACAGTAAATTTAGCACATACTTCCTCTGAAAAAGAGCAATACCCTTGCGAGGTCTCGCAATTTTAATGCCCAGAAAATTCTTTAATGATCCCAAGCCTTTGGTATTGAACTTGGCTTAAAAAAACATTTTTAAATCACGAATATCCTAAGTATCATTTCATGTGATTACAATATCATCCACATATACCAATAACCATATTTTTCCCTGAGCATAGTGACGATAAAACACTAAGTGATCAACTCCACAATGCGTTAATCCAAAACTCATTACCATCTCACTAAATCTATCAAACCATGCTCAAGGAGACTGTTTTAAACCATATAATGATTTTTTCAATTTGCAAACTAATCCAGACTCTCCCTAAGTAACAAACCCAGGAGATTGCTCTATATATACTTCATCGGCAAGATCACCATGAAGAAAAGTATTTTTAATATCCAGTTGATAAAGCAGCCAATGAAAAATCGTAGCAAGTGAGATGAGAAGATGAACAGATGTAATCTTGGCCATGGGAGAGAAGGTTTCTAAAAAATCAAGGCCATAAATCTACGTGTACCCTTTAGTAACCAATCATCTTTCAAACAATCAACTGAGCCATTTGGATGAACCTTGACATTATACACCCACCAACAACCAACAACAGACTTCTCAAGAGGAAGAATTATCAAATTCCAAGTATCATTAACTAAAAGAGCAGACATTTCTTCTTCTATGACAGAACAAGATCCAAGATGAGACAAAGCTTCAGACACAGAGTTAGAAATAGAAATAAAAGATAGAGATGCAACAAAAGCACGATAAGTAGGAGATAAAGCTTCATAAGAGACAAAATTAGAAATAGAATGGGAGGTGCAAGTACATCTACCTTTTCGAAAGGCAACGGAGAGATCAAAGTCATTCGGTTTTGTCTCAGGAGAAGGATCTAAAGACTAAGGAGGAAGAGTTGGAGTGCCTAATGCGTCGGATGAGGACTCATTAGCTACCAGCCATTCAGTGTAAACCTACAAATCGGGACGATGAAGACAAAAAAGGGGAATCTCAGGCAAAGGAAGACTTTCATTCAAATTTGACAAGAATTGAGTATTAGAAAAGAATGGAATAGGCTCAAAAAATGAAATATTAGTGCAAACAAAATATCGATGAAAAGATGGACTATAACATCGATATCCTTTTTGCAACCGAGAATATCCTAGAAATACGCACTTAATTGCACAAGGTTCTAACTTATCGATCCCACTATAAAGTTGATGTGCAAAATCAACACACCCAAAAATGCGAGGAGGAAGAGCAAACAGTGTATTTTGGGGAACAAAATAGAATAAGGAGACTGACCCTGTAGAATAGAAGATGGCATTCTATTAATTAAATAACATATCATGAGAATAGCATCACTCCAAAAGATCTTGGGAACCTTCATTTGAAACATTAGACAACGTGCTGTCACAACTAGATTCAAATTCTTCCTCTCGGCAACTCCATTTTGTTGCGGAGTGCAAGGGCAAAAAGACTGATGAAGTATGCCAGAAGATGTCATAAAATAAGTGAAAGGTTTGGAAAAATATTCCTTAGCAGTATCACTACGAAAAACCTTAATAGGCACATCGAATTGAGTTTTAATTTTAGCACAAAAAACCTGAAAGATAAAAAACAATTTGGGGGGATCTTTCATTAACAAAGTACTTGAACCCCAATTACGAAATAACATAACTAGGCCCCCACACATCTAAATGTACTAAAGAAAAAGGACTCAATGACCTATTATTGACTCTGGGACTGAAGGAAACACAATGATGCTTTCCCGAGACATGACTCACAATTCAAAAACTGTAATTGACTCAAACTGGGTACCATTATTTTCAATGTTTCAAGGGATGGATGACCAACTCGACAGTGAATTTTAGCAAAAGATGCGACTGCAGAACAAGCAATTGATTTGAAGCTTGATTGACTAGTTAGACAATAAAGTCCTTGAGCTTCATGCCCTCCTCCAATCCTCCTTTGCACTTTCAAATCCTGAATAATTACAAAATTAGAGAAGAATGTTACCGAACAATTAAGTTACTTGGTGAGTTTGTTAATGGACAGAAGAATAAAATATAACAAAGGGACAATATAACATAGAGGATAAGGATAAATTAGATGATGGAAATGCTTCACTGATACCCTCAACTTGATTCGATGAACCATTAGTTGTAGTAACATTGGAACAATGAAATCAGATAAAAGTGAAGAAGTGCTAGATAAATGATCTGAAGCACCAGAATCAAAAACCCAGGATATAGGTGAAGAGGTAAACACGCAAGCAATTAGATTATCTTGTTGCTAAAGAGGCAGTAGGAAGAGATGCCTGATGAACTGTTTGAATCTGAAGAAATTTAGCATACTCGTCTTTTAAAATAGTCGCCGTTGTTGGTTTTGAAGTTTCATTCACACTGGGTTTTTCTACAAGGACATCAAATGAAACTGCATGAGCCATGTGAGCTGGCTTACCATGAAAATCTCAGCAGTTCTCCTTAGCATCTCCAACACGGCCACAATGGGAGAATTTAGGCCTTGTAGTACATCCTCCACGATCACGACCACGCCCTCCACGCCTCCCACCAAATTGAGATGGGTTCTCTTAACTAGGATTTTTATTATCTGGAGGTGCCTCACTGATAAGGGCAGATCATGTAGCATCCGTAGTGGAGGAGTCTCGAAAAGTAGCCTTCATAACTTTAGAATAAGTTTCTGCAAATCAGGGAATAGAAGCTCCACTTAGTATTTGAGCTTTAACTGGCTCAAATTTAGAATCCAGACAAGCAAGAAAACGAAGCACAACCATCTGCTCACGTTGCTTCTGCATCTCAGTAATGCCAAAGCAAAATAGTTGTAAGGAATTCAATTCTACATAAACCCTCTTCAGAGAAGCAAAATATTTAGTAACTGGTTTGCCTAACTATTGCAACTGGAATAACTTAAGTAAGAGATCATACATCCCAGTGAGGTCACTTGAAAATAATAAAAAGGCATACTCCTATATATCTTTGCATGTATCAAGATGAGTGCACATGTCAGCAATATTGGGTTCCATTGAGTTCCATAATAAACTGACTAGATGAGTATCTTCCTAACACAAATCATCATACCTAGGACTAGACTAATTTGGTCTTGACTCAATTATATGTTTCTGTTTGCCATATTTGGTTAGTGCAATTTTAATAGTCTTGGACCACTGAACATAATTTGTTCCATTTAATTTCCTAGTTGTCAACTATTACGGCATAGGAACAAGATTAAAAAGCTTCTATTCAACAAGTGGATTTGAGAAAGCCATTAGAGCAGAAAGTATATTACAAATTTGGCTAGAAAGGAGAAGAATAGTAATGATGAACAAGCAGCAGTGGCAACAAACAAGCAACAATGAAGGACTGTGAGGAACAAAGCTAAAACGAGAAATGGATACCATAGCCAAGTTCACCAGAGGAAGACAAGTGCCCCAGAAAAAGAAGCAGGTCACGACGATGGCTCACTTGCATTTACACGCCGATGAGGGGACTGCGAGTGGACTTCATGCGCTGGCTTCACGCGCTGGCGACAAGTGGCGCATGTGGCGCGTGACTCGAAGTCTGGTGAAGGAACTCCGGTGAATAGACTCGTTGGCAGTAGGCAGCTCCACCGATGTAAATTCCTTGAACAAATTACTAGCGATGGGAGGACAGTTCTTCACATTGCCGACGGTGGATATCTTTTCACGTTCTTGGTTTTAGATAGTGAGCAGAACCTGCTCTGATAACATGACACAAAACAGAACTTGTGAAATAGAGAAACTAAATTTATGTATTTAGATTATCTATGAGTGAATATACGGTTGTACAAAGCATGTCCTTCCAGTTTTCTTAGGTCCTAGATACATCTACATTAAATAGAGGTACATCCTACACATGAATCTTCAACTTATAAATGAATCTTATTTATGTATATTAACATAACCAATCTTCTAACAATCTAACAGAAAGATGCCATTTCTAGAAGTCGGACTGGAAGCCCAATGATGACAACTAATCTAAATGGACTTAATACTAAACTGGGTATATCCTTGTACGGGCCATCTTATAGCTAACTACATTGGACCTCTGTTAAAGCAAGCCTAATATTTTCCAACCGGTCCACTTTGTTTATTTGTAATAAAGCCCAATGCTGGGCTCAACATGAGGACCGTCCATTAATCCCCTTTTTTGTTGAATTACTTAGCTTCCAGAAGCATCCGCATGCTCCATGCATGTGACCATGCCTGACTTTTCGTCTTTCCCACTCAGCAGCTCAACATTAATTGCACACCTACCCCTATCTGCCCTTGTGTCGGTTGGAACATCTTGACCCTTCACCTAGCCCCCTTGAATGGCTATGATCGAGAATGCCCAAAGAGAATCCTGACCCTCCATGTGTAAAGTACTAAGGCTGATCTTAGGGCTCCAATTCGTCACATGCAGACCATCCATCTCAAAGCACTTGAACAGTTGAGATCTTCTCCAACAGTAACAGATGTGCAGTTCAAATCAATTGGGATTATACCTTGTATCTCACCCAACTTGATTGTTCTGTACATTTTCCCATCCGTCTCACCATTGATGTGCTCTCTCTTCTCCATTTTTGTTTTATTCATCTTCTCAGATTGTATTCTCTTTTTCTGGTGTACCCCATCTCCTTCTCACTCCCTTTCTCCTTCTAGCTTTGTATCATTTTAATCATATAACAGATAGTTAAGGGGAGATGCTTGCAAGATGAGTTTGCGGAGCAGATATCTATGCGGTGACTTGGAACAAAGAAACTACCATCAAAGAATGTTGGAGGTAGAAAGAGGAATCTTTATATGCGACATCAGAATGTGCAAAAAACTGCATGATTGGGAGATGGAAGACCTAATTCGGCTGATGCAACTTTTATACTCCTTTAAGAGGAATGGCAGAGAAGACATTGTTGCGGACCTTGATAGGCTCCGATGCACTCCAAGTCAAATCTTTGTACAAGGCCTTGACAAGGGAGGTAACTTTCCTATGGGATAAAATATAAAGGTGCAAGGCATCATCTAAAGTGGCATTTTTTGTTTTGTGCTTAATACACGGCAAGATCTTGACCATTGACAATATGAGAAGAAGGAACACGGTACTTGCGAATATGTGTTATCTATGCAAGAGCACCTCCCAAGTCCATCAATCATCTATATGTGTACTACGTATGGGCTAAGAAGCTCTAGAACCCAACTCTGTAATGTTTTGGAATAGTGTGGGTATTTCCGAAGAGGGTGAGACAATTCTTGAAGTCTTAGTGGGGTGTCTAGATCACACATAGTAGGAGAGAGTGGAATTTTATCCCATTTTGTATTTTTTTGGTTAATTTAGGTGAAAGGAATAGAAGCTTTATAGAAACAGATTTCTGTTATATAGGCTGAAGAGTTGTTTTTTTGTCCATTTTATATAACTAGTTAGAGTGGGTTGAAGTCCTCAGTTGTTCACTTTTTTGATTTGTGGATGGTTAAGAGCTATAATATGACTTTCGGGTTTTTTTTGTTTGCATCTTTTTTATGCTTTTATAAAATTTAGATTACTTATCAAAAGAAAAAATATAATATAAAATGTAGTACGAGGCAAAAATTAATAAGAACGATAATATAATTTTCTCAACAAGTTTAATCTCAGCGCCTAATCTGAGCCCACGCCAAAGGGAGGAGACAGGATTTAAATTGTGAATCACCTGTGCCTATTAGTAAGAGTGGCCACCTGTGTGTCTCCAAAAGATGAAGTCATTTTCAATTTTCTCCAATTTACTAAGAATAAAAGAAAATCACTTATCATGAAAATTAATAAAATAACACTAACTTCCTGTTGGATTTCCCTATTTCCTATTGAGGACCAGTGAAGCATGTGGGAGGCTTAAACAGCAAATGGCTCAAAAAAAAAAGTGCCAAACAGCTTTATTTTCATACCAATAATGCTCATAATCACCGAAGAGATTCTGTTTTCCTTTGGAGGGGAAAAAAAAAAGAAAGAAGGAAAGAAAGAAGGAAAAATATCTTGCCTCCACTCTTCTCTGGGTGAAACTGAACTGCATGCACATTTCCCCTTCTGACAGATGCTATGAAATTTTCACCATAGTTGCAAGTAGATGAAACCCACTCTTGGTTGTCATCTGACTATAAGGATATAAAACAAACTTAGATCGGTGACTTAAACATTATCAAAGACTATGAAATTGCAACAACTTTAAAGGGAAGAGATATACTTGCACAGCACGGTAAGAATGGACGAAATAGACGTGACGGTTTCCAATATCACCCAAAATTTCAGAGTCTTTTGTTATTTGCAAAGCGTTCCAGCCAATATGAGGTACTCTGAAACCATTGGTGGAGTCAAAACGTCCAACCACACCGGGAATCAAGCCAAGACCTTTTACTGGAAACATTTACGAATGTCAGTTTAAATGATGACAAAACAAATTTAATCAAAATTGTATTTAGAGATATGGAGAACCAAAATATGAAGTATGAAACAGAAGTAAAATATAGTGTCAAAAGCAGCAAAGCATATGGAAATGAGAAATTAAACAACTGTCATCACCTATTGATGAAAAACTGTCAGATCAAGCAAAGATGCTATTAACATGATAAAACACTTCTATCTACCTCTCTCTCTCATCAGATATTGAAGTGGTCAAAGACAAGCTCACCAAATTGAAAAATATATTCTTGCATCTTTAATCAAATATATTGATATGGCCAAAAAAACAGCTCACCACCTATTACCCCCCCCCAAAAAAAAAGAAAGAAAAAAGCTCCCCAAAATGGAAAACCATCCTCAAATCTCAAGGACTTCCAATAGCATGGTTACCCACCATAGCCTCATTTTATATCAAAATACAACTCCACACTTAGTTTCAGTCCCCTTCCTAGACAGTTTCGCAGTTCCTTCACCTCTGAAGTTACCTCCTCCAAAACATTTTCATCTAAAAGGTGATGATGATGGTAATTATATTAATAATACTACCAAAAATAGCCAGAAGCCAAATAGTTGGTGGCAATATTGGACACGACACAAAATTACTGAGAGAACACAACACAAATACATCAACCTAAAATTAACACAATTTGACACAATTTTGAAGTAAATTAATTGTTTAACATGTTCATTAAATTTTGAGATCTTTGAGCATAAACATGGATAGACGTGATTACGAATTCGAGCACAACACGTCAATACGAATTGCCACCCCTATTATGGCAACATTATATTTTCCTGCCTAATTGCATCAAGTACATTACAAGGATTGTGTTCCTACTTGCATCAAGCACATTACAAGGATTATGTTCGCTGTCTATGGAAATAAGAGATAATCTATCCTATTGTGCAAACAAAGAGAATATAGAATTATGCACATTACACTTTTCAGAATATTTGCATTTTACCATGCTTATCCTCCAATTAAAGGTGATGAATGTAAGGTACAAAAGTCTTAGGAAATACTTGATGCAGACAAATATAAAGAATTTAATTAAAAAATACATCACAAGCTTACTTGGTCCATTCTCCTCGCTGAACTCAAAAAGTAGCTGCAATCCAAGACAAATGCCTAAAAATGGGCGGTCATTTTCAATGTACGTACATAGTGCTTCAGCCATCCTACAAAAAACTTGACTCGTGAACTTTCATGTGAAAGAACTTCTAGACAAATCCATGCAATCAGCAAATTAAAGGCAAAAGATGCCAACTCCTTTCAAACTATGAAGCAAATTAATCATTTTCACTGCTAGTGCAAACTGGAGAAGTTTTCATGAAACACAAAGTTCAAAATCAATATTATTTAAAAACAAAATGAAAAAGGAACAATGCAACAAATTTTGGTATTCCATATGCTAATTTTAAAAGTACCACCTGAAGTAATAGGATTTATTTCACATTAATAAAATAATGCCTCCCAAACAAGTATAGGATCCTAATGGGGCAATCAACTCCTTGCCATTGGTTTTGAGTAGTATGCTTTAACATGGTATCAGAAAGAGGTTTCGGAAGACTCGCTCCCCTTTTCGTTTCTTAATATCTCGTTTGTGCACTTCTCGTACTCAATGCATCACTCTGCCTCTCCACATGCAAACAGGTTCGCATGTCAGTGGGCATGATGGGATTTATCCTACATCCGTAAAATATTGCATCCCAAACCGCTATAAGATTCTAATGAACCCCTCCACTCCTTGCCAATTGATTTTAAGTGGGATCTTCAACACAAAGAATCAATATAAGAATTGCTTTTTGAAGTGCTTAGAATCTTAGATGAATTGTCAAAGTATTTGTATCCTACATCGATAAAGTATTGCCACTCAAGCCGCTATAAGATTCTACTGGGCCCATCCACTCCTAACCAATTGATTTCCTGGGGGATGCTTCAACAAAAAGAATCAATATAAGAAATGCTTTTTAAAGTGCTTGGAATCTTAGATGACTTGTCAAAGTATTTGTATGCAATTCCATAAAGCTGAAAAATGTGAAAATAACTAGAGAGCAATGCAAGAAACTACATGCTTAGGGAACATATAACTTAACAAAACCATACCCCCTTCACAAAACAAATTGAAAATTCTTGAATACGTTAGTTCAAAGATAACTGATTGAATCCAAGCAACACAATCAATCAATCACAAAAAAGCACACGATTGATGACAGGAGAACCCTTACCAAAACAGTAAGATAAAATTCAGGTCCAATCTCGAAGACCACCCAAAAACCTTCAGTATAAAACTGCTTACAAGAAAACTGAACCAAACACTCTACAACTCCTCGCACTTATTTCTCAACTATCTTACTCGAATCCTCGATGCACCATGACCAAGTGAAGAAAAACTTTCCAACTTCTCAGAAAGACCATCTTGAAATCTTTCATGACTTACAAACATTTAGAATGTCAAAGAAAGGAAGAGAGAAAGACAATAAGCTCACACAATAAAAAGTTGGGATAACTGCTTTTTTACCCTCCATACTTAAGGTAAAATTCACTTGAACCCCCTAAATTTCAAAAACCTTCCTTTATACCTCTCGTACTAAAAACCAAATTGAAACTATTAACTATGTTAAATTTTTAAGTAAAAAGACAAAAAAACCAACTAAAAATTAAACGGAATCCGGGGGTATAAGTGTAGGTAATATAAACTACAGGGGGTGTAAGTACATTTTTTTAAGTTAGTAAGAGCTAGAATCATTCTATTTGACAAATTTTTTATCAGTTCCACTTTAGTTTGAAGTATAAGGGGATGTAAAGGTAAGTTTTTTAAATTCAGGGGGTACACGTGATTCTCAACTTAAATACAAAGGAATAAAGGCAATTAACCCTAAAAAGTTCTCTTCCCAAACGCTGCACATGCTCTCTCTGTATTTTTTATTATTCAGACCTAGAGCATATATATAGACTATACAAAGCCAATCAAAATAGAAAATAAATCTAATTTAGAAATTTTGGACAAGTTGCTTGCAGATAGGTTGTGGCCTCTACTGTTTTTCACCTTTTTAGTCCAGTTATGAGTCTTCCTGCTGTTAGACTTCCTCAAGCTTTATTCTTTTCACCAATCAGGAAACCTTAAGACTACAAGCTTCATCAAATTTGGTATTCTACTCATGCTTGATTTAGGAAACTCAATATTCTGATGATCTTTTAAATCTTCAATACATTTAATCCAAATTTTGTTTGGACTTTCCAAACTAAAACTTCAACAACCTTCCTCTTAGCAATTCCATAACAAAACTTTGGTTAAATATATGGGTAGACTCAACAAAGAAAAAAAAAAAAAAAAACTTATAAGTGGCCTCAACAAAAAATCTTACGCATAAGTTTGATATAAACTCACAAGTAAACTTGATAAAAACTCTCAAATAGGCTCGTTTGTTGTAACCAAGCAGAGCTCCAGTTTACCACTGGACTAATGAGTGTAGTTTTGAGCATAAGATTTCATACTCGATAAAGCTCAACTCAAGCTCGCCAAAACCTTAACAAACAAGATTAAACACAAAATTTTTGACTCAATAAAAGCTTGATTCAAACCCATAATAACCTGTAATAAACAAGCTTGAAAACCCAAATACTCAACACAATTCGGCTCATTTGCAGTCATAATCAACAGATAAAGTCGTGTCTCAAAATTCTTAAATTGTAGACTCATAAAGGCATGCAAATCACATAATAAGAAATTTCACTTAGTAAATATAAGATACTGCTCCCTACTTCATAAGCACAATGAAAAAAATAAATGAAGATAAATTAAAAAAGAAAAGAAACCGAAATTGACTGTTAGGCAAAAATCTTAGCAAAATTATCATCTTTTGCAAACATCAATTGCAATGAAATAAAATTCTCATACATATGGGGTGGATGTATGTGAAGAATTGCCTCCATTGATTTGAAAAATTGTACTGAGATCCTATCTTCACATTTATTTTACTCCATTTACTTGAAAATATACCTTCGCCCCCACCCCGGGTCCGCCCCTTGTCATACACAAAACTTACCCCCTTCGTGTTAGCACATCCATGGCTGCACCAAAAGCCCCAACCCCAGGAAATAAAAGGCGCTTCGCATTTAGAATGTCCTCGGGCTTTTGCACCTGGGGAAAAAATAAATGAATCAAGAACTGAAATCAACTGAATATGGTGGTGAATTTGGCTTTTATTGGTCTGTCGTTTTTCCAAAAAATAAAAAATAAATGTTCTCCCTTTTTGCTCTTAACATCGAAGCCGAGAAAGAAGATTGCTTTTCTGGTAATGTAGTACGAGGCAGAGATGAAAGAAGGCTAATTAACAATCAAAATTTTCTTGTTCTCACATTTTGTCCGTCTGTTTAGCAATGAAGAAGGGACTAGAACCAGACAAAGAAAAAGTAGAAAGAGACGAATAAAAATTACGTCTTTGATATCAAATCCAAGAAAGCGGATTGCATTTCTGACGCTTCGAACGTTGCCGGCGCCGTAGTCAAGCAGAGTCACCACTGCAAATTTCCAAACCAAGTAATTCGAGGTTCAATTTCAGAATCACGAAGTGGTAGATACATTTTATAGGTATGTTATAAAGCTTCGTGATGTAGAAAGAGAATGCGTACCGGAATCGCTGCCCTCACCGGCGGAGGCGCGGAGTGAGAGGGTTGACCGTTGTTTGAATTTGAGAGTCGTTCTATTGAACTCATAGCGCAGAAAATGTAGAGATTGCCTACCGGACGACGACGAAGACGGAGATCCACCACCACCGGCCGCCAACTGTGACGAGCCAAATTTCGCCGCCTCCATTGTTCGTAGACCCGCTGCTGTCTTAGCCGCGCTCCTTCTCGGTAAACATAAATATCAGAAGACGGCGTCGTGTTGAGAGAAAATAGATGAATTACCCTAAGACCCTTTACATTCCTAATAAATGTAAAAATACCCCCTGCTTTATGAAATGGTCAATAATGGGCATTAGGAAAGGGAGACGTTATACGCGCTCCAACCTTGCAATTCTTTTTTTTTTTTTTTTACCTTCCCTTTTGTTCAAATGCCATGTAAATGACCAAAAAGCCATCAAATCACTTATACAATTATCATTTTTATTAGTTTTTTTTTTTTTGCTTATCAAAAAATTTAAAAATAAAAATTATCAATATAATTAAATTTTTATAGTAATATTTTTCCAACATTCAAAAAGGGTAAAATATACCCGTCTCAATATTTAGATAATTACAATTATAATATCTCAACATTTAAAGAATTACATTTACTTTTCTTAGTTTGAAATTTTGTTAACATTGATTTTCTTTAGTGAAATCACTGTTTAAATTTAACAAAAAATTTTAAAATAACTAAAATTTTAGATATTTTTCTATTTTATCCCACTCTCTCACTCTCACATCTTCTTCAGTTTTCTTTACAAAAATACTGATTAATTTTTGTAAAGAAAATTAGTAAATATATGAAAGAGGGAGTGAGGGGTAAAATAGAAAAAATAGTTAAGATCTTGGTTACCTTAACAGATGAGGAATTTTTTTAAAGAAAACTAATGAAAATGTGAGAAAATGAGAGGTAAAATAGAAAAAACACTTAAAATTTTGATTATCTTGACATTTTCTATTAATTTTCGACGATTGATTTAACAAAAGGGGATAATATTAATAATATTTCAAAATAAGAAAGGTAAGTATAATTTTTAAATATTAAAGAGTGGTAAATGTAATTACTTAAATGCTAAAATGAGGCAAGTGTAATTTATTCAAAAAATAACTTACCAAAATATTCTTAATTTTTGTTAAGAGGGGAAAAAAAGGAGGCAACTCGTATAACATAAATAAAACTTTAAAAAACTCAGGTAGTCTTTGCACGGGTTATCAAAAAATCTAGAGAAAGTAATTCACCAAAATATTTATAATTTCTATCATATGAAGATAACTCATACATGAGTATAATTTTTCAAAAATTTAATTTCAAAAATCTAAAGTGACAATTGTCTGCTGCTTATCAAAAAATTTATAAAGTTAATTTACCAATATAATTTAAATTTTTATATTAAGAAATATTTAAAAAACAAATCAGTGAAAATAACAAACAAATCATTGAAAATAAGTTAAAATAGCTTACCCAAATATTCTTAATTTTTATCAAAAAAGGTAACCTATACCATAAAAATATTTTCGTAAGTTATTTTCTCTAGTTTTTTTTTTTCTTTTTAAGCGAACAGACAATGGAATTCTATAAAAATTTAAGTAGCCGTTATCTTATAAAAATTAAGAATTTCAACAATATTTTTGTCCACCGAATAAATAGTAGATAGATTACACTGGTTATTTCTTCTTTCTTTTTAAGTGGACAAACAATAATTTTTCTGTTAAAATTTAATGGCCATTATCCTATAAAAATTGAAATTTTCAACAATATTTTTGTCTAATGGATAAATAATAACTAGATTATTGTAATAACTTGAATTTTTATTCTTGTTAAATAATCTATTTAAATGTAGTAATCATATTTATGGTGAAAATCTAAAAATTGATGATTTGAAAATTTTTGGAATGATAAAATTTATTAAAAGTATTTCTAGAATTTATTCTGTACTATGTGAGGGTTTAATGTGAAATTTCTAGACTTTTCATCTAAACAATCCCTAAGCCTTCTACTCATTTGGTTTAACTTAAACCCATTAATGAATGAATCAATACATCATCCAACTTACCCTCAACTCAACTCACCTCACCACTTAATTATTACATGCTTATACATTGTGTTGGGTATAACAATTATGCATCTATATGCACTAAAGGCTTGAGTTTAGCTTAATTATCTCACTTCTTTGCATTTGTGGTGTTTGTGTATTTTCAGGTGATAAAACCTGGCACTTAAGGCTAACAGACACTAATGATGCAAGAGGACAGTAACCATGGTAAGAAGAAAAGGAAAAAGTGGAAAAAAGAAAGTGCAGAATTTGTTAGAGCTTTTTGTTGAGCATATGATATACATATATGAGCCATTTCCAAAGAGTTCAGAGTATACCCAAATATCCTTAAGGCCACCTAAGACAAGCCCAATGTTATCCACGAACATGGGCATGGTTTAAAACCAAAGTCAAGTTAAGAAAAGCTTTGTCAAAGCTAAAGGGTCAAATCCAAAGTCCACATGGATTCCAAAGACTTCCCAAGTCTTGGTGAAGCCATTCAAGCACTCAATGAAACACCGAGAGCACAGACAAGTGACCCCAAGACAAGCCAAGCCAAGAAAGATGGAAAAAGGAGAAAGGGATGTCTTTATGGCATTTTGACAAAAACTTAGTATGCATCTTGAAAAACAACCTCGCAGCCTTATGAAGCCAAATCCAAGGCCGTGGCAAAGTCCTATCACATTCCAATAATGTTCCTGGCATGAATTTTGGAGTATCACAAGGCCCCATGCCAAATGAGTGTAATGCCAAGGTCCCAAGGCTTTATGTCACAAAGCCGCTAACAAGCACAAGCCAATACAGCACTCAAATAGCCAAGCTAGCAGGCCCGCGCACAGCAATAATGCCCAACGTGCACCCAACATGCCACATTGCCAAGGTACGCGGACACTTGCGCCAAATCAATGCTCAGATGCATGGTTTTTGGCCCTTTGACACTGCACAAACACACTGCGACCCAAGTGCACACATCTCACACAAATCAATCATGTCCCATAAGTTTTTAAGACTAGATGGGCGTGTCCCACCCCATTCCAGCCTTCTAGGACACTCTTAGCTGCTTCCTGGCCTCCCAATACCCCTTCTAGGTTTCTCTAAGCCTGTCTTTGGCCCCAAGCTAGCATTTTCACCTCCAAAATTACCCATCTCCGCATGCCAAGTGTCCTAAGTTAGTTGGTCAAATTACTTACTTGTGTAAGGTCCAGTTTACCCCTCTTTGGTCTATGTAAACCCCTCCAAAGCTGAAAATAAGAACAACACTATAAGAGGTCTAGCCTCTATACTTAAGCAAAATTATCCTTTCAAAATTCTCTTCTCTTCTTTTTTATTTTATTGTTATAATTTTAATTGAAGACTTAGAGTTATTTTTGGTTAATCCCAACAAGGTTTGGTTTGATTATTATCTTCCCCCTTCTCTTATCCCTTTCTACTCAAGTTTTCTTTTTTTTTTATTTAAATAATACATCTTCAATTTCATGCTGTTAGATTAGGCTTTTTCAATTACAAGTAACTTTTTAATTTCAATTTCGATTATGTCATTAGGCTAGGCTCCCCTTAGCTCTAAATCAATAGAAATGGTTTGAAAAGATGGATGGTTGAGCATGCTTGGATCTTGAATTCCAAATCATAAAATGAATTGAATGGAAATGACTTTATAAGGGATTCATCTATTGGAATCTCCTAATAATGTTATAGTTGGGTAACAGATTCATGAACTCCATTTCATGACATCTCTAATTCCAATTCCATGTCTTGTTAGGATAAGCCTACCATCTCCAATCCTAACAAAGTGCAGTTTTCCATCATATTGAGCTTAATTGCTAAATCTTTTGGCATATTACAAGTAGAATGGATAACTAGGCCAAGATAAATAGTATGATCAACTTACCTTACCAATATACTATCATTGAAATTGGTTTGGGGTCAAGTCTTTAAATACAAGTCTTTTTATTTGTAATACTTTAAATTACATCTTTCAATACCCTCTTTTCATTGCCGTATTTTCAATACCATCTTTAAATACTGTCTTTAAATAATACATTTCAATACTTATTTTTAATTTAAATGTTTTAATTAATCCAAAGCAACTCAAAGCAAATAAATTAACTAGATTTTTCCTTATTTCTCAATCACCTAATAAGTTCAAATTAACCTAATTTCAAGAGTCACCTAAAGCTCATTAAATTCAAATCTTGAATCTAACTCCTTGTGGACTTGACCTAGAGTTAACCAGTTATCTTGCTATAGTTGACCCCTTCACTTGGGGACACCAAGAGCCACTTACCAAGTTAACTCATAAATAGTGACTCCCAATCACTCGTTTTTACAATATTGTCCTTTTCTTCTGATTCATGCACATTTCTTCCAAATCATTTCTTAAATAGTTGAAAGCAGCACAACAAAATTGGATTTTTACACCTCTTTCGCCTTCTTAATCCAAATTTGAAGGTTTTGAAGCTTGGGATGAGGGCCTTATTTTTCTCCGCTAACTCCTGCGCTTCACCTCTATATATCTTCTTTATAATGCTCTTTTAATTGGTTAAAATAATTTTAAGATATTAAGTGAGTTGTGAGGTTAAGTGTACTCTCTAAAATTTACAATTATTGGCTAGAGAATTGGTAGTGTTCAGGAGAATAAGAAAAAGAAAAGGAAAAAAAAAAGCTTGAAGCTTTTTGTGTAATAATCTTGATTTTTTATTCTTCTTAAATAATTTATTTAAATGTATTGATCATATTTGTTATGGTGAAACTCCAGAAAGTTGAGGATTTAAAGTTTTTTTAAATGATATAGTTTGTTAAAGAGCTTTTTCCAAACTTAATTCCAAACTCTATGGGGGTTTAATATGAAATTTCTAGACTTTTTCTCTAAACAATCCTTAACCTATTTACCCATTTGGTTCAATCTAAACCCATTAACCTATGGGTCAACACATCATCCAACTCACCTCACCGCTCAACGAGTTAACTCATGAATAGTGGAAGACAATCAAGGTCTCTGCAAAGTTTGTCTTATTCCATCCATTCTTCAAAATTTCCACCAAATAACTTTCTTGAACAGTTAAACGTAGCAACATTCATGGATCTTCACACATTCTTGGCATCCTTAATCCAAAATTGAAGGTTTTAAAGCTTAGGAGAAGGGCCTTGTCTTCCTTTACCAACACTTACTCTTCACCTCCATATATCTTTTATATAATGCTTCTTTAATTAGTTAAGATAATTCTAAGACATCAGAGAATTGTGAGGCTAAGTGTGATCTCTAAAATTTCAACTATTGGCCAAAAAATTACTGGTGTTCAGGGAGAAAAGGGAAAAAAAATGCTTGAACCTTTTTGGTTCGGTGGTTTTCAAAATTCTATTTCTTCTCTTTTTTGGACTGTATCACCAAATTATTCATTGAAGTAAGATGATAACCCTCCTAAAATGTGTTTCATATATTTAGTTTGCATTGAAAAGATCATGTGTAGGATAAATTTGAAGTTAAAGTATTTTTTTGGGTTTGAAGTATGAACTTGGTTGTGCTTGAAATTTGATTAATTAGCTTCATAAATTATACAATTAATTTGACATTCATGTTCCTAAACATGTACACTTGATTTATGAATGTTCATATGTATTTACAATGGCTTAATATGAGATTTAGAGCACCAAAACTAACCTTGGCCTATATGTATAGAAAACTGAAACAACAATCTAGAAATTGCACTGGAATTCTGGAAATTAATGTGCCATCCAATAGCTATCCAGATGGATGGCTGGAGACTCTGTCTGAATGCTTGTCTAGATGAGAGGGTGCTAGATAGGTTCTTAGCACACCTCAGGGGGCCGTTTTGGCCCATGTGTAGCATTATGGTAGTACTATGGGTGCCATGTAATCTTAGAGTGGACTTTTGAATTATTTTGTATATTCTAAATTTAACTGTGGCATTCTAGAGTTATGAATATTTCCTAAAATGATCAAATACACATTTCCTAAGCTTGGATTGGTTTAAATAAATTTCTAAAACCAAAATTAGTAACATACACCTACTATTTAATGGAATGCCTAAATGAATTGTTAAGTTAGTACTACCTAGTGAGCCTCCAATTGATATAGAATCATTTTAATTGGATATTAGGTACTATTTTGACACTCTAACACTTATGGCAATTAGCTTACATAATTAGTTATATTATCTATCATTAAAAAATTTTATTGAAGTTAAAATGGTTAAGAAACCCAAGTATTTTATAAAATGCCCAAATGAAACATCATAACTTGTTTTCCTTCACTTGGATTTGTGAATAAGTGTGGCTCATCATAATAGATGTTTAGGCATTGTTTTATCAACCTAATATGTTGTGTAACCTGCCTTTATTATTAATCTAGTTTCTTATGACTCAATTAATTTAATGAGATTTAATTGAATCAAATACTTTATTGTCTAGCGAAACATTTTCTTGGATAAATTAAATTTTTTTTCTCTTATTTCAATTGCTTAGAAAAAAAGTTGGAATAACTTTATGAAAATTAATGGACATCTTAAAATTAAAAACCTATTCCAATATAATACATAAAATAAAGGTTTAGCTATAAATGATATGGTAATTAGAAATAATCTAATCTATTATTAAAGTTAATATTATTATTCCACTGAATTAAATTTTAATTTAGAATATATTAGCTTTGTAATTTCACATGAACTCAATTATTTAATTTTATACACCTTACTACCTATAATGGGATAAAATGAAACTTAGAAAATTTTCTAAGATTTAAAAAAAAAAAAGACCAAGTAGGTAATTATTATTTTACATTCCATAAAATAATAGAATAAAAGGGAAAAGGGATAAAACCGACACTGGGGCTAACGAGGTTCAACCTTGCAACCTTGTGGTCAATAATTAGTTTACCTTCCCACTAAACCGCCGATCTCAACTTGGTTAAATATTTAATTACAACTATTCTTATAATTTTCAAAGTTAGTCTGGCAGACTTGTCAAAAAGTTTAGCTTAATTAAACTTTAATCTTTACTAGTTCTAGTAAATTAATACCTTGTCTATATACTTGAAGAACTTATCTTTATAATGCAATATTTATGACAGTGTTGGATTTAAATTCATTTTGAGAAATTCATGATTGAATTATAGACTGAGATAAATGAAAGACTTGGAATTTTAAATGTATGTATTTGAATAATCCTATATGTGATTCATTACCTGAGAACATCGTCGGTTTGAATAAAGAGGTCTTGTTTTCATATAAGACACCCTTAGAAATATTAAAAGGTGGAAATAAATTTAAACCATATGGTGCTGATGTCATTGTTGGCAATAGGGTGATAAGTAAATAGAAATGACATTTTTAGGCAAAGATGGAAACTCATCTATTTAATTGTTCACAATTCCCTCACAATAACTTGAGTTCTATACTACATTAATTGATAATTATAGACATGATTTTGATATGATTAAGTACTAATGTGAGTAATATGAGAAATTAATAAACCAAATTGATTGGGGATTGGAGATAGATCTCATTGTTCAACATTTAGTTAAATATAGGAGTAAGAAAGGGACCCTAGGTATGGGAGTAAAGAAGGGACCCCAAGTGCACGGAGGACACTCCCTGGGTGCTCGAATGGTGATTACATCACTTGCCACGCTTAGTTTTTTCATTATCAGTTGAAGGTCGTGGGTCGCACATGGTTAGCTCTATTGTCAAAGCTATTGACATGTGTGAGGGGAGGAGAATAGGAGAGCCCAAGCTTATCCCTATCTTTATCTTCATCCCGAAGGTTTTCATTTTATATAAATATGTTTTATATACATAGTTGTATATGTTTGATCGGGAAAGAAATAAAATCTAAGGAAAAGAACCAAGTCTGGCAAGTCTTTCAATCTTCAATTAAAATTAAATTAATTTCACAATTCTTTAATTAGATTTGATACTGAACCCATTGATGTGATCGTTTTAGTGTTAGGCATCGTAGATTAAGCATATGAGAGTTTTTAGCTTTCTTGAAGTTTTCTACCAAACCAACTGTTCTTAATTTTTTCTTCTTCTGAATAATTGAGGTAAGGATAAAATATATTTTGTTTACATATATGATAAGTTGGAAATGTTGTGATGTTAATTATGTGTTTATCTTGTGTACTTAAAGCCTATAACATGAATTAATATAATATTCTCGTACGGAAGAAAATGAATATTAAGCCATTGATTTTGCTTCATGGCCTACAAAACTTCAAAGTAATTATATGATTGAGTTTGTATGAGCTTAATGTTTGTTTTTAAGAAAAATGCTTTTCAATTGACCAAATCAGTTTTCAAAAATTTGTAATCGAGAAACAGTAAAATAAAGTAACCCAACCATGAATGCTGACTAGACTCCCAGTGCACAAGCCTTGAGACCAAGCACACGCCCTACCTCAGGCGCACGGACTCCTTTTTCCAAAATAATATTTTATTATTTTATTCTAGGATAAACTTTAAAAAGGATTTTATAAATATGTGCAGTGCTTGGTTATCATGCCAATAAGTTAGTAGCTTACAACACGATGATGACTTGGTGTATCGTGACCATTAGATATTGATCCATAAACAATGACAATGACTTGGTGTATTGTGACCATTTGATTTTGATCCATAAATGATGATAATGATTTGGCTAATCCTAGCCCTTGAACTTAGGCTTACAAATGAAAGCGACTCAATTTATCGTTTTCTTGAGTATTGGCCAATAAAAAACGACATTGGTTTGGAAAGTATCCACCCCCATTATTACGAAGTGATGGATGAGAAATGACAAATAGATAATGAAAAGATAATTTAAGGATAAATTGTGATATTGGCATTGGTATAATATGATGACATGTGATTGATCAGATATTGATAATTTATGGTGTTGATATTAATATGTTTATATGATATTGTTGATATTGTCATAATTATATATGTTTATATTTATGTATCGTGGGCACAAGTAGATTAAAACCCACGTCTCTACTGGCTGTGTTGCAGGTAAAGAGCCCAAAACTTAGGTGAACTCCACTATATTTGGATTTGTTTGTAAGAGCTTATTGTATTATTTATTAATTTGGAAATGTATTAATTTAGACTTATTCAATATGGACGTAAAAGCTAGAAACCCTAGATATTATATTAGGATTGATGTTAGAGCAATGATGCCTGGTTTAACCGAGACTCAGCTATTATTTTATTATTATTATTATTATTATTATTTTATTATTATTATTGTTGTTGTTGTTGTTGTTGTTGTTGTTGTTGTTATTGTTGTGGATGCCGACTCCAATGTGGTTGGCTAGCTCTAATCGGGGTTTATATTTGGTTATGTGCTATGTATGCAATTCATTTAATTCACTACTCGTGTTACAAAATCTGGGGTATGACATTTCCCAAAAGTCCTGGGGTTACTTTCTCATATTGCAACAAAAAATTTTAGAGTGTCATTGATGCTTTGAGTACTTTCTTGCGTGACACCGATCCCAAATGCTGTGTATTATCATCAACTTCAAATTCATCTTGAGAGTGCAATCTCATTTATGCTCAAAACATTTGCACTAGTGACATTTTCATCTGAAAATTTTGAGAAGTGGTTGGTATCTATTTTTGATTATACGATGACTCAGTGATTACGACCCCTAATTCATTAACGGCGTCACCATCTAAGATTCATCAAAAGTCTCAGAAGTCATGTTTTTCTTGGATCATACAATATAAGTGAATAATTATAAAATGTGTACGATTAAGTCAAAAAAATTAAAAATATATTTATAAATTAAAATTTCAAAACTAATTTACAACACTTGAACAAACACATCAACGCATCATATGGCAAAAAAATTTAAAACAACATTTAAGTTCAAGTTCCAAATTCACAAGACCATAAAATAACAATTTGAAATTTTCTACTCCTCTTTTTTTATATGAATTGACAAAATTAAGGAAAGGTAAAGAAACAAATTGTTAAAATACAAAATAGTAATAAAATCACTTTAAACTTAATAATAGTTTAAGCTAACAAAAACATTTCCATCCCCATTAATTTCAAAGTTTGAAATCATCAAAAATACACACCATACTAAGTGACAACGTTAGCATCTATCTAACCATCCACACACTAATGACACTCACGAATTTCAAAAACCCATTAAAGCAAAACAAATTATATATATAAGCAACCAAAGAATCTCACATGCTAACTTATGTATCAACAAAAATAAAGACTAACCAAACCAACATGATGGGTTGCGATCCCAACAAAATGCCTACGAGCAATACTGGATAATCACGTAGAGAGACGTGAAGGGTCGGGCTTCCCTCGACTTCCCTGCGAACCTTTCTGGAAAATTCTTGTAGGGTCGATTTTGTGCGCAAAAAAAATTTAACTTAGAAAATACCAAAAAAAAAATAGATAGGAAGTTCACGAAATAGATTAAAGAAAATTTTATGTCATCTATGTCCAAATATGTAAATCTATCACTCAATCTTTATAAATTTAAATGAACAAAAATTCATCTCCCCAAATAAATCCCCAAGTCTACGCCATTAGATGAATTAAGCCATAAAATCAAAAGAAAATGCTTGTGCGTGAGATTATGACTAATCAAACTTATATACTCCATCTCAATAAATCACCGGATCAAGATATTACATTTGATACACCAAATGAATCGAGAGCAATTTTTTTTTTTTTTTTTGGGTCCAGTTGCAAAACTTCATGTGTATCCTTTTCAAGGTCCTAACGGCTTTCACAAGTTTATAGTAGGTACCTCTTCACTCAACAATCAACGAGTCATTAAGGGGCTTCTTGCTGATCCCACTGACAGTCCTTTTCAAGGCAGTTTTTTTTTTTTTTTTTTTTGGCACTTTAACACTTTTTAAACACATTAAACAGTAATTCAAGATCTACAGGGGAAAAGATATATCCAACATCAATCAAGTGTTTAAGGAAGCACATCAAAAGTATGGCAAAGTTTATCAAAACACTCCTTTTCAATTTAATTGGAAATACAAAATTTTAATTCATCACAATTTATTTGATTGAATGATATGATATACATATAAGGAGATAGAAGTCATAAAATATCTTCAAAATAAATAATGAACTCCTATCACTCTTTTATTTTTAAAAATCAAGGGTATGCACAAATATTCAAAGACTTTCTAAGAGATTCAAAGCAAAAGTTGTCCAAGGTTTGGTAAAAAGATCAGATTTTCGAACTCAAATAGTCCTAGTTTTAGGAAAAGTGGTATTGACAATATTTTTCTCATACCTTTGATTTTTATTAAAATTTGAATTCTTTTTCTTTGAAAATTTTTCATGTTTAAATTTTGAAAATTCAAATTTTTAGGTTTTTAAAATTAACGTGGATTTTTAAAATTAGTTTCAAAAAAATTAAAAAGAGTCTGAAACCTATTTTTCATGGGAACTCTAAGATTTTGACTTTTGGAAAAACTTTTCACATAATTCAAAGGAAGGCCATAGAGTTTATAGCAATCGGGGCAAACATGTCATTTAATACCGCTATGGTGAAGCATAGATACAAAGGCTTGGGGTTTATAAAATTATGTACCTTTTACTTTTGGAGGAGGGAATGATTGTGGTTTAAATTTTAGATCACCCCTCTTTGGTGGTGCTATTTGCTTTGGAACAATCTTTGGAACTTCTGGAGATGATGAAGATGCTATTGATGTGGTCTTCTCGCCAATGTATCCTAAGATAGATTTATCTCCATGTGGCCTTTACTTGCTCAAAATCCCATCAATCACATTTGAACAAGTGTTCATCTTCACAATAATCTTATCGTCATTCTTTATTTTTACTTCCAACTTTTTGATTTTTATGTGAAGTTCCTCTATGGGTTTTTCCTTTTCTTCAAGCTTTTTGTCTTTCTTGTCAAGTTTCACTTTCATCTTTTTAGCAATTTGATATTGAGAATTTTTATTAGATTCTAAAGAAGATAACTTACCTGAGAGTTTTTTTATTCTCAATCTTCAAAGCATCTCTTTTATTCCTTAGCATATTGTTTCTTTGGTGTTGGGCTTTTCTTTGTTTCTTTAGTCCACAGCATTCTTTGAAAAGTTGATTGTAGGTTTCTTGAAGGTTATTGTCAAATTCATCTTCAAAGTCATTATTCTCATGATTTCAGTGTCACTTAAGGATTTAAAAATTAGATCCACTAATTTGGATTTGATCTCACTCAAGAACATAGAGTGACCTGCTCTAATGCTAATTAAAAATTCTAAACCAAGTAATCACACAAGATAAATAGAAACAACACCCAAGAATAATAAGAAAACACTCTCACAGAGGGAAATCTATTACAAATCTCACTATTAACGGGTTATAAAAAGTTACTTGAATTTTCTACGAATCACTCACATAAATTCTTTCACTAATCTTACTTGAATCACTCGACTAACCTTACAAGTTGGTTTTTTGCCTCGCATAGAAAGTAAAGAAAGATTATAAAGAAAAATAAGAAAAAAAAACCTATAAGCTCACAAAAAAAAAAAAAAAAAATCTCTCTTTCACAAGACTCTATAATATGCCCCTTCAATTTTATATTGTACATTAAGTTTGGGTGCATATATATAGATTTACAAAATCCTATTCCAATTAGGACTCAAATATATAAATAGATTTTCTAAAAATAAATTTCTTAATCGGAAATAGAATCTTCTGTAAAATAATTCACTTGAACAATTGCGCTCCTATCGATCAAGCTGTAAGGTTTACTGAAATCCATTCTAGACCAAAAATCAACATGGGTGAGCCCTTGTACATCTTGCGGGCTCCCAGCGCCTATGTGGCGCAGCCGCGTACTCTCTGTGTTCTGCCTTGCGATACATATTAGAATTTTTCGCGTATTTGTATACTTGAATCTTAGTCTGTGTAGAAATATATATATTTTATTCTGGTTTTGACTTGAATTGCAATATTATGATTGTGATCATTTGAAAACTTGTCAATTTAAAAAATCTTCAAATTATAAAACATGCAAATTTGCTCTTCTTTTTAATTTAAGAAACATTCAAATTTACTGTATTTAATTTAAGATTTTATATAGATTTACCACTGTAAAACATTAAAGCATTGTCCGATTTTTATACAGATATTACAGCGCTTTGTCCTACAAATTGGACCGAAGATGTTTATTCTATTCATGGTGCGTGAATTTCTGAGCATATTCTCCTTAACTTCAATATCTGCAGGAGCCAAGATCTATGATTAATAAATCTTACGTAAGGACTTGATTCGATTAAAGACAGCCATGGTATCCTAAGTTGCATTATATCTGCTGGCAATCATCCTTGCATCAATAATCAATGATTTCCTGCGTATGGTAAACAAAACTTTGGAGTAAGAAAATGATTATCCTCTCGTACGAAATTGCAAAAACTGGGGAGTTTTGACATTGCTTGCGGTGGCTCACAAATCTTATAAACTAAATTTTGTGGGTGGTTGATTGACTAAAAAGTACAAAAAAATATATATATACAAAAATTTGATGTAAAAATATTATGTGATAAAATTTGATTTAAAAAAAAGTATAAAAATTTGATAAAAGTTTGTGTCAACCAAACACCTCCTCAAGTTAGTATACCATTTCACCAAAAAAAAAAAAAAAAAAACCAACCCTATGTGTAAGTGAAGTGGCTCGAAAAGAGTAACAACATTGGCTATACGTTTGGAGTACTAAATTTTTGATCAAAAATTTTAGCTTTTTTTCAAAAATTTTGAACTTTTTTAAATTTTCTACACACAAAATATCTTCAATTCTTTTCAAAATTTTCAACTTTTAAAAATTTTTACCAATACTTTTACACTTTTCGAGAAATTCACTGAATATTCAATAATTCAAAATTTATTTATTTTCTATTTTCTTTGTACTAAAATTTAACAATCGTAATAAGCACAAAGTAAGAATCAAATATGAGATCAAATGTTTTAAACACTTAAAATCAGCACTTCCACTATGCCGGCTATACTACTTAAATTTATTTTAAATCAATTGATATATAAACATAACACTTAAAACCAACAATTTTTTTTTAATAAAATTTTCCAAGTAATATAGCATTAAAAATTTCATTTTTAATGTGTGACATCGGCATGAATTGAAACAGTGAAAACCCAAAAGCGACCAAAGTATCAAAATGGCAAGTCAAGTTGGACCTCAAGGGTTGAATCAGAGAGAGAGAGAGAGAGAGAGAGGCCGCAACTTGTCATTGGAAAATGCATAGGATTCGCACAAAATGCGGCTGGCGCAGAGGAGCTTAATGGCGTTGAAGCTCCCCCATCATTTTGATTCAACCCGCCAAACTTTAATTACGTGGATATGGTTAATCGAATCCGATTGGGATGGAGGTGAGAAAGCCAATTTTTATCTTTTAAGTCAAAAGTTAATTGTGCTTGGCAAGTAAAAAATAAAAAAAAATAGATAAATAAGCCAGATGCATTTAGGAAGAAAAAAAAAATTAATTTTAACTTTTTGCTTAGGTGAAATAATTATTTTATCTGTCTATTGAATATTATTTTAATTAATGAGAAAAATAGAATAGACAATGCATAAAATTATCTTAAAAACTAGTTATAAAAAACTGACTTTTTGTATGCGCCGAAAATTAAAATGAGTTCTAATTTTTCCATTCTCAATAAATACAACATGTATATTGAATTCACCAACCAAGAAAAAGTAAATCTGGATATTGAACAAATTCAACCGTTAAAAATATATCAAATTCAAAATTATTAACTTTTCTTATTATATAGATTACTCATATTTAAAATTGTCAAAAACAAAAACTATAACAAAAACAAAAACAAAAAAAAGTGAAACCAGCTGCGGTTTCTCAGCTCAATCTAGTGCCACTAATGCCAACCTCAAGTGGGATGTGACGGAATCAATTTGGCTTGGGAAGAGAACAAAGGACGGGTCCCATTTGAGATTAAAAGATGTAAAGACACCAAGTATTTAACCTTTCAATACCACTCCTCAGATCCCCTGTGCTAACACAAAGCCTAACCCAGAAAGAGGGGTTTCACTGGTTGGATGACCTCTTCATCCCTTCAAGCAACTAAACTCATCAGAGGCGCAAATGAGGAGAAAAGAAAAACCAAACCAAACTAAATTAAACATTTTTTCACTAGATAGGGTCGATTATATGGATTTGTCGACGTCAATTAAATCTGTTTAAGGTCATATCTTCCGACAGATCTAGGTAGGGTAGGTCATGTTTAAAAATGAGAAGAAAAGAAAATGGCGGAAAAAATAAAAATAGAATAAAGGAAAAAAATAAAACTTTAAATACATGATTTTATTTAACTAGATTAAAAAATTAAAAGGTATTTATTAATAAATTATTTTTTAATTTAATTAGTCTTAATTTCTCAAATCAAATCAAATCAAAAAATAAAATATAACTTTGAATTTTATTCCTTTCATTTTTACTTTGTAGATTTTTTATCCAAACACAACTTAAGGTGTGTTTGAAGTGATAAAAAATAGGATAAGTTATAAATTTATAATTTGTGCAGTGAAATAAAAAATAAATAATTTTAAAAATTTTCAAAAATCTCTAAAAATTTACAGCCAATCAAACAGAACCCGGTAAATTCAACAATAACAGAAGTTTTATTAACTTTTTTTTTCTCGCTAAATGGAGAATTCTCTGAACAAATGATATCTGTGGCAGTCTCACAAGGGCTGACAAGATGTATCCCAACACAAAGGGACTCAATAGAACTAATTGAATTAACGGAAAAGCAATCCGTGAACATATCTTCATTAACAATTACGTGGCTTTGCTCTTCTAAATTGACACCAGGAAACATATGCTCCGTAACAATCAACTGTTCATCGCCCGGGTTCATCTTACAGTTCTGCTTGGAAAATTCGATGGTTTGCTCAATGCTGCTGCTTCTTACTGTTTTCCACCCTTCGTCCCAAGTCCAATCGGGCAAATTTGGACCTGACGATGAGGAAGTACTTCCCAACAAACTCTTGATCCTCTTCTCAGCCGGAGAATTGGAGGAAGAACCGATGAGGGTCGGATTCTGGGGAGCTTCGCACGCCTCCATTGAATCCCAGAAATATTGATTCAACACACCGGTCGGAGAATTCCTTGCAAGTTCGTCTGATTTTTTGGAGTTCAATTCGAAAAATGGGTGTTGAAGAAGTTGTTTGACAGTCCATCTTTCTCTGGAGTCTCTTCTCAAACACTTGCTCAGAAAATCTTTGGCAGTCTCCGACAACCAGCTTGGAAACTCCGGCACGTCACCGGAAAACCCGATTCGGTACAGAGCCGATAAGGGGTCGCTTACCTCCGGCCACGGGTTGGCTCCGGTGGCCATCTCAATCACAGTGCACCCCAGAGCCCATACATCGGCCAGAAACCCCTGTTCTTCGCCACGAGCAACTTCAGGCGCCATGAACACCGGCGTTCCGGAGAACCCCACAGCGCCTCCGTGTTCCAACAATCTAGCGCAGCCCAAATCGGCAATCTTTAACCCATCTTTGCCCATCAAAATATTCTGACCCTTGATGTCACAATGCACCAACCCGTTCAGGTGAAGATAATTCAACCCTTGCAAGATTTGATGCGTATAGATCCTGATCGTAGACTCGTCAAACGAACCTCCTCGTCTCTCGATTGCGTCGGACAGCGTCCCACCGGGGACGTACTCCATGAAAAGATTGTACACGGGTGGCTTGTTGCTTTCGCGCGTAACTTGAAAACCCATGTACTTGACTATGTGCGGGGAGCTCTGCTGAGAGAGAAGATGCTGCTCTCTTTGCAAGAACCCAGAGCGAGAGAGATCGGCGGACTTGACAGCAAAAAGCTCGCCGGAGGTGGTGGTGGCAACGGAGATAGTGGCCGTTCCCCCTCGGCCGATTGTTGGTCCTCTGGTCCACTCCATTGGAGAGGACCAACAAAGCAGAGGAGCGAAGGGTTGAAAGAAGTTTTGAATTTCGAGTTTCTCGCCAAAGACGGACTTGGAGCATTTCAGTGTTTTATAGGGAAACGATTGTGCTACAACAGTTTTATTTATTTATTTTACATTTAGAGCTGGTTTCAAAATGAAATTTTAAAGAATTTTTAGTAATTTTTTTTGATAAAAATTGTTAGGTATAATTTTTTATATATTTGATAAAAATTTGTAATTCTCAATTTTAAAAAATTTTTAATAATTTTTTGGTTATTTGACAAAAAGTTAGCTTTGTAAGAACTTCTGATTAACAAAAAAGTTCTAAGAAATTTTCAAGAATTTTTAATAATTTTTAGAATATTGTCAAATGCTTAAAAAAAATAAAAATCACTAAAAATTACGTTTTATTAATATTACATATGTAGCTGTTTATCAAAATATTTATTGACATTTCACCGTCTTATATGCTTTTTAGAGATGAGAATATTTGTACTTTTTTATTAATTTTTTTATTTTTTATTACTCTTTTTCATTGTAATTATTGTAGAGTAAAAAAAAATAATAATATAAAAGTGTGTTTATCATTTCTCCCATTCGAAACGATATAGATATAGAGTGTGACACATGTATTATGTATGGATGTTTGTCTTTGTTCTCGTGCTTTTCGTCGGTCTTTTTTTTTTTTTTTTTTTGGTGGTTAAAAAGGTACGTGCTTTCGTTGCTGATACAGAGAATCTTTCACGTTAATCATCTAATGCCAGCCCATGGTTCTTCCCATCCAATTTTCTAATCATCCAATGACAGCCAATGGTAAAAAGTTAAAACAGTTTTACGTTTGGTAAGATATTTTACTTCTGAAAAAAAAAAAATTTTGAGAAAATTAAAAAAATATTTGTAATTTTTTGCTCATGAACCGTTTGATGTGCGGAAAAAATAAAAAAAAAATATCTAAAAAATTTTGAAAATTTCTAAAAATTATTCACTTTTTATTTCACTTCAAGAATTATGAACCCACAACTTATCTCACTCCATCTCATTTTATCTTACTTTTTATAACTCCAAATATACCCATAGTAAGTTTCTATGTGTTTAGTAAAATATTAAATTTTTGGTAAAAAATTTTAATATGCACTTGGTAAAACATTTAACTTTTAGTGAAAAAATTGAAACTTAAAAATTTTGAAAAAAAAAAAAAAACAAGAAAGAAAAAAAAAAAGTTAAAATAGTTATCAAGCGGACCTCCACAATGAAGTACGAGAATTTGATGGGAGATTTGTAAGTAATTTTTTTTTTTTAATAAGTGGATCACTTTATTGTTGTCAAAAGTATTTAGATAATTTCTTAAAGGAATTAATTGATGTATATATTTTTCAAGTGGTAAGTTAAAATATAAGTAAATATATTTTTATCTAAAATATTTTAGATTAAAACAATAGAGTGTAAATGTTATTTGTGTAATAATTTTTTTACTTAGTAAAAAATTTATATATTTGTGTTATTGATATGTATTTTTTTTGTTTTTTTTTTACTATTTCTTCTTCTTCTTATTATCATGTATCACTTAGATTACATTTGATTAGAAGTAGAAATAAGGTGGTTGTGAGGGTAGGAATGTTGTACGTTTGGTAGGGTAGAGTAAATGATAGAATTGAATAAAAATATAAATTAATACCAATACTACTCTTATTGAAAAAAAGCAAATTAAACATGTATTTAATTTTATCAATAATTTTATCTTAGTAAATTATTTTAATAAAATAAATTATTTTAATAATAAAGTAGTATCTATTTTGATAATAGTTAATAAAATTATTTATGAAAAATAATTTCAGTTTAATAAAATAAATCATTTCAATGTGTAATTATTATTTATTAAAAATAATTTTAACTTAACAAAATAAGTCATTTCGATCATAAATTATTATTTTAATAATTAATTAATTTTAATAAATAAACAATTGTAATATATTATTTATTACAAATTAATATAAATTTTGAATAAATATTTAAATAAAATAAATTATTCTAATGGCATATGAAAAATTTTGACAAAATATTTCATTTAATATAATATTGAATATTATATTTTATAGTAAATGTTTTATCAAGTCTTATTTTTCTAATGGGAGAATCAGCCACTCCCATAATTTTTGCGAGTGGCTTATTTTTGGAGAGTGGCTTATTTTTGGAGAATGACTTATTTTATCACCAATTTTTCACGATGTGGTTGGATTTTGACAAGTTATTACAAGGGTATGTATTACATCTATTTTATTATGAATGCTCTTAATTTTTTTTTTTTTACACAATTACTTTTACAAATTCATGTTTATCAATTAAATTTACACATTTTGTATGTACATTGGTTACACATTTTGTATATAATCATTTTTCATCAATCATAAATTTGAATATATTACAAAAACTTGCATGGTATTTTTTTATCAATTATAAATTAGGTGAGTTTATTTACGCTCTATAAATAGCATCTTGCAATCCATTTTATTTTTTTCATTGAGTGAAATTATAAAATTACTTTTTTTAACTAGCTATTTGTATATTTTTTAAAATAACATAATTGTCTTTTATAAATAAACATTTACAAATTTGAACAGACATTTTTAGACTTGATTTGGTACATGAGAATGAAAAAAATATTTTATAGACTAAAATAAATTTTATCTATACTTTTAACAAGCATATTAAAAAAATATTTTTTATTTTATTTTCAACTTAAACAAATAAAAATTTAATTTCTTTTATTTATTTTCTTTACAAATTTTTGTCATCACTCTCATGTTGTTTATAGAGGATCTATATGAATTTAAAAAAAAATTATCAAAAATAAATAAATTAATATATCAAGAAAATTAACTTTTAAGCAAAAATACTTTATCAAATAAACTATAAGTATTAGTATCCCGGGTGTTCAATTTACCAAAATTCATCAATTTTTACTAACTTTTTAATTTTTTTCAATCAAATTTCACTATATGTCACTTTTACATCAATTTTTTTTGTACTTTCTTCCATCCAAATACCACCTTAATTTAATTTTTTTAATAATAAGAAATATATTAAAAATTAAAATTAAAAATTTTTATTATAATAACATTACTCATATGTTATAAATAAATTTTTTTAAAAATTAAAGTGATACTTGTCCGCTTATCAAATAATTTAGAAAGATAAATTATTTTTGTTTATTTATCTTCTCAATATTTTGTTTAAAAAAATAACTTTTACTATAAAATAAAAATATTTATTACATTATAATTATGTTTTGAATTAAATTTTTGTATAAAAATATTTATGATATTCTAATTATAAAAAATATATAATAAAAAAAGAAAATTGTGTATTTTTGTTAATAAAAAATAAAATAATATACAAAAAAATATTAGTAAAGTATAAATAAAATCACCTTTATAAATTTAACTTCAAAAGTTTCAATTTTTTCAAACTATAAAAAATTTCAGCTTTTTCATAAAATTTATCAAATTTATAGGAATAATCATTATAGTACATTTTTATGGATTTTGGTAGATTTTTTAAAAAAATTACACTGATATTTGTGCCAAAAATTTAACAAAATTCTAAAAATTTTTAAGATTGTTCACTAAATTCACTAAAATTTTATTAGGTGTCATTTTATATAATTTTTAACAATTTTATATCAAATTAAATACAAACATCAAATCATCATTTCAAATCAAATTTTCACACTTTCAATTCCAAAAAATTTTGCTTTTAAAAAATTAAAAAAAAAATTTACACTTCAAACGTTTTCTGTAAATGTACCAGAGCAGGGGCTGCAGTAGACAAAATACTACTGCTGCAGTAGTAAGCAAAAACGGTTCTATTTTGCCAAAAAGATACAATTTCAATAAATCAGAAAAAATAAATGAAACGGAGAGTTTGTAAAGCGCAAAAAAAAAAAAAAAATCCAGGATGGTAGAGCACAAAAAAAAAAAAGAAATGGAGAGTGTGTTCGATAATTAAAAAACTAATCTTTTTATAAAAAGTCACTAATTTAGTAAAATGTTACTTTTTTATTTATTTGATAAAATTAGATTTAGGCTGAATTTGAAAAGAAAAAAATTAACTTTTTTTTTAATTGATTACTATCGAACTACTAAAAAATTATTTTTTTGTATTTAAAAAAAGAAAAAAAAAGCTAAGGTGGTATTTGATTTGTTTTTCTATTTTTTTTTTGTTTTCTCTTTTTATTTTTATTTTCTATTTTATGTGTTTTATGTTTTAAAAATTTCAAAACATGAAAAACAGAAAACAAATTTATTTTAATATTTTCTATTTTTTGTATTTTGAGATTTTTCTTATTTTATGTTAAAACGCTTAAAATGATTTTTTTTATTTTTCATTTTATTTGTAAATTTATTTTCTATTTTATAAAACAGATTTTGAAAACATAAGTAACCGAATGGATTTTGAGAGGTTTTTCTTATTTTAAAAAAATACAAAATAAAAAATGAATTCAAAACAGTTATACTAAATTGCATTTAACTTTTTAGTAGTTAGTTTTTTATTTTTTATTAATTTAACATTCTTACCCTTCAATGTTTAAGTTTTTTAACTTAACTTTTTACTAGTTAGTTTTTTATTTTTTGTTAATTTAACACTTTTACCCTTCAATGTTTAAATTTTTTATTTTTGAGTTTATTTTTTATTTTGTGTTTTTTTAAAATAATAAAAACAGCTTAAAACGCATTTGGTTACTTGTATTTTCAAAATCTGTTTTAGAAAATAGAAAATGAATTTATACATAAAATAAAAAATGACAAAAAGTCATTTTGAGTGTTTTTTAACCCAAAATAAGAAAAATATCAAAATACGAAAAATAAAAAATGTTAAACTAAATATGTTTTTTTTTCATGTTTTGGGATTTTTAAAATATAAAACACATAAAATAAAAAATAGAAAATAAAAAGAGAAAACGAAAAATAGAAAATCAAATCAAATACCACCTTAACTTTTTTTTCTTTTTAAATACAATAAAATTAGTTTTTTAGTAGTTAGGTAGTAACCAATTACAAAAAAAATAAAAAAGGTTAGTATTTTTTTTTCAAACTCAAACTCAACCTAAATATAATTTTATTAAATAAATAAAAAATTAACTTTTTACTAAATCAGTTACTTTTTATAAAAAGATTAATATTTTTAATTACCTAACATACTATCTATTTTTTTTCTTTGCTCTACTGTCCTATTTTTTTTTTTTTTTGCCACTTTACGCACTCTCCGTTTCTTTTGTTTTTTTTTTATTAAAACTGTATTATTTTTAACAAAACAGAATCGTTTTTACTTGGGACTTATTTGGCCACACTAAAACTTATCAAAAGTCACCGACTTTAACTATTTTTTATATTTTTTTAATTAAAATTTTTTACATATCACATTTATATCATATATTTTTATTTTTATTATATTTTTTCTTTCATTTTTTGTCTACCAAACAGGATGCGACCACAGTATTTCATCTACCGTACCCCCGGGGGGCTCTGGCAAATGCACAACAGCATAAATGACTAATGGTTTCTGGTAAGTGAAAGTCACGTTTTATTGAGTTGTCATGGTTTCCGCGTGGCAGTCGGTGGATTGCTGACAGCTGTCCACTTACACTGGCGGCGCCTGCTCGTCCAAGAAACCAAACGGTTCACATGAGAGAACACGTAACCACGTGCCCGGATTGCGACATCAGCGGGGGCACGGAAGTTGATATTGCGGCGCTTTTTCGCTTTTAGTACAAGGTGAAGTGGCGTGACTGGGTAAAAGGTTTTCCAATCACAATTTTTATGCATTGGGAATTGAAAACTTTTGTAAACAATTGCTCTAAATTTTCGCTCCGTTTAGAATTATACAAAATAAAATAAAATTTTATAAATATCTACAAATATGAATTATGAAATAATAAATTTTAAAATCTTCACTTACTACATGAATTACAAGATATTTACTTTTATAATTTTATTTTATTTTATTTTATACACTTTTATACAATTCTAAACATACCCTTTGATAGTGTGAAGATTTTTATCCTCCAATTACGTTTGGAGTCCAATAAATTTTCATAAATTGTCATTTTAAAATTGGTGAAATGTATCAAAATTAAGAAAAATTAAAGTTTTATGAAGTTTTTAAAAGAAAAGTCCCGCTAAAAAGTGTTCTAAGAATAGTCAATAAGAGTCAATAAAAATATGACACTTAATAATTTTTATTTTGGATTCAAAAAATTGAGAAAATTTTAACAAATTTTATGGATTATAAAATCCAAAAAATAAAGAGATATTTATTTACGTTAATTGATAAATTAGTTTTTAAGGTGAAACTACAACATTAACTATAGTTTTCCTTTGAACAAAATCACCAACACAAATTAAACTCTTACTTTTAGAAACTAACTAAGAGCCCGTTTGGAGGTTAAAAAAAAGTAAAAAAGTAAAATTTTTAGTAGTTTTTTGTGTTTTTTTTTTTTGTAATTATAATTTTTTGGTGTATTTGGTGGAACAAAGTGTAATTTTTTATAACTTTTAGGTGTTTGGTAAAATTTTTATTGTAGCAGAGCAGAAAGCGGTAATTTTTTGTGTATTTAGTAAGTTTTTTATTGTAACAAACTAGAAAAGCAGCAATTTTTGTGTGTTTGGTAAAATTTTTTGTAGAATAAATTACTGTAGTAGAGCAGAAAAATGAAAAAAAATTATAGTTCCACCAAACGCACCAAAAGTTACAAAATGCAACTTTTGATAATTTTTTACCTTTTTTTGAGCCTCCAAACGGGCTTTAATTACTAAGATGGCATTCAGTTTGTTTTTATATTTTTTGTTTTCTGTTTTATGTGTTTTATGTTTTAAAAATCTCAAAACAAGTAAATAGAAAATATTCTATTTTTTATTTTGAGATTTTTCTTATTTTGGGTTGAAAACACTCAAAACGATTTTTTCTTATTTTTCATTTAATGTGTAAACTCATTTTTTATTTTCTAAAACAAAATTTTAAAACATAAGTGATTAAATGCGTTTTAATTATTTTTCTTATTTTTAAAAATGCAAAATAGTAAATGAGCTCAAAACAGAAAATAAAAAGTAAACATAGAAAATAAAAAATAAAAAAAAACCAAATAACACCTAAATTATTAAAAAAAAAAATTAAGTAGATGAATAAGTACAAGTAAAAAAATATATGTAAAAATAAATTTAGATAAATATATAAAATATAAAATTGCATAATTGCGTGAAGAGAATAAATCATGATTTTTGACGCATAGAGAATATAAAATCTTTTTTCTTTTTATTCCACAGATGAAGTAGGATAAAAGTAAAATATATTTTAATAATTATCAATTAACGTAAATAATATATTTTTTCTTGAAACTCTACGACCGATAAAATTTATTCAATCTTTTTAACTTTTTCGGGTCAAAATAAATATAAAAAAGGCATATTTTTATTGATTTTAAATGAGTATATTTAGAATTCAATTTAGATAATTATAATATCTAGAATCCAAATATTAAATGATAAGTATTAAATTATAAAAAAATTAATCAACATTAAATTCAAATATTAAGAGATAAGTATAATTTTTTTTTGATAAAGCAATATTTAGAATTCATTGTAGATAATTATAATATCTAGAATTCAAATATTAAGTGATAAGTATTGAATTATTAAAAAAATTAATCACTTTTGAATTCAAGTATTAAGAGATAAGTATAATTTACTTTTAATAATTATAAATTAATTGATAAGTAGTATTTAGTGGTTATTAATAAAGACAAATATTTTGACAGACATGTATGACAACTACAGTAATCAGTGTTAAGTAGCAATTGTGCTTTTAATGACTTTTCTTTATACATGTCTTATATACATATTATAAAATTTTTTAAATATATATAAAATAGATTGTCACATGATTAGTAAAAGTTAGAATACAAAATTATAAAATTTATTAATTATTACCGGGGGTAATTATTATTGTAAATATATAAAATTAGTTATCTTAATTACTTGCATACATATATTTACTACATAAATATTACTACAAAATGCTTGTATTTTATTTTTTTTTATAAAAAACTGAAAAAATAAAACAAAAGAAATATATAAATAGATTAAAATAATTTTGTAGATCATTTTAATCTCCAATTACTTATAAATTTGCATGCGAAAAATAATATAGTAGAAAATTATTAATAAAATTTTAAAATTATTAATTATTTTTCACACAAATTACAAATATGTTTCAACTTGTTTCTTTCCATATATACCATTTATTACTTTTGAAGTTTTTCCATAGGGATGGAAACAAATCGAGTTATTCGCGAGTTATTCGAGCTCGACTAAAAAAAAAAAAAAAAAACCTTAACTCGAGCTCGATTCATGACTAAAACAAGTTTAAGAGCTTGATTTATGGCTCATTTAAATTTGACGAGTAGGCTCGTTAAAATAATATATATACATTAATAATATTTTTATATTTTTAATGATATTTTTATTATATATTTTTTAAATATCTTATTTATTATATTTTAAACCAAAACGACGTCGTTTTGGTTTAATCGAGTTATTTGCGAGCTGAGCTCGAGCCAAAATTCTTCTTTATCGAGCTGAACACGAGCCTATATAGAAGTTCGAATCGAGTTCGAGCTGAGCTCGAACAAGTTAAAGTTTAGCTCGGTTCAGTTCGGTTCCACTTTTATTTTTTCACTATTGATTTTTCAAAGATATTTCAAAAATATTATTATTTTTAAAGTATAATTAAGTGACAAGTATAATTCAATTTACATAACTATAATATCTAGAATTCATATATTAAGGGGGCATTTGGAGTGACAAAAGTGAGATGAAGTGAGATAATTTGTACGTTCACGTAGTGAGATAAAAAGTAAATAACTTTAAAAGATTTTTAGAGTTTTTTAGCGTTTTACATTGCGCCAAACAAACCCTAGGTAAAGTTAGATAACTATAATATTTAGAATTCAAATATTAAATGACAATTATTAAATTATAAAAATTTTAATCAATCTAAAATTAATTATAATTTAATTTTAATAATTATAATTTTAATCGATATATAATATTTAATAATTATTAATTAATAAAGTTAAATGTTTTGAAAGACATGTATCACCATTATAATACCTATAATAGTTAGTTATTATAGGGCACAACTACATTCGGTAGGACTCTACTTTGTATCTATATACTAGTGATATGACCCGTGCGATGCACAAATTTGTCATATTATATAATTAAGTTGAGTGTATTATTATATACTAAAACAGTTAAGTTATAAAAATATATTTGAAAGTAATATATATTATTATTTATGAAAATTTAATCAAATAGTTAAAGATCGTAAAACAAATTAAAATATTAATACCATCAATAGTATCGATGTGATTTAATTTAAATTCTAATAAATAAAAATAAAAAAATCAAAATAGTTGAAAAAAACAACACTTACTTATATAAGTAAACAATTTTTGTAATTACTATTTCTACTTTTCCTAGCATAGTGTATATATATATCAATTACATATAAAAACTTATAAAATACATATTAATTACATATAAAAAATTAAAATTTAAGTACGTATCTAGTAAATCATAAAGTAAAGAGAAAATTGTTACGATAAAAAGTCTCCAAGAAATTTGAAAAAAAAAAGACTTTATATCTGTTTATAAATTTTGCATTTAAGAGAATCTTATTCTATTTAGATTAAAATACTATTTTTAAGTCGTATTTTATTTCAATTAGAATACTATTTTGATCGAATTAAAAGTCTAAATTTAAGAAAAGTTTGAGTGGCACTTCAATTAGATTAATTTATCCATTGCCAATTTTATTTTTTAATTTCTAATATTATTTTATACTTTTTTAATAAATATTATTACAATATATATAATTTTAATAAACAATATTACAATTTGATTTAAGATATATTACTTATTTTGCCTAATGATAAAAATAATAAAGGGTATGTTACTTGTTAATAAATTAAAATATTTATTTAACAAGTTAATTATTTTTTACATGAGTTTATTTAACAATAAAATTATATTTATTATTTTTTAAATAAAAATTTATTAAATTATAAAAATTTAAAAATAAGAAGATATATGATAATTAAATAGAAGTATCAATTAAATAAAAATATCAAGTGATATTCACGAATAAGATTGTGACTAAGAGATAATTATGTATAATGATAATTTCATTCAAATTATATAACTATAAATTAAGAAAATTATAATTATAAATTATGTTAATAAATTACATCTTTATTTAACAGGCTAATTATTTTTACACGTTTTATTTTTTAATAATAATAATAATATTTATTATTAAATTATTATTAAAACCTTTATTTAATAAGGTAAATATTTTTTTGCATTATTTTGTTTAATAACAATAATAATATTTATTATGTTTTAAATAATAATTTATTAATATATGTAAAAAATAAAAATAAAAATGAAAATGAAAATGAAAATTAAGAAGTTATATGATAAATATAAGTGTAAATTAAATATAAATATTAAGTGATATCCATAAACATTCAATGTTTGAATAAAGTTAAAATTGTAAATGAGTAGTGATTGTATAAAATACTAATTGCTTTATAAAATAATTAAGTTAACTATAATTAAGTGTTGTGTGTCAGAATCATACACATGTCACAGTCGTAACACAAATTAAATTTTACGTGATTCAAGATAGTTATAATTAGGTGTCACGTGTCACAATGATAGTGTAAATTAAGCCTTACGTGGCACAGTGGCGTTGCCAGATTCTACTTTATATATACATATAATATAATAAGATATGATATGGTATTTTGTCAAATTTTATATTAAATTATATTTTCTATACTATTTTATATATTTTATTAATTAAATACTAAAAAATAATTTTATATTATATTTAACATCATATATTGTTGACAGCAATAATCATCTCTCATCGTGATATTCTTCCAATCAAACCAATCAAAGGTAAACCCTTAGGAATATGAGGAACAACCGACAGTATACGACCCTACGCGTGAAAAGATATGCGCTTGCGCGCGCTCATGGACGTCATGCGTCTGACGCTAGGCATGCGGTGACCCACTAAAAGATTAACGGAGTTTTTAGTTGGTCAAAATTAATCTAATTTTATTAATTTTTTTAATTAAATTTTATCATATATTATTTTTACATCAAAATTTTATATTTTTATTATATTTTTAACTAAATTTTTACCAAATATCTATAAAACATAATATTAATTAAATTAAAGGCCATCAGCCTAGCTTTCTGTACTTCGGAGTGGTTAAGCATCAAACAAATGAAAAGAGGACATTGACCCCGATGTCGACTTCGTGGTTTAGGGGTTGGAATTGTTGGATTAAAATCTAAACACGTACATATATTTAAATCGTTAAATTTTAATCTTATAATTCTCAACCTATTGTTTGGGAGGTGAAACGTTGTCAAACAAATAGTCTTATTACTTGAACTAATAAATTTGTGATTCGGTGCAAATTATATTTCTTTAACTAATATTTTAAATTCATATTGATTTAATTAATTAAATTGATAAATTTGTGATTTGTTCGCTCTAAAAGTTAACTTAATTCATAATTAAAATTTTGTTATGATAAAAAAATTAATTTAAACTGTTAAAATTGTAATCGAACTCATAAACCGTACTAGTAATTTACGGTAATTTGAATTGCCATTCAATAATTTTTGTAAATTAAAGCTATTATTTAATTGTTAATCTTTTTTGTAAATTAAATATTATTTCTACAAAGTAAAACCATCCTAATACACTTGTAAAATTACAATTTAATGATTCACCCATCAACAATTTTTTAGCTTAAGAAAAATTCAATTTATAATGATTTTATAAAAATAAATAATTTACGTTAGAGGTATGAGTTATTAATGAATATTTGATTTTTTTTTGGTAATCTATAATTATTTTGATATAATTTATTTATAATATCACGATTCAATTCCAGCTCACTCGCCAATTAAAACATTGACATTGATTTCATCATTTTATCGATATGCTCAAAGGACCGGATTTGAAAACATTGGCCAGAGCATATTTTTCATTCTTACTGCTGATACAAATAAATCGTCTCACAAGGAACTATTCATCCTTGTTTGATATCATTTTCACTAATTGACAGGTGGATACAAATTTTCACACCCATCATTTATATATATATACATATATATATATATATATATATATATATATTTAGTCCATTTAAGCCCTATTTGATATGCTGTAAATTTTTGAAACTTTTTAAAAATTTTTAAAAATTTTTAAATATTATTAATTTTTTATCTCACTACATGAATTACGAATTCATAATTTATCTCATTTTATGTCACTTTATCACACTTTTTATCACTCTAAACACACTTTTAACGTATGGATAGTAGATTCATTCTTCACCACAAATTTTGGATGGTGATTTTTTATTTTTTCTTTCGGTTGCTTCACATTTAGTTGGTCCCCTCTCTATAAATTAACAGAGAATATTTGATTTCTAGAGGTGTGAATTTTGGAAGAAAAGAGAAGCGGGTCCTCTGTAAGATAGAGATAGAGTATTTTGTATTTCTTTATTAACTCAGAGAAGAAAGTTAGAGAGTATTCTTACGTTTGAAGAATTTGTATTTTTATTTCTTCTTCTTCTTTTTTTTTTTTTTTTTTTAACATAATAAAAGATAGATAATCGCGAATGTAGACAATTGTCGAGTCATATTAAATTTTTTGTGTGTATTTTATTTATTAATTACTCCCTCGTTCCTTACACTAATTTCATGAATAGAATCGGAATTCTTTTTAACATATATATCTGAATGTGAATCTATATGCTCTACCCGAGTTGCAAAGTTCCCGTTAACGACGCGGGCAAAGCATTAAAGCAAAACAGAACTCAAATCAAAAGGCAGAGATGTCGGGAAGCAGAGACAAGGGGTGGTGGTTCTAAAGGTAAGGGGTATTGGTGCTTTCTTGACACCACTCCACAGCCAAAGATGCTGCTAGCTAGGCTCCCTTGGCCTTTCTCCCGCTTTAATTTGGGTCAAAAAGAAAAGTGCTTTGTTTCACTTTCAAGGCTATCCACAAAATGGCCAAATTGATGAGCCAAAAATCTCAATAAATAATAACTATTTGGGAATTTGGCTACAGAAACGATAAGAAGAAAGATAATAAGTTTACCTTAAATTTTTGTGCTCGCTCACACACTCTCTCTCTCTCTCTCTCTCGCACACACAGCCAAAGTGGGTAAGTTTTGGTCAAACCACCCGATTAGATGTTTTAAGTAATGAAATCGAATATAATTTTGTCTTAAAGGTCATCTTGGAATTAGGATATGATGAATTCAACCTTGAGTAAGTTCAGACTTCGTAAAATAACATATTTTGAGTAAAAATAAATAGATTATAACTCCACTTAGAGGAACAAAAAATTTTAAAAAATTTTAAAAATTATTTATTTTTTATCTCACTACACGAATCACGAACTCATAACTTATTTTATTTTTTTCACCTTAACCGCACCTTATGTTTGTTAAAGTGGGTTTTTTTTTTTTGTAATTATGTTAAAGTGGGTTGAATAAGTGATTGACCATTTGTACTTCATCCACTCAACTCAAGTTGAGGAGTGAAAATTTAGACCCGTCTCTTGGGCCTTAGCATGTTGGATTTGACCCACCCATGGTAAAGATGTAAGTGATGATGGGTCACCTCTTATGACTTAATGGTGACTATTATGAAAAGTTAAAAGGTTTCAGCTACAATCTTTAATTGACTGCTAATTAATCTCGTTTAATTGTTTGTGTATATAAATTGAGAGGGACAGGAAGAGAGCAACTGCGTGGCCAGAAGAGACAAAAGCAGTGAGAGAAAAGAGAGAAAATATAAAGAGCTTAAGTGAAGTACCTTGTAGTCTCTCCAGCTTGATTCATTTAGTGAATGTCTCCTCTTCCGTGGATGTGAACAATTGCCGAACCACATAATCCATAAATATGAGCAATTGCCAAATCACCCAATTTGTGGACGTGAGCAATTGCTGAATCATGTAAAAATATTGTGTTAATTGTATGATTTAACTTCCTAACCTAACAGAGCAACTTGAGAACAAGAAGCCAGAGATTTTCTTAGAGTCACGGTAGAGCAATGAAAGAAGTTGAGGAGTAGAAAGAGAAATTGTAGAGTGAAAAACTGGCATGAAAAGTGAAGATTCAACAAAGAATTAAATCCTTAATTATTGGATTCGGAAGGACTCAGAAGAGCTGATATTGCTCCTCCGAAGTCACCCAAACATTAGATCTCGACCATTAAATTTAATTTAACAGTTTAGATTTATTTACATATTTTTAATTTAAAAACACTTGAATGAATTTGAACTGTTTAATTTTAATCTAATGGCTCTAGAACTTGATATCACGGGACTGACATTATTGTATGATGTTAACCTTTCTATTTTCTTAATTATTAGGGATGAATTGGTAAATTCATTTATTCATATTTATAATTAAATCTTGTTAAAATGAACAGAATAAGAGAAATTCTGAGAAAATATTATATTTTTGTGTATCGAAATAAAGAGAATATACAAACATATATATAGGCCTAAGACATCAACTATACAAGGTAATATAATATGTTAAAGCTAACATAAAGAAATAAGATATTCTATATATATATATATACAAGGTAATATGATAATTCAAGGAAAATTTTAGCATACCCCAAACTCAAGAAAATATATTAGAGACCAACTTGAGTTTAGAAACTAGTTCATGAAACCATCTAGGAGAAAGTGTTTTTGGTAAGTAAGTCAACAGTCTGAGCAGCAGAGGTCATATGAAAAATTTGTATAGTACCCTAGGCCATATGTTGATGCATAAAATCAATATTGTTAAAATCTTGATTTAAAATTTAAAATCTTACGATTTTATGATGTTGGATTAGAAAAACTTATTCGATTTTATGTAAAATCTTAAAAGGGGTAAAATACGTAAAATTTAGATTTTGGGACGTAAAATTAGTAAAATCTTAATTTTATAAATGATTTTACCGATTTTAAAATTAAGTGATTTTTGTGTAATTTTGTCAAATAAAATAGATTTTTATGATTTTTTTCAAGTGATATGCCTTAACTATTTCACTTTTATTTCTTTTAACTTTTTTTTATTCTATAACACTATTATTTACTATACTACACTAGCTGAGGACCAAGTGCATTGTTGAACCAAATTGAGTACCATAAATTAAATGTAATAGTTAGGATAGAAACCAAAAAATCTATGATAAAATATTACAAGTATTTCAACTCAAATAAAAATTGGGATAAAATGAAGTCAGTATTGTAATGTCAACTGTGTAGATCACACAAATTATTTTAATAGTCTCAATTGTGCAATTGAGTAAAGGAAATATAGAATCAGATATAGAATCTTTTATAAATTTTGTTGAGGATTCGTTTTGTTAATATAAGTAAATTTTTATGTATGACATTTTTTTGATATATGTCTTTTCTCTCCTTTTTTTTGGATAAAATTATTAACTTATCAAAAGAAAATGGAAGCTCTAAATGAAAAATAGTAATATAATAGACCATATTTTCATTTTATAGGTATTTAGTAAAATCTTACGATTTTGCGATTCGATTTTTGGACCCTTCACCGATTTTAAGTAAAATCTTGATTTAACAACCTTGCATAAAATTACAATTTATCTCAATATGTTTGGTGCAGACATGGAAGACATTATTGTGAGCAATGTGAGTAGCACTCTAATTGTTGCATTAAACAATAGTGGTAGCAGAATGAGAGAACCCCTATATCGGAAAGTAACCATCGAAGTTAGCATAACTCCTGTGTAGTGTCAGTATGGGCATAATATTCTGCTTCAGTACTAAAGCGAGTGTGATAGTCTATTTTTTGCTACACAAGGAAATGAGATCACCGAGGAAGAAGTAATGCCGAGTGGTGGAGCGCCAATCAGTGGGATTACTAGCACAATCAACGGGATTACTAGCACAATCAGCATCAGTGTAGGCTTGAAAAATAAGAGATGACTGAGAAAAGTAATGAAGGCCATAGAACAGAGTGCTCTTAATATACCACAGAATGCGGAGAACCACGACAAAATTAACTGAGTGAGAAGTTGACATGAACTGACTAACAATGTGAACAACATATGCAATATCAGGCCAGGTAATAGTAAGATAGATGAGATTCCTAACCAGCTAATGATAATGAGTAGCATCAGAAAGAGGAGTTCCATCAAAAGGTGAGAGAAGAATAGCAGGATCAAGCGGGGTTAATGCAATCTTGCTATTAGAAAGCCCAGCTTGGGAGAGGAGATCGAAGACAAACTTAGACTGAGAGTGAAAAGAGTTGGCATTGTCAGTAATAATCTCAAGACTAAGAAAATAACTGAAAGATCCCTAGTTTACGGGTGAGTATCGCTTGATACGGTTCAAAAATTATAATTTTCATAACTGAACCAATTATTTTTGAAAATTAGAAATGATAACCAAACCAACCAAATAATATGTACTAACCGAACATTAACCGAATTGAATTATTATAGTTTAGTTACGGTCGGTTCGGTTATATAGCCTTATAAATTGAAAGATATTTTTTTATAATTTAATTATAAAGATAAAATAGCAATTTTTTATTATAAGTTAAACAAAAAGCATAATGTCATCAAAGCATTAAAATTCTAAATTTCAAATTATAAAAGCCAACATATGTTTCCATTAAACTATAACTAGGAAAACAATTCATAATAAAATTAAAAAGGAACAACTTGAATTGAAAAAAAGAAACAAAAACAAAAACAAAATAAAAGTTCTAGCTCCATAGCTCCAAACTCCATTGAATAGCTTATCTAGCTTCAATCTCATGGTAGATCTACATCAAAATAACGGCTGTACGCTTGAAAATAATTCTCAATTAACAAGTTATACAAAGGAAAAATTTTTAAATATTAAACAATGATAAGTTTGATTGATTTTACCTGGCAGTAGTGGAAACCATGTGACATAATTAGTTACTGACACATGAGGTGTCAATTGTACCGATACTTCTCCAAGACCAATAGCAGTCGGATGGAATATTAGCCGCCCAAAATAAATCTTATCCAAATCTGTAAAAATAGATTAGAACATATTAGTATATTATATAAATAAATAGAAAAAAAATAATTTGATACCTATTGAAGTTTTGAGCTTTTAAACTTATTACGCTCAATCTTTTCAAACTCTTCTAAATCTTTCTCAATGTATGCATGTGATGTCAATGAGTTTTTAAGCTAATCTTCTAAACAAACTAAAGTTTGTACAACTTTTGGAGTTAGAGAGCTCCTAAAAGCATCTAAGACCCTATGTACTAAAAGCTGACTCCGATGCCATAGTTGAAAAAAGAATTACTAACACTATCACATACCATTTCTAAAAGGATCGAAATCTACTATAATGAATTTTCCACCAGCCTAGAATGTCATTTTTTTATAATCATCTTCATTTTCACTTGGCCTTGGCAAATATCTATTCAAGTCTGATTTTGAGTCATAGCCTCCCAGTTCATATTTAAACTTTTTATATTTAGACATTATAAAGTTTCTAACTTGGTTAACAGGCTCTTCAACTTCCATTGCACTTGAGGATGAGACAAGAGTATTTGATTACCCATTTTTAGATGGAACTAACCTTTCGTAATCTTTAAACATTTTATAAGTAGCATTTTTTATGTTTTTGGTCATCTGGGCACTTGGTGCTTCTCCATGCATATGCTTTAAAGCAAACTTCAAGTAATCAAACTTCCTCTTAGGGTCAAGAATAGCGGCCACATAAATAATTTTATTCAATTTCTCTGGCTTCCCCAAATATTTCTTATACATTTGCCTTATTTTATTTGCTAGTGAGCTTATTTCCAAGTCATCACTCATTTTCAACTTATTTAATATGCTTCCATAGTGGTAATCTCTTAAAAAACAAAAGGGTATTGGATGTAGCATATATATATTTTGATACAGGTAATGTCATATTATAGAAATGCTTTAAGAAAATTGTCAACTTTCTAACATTTTTCCAATTATGTTCTTCTGGCAACCCTCATGCATTGACACCTCCAAGTTCTCTCCTATAATTAGTATCTACATCATCATATCTCTCAAAGGTGACCTTAAATTTTAAGGTTGCGTCCAACATCATGTAAGTTGAATTCCACCTAGTTGCAACATCAAGACATAACAAACTATTACTTTGAACTTTTTTATAGAAACGCAAACTTTAAATTTTTTTCAACGTAGTAGGAGATTACCTTACACATCTAATAGAAACTCGAACGTGTTCAATAGACTTACCCACCTCCTTCAGACCATTTGTTAGAATAAGATTAATTACATTTGTAGTTGGCACACAAAACACCTGCTTGCATGTTTTCATTTTCTTTTCAAATACTCAATTGCAGTGTCATTAGAATTGACATTATCACGTAATTGTTAAAACTTTATCAATTCCCTAATCTGACAAACATTTCTTTATAGCCTAACCAATAGCCTTACCCTTATGATTAGAAATAGTGCAAAAGTTTAATATTTTTTTGTTTAATTCCCAATTTTGATCAATGTAATGGTTGTCAAACACACAAAGTTGACTGTTTGTGAAGAAGTCTATGTGTCTATGGTAAGGCATACCTTTTGTTTAGACCTCTTCAATCTAGTTTTCAATTTGGATTTTCATCTATATACAATTCATAGCAGTCTCTAGCAATTGTCCATCTAGAATTAACATGAAACCTAGTGCATTACTTAAATCCATAACCCTTTACAAACTTAAAAGAGAGTTCATCAACTATGATCATTTGAGATAAAGTCTTTCTGATAGTTATTTGGTCAAATTTTCAAGCTGTTACTTTAACCTTTTTTTGCCGTAAGAGTTTTTTTTTTTTCAAAATGAAGAAGTGACTGCTTACACTTACCATTTTTTATCAACTTGATATTTTTTACACACTGTTAAGTGGTACTTAAGTGATGAAGTATCATTTGCTTTAGAATCAAGTTGAAATTCCCGAGAATAGCATTTACATCTACTCATGGTTTTCTCACTTTCATCATCTACAAAACTATTGAAGTGATCCCATACATCGGATCATGGCCTTATCTTTCTTCCTTATTTCTTTGCTATTTTTACTATCCACAAGCACATTCTGAGTTGAAACCTGTGGTATTTGTCAAGATGGAGGATTGTTAGTGACTCTTTATTGGCTGTGCTTTTAATATAATCTTCATTTAGCTGCATCTACAATCAATAAATATTATATAGTTAGATCATTTTAGAATTAATGAATATTATATCTGTAATTAAATTTTCAGAGCATCATAAATCAAACCATTATATATGTAGAGACCTTTATTGCTTTGAGCATAAATTACACGACAACTAGGCTGTGCACCTGTCATAGATAAACAAAGCTCACATTTTTTTTTTGATTGGCACCCAATTACCTTTGGCAAAAAAGCAAATGCATACTTAAATGCTGTAAATCAATTGTTGCTTCAAGAAAGGGATTAAATAGAAATAAGAGTGAAAAGACAGTATCTATATTAAAGGACTTGCGTACTATATTTAAAGAATTTCAAAAGTCACGGAATGTCAAAAGCTAAGTGTATCTAAATACCATACTTATTTGTTGAACCATGAGAATGACTAGGAAGTAGTAATCCGACAATGCTTTAATAGTTATTTGTAGAATTTCAGAAGTCAAGTGTGTCACGCCCCGGGTTTCAAACTCGAGTACGCGAACAAATAATACATATTACACTGTTCATTAACTAATTTTTCCTGTTCCACATCTGAACCATACACACATACTGTGGAGTAAGAAAATAAAATAATTAAAACTAAACTTTAAATTTAAATAAATGCCTCAGTTAATTCACTAGACAAATAAAACTCCAAAACTAAACCCAACCAATCTCTAAAAAAAATAAAATAAAATTAACATTCACCTCAAAACAGAGGTTTATCACAATCCACTCAAAAATAATTTCCTAGATGTCTTAAATAATTACATAAAAAAAATACTAAATAAAATTTTAATTCCTATGCTCAGAAGGTCCAGCATGTGTCTCAAATTTATTACCTACATTATAAGCTGTAAGGAGATGAGCACTAATACCACGTGTGCTCGGAATCCTAGTAATAATATAAATTACAATGATGTCCTAGCATGTCACTAAGTGAAACAATCATGCACAGATAACAAACTCTAGAAAAATATTAAATTAATTTATCAATTTATCTTTATTATAATTAATTTCATTTTAGTACCACATCACACATCAAAAACAATTCGATTTCACGGTACTGCTGCTTGGTTGTCCCGTAGAAACAGGACCCAACCAATATATACCTTCCTTTGATGTCTGCTTAGTTGTCTTGTAAAAACAAAACCCAACTAATATACACCATCATTCGGTGTCTGCTTCCTAGACCGAAGTCTTAGGAATATAATATGCCACCCTTAGACATCTGTTTGTTCGTAGGTTACTAACCTACTGGAATCGATAACTAACCCCGCGCGGGTTTCGGGATTTTCAATCATTGGGTACGTATACTCGATATTTTCAGTATCCCTCAACCCAAACAAAACACAAGAAAAATCAAATTTTACCTTGAATTCACATTATATAAATTTTTCTTTAATTAAAATTTAAAACCTCATTAACTATAAATTTCTCGACACATAATTAACACAAACTTTAATCCTATTACACAAACGATCCTACGGTTAATATCTAGAATACCTAAGTATGCAATTAATACTTTAACTATTGGCCATCAAATTAGTCACACGACCAATTCATTCACGTGAAGGAATTCATAGAAAATAATATAAAATCATTAATCATTACTTTTCAAAGCAATTCATTCATGTGCTGGACATTTCACTCAAGTAGGCTAATGAAATTAAAAAAAATTATTTTCAAAGTAAGCATCCAGCAATCCTATGATTAATGCATATATCCATATATAATAAATATATATTAATAATACAACAAGGCATGATTTTTTTTGTCCTTTTGTGCTTATATATATACACATTGGTTATGTATATATATATATATATATATAATCCCTAAGGCTTCCGAGCAATGTATTAATCAGACTAACAATTGAACCTCACGCCTAACGAGGTCACTAGAAGACAAAAGTGAATCAAATAAATAATTATCATATTAATATATATATATATATAACTTCTCTTACTTATATATATATATACACTTGAAGAATCAAAACTCCTTGCCAGGCAATTCAATTGCTCTCTCGCGCCCAACAAAGTCACAAAAGTCAAACGTGTAATTAAATAAATCAACACACAAATCTACACAGCATACATGCTTACGTATCTTCAGTACACATAATTTCCCAAATCAGCGAACAGTCAAATTTCCAAACAAACAATTTTCGTATATAAATTATATATATTTTATAAATACAGGCAATAGAAGGATTCGGTCCCCTTACCTATTAAATCCGGCAAATTAACTTCTTCTCCTTCACTGTTTCAGCGCCGTACCTTTTCTTGTTCCTCTCTTTCTCGGTCTCTCTTCCTCTCTCTTAGGGTTTCAATTTTTTTTTTATAAATACTGCAGTATATATATATATATATATATATATATATATATAAATAGCAGAATTTAATTTTAACAAACTAAATTATTTACCTACTCCCTATAGGATTAGGAAAATTACACCCCTTCCCTAAAATTTTAAAATATTTTCAAATATAACCCAAAATTAATCTTTTTAAATAGAAATCCAAAAATTTCAAACCATTAAATTTAAATAGCAAACTAAATTTTATATATTAAATATTTTAATTTAGTTAATTTGATTTATTTGATTTTAAAATTTCAAAATCATAACCAAAATCGATAACCGTTATTTTCAAAAAAAAAAAAAAAAAAAAAACTAAGCTAACTATTGCTAGAATAATAACCAAACTAAATTTCTTAAATTTGGTTAATATAGTTCAAAAACTGAACTTTGACCAAATTGTGCATACACCTACCTAAGTCTTTCATTTTAAAATGATAACTAAGAAGAAACTTGAGTTCAAAGATGCCCTTGTGATCATCACCAATGATTATCATATCATCCACATACAAGAGAAGAAAAATAGTGCCACATGCAAATATCCAAATGAAGAGAGCTGAATCATCAGGACAGGAAGAGAAGCGAAATGTAACAATGGTAGCTTTGAATTTGACAAACCAAGTCTGAGGAGCCTACTTAAAACCATAAAAATTATGATGAAGCTTGCAAACATGATGTGGGGGATAAGAAAAGTTAGGAAGAGGTTGCACATAAACTTCTTTTGCTAAATGACCATTGAGAAAGATATTTTTAACATCCATCGAAGATAAGGCCACTGGCAAATGGTGGCAACAGCAAGTAAACTGCGAACATAGGTGAGGTAAGTAACCAGGGCAAAAGTCTTCTCATAGTTAGTCCCTGTACTCTTGAGTAAAGGCCACCAGACAAGCTTTGTAATAGTTAATAGACCCATCAAAGCAAGTCTTAATTTTGTAGACCCATTTGCATCTAATATTAGCCTTACCAAGTAGAAGATCAACTAAATCCTTGGTGTGAGTTTTCTTAAGGATTTGCAACTCTTCAGATATTTCTTATTGCCAAAGGAGGTCAGAATAAGCTCTCGAAAAGAGCAAAGCTCATGCTAAGAAAGGATAGTGGAAAATAATAGAAATCATGAAGGTAATATGAAAGTTCTCTTACCAAGGTAGAGCGGCAAAGAGATGTAGAGTCAATATTAGTGTAGATGGCTCAAGTGGTAGGGATGCAGTGTTTGGACTTGCACGATCAACAGGCGGGGGCTAGAGGGATAGGAGAAGCTGGAGTAGGCATTGTAGGAACTGGTGGAAATAGTGAAGCGGATATGTTGTTAGGACAAAGATTAATAGAGGGGTTAGTAAAGAAAGATGAAGTAGAGGAAAAGGGAAGCGAAAATATAAAGATGGACGAGAACATTTTGTGCTCCCAAAAGACGGCATGACGGGAGATATAAAGACAATTGGAAATAGGATTTCAATAATAATAGCCCTTATGTTCAATTGCATAGCCTAAGAAGTAGCATAGACGAGCTCAAAGTTCTAATTTGGTGCATTTATGAGGTGGAAGAAGAATAAAACAAACACAACAAAAAACAAAAAGGAGATCATAAGGAGGGGAGACCCATATAATAGTTCATAGGGAGTTTGGTTGCTAAGGAGGAGAGTGAAAACTCGATTGATAGTATAGACAGCAGTAACAGAAGCTTCCCCCTTAAAATTTCTCAAGATAGGAGGAGGAGATAAAAAAAAACACAAACAGTATCAAGGATGTGACGATGTTTGTATTTAGGTCAATCATTTTATTAGGAAGTGGAGGGACAATAGTAATGGGGAATAGTGCCTACTTAACAAAGAAATACAAGAAAGGCAGATTTATGATATTCTGTGGCATTATCAAAGTGAAAATCTTTAGTAGTGTAAGAGAAAAACTTTATAATCACCGGGAAGTGGCAAATATCTAGCCTAGAGCATAGTATTAATACTTCGTAATTCATAGCCCTACCGTCAAGCCTATGGTAAAATCTGCAAACTAGGAGGAAGAGCAAACAAAAAGTGACATGCGATTGCATATACCGCAAATGAAGTTTGGCAGCCTTTGCACGGTCAACCTTTTCCATGATACATCTCTCTCTCTCTCTCTCTCTGGGGCTGGGACTTCACCTGTAGATATATCAAAACAACTCTCATTATACAGATTTACGTACATACATTGAAAAAGAGAAGCCAGTTGTACAGACTACTGGCATAATGTTTTATTACATCCACATAATTTCCGTCCCACCTATTCAAAAAGAAGCAAGAAAAAGAAAAAGAAGGCAAGCCAGATAGAATTTTCTTACATGAAACCCCTTCCCCCTCCCCCCCCTCCCCCCCCCCCCCCCCCCCCCAAAAAAAAAAGATCGGTATCCCAATTCAGTTTGTTAAATATATATCTACAGAATTGGGTCATGCTGGTGTAAGTTTCTGTTGGTAGCGTTACTATTGGCATTGTTGTGGGGATGAGCATTGCCAATGACGGAAGAAATAGACGACATTAAAGCCGCTGTCAAGTTCGGGTCTCGTGTAATAGCTGCCATTGCTCGGTTCACGAGCTCCGGAGAAAATCTGGACTGATGATGATTATACGGACACAGAGGCTGGCTGCTCTGTGTCTGTAAAATATGGTACTGGCTGCCTTGTGGTGGTCTCTGAAAGTATTGTGAAGAAGGGTTGGTGAGGTCCAGTGTGATGGTAGGGAATGGAGCTGAAGCTGATATTGTGGCGGCCAAGTTTTGTGTAGAGGAACCGAAGCTCAACCCATGATGATGATGATGATGATAATGTGGACTGTGAATTGATCCTGATAGTAACATTGATGCTGCTGCTGATGTGGTTGATGCCATTGTCATGGCAGCTCCAGGCAGAGGATGGTTGTGATTGCCTTCGTAAGTGGTTACAAGGATGCTCCTGTCTTCTGCGCACCTTTGCACCTGTTGTAAATAAATTGCCCCTTGCTCCAATTACTTTTTAAGTTGGTTCCTAGCTTGACGACCCAATTAAGTAAAGAGAATAACGTATATATATATATATAACTCTTGAACACTCAAGAAATTCATTAGACTGGCGAATTCGTATCGCTTACAACCGGCACAATCTTCTGTTCTTGTAACAAAGTGTATATATTGCAAGAATTATTTTACATAAAATAGTACAAGAACAGTTTGATTAGTTACAAGTATCGACGCTCGTGTCTGAGATTGTATCATCAATTGAGACGCTCCGTAATTGATGTAACATGATTGTAACTAAATAATTTGTCTATACTTGAGTTTTGTCTATACTTGAGTAATGGTTCCGTTTCAAGTGATAAAAAAAAAAAAAAAACTTTAAAAACTATTAAAAAATAATAAAAAATTTTAAAAGTTATTCACTTAAAAAAAAAACTCTAAAAATTATTAAAAAATAGTAAAAAATTCTAAAAATTATTCATTTTTTATCTCACTGCATGAATTACGAAGTCATAATTTATCTCACTTTTATCTTATTTTATCTTATTTTTTGTTACTTCAAACACACCCAATATTATACAAACACAAAGTTATTTTTTTAAAAAATAAGATTATAATTTTACTATTTTAAAAAGAAAATAAAATTAGAAGTTATTTACAAAACAACTCCCATGCCTGAGTAGAGCTAGTAGTAACCTAGAGGCACATGCCCACTCTGAAATATATATATATATATATATATTGATATTGTCTTTGGTGCTCAATTATGTTCGCTCAAGAAAAAGAAAAAAAAAATTTAACCCAATGTTAATTGTAGCCATCCAAGGGGGGAAAAAGCCATATACTAATTGTGCCTCTCCAATGAAAGAAACAAATTTTAGTTTAACACAAACAAATGTAATTGCACAAAATCCGTTTAATACAATGAAAAAATGTCTAACTCCACTTTAATCCTTCTCTCTCTTTCTCTTATTAACTTTTCAACAACAATGTAAGCTCTTTTTTAATTCTCTCATAAAATTCCACCAACTATTTACTTGTATATATACATATATATATATATAATTAGTGCCCTCTCACGTGATTTCCGCTCCGCCCCTACTCCCATGCAATATTATGGAAGAGTTCTTTTTATTTCATTTTTATGGTAAATGACATTTTTAGGGCATATATTGCTGGGTAAATATACCACTGGAATGATTCTAATAATTCGTTTAAAAGGAAAAGGGAAAAAAAAAAAAAAAGAAAAAAATAGAATGACTAGACAAATGGAAATAACCAGTGGCGGAGCCAAAAATTTTTTTTAGGCGCGGCATAAAATTCTCTCCAGTGTTTAGAATAAAATTTTTCTTAAGTGTAAAATTTTTTTCAGATATAATGTAAAATTTTTCTTAACGTTCTAAAATTTTTTTTTTTCTAACTGTAAAATTTTTCTTAGGTGTATGTACATTAATAAAATATTTTTTTTTTAAATTTCAAATGTGGTGGCCGTCTACCCGCAAATTGAGTGTGCTTCCGCCCTTGGAAATAATTAAGTATAAATGACAAAGAAGAGTACGAAGGAGAAACCGCCATACTTGTTTGCGAACTGGACAACCAACGGCCATCGTGCAACGATAGTAAGCCCGAGGGCATGGGTTTCCTTTCGCCATCTTTTGCCCGTATTTTCTCCATTGACATCCATCCGATATCTGTAATGGATATTAATTAATTAAGAATCATTACTCAACACAATTTTGTTTTTTTTAAATCAGTAGTTCTCAACTTACTTGGGCATAACTGATTGATTTCAATGCAACTTATGAGAGCAAGAACACAACTAGATCGTACGAGACTTTTAGTATTGATGAAATATATATTAACCTAACGTAAAATTTTATTTCAAAAAATATTTGTAGTGACATTGTGTCATCGCCACGTGATCGTGTTATCAAGTCCAAACTGCAAATTTGTAATAAAAATTATCATTGACTATTGTGAGGACATTTAGCGACACAAATTTTCATCAACTTTGTATAAAATTTTGACATGAATCACTTTAATTTTTTAGTAAAAATTTGTAAAAGTTAATAAAAATTAAAACAAAATTAGTAAAAGTCAATTTTGTTTTTGGTGGAGAAAATTAAAGAAAGTTCAAAAAAATTGATGACAGTTAACTTTTTTGACGAAAGTTGGTAAACCAAACAGTTATGATGAAACAAACATCTTTCATCGCTAATTTAAAACTATATTTTTAGTAATAAATTTGTGAGTGGATTAAACATATAAAAATTTGTATATATTTGTTGGTGTCATATATCTATTATGTTGATGTTGTGACAGTAGCATGTATATACACAACAATATGTTGATGTTGTGACAGTAGCATGTATATACACAACAATATCATTAATGATTTTTTAATTTTAAAAGCCAAAAACATAAAATTTTACACACCTTAAAGTTGATAGAACAAAAAGAGATTACTTTGAGGATCATGAATTGTTTCATCAATAAAATTCGAGTTTCTTGCCATAAAACTTAATTACATATAATTTAAAAAAATTAGCTATTATCATTACATAACATTATTATATAACGTTTTCGGACACTTTCGTTACTATTATACCTTCTATTTTTTTCTTATTACATCCCTCATAACTCTGTTTGGACTGACAAAAATTTTTGAAATAAAATGAAAAATATTGAAAAACTCTAAAATTAGTTAGTTAATTTTTATCTAATCGCATGAATTACGAATTCATAATTTATCTTATTTTATCTCATTTTTACCTTTTATATGTTATTTTTCGTTATTATTGCACCTACCGTTACTAATTTTTAAAATTGAAAACTCGTACGATTATATACTTGCATAAAAGCTTTTTAATTAACAGACCTCGTGGCCCCTTCATAGTATAGAACTTTCCGGGGAAAAAAAAAAAAAAAAAACTCAAGAGAGTTTTAATTGAGCCTTTTAATGCTTACCATGGCTGCCTCTGATCGTGCGCGAACTGAGACACGGGCTCTCCTCATGATTGCCTGATCTGTGGTCTGATCAATACCATCAAATGCCTCATGAGAACTACGGTCAATATCCTTGGAGATTTTGATTGGATTAACCCTCTCTTGGTATCCAACTACTTCATCAAATCTTTGACCATCGTCTCTACAGTCTCTTGTCTTAATATTTGGATCAAATGGAACCATCTCATGATGATCAGCACGGCTTTTCTTCTTCTCCTGATCGGAATCAGTTCTGCCTTCTGACGAAGGCCGATGATGATCTCTTAATGCTGCTCCTATGGCAGCTTCACCATGATCCATCAACTGTCTAGGAACCAACACTCCTCCACATCTCTTCTCTTCTGCTACTATTCCATCAATCACCTTAAAAACAGTTTAATTGAAAAGTTACGTGGTAAGTTTGTGGACTACTTTATTCAAATTGCACATATGATCATAAACATCTAAACCCCCAAAAAATGAAATAAAAAAATGTGGCTGTATCAATTTAAATCATTAATTTTTTTTCTTATTATTTTTTTACAGAATTTATAATCAAAATAAATATTATTTAAAAGTGGTCATACATCAGTCTGCTATAATAACATTACTCTTATAACAATATTATTACCATATTAATTATTATGATAATAAAATACCTTTTGATATATATATATATATATATCTATGGGGTATTTGATTGGTAAAAATTTAATCAAAAAGTACAAAAATTTGATATAAAAGTGATACGTGATAAAATTTGATTCGAAAAAAGTATAAAAAATTGGTAAAAATTGATGAATTTTTGTTGGTTTTGACCAACCAAACACCCTCTATACATATATATATATATACATATATATTTTAATAAAACAACATTTTTCATCTAAGACATAATACTACGAGTTACTAAGTACAAGATATTATCATGGCATCATTTTAGTTATGATCTATGTAGAAAATTAGGAAGGAAATAAGAAAAAAGTTTAAAGAGTACTAATTAATGTTTTTAACTAAATTAAGGTTCTGATAATTACAAAAATACATTTGGATTACGTTTTCTTGTTAATTGAGCTGGAAAAATAACCTCGTTTTTTTCTACTGTTATTGGTTTTTGAGTCTGCCGGGGCTGCTCCCGCATCAGCGCTGAAATCTGCATCTCCAAAGCATAGCAGTTGTTGTTCGCTTGATTAAGCCTACTTCTCAACCGCTGGTTTTCTTTCTTCGTACTTTCTAACTCAGCCTGCAGGACACCTAACTGCACCAATTCAAGGATTTTATTTGTAACATATATATATATATATATTGATTTATGAAACAACACACATGTATTAATTATATATAAGTAAATTTCTTATGCAAGACCTAACTAGCCGAAAATTAAGTATACCCATATTTATATATATATATATGTATATGTGCACACCTCAATATTCATTCCTTGCTTCTCTTTGAGTTTGACAATGTTTGGGGATGTTCCATCCTCAAGCACCGATTTGTCACTGTCCGTATTGGGCGTTTGAAGATTTAAACCAGTCTACAGAAAACAAAAATTATCAAAATATATACAATCAATGGGAAGAGATAAAAAAAAAAAAAAATAATAATAATAAATAAATAAATAAAAAGAAAATTAAATTTATATGGATCACTTGCATCGAGTTTAAAACGTCGGAACAAGCCCTCATGATCATCTGCAATAGTGTCTTTCTTAACATCAACAACCCTCAAATTTTTCTGGGAACAGTTACTGTTGTTGTCAGCAAAGAAGTCCATCTCGTTGACAATTCGTTTCTCGCCGGAGACGAGCGGAGAACAAACGCGATCATGATCCTCTCGAGAGCCGAGAATCCGATCGTCCATCGAATGATTTGTGGAGTTGGGTTTTGGTACTAAGAGATTGAGATGATGATCAGCTTCATTCATTAATGGAGATCATTCCTTCTCCTCCTCTCTTGACTATAAATGAACAGCCGAAGGGTGTGAGAGGGAGACTTTCATGAATTACGAACAAGTCTTCTCAACAGGCGCAATGAACTCCGCATTTAAAAGACTCAAAGTCTAGAAACTCAACAACTGATAGAGAGAGAGAGGGGGGGGGGTTTGGGGGGAGGTGGTGCTTGAAGAGGACACGTGGCAATGTGACAGAGAGAGAAAGTTTGTTAGGGAAAGAGAGAGTCTTCTGTATGTGAGAAGCGACTTTGACTGCTTCCTCGAGTCTGCCTTGATTGCCCCGGCGCGTTCCACATGAGAGGGAGAAAGGTGTGGGGGGGGGGGGGAGTCATTGAACTTAACGGCTCTTGTTCTTTCTCGACGCTTCGGTGACCTAGACTGGGACATTTTGTCCATCCGATGTCTCCATTATTATCGTTCCTCTAGAAAGTAGAAACCCACTTCAGATTCAAAATCCCCTCATCTACGCATTGATCTGATCTCTGACTCATCCATCTCTCGTTGCAATTGCGATCAAATTAAGGTGAAAAAATCTTCTCTTTTCGCTCATCAACTCGCCACTCGTCAAAGGTCGACCAATCTCTGCTCTCTCCATTTCATTAACTTGCACGGCAAAGGTCATGAAACAAATTTTTTAAGTTTTTAATAATTTAAAGATTGACAATCGTGAATAAAATAATGAGTAATGAAGTTTGTATACTTAGGTATGAGCTAATATGTTAAGGTATGTAAGGTTGGCGATTACTAAATAAACTATAGAGCATTTGAGCATAGCAACAACAGCACAGCAAGAGAAAATTGTACTTATTCATTGGGAAGTTCGCTGGCTTCGTTGCTAGAAGTTACGGACAAAAGTAGATATAAGCTGCAAGGCATTAGGTTGCTTGTTAGTTACCCTCGTTGGATGCCACTGTGGTTTACACTGGCATGCGTAACAGGCCCACAGGCTTGCTAGGAGCCTCGCTAGCTTCACTAGAAAATTCATATAACTCTTTAGGGCGGTTATGTGCTTGCTTCGTGCTTGTTGGGTAGCACATCGTATTGAGGGATTGAGATTTTTTAGGATATGAATTCTATTCACCTTAGAAATACAGTGCATTATGTGTAGAAGTCTTTTCTTAGGTTTACGTACAAAGAGAAGATTATTATCACACGTCAAGGTGCTTCAAAAAAGTACTCTTATACAGCAAACAAAGAGTTTCATGCACATTCGAATGCTATTCTTCAACGTACTGAAGATTGCTCTTTCGCTAGAATGGCTCACCGAGGAGATTGAACAAGTATTCTACATAAGAATTCGTGAATTTAATTTTAGTAATTTTGTAGTCTTGTAACCGTATATAGTGAGAAGTTTTAGCTAGATTTTCTACGTAGGACTCGTGATTTTTCTCCATGGTTGCCTAAGATTTCTACGTTAAAAATTTTTTTCTCTTTTTATTTTTTTGCATGTGATTTGGTTATATTTGATTGCTTGATACTAAGTGACACAAACTCTCCTGGTACGTGGAAATACGCAGCCGCTTCCTCGTAAGGGGTGCGCTCAGGGCGATACACGCTCTGTGATCCTAACCAGTAAAGGGTCACGAAGAGTAAATCAACTTAGGCAAACCCGAGACAAACTCTCAATTGGTATCAGAGCGGGTTTTTTTTCAAATTTATTCAAATAACGAAGGTGAAAAGGAGGCTTAAGCACACGTTGCTCACAATTTGATAATTCAAAATATTCCAGTTGGAAGGCAAGGTATTGTGTGCGTAGTGTGTGCATTAGAGTAGCTATCGCAAATGTTGTAGATACTTAGGCTTTGTGTTGCTTCAATTTTGGTCTATTAACTGTCTTAAAAAATAAAAAAAAGTAGATTATTTCAACAGAACAAAGCGAGTAGGACTGCAAATTAATCGAACAGAGTCGAGTTTAATGCTATTCAATCTCAATTTGTTTTACCAATTAAACAAGTTTTAATTTTTTATTTGAATTCAACTCATTTATAAATAAAGGAACTCACGTTCATTATGAGCAACTCTTAATTGATAATCTTCTATATTATAATAAAAAAATTATAAAAATCAAGTTTTTTGCGAGTCACAAAAATTATTTTTATCTTATGATAATTTATATGTTTTTGTATTTATGTATTTCAAAAATAATTACTAACTTATTTAGATATGACAGGTAAATCTAAAACATTATTGTGTTGCATGACAATTCAAAAATTATTAAACGGTTAAAATTCAAAAAATTATAATGTATTCCTTAATTAGGATAAAAATAAATTATTTCATGAAATAGATATAAAATATTTAATTGATATGTTTTAGATGTACGTTATCTTCAATTATTATACATAAATATTAAATGAGCTCAATTTCTTACTAAATCCATGCTAGGCAATGTTAAAGTTTGACTCGTTTATTAAATAAAATTAATTTTTTTTGTTTAAATTTAACTTATTTATTAAATAAACAAACTAAATCTGAGTTGGTTTATTAATGACTAACATCTGTTTGCATTCCCACCTTTGGAGGTGAAGGTGGCATAATCCGGGAGGCGCGGCCTATATATTCCATTGTTTTCCATTTCTTCCACTTGCAGCAATATTGGACCCACCAAACTAGCTACTACTCGTACTAAGGTAGTATATCTTAATTAATTTTAACTATAGTAGCATATCAGGCAGGGTTGGATCTAAAACATTTGAGATTTAAAAAAAAAAAAAATTCTATGAAAGTCTCATCTCATCCTTCTAACTTTTTGAGCTGTAAAATTACTTATTAATATTTGATATTCAATATATCTGAAGATATTATATTCGACAGATGTTACAGTTAAATTATTTAATCTAGATTCTGATACAATCGATCTAGTAATTTTTGTTTAAAAAAAAAAATTCTTTTAGTAGAAGCAACAGTTACAAGTATAATTAATAATATTATATAAGTAATACATGCATTTGAAAAAGAATTTAATTTTTATGTAATTTCTTTTGAAACTATTTTTTATGTAATTTAAAAATATATATTATATATTATATATCATTTTCTTACTTTTTTATTTGTTTGTGTTACTAAAATTTTAATTATTTATTTACTTTTCAATTTTATTTGTTAACATGTAATTTTATATTAAATAGAGTTCAAGATAATTATATTAGATAAAGTGTAGTAGAAATAAAAAGTCTAGCAAAAATAAGAGATAAAGCTCAAAAAGGTTAAAAAATACTATGTCGCAGATGTTTTAATTCAAACTCTGTTTCTTTGTATTAAATTTAATGGTTTAATTCTTTTTTTATCAAGTATAAATATCTTGCTCTTTGTTAGATTTAATTAATTTCTATTTTTTATCAAATAGTTCCATATATCTCAAAATCGTATATTCAAATTTAAACTCCTAAACTTCATGTTATTACTATATTTAAATAAGTTTACACATGATATTAAGTTAATTATTTATATTTAATATTAAATTAATTAATTTTTTTATCTTTTAATAAATCATGTTTAGATAAGTTTACGTCAGCATTTACCTAACTTTTAAGTTTAAAAACATTATAGTATCCTACAAGTTCAAAATTATGGGGTGTATCAAAATTGTAATACCTAATACATTTAGACCAAGTAACAGCTAGGGCCGGACACTATTACCATGGGCAGTCCTTGCCTTGGATATATAAAAGTCTCTGCCCAACTCAAAGATGTACAAACCCTTCAAAGTATATATTAATTCTATCCACCTATCCTATGACTAGCTAGGACCATTCCAATGAGGAAATTAATCAACAGGACTCTCTTATGACAAAATTAAGAATTGACCACTACATTATTTCAGAAAAGATTTGCCGAAATTTTAGAAATATATGTATATTGAAGACTGTTGGCTATTTGCATGTATTCGTTGACCCTTGACTTGTAATTGTCTTGCGTTGTCGTCATAAGATGATCTTGTAATGGGGTTGACAAAAGGAGTAAATTGGGCTCCACGATCACAATCCCATTAATTTTTTTTTGGATCTACTTTATAGTTTGACTAGGTATTTTATTCTACAAAACTGCAGTAAATTGCAGCTGGTATATATATATATATATATTTTACGTAATTAATAATTAAGTGAGAAGAAGCTTCTCCAGTAACGTGATATGGTCTGACAAAATGAATGAATATATATATATATATATACAACCATGAATCTAGAAATTGTGTGCGTTTACATATGCATATATATAGCCTGTTAAACACGAAATTAGTTAAGAGAAGTTGAAAATGTGTATTTCTAGTAATTAATTAATTCATTTGTCTTTGCTCTTCTACAAAGAGACAATAATAATGTCTCCCCTTCCCTGCCGTATTAACCACAATCACAACCCCTCCGTATATACCTAACTTATTATGGCACCGTTTGAAATAAAAAAAAAAAATCAAAATTTATAAATATTTATAAATATAAATTACTAGATTGTAAAATTAAAATTTTTCTGTTTACTGTACAAAATACGAAACACTAATTTTTACTATTTTATATAACTCGAAAAACACCCTGCATATGCCATTTTAAAACACGAAACACTGATTTTTATAATTTTATATAATTCGAAACACATCCTATATATGTCATTTTAAAACGAAGAATATGGTTATATACATATATATATATATATATATATATATATATATATATAAAAGAAGCCAAAAACTTGAAAGGGGACCATTACCTTATGGGCATGGCCATTGCTGATTTTTTCCAATATCACGGCAAAGTATAGGCACTAGCTAATACTTTTTTTTTTTTTAAATAAGATACCACCAAGTTGTCTCTGGGAAGTCAAGATCATGCCAGGCAGGAGGCGGATTGGACATAAATTTGTATCCAAAAGAATACAAATATAGCATATGATGATAGTTTCATATCTTTATACATATACATATATATATATATATACGTTATATCTCATAATGAAGACAAAGGAAATTAACTTCAGATTCAACCTCCACTCTCTAAATCATAACTGGAAAAAAAAAATTATTGCGGTATATATATTGAGGGATGGAAATATTTGTATAGGCTATATATACGACCATAGATGATTTTGTCATTCACGTTGTGTGTGTGTGTGTGTGTGTGTGTGTGTGTGTGGAGGTAGAGGAGACTTAAAAAGAATACGTGACTTCATCCTTCTTTTTTTTTTTTTTTTTTCCTTTTTAATGAAGCAGCGTCTACGTAGAAAAATTATTTCCTCATGCCTGAGAATATTTTTAATGTAATTCAAACATTGTAACACAAAAATTCATGCCCTTTGAAATTGTTGGTGCAAAAATAGTATTGAACACGTGGCGTATTGGCGAGCGACGAGGGAAAGTACTCGGGGAGGCTGGAGTAATTAAAAGGTGATTGAACTTGAGTCCCACCTCGTTTTCGAATTAAATGAGTTTGGGTTCTAACCAGAAAAACGAAATAATCACAAATGAACTAATTAATTGCTTAAAAGTTAACTTACTTAGTTTATCTCTTTACAAGTGACAGACAGAAGTGACATTTGGACGTCCAAGAGAGCAAACCCAGTCAATTCAGACGCCCATTTTCCTGCGCGCATTAAATGCATGATGGGAACATTAAATGAGAATAGAAAGACATTTGAAGAGATAGGCACTACTATGTACTATAGTATAAATATATACAAGGTACGCAATGATTATGACCTAATCATTTATTTATTAATTTATTTATATTATCTACTATAAATATAACACTTAGCTCAAAAATTCAGATACACTCTCTATTGTCAACGTAACGCTGTTTCTTCTATTTTCTTGAAAATACTTCAAGTTCTTGCTAACTTTATCATCGGAGGGTTATCTGGTCGGGGACTCTGTCTCCGGCCATAACCTTCTATTTCTTTGTGCTTGGCAGGCTTGATTTCGAGTTTTTGGTTCACATAAAGGGCAAGTTTCATTAAGGAAAATTTTATTGCTGCAGGTTCGAAACTTGCGTGGGCCACCAGTTTCGGTAAAGAGGATTTTATTGTCGCACATTTGGTGTCCATCGTGGATCTTGTTTCTTTGTTCCCTGTGATATTAAAGTACTCTTTGACTCAATTTTCTATTCGTAGACTGATGATGGCTTCTGGCAGGAATTTAACGCCACCACAATCACCATAAAGAGAAGCAGATGTACAAGTTACGAAACAGAGAGGGAATGCACTCATGATCGCGACTCTAGGCTAGGTAATGAGGAAGCAACGGAGAATAACTGATCCAGAGGCAGTGAGGAGAAGGCAGGAGTTACGAGAGCTTGCAAAAGTGAAACAAGCAGAATTGGAGAAGATCCTCCAAGAATTAAGGAAGGAGAAAGAAAAAGGGGTTGATGAAGTTCTTTCTGATGCTGAGGGGCCTAATTCTAGTGCGAATGATGATTACGACGAATTGTATGACAATCAGCCCGAAATGCACCCTAGAAAGAAAATAGAAGCCAAGCCAAGAAAGTTCTGAGTTCTAGGTGTGATCCTGTAGCCATCCCCACAATTACTCCCGGAGTTGAACTATTGGGAACGTACCTTACCCGTGTTCAACGCCAGGAGTCCATGAAGCTACAAAAGACCAAGGTGACGAAAACTCAACAAAAAGATGATGTCCTTAGGAAAAAGCATCCTACCCTAAAGCAACAACATAATGGTGGAGAAGGTTTTTCAAGTGATGAGGTAGCACCTGCGAAGACAAATAAAGCAAGCAAATCTAAAAATGAGAAAAAGGCACAAGTTAGGGATTGGAAGAGTTCAGAATAATCCACTCGTATGATGGCCTGAAGAGCATTGGGAAGAATCTCTACCTTTTTTTCCCCAGTGACATTACTGAAGTAGAGCCTCCCAAAAAGTTCGTCACTTCCCGTTTCACAACGTATGATGGGAAGTCGAACCCTTTGGCGCATTGTAGACATTACATGTAGGCCATGATACTCTGGAGCTGGAATAACGAGCTCATGTGTCGTGTGTTCCCATCAAGTCTTGGAGACGTTGCACTCTAGTGGTTTCATAAGTTGCCACCAAGAAGCATCAGCAGCTGGAGGTAACTTGCAGAAGAATTTGTCACCAGGTTTTTTGCTAATGTAAAACAGCCGAAAACTACTAATGTGTTTCTTACTATGAGGAAGGGAAACAATGAGAGCCTTAGGGACTATTCCCAGAGGTATATAGAGATGTATAATGAAGTGGAAGGAAGTTTTGAGCAGTTGGCGGTCACTTCATTCAAATTGGGGCTACAGAAAGGTGAAAAGCTATGGCTTTCTTCGACAAAAAAGCCAGTGCTGAATATGTTAGATTTGATGTGTCAAATTGAGAAGTATGCTAAAGTGGAAGATAAGATGAGGATTGTCGACCAGAAGGAAGCCAAACCCTCTGGGTTTAAGAGAGGTAAGCTACAGGAAAGGAGAAGAGAGTTTATCAAGGATAGGAAGTATGTTTTTGAAGCTATTAACACAGTATTTAAGGAGCTAATCTTCATGATCATCCCCCTCATCAAAGATAAACACTATTTTAGATGGTCGAAGAAGTTACTTGATTTCCCAGGCAAAGAGACTCATAAAGATTACTGTTTTTATCATTGAGATAGGGGGCATCATACGGTAGCGTGTTGTTCCCTACAGTATCTTCTGGAGGATTTGGTGAAGGAGGGCCACCTCAAAGAATATATTGATGAGGCAAAAATGCACGACGAAACCCAGTAGCCCTAAGCTCAAAGGGGAAATCAGAGAGGCAAACAAAGAAGGAAATGCTTAGAGGAACGAGGCAGTGATAAGGGAGACAACCAGTAACCCCCAAGGCTAAGGCCAAGGAGAAAAGTTCATCGACCAGTAGTTATTCATGTTATTTACATGGAGAATCGCCCACAAGGTATTGTTGCCTACCTAAGGGGTGAAGATTAGCATATAGGCAGATTTGGAGAAGTATTGAAAGTTGATGTCGCCTCGTGCAAGCGTCACGGAAGAGAAATTGCTCGGGGAATCTCATTCTTTGAAGACGAATGTGATAAGGTGCAACAGCCACATAACGATACCCTGGTGATAACTCTGAAAATGTTTGAGACTGATGTGAAGAGAATTCTAGTTGATATAGGAAGTTCGACTGAAGTCATGTTTTTGAGCTTATTCAAAAAGTTGGGACTAACGGAGAAGGACTTGGAGCCAGCTGAATCCTTGCTTATCGGATTTAACTCTGCCCCAGTTTAGCCTCTTGGGAGTGTCATCATACCAGTTTGGGCAGGGCTAGTAGAATATGAAGTGGAATTCACAGTTGTAGATGCACCATCTTCCTATAACATCAGAGTGGAAAGATCGTGAATTCATATGTTAAAGGCTGTCCCTACGACTTATCACCAGGTTCTTAAGTTTCCATATGGTGACGAAGTGATCAAGATTAGAGGGGATCAGGACATTTCAAGGAGGTGTTTCATTGTTGCTCTAAAGTCTAAGCCCTTTCCCAAGCAAGTCCAATTGACAGAGATGCCTGAGGGCACACCGAAGATCGACGATGTTGGAAGGGATCCAGAGAAAAAAGCTACTGAGAGTTTGGAAAAAGTCCAAGTGGGCTTAACCGAAGATGAAAGATTCTTTTAATCGGAGCAAATCTAACTGCAAAGAAAAAGCTAGAATTGATAGAAATACTCCTCAAAAACATTGGAACTTTTGCTTGGACACCCTAAAAAATGTTGGGGATTTCCCTTGAGGTCATAAGTCATGAGTTAAATGTTAATCTTGGAGCCAAGTCAGTCGTTCAAAAGGCAAGGAGGTTCCAATTGCACCATACAAAGGTGGTCAGCAAGCTACTAGAGGTAGATGCCATAAGAGAAGTGTTATATCCCGAGTGGCTGGCAAACACTGTGGTTGTAAGCAAGAAAAATGAAAAATGGAAGGTTTGTGTAGACTACACGGATTTGAATAAAGCATGCCCAAAATACCTATTTCCACACCCAAAGATCGACCAACTCGTAGACTCAACAGCTAGCAGTGCAAAGATGTCATTCCTGGATGCTTGCAGGGGATATTATCAAATCCCCATGTATAGGCTGAGTGAAGAGAAGACTGTTTTCATCACCCCAAGAGAGATTTACTGTTATAAGGTTATGCCCTTTGGATTAAAGAATGCTGGAGTTATGTATCAACGCTTGGTCACGAAAATGTTCAAGGATAACCTCGATAAGATTATAAAAGTCTATATTGATGATATGGTGGTGAAGAGTAAGGAGTCTGAAACCCATAATCTGCATTTGCAACGCGTGCTTAGTATTCTTAATGAGTATGTTAAAGCTCAATGCCACCAAGTGTGCCTTTGGGGTCAGTTCAGGTAAGTTCTTAGCCACCTAGTTACCAGAAGGGGAATAGAGGCAGACCCTAACTAGATCCACGTGATCCAAGCTTTAGCTCCACCTAAAATGAAGAAAGAAGTACAAAAGCTCACAGGGATGGTTGTGGCATTGAACAGATTTCATCAGTCGAGTTTCAGATAAATGCTGACCATTCTTCAGGCTGCTTAAAGAGGTGAATAAGTTAATTTGGGATGAAGAGGCAGATCAAGCGTTGAAGCGATCGAAAGATTATTTGACTACGGCACCAATTTTGACAACTCCCTAACTCGGAGATTTTCTACAATTATATTTTGTCGTATCTGATCACGCGGTCGGTGCTGTTTTGCTTAAGGAGGAAGATGGAAAGCAGAGACCTATTTACTTTACAAATAAGACTTTACAGGGGGTAGAGATGAGGTATCATCCTCTGGAGAAGTTTGCTTTGGCATTGTTAATGGCGTCAAAGAAGCTGGCCCACTATTTCCATGCCTATACCATCCAAGTAGTAACTGACTAACCAATCGGCCAATTGTTGAACAAAGTTAACATCACGGGCAGATTGGTTAAATGGGCAGTGCATTTGGGGATGTTTGACATAAGATTTGTGCCAAGAATTGCAATAAAGGCGCAGATTTTAACAGATTTTGTAGCTGAGTTTACCCCTTAACTCCTGAGCATGTGGAAGAAGTATGGCAATTAGAGTTGAAGATAGACGGAGAAGCAACTATACTGGCTTGGCAAATCGAAGTAGATGGGTCATCATCCAAAAGAGGAGCAGGAGTGGGGGTAGTTTTAACAACCCCCAAAAGAGTAATCATTGAGTACGTGATTAAATTAAATTTTGAAGCGACAAATAATAAAGCCAAGTTTGAAGCATTATTGGCTGGGTTAAATATCGCTCGGCGACTATTCACTTGAAATATATTTGTTAAAATTGATTCCCAGTTGGTGGCCAATCAGCTAAAACGCTAGTACGCAGCAAGGAACGAAAGGATGGCTGAATATCTGGAATTATCAAAGAAAAAGCTCTAGGATTTTAATGTCGTTGGAATTGAGCTAATTGGAAAGGATCACAACTCGTATGCATATGCTTTGGCTACATTCGTTGCGGCACCGACTCAACAACAGTGTTTTTTTGACGCACTGGATAGGCCGAGCATGTTGAAGACATATCAAGTGGCTTGCGTCGAGCTCGGACCATCATGGATGGATCCGATTGTTGCTTATCTAAAAAATGGAATCCTTCTTGAAGATAAAGTGCAAGCCAGGAAGTTGAGAATGAAAGCTACAAGGTTTTGGCTATCTCCTGATCACAAATTATACAAAAAGTCCTTCATAGGCCCCTATCTTCTTTGTGTGCATCCGATAAGGTACAGGATTTTCTATATGAGTTACATAAAGAGGTTTGTGGGACGCATACTGGGGGGTCGGTCTTTGGCCCATAGAGCAATTACGTAAGGGTATTGGTGGCCGAGGATGAGAAAGGATGCGCAATCTTACGTCCGAAAGTGTAAAAAATATCAGAAGTTTGCTCCAATTCCTCATCAACAAGCTTGGGAGCTCAGCCCACTCATTAGCCCCTGGCCATTTACTCAGTTGGGGCTTGGTATTGTGGGGTTGTTGCCAACTGCTCCCAGAAACAAAAAGTGGCTAGTGGTCGGCATCGATTATTTCACCAAGTGGGTGGAAGCCGAGCCTTTGGCTCACATCAAAGATGTTGACACCATACGATTTATATGGAAGAATATCATTACGAGGTATGGCATCCCGAGGACTTTAATTTCTAACGACGAGACACAGTTTGATGGTGCACCATTCAGAGAATATTGTTCCAGATATAGCATCAAGAACATCTACTCTACATCTGCTTACCCTTAAGACAACAGACAAGTAGAAGCTTCTAACAAAGTGATATTAAGTGGCATCAAGAAAAATTTGGAGTTAGCAAAAGGAAGATGGGTCAAAGAATTACCAGCAGTATTGTGGACATATCAGACCACTCCAAGGAGTTCAACTGGTAAATCTCATTTTTTCTCTCACATATAGGATGGAGGCAGTTATTCCATTAGAGATCGGCATGCCAATGATTCATACTGTGGCATTTGACCAAGGTGAAAAATGATAAAACTATAGGTATTAGTTTGGACTTGCTCGAAGAGAAGAGAGAGTTGCCTACAATCAGATTGGCATCATACCAATAGGAAATAATGAGAAAGTTCAACAAGCATGTAAAGTCACGGGAATTCAAGATTGGAGATTTTGTCCTTCAGAAGATAATAGGGGTAAAAAGAGATCCAATAGAAGGAAAGCTCGGTGCAAATTGGGAAGGCCCATTTCAATTCATAGAAGTATTCAGCAATGGTGTATAATGTCTAGCAAATACGAAAAATAAACCAATAAAGAGGCCATGGAATGAGGTACATTTGAAGCTTTATTATATCTGATGTAATTTATTTTTTTATTTTGATTATTGTTGAAACTGGAACGAAGATGAGCTTTACTTTAGCTTCAGAGACGTGTATATAAATGAAGGAACGTCTCTAGGTTTCCTAGATAAAACAATTGTAACAGAAAGAATAGTCCCATTAGGTCTTCCAGTGGTTGACTCGAGAAAGAATAGTCCCACTGGGTCTCCTAGCAGTTGACTTGAGAAAAAATAAGACTCATTATGGCACCTCGGAGGAATGTTTCGAAGAAAAAATCATGTTAAAAGCAAGTTTGCAAAAACAAGTATTTCACTAAGGGATGTTATCATTAGATTTTGTCTCTATGCTTGATATGAACTTACAATTTTAATAAGAGTACATATATGAAAGACTATTGCTGTTTATATTGTCATAAGGTAAAAAGAGTTATTATCCCAACCACTTTGTGCTAGAAGATTCATTAAGACAATTAAATACATTGGATGGACGGGGCCACTGACCACAGAGAATGTGTTTAGCGTAGCTCGGAAAAAGAGCTTATTTTGGCTTATGACGTTCTGAGTTTGATGATTAATTTGAACTAATGAATTACCCTCATATAAGGGAAAGCTGGGTTTGGCCCAATTATGACATCCATAGACTTTGTTTTAACTAACAGTATTATAAATCCATTCCGTTATTAAAGGATTTGATGTATAACATTAGTTGGGTCATTACGTCATGAGGTATTAACGCTCGGCAACAATTTGGAAAATGCCTAAGTATTATTATTCACGAATATAGAAGTACAAATAAAAATAAAAGGTTAAAAAAATAAAAAATAAAGAAAATAAATTTTTGAGTATTATTAAAAATAAGAAGTGCCGATAAAATAAATTACAAAGAGCAATGATCTAAAGTTTGCTCTATGAATCACTTGTAAGTATCTTATCACATAACATCTCTATAAGATCTTCGGTAGCCTTTTGGATAATTTCCTCAGCAATTGAGGATAGGAATTCTTGGATCTGGCCTTGAGATGCATTGTTGCTGAAAACCCAGAACACATATAATACAATTTAGCAGAAATAGAAATATTGAAAACTCAACAAAAGGAAAAGTTTCATTTCATTTCTAAAGAAGTTTTACAAAGAAAGTTCAATCCTAGTAATACATAAGCTTATATCTCACGTTTTGCCCTCCAAAGCAAGGTCTTGTGGAAGATCATTTTTGGAGACACTCTCCACTCTAGCTCCTTCTTTATTAAGCTCTTCCAATCCTAGTGTGTCCACAAATGGAGTTAGAAGGGATGGGGTTCTGTCCCAGCCGAATTTAGGAATCTTTTTGTCAGGATAAGGCCAAGGTACATCGAGGTAGGTGTCCGATATCGGCTCGACAGCAAGCTTCTTCATTGCTACTTCCCAGCCTTCAAGAAAATAACAGTTCCTCATGTCAGTAACTTGTTGCACGAACTTGTTGAAGGGCGCTTCAACCTCTTTTTGTGCCTTGTCCTCGGTCGCTTGCAACTCTTGCTCTTTGACGAGGAAGAGATTATCTTTGTGGTGCAAGTTGACCTTTAGTTTCGTGTTCAACTCCTTTTGGGCGAGGAGTTCCAACTAGCACTTATTTACCTCCTCGATATGTCTCTCTTATTTAGCTATTGATAGGTTCAAATTGACTTTTGCCTTAGAGAGAAGAAGGCCCTTCTGTAAAAGCTCTTCATCCTTGGAAGCCAGCAATTTGTCAACTACTTCAAACTTTCTTTGGCTAGCTTTTACTCTCTCATTGGTGAGTGAAATCTTAAAGTTGGAGGCCTCGAGTTGCGATTTGAGCTTCTTCTTTTCTTTCTCGAGCTTGGCCCCCACTTGTTCATGTCTTGGCTAGCTGGGATCTCATTCCCCGAATCAAACCTTCATCATCATCGATCTTTTGATGAATGACCTGGCTTTGATTAACCAGCTCCAAGGCGTTGAAGGAAGCCCAAAAGTAAAAAGCAAAAATAGAACAACAAACGAGGAGTAAAGTAGATTAAGGAAGGCATAAGAAGATGTTAGGGGTAAACGACATAAAAGTAATAGTAAGAAGAAAACAGGTTAACTTACTAGCATAATATTTTTGAGTAAGTTCTCGTGGATACCCTCTATTCTACTCCTCTTTATTCTATCAAAGTCATAGAGGGCTGCGACCCCCTTGAGGAATTTGTGTGGTTAGAGGAACACAGAGTCCAGGACAGAGAATGGTCGGCTGGGGTGCTTAAATTATGGAATCCTTATTTGGGGGACAAATTCTGGAGCTTCTTATGGACGGTGCCCTAGCCTAATTGTCCGTAGAAACGTTGGCTCCGGCCTCCCACCTTTAGTTGAAGAAGAATTAGGCCCTTGGCTCTTAGGGGGAAGAGGTCAGGAGGTTGTTTCACTAAGTTTTTAAGGTAGTGGGGGCAAACTGGATGAAGGTGGACTCTCTAACATAATGAGATCGATGGTTTCACCCACCTTTTGCTTTTTTCTGGCCTGGGGGTTCTCGTCTTCCGGTCGGGGAGACTTCTGAGGAAGTGTAGTTGGCTCTTTGATTGAGATTCCAGAAGCCTTCCTGTTCCCCTCCACTTTTTCCTCCTTTGTTGTTGGTCTTATTTTGCCTTGGCAGCTTCAACCTCTGATGTTCTCTTTTTGGCAACAGCAACCTTGTTCTTCTTGGTCATCTCTTCAGAGGCCTTTTTTATATCAAATTTTGGAACCATGCTTTGATCCTGAACTTCTATTGGAATGGAAGGAACTTCTGTTCCCTCTTTCTCAGTCTCAAGAACTTCCCAAACGTGAGGATCCCTAATAGGCAATGCCTCGAGGATAGGTTGGTCGACGCTAACTAGACTTTCGATCGGGAGAGCGACGTTGGGTGCTAGATGCCAAGCTGGATGATTTGTGTAGTAGAACTCCAACCTTCATTCTGGTGTCTAGTTGAACCACTCTTGAAGTGTTTGCGAGATGGAGCCAATCGCGAACCTTGGAGGAGGTGTCACAAACGATCGGTAACTGGGTCAGTAGTTGAAAAGAACTGGTGCCGACCTCGCGAATGGAAAGTTGTTGGAGCCTCTTAAAAACTTTAATATAGTATAAATGTGGGGATAGTCGATGAAGTTACCCTTGGCCCAACCTTTTTTGGTAAGATCGTCTGCACACAAAAATGAATCAATAATGGTAAGAATCAAAATTTTGAAATGGCACAAAACTGAGAAACAAAAAAGAAAAGCAAAGACGTGCTGAGATTCCTCGACCTGGGCCCTGTGCAATAGCCGTAATAGGAAGAAAAAGATTCTCGTTAGGATGACTCATTCATTCTCCAGATACAACGCAAATATCGTCCTCAAATCCCTTGACATTGGAGCATATGCACGAGGGCCCTATTAGGTCGGGATTTTAGGTACCACTTATTCTCGTCCCTCCTAATCTTTTGAATATTATAACAGTATAATAGATCCCATTCAGATAGGTGGAATCTGTATCTGCGGTTAATCTCCTCTACTCCATTAACTATCTTATAGAGGTTATATGAAACAAACCTGGGAAAAAGATTGGTCAAGTGAAATATTTTTTGAAGAAAAAGTGAGATGGGGAATCTCAAGCCCCCTCAATAATGGCTACTATAGGGAACATCCCTATTTCTTGGTCATCCTCATTGGCTAATCTAATGTTTATGGAGTCTGGGATATTGTATTTTTGCTTAAAGGCGGTGATTTTTTCAACAAAACTAAGCTCATAAGCGGATTTACCCATGTTTTACTTTTTAAAAAATGAACAGAAAGAAGAACAGAGGAAAAAAGAAGACCCTAAGAGCTCATCGTCGAAAGATTTTAGAGAGTAGAAAAAGATTTAGGGGAGAAAGAGTGTGAGGAGCATTTAGGTGCTTAAAATAATTTGGAGAATGTAAAAAGAATGGTGAGAACAAGTGCTCGAGATATATATACAAGTGTCAAAATTTTGAAAAAGTGTAAGTGAAACGACTGGCAGCAAAACCTCACTTAATGCACCGTCTGAATTTATATCAATGTGATGGCTGACAGTAGGTTTAGGATTTCAAAATGGCAGTTGGCATTTTCACGCGTTGAAAGGTGAAAAGGCTATCACGTGGTATAGATGGGTTGATAGCACGGCCAATGAAGGAAGAACATGTCAAAAATAATAATGAATATGAGGACAAGAAACGTTTTAATATAAATGAGGCAAATGCAGGTAAACTCATTTTTTTTACCCCTGGTCAGGTAATAAATTATCTCGATCAGAATGGGGGCATAAAGTTGGTACAAAAATAGCCCTGGACACGTGGCGTGTTGCCGAGCGACAAGGGAAAGTGCTCGGGGAGGCCGGAGTAATTAAAAGGTGATTGAACTTGGGTCCCACCTCGTTTTCAAATTGAATGAGTTTGGGTTCTAACCATAAATACAAAATAATCATAAAATAAACTAACTTAATTGCTTAAAAGTTAACTTAGTTAGTTTATCTCTTTACAAGTGGAAAACGAAAGTGACATTTGGGCATTTAAGTGAGTAAACCCAGTCAATTCAGACACCCATTTCCCCCCACGCATTAAATGCAGAATAGGGGCATTAAATGAGAATTGAAAGACATTTAAAGAGATGGGGACTATTGTGTAATATAGTATATATATATATAGGAGACACAATGATTACAACCTAATCATTTATTTATTAATTTATTTATATTATCTACTATAAATATAACACTTAGCTCAAAAATACGGGTACGCTTTCTATTGCCAATGTAATGTTGTTTCCTCTATTTTTCAAAAAATACTTCAAGCATTTGTTGACTTTACCACCGGAGGATTATTTGGTTGAGCCCTCTCTCGGCCATAACTTTCTGTTTCTTTGTGCTCGACAGGCTTGATTTCAAGTTTCTGGTTGACGTGGAGGGCAAGTTCTAGCAAGAAAGATTTTATTGTTGCACAGAAATAATTTATTGTGAGTGTTCAGACCTTATTTTAAATCTAAACCCTAGATAATAATACCAACATATAGTTTTTTTTTAAGTCAAATTTCCACTGGAAATAACCTTGCACAGCAACATGCATGCATGTTCAAACAAATAGATAATGTTGTGATGGACATAAGAAATTATATATATATGTGTGTGTGTGTGTGTACTATTTTGAACTTTTGATTTCAAGTTGAGTATTTCGGCCCTTATCTTAAATCTAAACCCTCAATAACAAAACCAACATATAGGTTTTTTTTTTTTTTTTTCTAAGTCAAATTTCCAATTGAAATAACCATGCACAGCAGCATGCATGCATGTTCAAACAAACAAACAATGTTGTGATAGACATAGGAATTTTTCTTATACATATATATACACACACATGAAATTAGAGTTTCGTGTTGACAAAGATCATAATAAAATCATGAAAATTATAATTCATATAAATTTTTTTATTCAAATAAGCCGAATATTAGCTGTATAAAGCATTCCACACAGTGGCGGACCCAAGATTTTAAGTAAAGGGGCCAACGTAAAAAGGTTTTATATTGAGTGGTAGAGTAAAGTAAAAGTTTATAAGTTTTTGGGGAGAGAGGCCAAACACTATATTATATGAAAAAATCTTAAAATTTATGAGAGTATTAAAGGATTTTCAAAATTTATATAAGGGGCCAAATGTTATATTATATGAAAAAAATCCTAATTAAAATCTATGGATTTTCTATATTAGTACCCTTTGGTACCTTCATTGATTCCACACATAGATTTTCTATATTAGTAACATATTTTTGCATGACACTAGAGTTCAAAATTAGGTTTGATCTTCCAATAAACTTGCTAAGATTTCTTTTCTCTTTTATTTTCATATTCTCTATGAACTTATATATATATATATATCTAACACTTCTATATTTGTTATTTTTATTTTGGTTAACCTTCAGATCTATATCTTTATATATGTAATTAATCCATAATCAAATATCATCAATACTTATAATTGATTCTTTGTTTTTTTTTTTTTTTTTCACATTTCTTGCAAAACAAATTAAGCTTTTTTTTTTTTTTTTTTAATTTGAAGATGCATTACATTAATTAGGGAGTTTATGGATAAGCTCATCATGTGATAAGAGAGATCAAGCTTGTGAGTAAATGAAGCAAATTATAAATAGCATTAGATAGTTGCACTAGTAGGGAACTTGATTGGTAGGTTATTGCGTGAATTTGGGATTAGAGGCCCGCTATGTATAGTTATCCAATCACTAATGGTAATCTATAGTTTGAACAACATTGGTTTCAATTTTAGCTTAGGAAGTTGAGATCAAAAGTCATCGGATTAAAATTGAAGTGTGAATACATCTGAATCATTAGATTAAAATCCAATAACTCCCAACCTTAATGTCATGGTTGACATTGAATTCCTCTATTTTCCCCCCATTTGGTGAGGTATATATATGGTGAATGAAACCCCTCAAATCGTAGCTTTCTTCTTTGGAATCTATACACACCTAATCAAATAAGTACCATGTATATATATTCGTTCATATTCCCATATTTTTAATAGTGAAATTAATCTGTAAGATCCTCAAGAGTGATAGCACCCTCAGTTTATTCTAAGGGTAGTACTTTGCATGCATGTTATCACGTCCCAGATCTCGAGACCTATAGAGTGAGTTCAATGAATTACATACATTACACATAACCAAACATAATCCTTGATCAAAGCCACATGATCATCTTAAAGCAAATATTCACAATATATAATAAAAAATAGTAATAACTAAGCTTTGGTTAAATCAGGTACCAGTGCTCCAACATCAATCCCAATAAAAATATTTAGGCCTTATAATCTTTGCAATCATATATTGAATAAGTCTAGATAATAAAAATACATCTCCAAATGACTAAATAATAAGATCAACTCTAATCAAAAGAATCTCAAACACAGGGCCTATCGAAGCCTCAGGCTCTGTAGTTGTAACACAATCAATAAGGACGTAATTGCTAATTCATATGCAACCATAATGCATATATAAACATATAACATATAACACAAGTCCTAACATGATACTATCGCACAACAATAATGATACGAACTAACAAATAACATGGCATCATCACCTCATGTAATCAATATCAAAGATCCACACATTAAGATCATGTATCATCATCAAATTAGAAGTTATCCAGTTATTATCCTTTAATCAACTTTAACCATTTCTCATTATCATAACATACTTGGGGTGAATACTCTACTAGACTAACTCGTGATCAGCGAACACAATCCAAATCAATATTGTCTTTTATAGGTCAATACGGAACAAAAATAGTGAACTGAGTCATCATTTTTTATGAGTCTGGGCTTAAGTGCCACAATACATCAAGTCAACGTTGTCATTCATGGATTAATATCCAAGGGTCACGATATACCAGTATCAACATCGTAGTGTAGACTACTAACCAACTGGCATGGTAACCAAATCCTGCGCAGGTTTAAAGACTCTCAACCCAAGGGCTTTCATGTACCCTTCTATTTTCTAGTATCCATTAACTCTAAAATCATAAATAACAACCACATTTCATCACCTATTTCTATGATCAGTATAAATAATGTCACTCAAATCATCATCTATAACATCATAAACATGCTCCAAATAAGTTATCTTAATCAATATCAGGGTAATTTATAGTTTACATAAACCACACAAAGCATGCACAAAAATCATAAATCAATTATCTCATGTTCAATACAAAAATGTTATCTTTCATCTCAACAATTTTACCATTTAGTTTTAATTTAATTTATTCAAAATACCGTAATTTCATAGTCTAATAAGTGATGTTCAAAAATCACATCAATCAATAGAAGTATTAAATCAAATTATAAGGTTTGAAAAAAAAAAATTCAGGTTTTATTAAAAATGGACTCTATTTGTGCACACGTGTCTACACAAACCAAGGCTAAGTCCGTCTAGACATGGGTCCGCATGGTAGAGTTTGGATAGTGTTTGGAAAGGCATCCAAACAGCTAGCCGTTCACACAACTGTGCGCACGATCGTTGTCTATCAATTTGAGATTATACTTTATTTTGATTTTCCACTTCAAATCTTCAAATTTAAACTTCCATATTTGAAATCATTTTTTCAAATCAATTCAAACTTATTTCAAATCAGTTTAATTAAACACCCACGTTAACAATTTGGGCCTTAATCTATTAGTTTGCATTTTCCAATCTCATAGTTTTCTTAATCTTCACATGAATAGTATATCTCAAACCAAACCATTAAGCTTCTACATAGTGAATCAACCACATCTAAATGCTCAAATAAGTAACCAAATGTATATGCAACGAGTCCCTACCTCTAGAATTCAAAAAGATGAAGCTACATTATATTGAGTAATACTCCAGCGAACTCAGAAATGTTAACAACTCCACCATGCTCAATCCACAATTCCTAACACCAAAACAATAATGCTAATAACTTCAAAGTAACTCTAGTTGAATCATTGTAAAAGGAATTGAAAAGAAAACAAGTATACCTCACTTACCAAATTTTATTTCATTCTTTTTCGTTTCTACTGCTATTGTTCAAAGATAGATATATATAATACATATATATATACATATAAAAGAACCCTTAGGAGGAAGAAAATCTAGGTCTAGAGGACTTTGGGCGGTGGTCCTATGCAATTTATATCATTAGGCTAAGTAAAATAGGTATGGCATGACCTTCAGTTGAAAATTCAGAAAAGCAATCTGGGAAGGAAACTGGATTGTCGTCCTAATATGGGTCTACAAGGTCACTGCACAGCGGGCTGTTCACACATAGGTTTGCATGGTCTCCATAAAGTGGGTTGTTAGCACATGGGTCCAAACGCCTAAGGCAAAATTTTTCAAAAATGCCTCTAGGTCCTATTAGTTTATACCAAGTTACTGAGACACAACATGCAACATTTAAGTCAAATTTTTTTTTCACATGAATTATCTTACTAATCATAAGTTCTTTTGGATGACAAAAAAACACGGGTTGTTACACATGCATACGTATATACATATATGTCTACTAGATATTATTAGTATATACAGCATTAACCCAAATAGATTTGAGTTTGTTGACCAACTACGAATGGAACAAAAAATCCAAAAAGAGACCGTGACGATCGTAGCTCTATCAATTTATCAAGAAGGTATGCCAAATACTCATAGACCAGTATCGTATAAAAAAAATCCGAATCATTATCTTTCTTCGTTAAAGCGTGAGATTTTTGAATTGGAAATCCTTGAATTAGAAATGTCAAAAGTAATTTACGTACAATACTTAGTTGACATTCATAAAAAGTATCTAATGAATTATGAGTTCAATGCATCCTGTTTAGTAAAAAGACGAATATCCCTTACTCATTATTAGACAATTTCTTATTCACAAATCTCATGTGGGGCATCCTATTCTATTCCTTTGGTACATCTATTTGTGCCAATCAATCTGAAATAATCGAAAAAGAACTCTTACTCTTATGGTTCTAATTCTTGGATTTCTTATTCTTTCCAATATAAATCCCGTATCTATCGAACAAATGAATGAAGAAAAGTTTATCGATATAATAATTGGGAGGCTCATCACTTCAATTAGTCCCCATGTTCCTCGAATGGATCTCTTAATTGTTGAGAATGTTGCCCAAAAGCAGTATATAAGGCATACTCGGTAAAACTTACAAGTAAACCGGATATAAAGATGGTGACTAGGGTTATTATTTCCATTATTATATAATTTCAAGACCACAATGGATCTATGATAAGATCGTTTATCGCTAGGTATTTGACCAAACTTAATCTTAATCAATTAGTTTCAATGATTCATTAATTTTGCATAAAACTCTTATATCTGCTCTTTATAGATATTAAAATAAAGAAAAAAGAAAAAAAGTTTTACTATTTTTGTTAGCCCATCAATACCATGAGACAAATGAAACTTCAATTACTTTAGTTTAATCTAAAATAGAACGTACAATCCTTAAATATCTGGAATTATGGAATTGTAAAAAATACCAAACTAGTCCTTAGATTTAGTTGTGACCCTCGAGGAGCTGTATGAGGTGAAAATCTCATGTACGGTTCTGTACTAGAGATGATGCCAGTGATGTTGCCCCAAATTTCACCATACAAAGGCACCACCGATCCAAGATCTTAAAGGCTTCAAGGTGCTTATGACCAACACACCCGACGCAGTCATGTGCCGAGCCTACCCAGCCACCCTACAACCCAAAAGTAACTGCACAAGCCCAAGAGAGAGTGTCGGGGGTGTTGGTTCTTTTTTCTTAGTTCAAATCTGGGTGTCGCCTGATCAATAGAAGACTCGAAATCCCCCATTTTGTTCTGAATTTGAATTACGCTCATATTCATCATTGTAGGAATTGGGTTTAAGCTTTCCCCAGCCCCTTCTCATCAATGGACTCCTGACGTATACGAAGGAGTACGGCTCAGTAGTGAGTGCTGCTAGATCAGATTCAATTGCATATGAGACTTGGATATGCTCTTACTTTCGGCAAAAAGGTGTCCCTCTTCTTATACCCCTGAATCTTCCTCTTGACCGAATCTGTAACCCGCATTAGCGGATTCATTTTTTGTGGTTTCCTTGATCAAACTAGAAGTTACCAAGGAACCATGCATAGCACTAAAGAGGGAGCCGCCGAATGCACTAGATTTGGATCTATTTGAAAACATTTTACTTTTAGAATTGATCTAATTTTAAAGTGAGAAATTAATTTGACTTAGATTGGCTTAGTAAATAAAATTTTGTATTTAAAATATCTATTTAAATTCAAGAACTAAATTGAAATTTTCATATTTAGAATTTAAGTAAAATTAAATTGATTTGGAAAAAAATATATTAAATTTGACCCCAGTATATATAGTCTAATTTTTTTTTAGAAAGATTAGTTAAATATCAAATTCAATTCAATAATACAATTTATGCTAAAAATTTGACAGGATTTGAGCTAAGGAGTGGTAAAATTAAGATCATGAAATTGGAAGCAAATGTTAAGTGGAAAAAAAAAATAGAATAATATGAAATATATGATAAATTCGTTCATTTTACATAGTGAAGAAGAGAATCAATTCTTATCAAGTTTTATTATTTTTGGTTGATTTTTATACGCTACAAAAAAATTCAAAATCTGGGTTATAAATTGAAACCAAATCCACTTCATAAAGACCTTATTTTGATTCTGAATGGAATAATTAATGAAAATCCTTGTTAAATGATATTAAATTGAACCAATTCCACATTTTCAAATAGTGTGATTGTCTTTAGGGCCTATTTGACACACTAAATTAAGTAATTTTTGGATTTTGAACTTTTTTTTCATTCGGTAAAAGTTGACTTCTATTAATTTTATTTTTTTTTTTAAAGTTGACAGTTTATGGAACACATAAAAAGTTACCATATACACTAAATTTACAAAAATTAGAAATTTTTTTCAACTTTTGATAAAAAAATTGTTACTTGTTTACCAACCACATAAAAAATATATTTTATAATTTTTGGTATAAAATTACCAAAAATTGGTGTGTGAAACGAGTAACAGTGCCATATGCGTTCACTTTTGCTTATGCTATATTTGCATGCTAGCTTAGCTAGCTCGACTTAAAAAGTAAAGATTTTTTTCATTTCACCTGTCATTTGTTGAATATATCTTCGAGGCCTGACAGAAATACTTCAGACAATGCCACAATCTATTCAACGTATAATAATGTGTTAAATTATTTTAACAAGTTTGCACGTGAGATATCCAGCAGCATCTGAATCTAAATCAAACTTTATTTTAGATTATCACGTTCAATTTTTCTTTCATTTTATTTGAATTCATGTCTAAAATATAAATGTTCTTAGTTCAATTTATTACTAATATATCCTTTTGTTTTGTTCTGTATTTGTTAGAGTTTAGTAAATAAAATCGATTGAATTGTTAAAAAGCACTTTCAAAGAAACTTCGAGCGAAATGGTATCAGTAAAGAAGAGAAAAACTACTGTTTAGAATTAGATCTGATTCAACTAAAGATATGCTTATAGGACTCTATATATTAATGAACAGGAATCGCTAGAGTATTTGTTACCACTACTTTTTGCTATGACTTTTTTTTCTTTTTAATTCATTTCATACCTTTTGTCAAATAAATAAATTATACATACTTCTCTAAACATTAACCTAATTACATATACATCCCCTCAACATTTAAAAATTACATATGCTTCCTTATTTCCAATTGTTGCTTACATGATCGATGAAAAGGAGCATCCAACAAATCAAATCAAGGCAATTTAACCGACATACATATTTGTATATGATGTTTGGTTGTACTTATTTACCAAAAAAAAAAAAAAAAATGGCTAAGAGGCGGTGACAGACTGTCATTCTCGGCACCCTAGCCTTCACTGGGATTAAAATTCTAATTAATTGCCACTGAATGATAATTTCCTTATCATGCATGAGCACAATATTTCATAACTAGGAATTGTTGTGCCTAAAGGTACAATAGCATAATTTGACCAATAAAAAAGTTAACTGTAATTTGCAAAATAAATTTTCCCAAAAAATTGGAAGAATAACTTGTAAAAACAAAAATTGCTAATCAACATGGTAATGTAAGTATATAACACAAATAGTATAAAAGTGTATGTATTTTAAATTTTAAATTTTACGTACATTAAAATTAAAATTTTAATTTAAATATTTGTTTTTAAGAAATTTAAAAAAAATAATCTAAATATCAATTTTTATTTTTAAATAAAAATCTTGGTTGATTTAATCAAAATATAAAATTTTATTATTTATTAGAAATATTATCACCTTTTTAAAAAATATTAATTTAAAAATTTTTATTAAAAGTATTCAAAAAATATGGGAAGAGTGAGAGAGTACTGTTTCCATGTGAAATAACCGAGAAAAGACAACCAAATTAGAAAGAAAAATAAATAATTGATCATAGCCATCGAACAAATTCAACGGTTAAAAATTATTTCAAATTTAAATTTTAAGCTTCTTTATTATGTAGATATATGGTCAACCCGACCAATTTAAATTTAAAATTAAAATTATAAAAAAATTATTTTCAAAACTAATTTTATTAAATTTTAAAAATAGAAAAAATAAAATGGTGAATATGGAAAGTACTACATAAGAGTTGGTAATAATTTTTCAATTAAAATGATAATATGTTCAATAGGGCCAATTCAAATTTAAAATGAGAATTTAGAAAAATAATGACTCCCAATCCTAATTAATATTTAGGCATTTTTCTTTATTTATTAAATTTAAAAAATACCAAGAATATTATTTTGAGAAAAACAATTTTTAAATTTTCTTATTAGAAAAATAATTATTTCCAAACTTAATTAATATTTACAAATTTTTCTTTATTTTTAATTTAAAAAAATTAGGAATTGTTATTATGAGAGAAATAATTTTTAAACATTTTTCTAGTTATTATTTAGGCATTTTTTTCCATTTTTCATTAAATTTTTAATGAATTTGAAATATTTAAATTTTACAAAGTTTTAGGCAAGTGGGTCCAAGGGCGAATCTAAGATTTATAATCAGTGGGGATAAAATTACATTTTAAAGATAAATAAGAGTAAGAGTAAAAATATAGTGATGACAAAATATAGAAAAAATGTATAATTTATAAGAAAAATAATAAAAATAATAAAATTTTAGTACAATTTTCTAAGTTAGCGGGAGCAACTACCTCCCTTGGACCCTTAATTGGTTTGTTCTTGAGTGGGTCCCTTGTAGAATCCCATGAGTTGACTTCACATTTATCAAAATTACAAACCACAACTATATTAATTTTATATCTAAAAGTAAAAATAAAATTGTGATCATTTAGCGATATGGGATAAAAAGGAAAAAATAGACTTTGTAAATGAGAAAAGAGAAAGCGAAGAAAAGAACGAAGGAGAAGAAGAGTGTAATTCAGGCCATCGAATTAATCCAAATTAAGATTCAAAATATCTAAATTCAAATTTTTAATTATCCCTTGTAGGAACTCATAAATTAACTTCACATGTATTAAATTACATGCTACAATTATAATGATTTTATATTTAAAAGAAAAGGCAAAGTTGTCATCATGATCTAGTGATGATGTGGGATCCAAAAAACAAATAGACTTTATACATGGGGCGAGATAAAAGAAAAAAAAAAAAGGGAAGGAATGAAATAGAAAAGAGTGTAATCCAAACCATTGAATTAACTCAATAATTGAAAATATTCAAATTCAAATCCTTAAGGTGGCATTTGGTTTTTTTTTTTATTTTTTATTTTTTGTTTTTGTTTTATGTGTTAAAAACTCAAAACGAGGAAACAAAAAATACTCTATTTTTCTTATTTTGAGATTTTTTTTTTGTTAAAAACTCTCAAAATAATTTTTTATCATTTTTTATTTTATGTGTAAACTTATTTTCAGTTTTCGAAAACAGATTTTAAAAACACAAGTAACCAAATGAATTTTGAATTATTTTCCTTATTTTCAAAGGTACAAAATGAAAAATGAGATCAAAACAGAAAATAAAAAATAAAAATAAAAAATAGAAAAAAGAAAAAATAAATAAACCAAATGACTCCTAAATTTCTTTATAGATATTCAAGGTACACGACACTTTTTTTTTTTAATTTATTTTTAAAAAGTTTCAAAATAAAGAAAAAACTGGCGTGGTTGGTGGCCAGTTAAATCACTCTCTATTGTCAACTATTACTCTAACATCAATTATTATTTATGTTCCGGCCCTTAATTTGGTCCCCTAATTTATTGCTTCCATTTGACAAATCATACCAAACATACACATACGGCCAGAAAGGGAGGCTGTGCCGCTCGGGAACCGTAAGGTTGGATATCGTCGAATTTTAATTCAACGATGCCGACATTTGTCTCAAGCTGACATCGCTCTCAAATTTCACATAGCCACAGTTCGAGATGAATTTCTGAACCCTTCGAGGTGGCCGATTGGAGTTCGAGAGTAATTGATTGGTTCGGTCCTTAAGGTTTTGAGTTCGAATCTCCTTTCAGTGGGACAGCCTTCCGTTTATTGTGGCGGGTTTCTAATAGCTCCCTCGGTCGAGCCGGTCAACCAGGGCTTGCCTAGACTGGTTTATCCTTCGTGGCCCCTTACCGGCTAGGGTCACGAAGCGTGCCTCGCCCTGAGCGCACCTCTTACGGAGAAGCGGCTGTGGATTCCCACGTACCAAGTGATGAATTTCGGAGTTAAAAAATAAATAAATAGAAGAAAAATTCTTTTTCTACAGTTCTAACTCTCTTAAATTTTCAATAAATGATAGACCTTGGAGAACTATCACTAATACGTTTATCGAAATTTTAGGTTAAAATATATTTAAGTTATGCATTAATCTCTCTAAAATTTAAATATTTTTTTAACTATTATATATAATTTAAAATTTTAAAGCTCACTTAACTTTATCATTTATGCATAATAGTTTAGTCCCTCACTTATGGTTAATAATAAAAAAAAAACTAAAAAAATTCTAAAATTTTAAATTTTAAAATATTTAAAAATTTTAAACCCATTATGAATAATTCAATATTAAATAAAATATAAAAAACTAAGAAAAATAAAAAAATTAAGAAATAAAAAAATTATAAGACACAAGATTAGTTTGTGCAAAATAAAAAAGTCAATTTTTATGACAATTGACAACTATAAAGTATATATTCTTAACCATAAGTGTTGTTGAAATAAAAATTTTAAATTTAAATAAAAGAGAAATTGATTACAAATTTATTATAGATTTAATTATTCACAAATCTTGTGACATGAAAAGTTGTAAGTACAACTTTAATTGATAAAATTCATAGAATATGTACATAAAACTGAATCTGATTTGTGAATATCTATACATAAATTTTACTTTTCATAATGTATTATTATTTATCGATTAAATTTTATAAATTAATTTATTTTATTTTTTATAAAATATAATTTGTAATATTAATTATAATTTGTTTAGACTTGAATTCTTCCCCCAAGAAAATAAACAAAAAAAAAATCTTAAATTTAGGAAAAAAAGTCCAAGATTCATCTGTTCTATATAGGGTTAGGGGAATTCACAGCAATGACTACAGTGATAATCAATGATCTTGATTTTATTACATTTTAATGATATATGATTTTTCATATTTTATGTTGATTACATTTCAATAAGATTTATTTTAATTTTTACTTTTATTTTAAAATTAATTTTAACTAAATTAATTAGCACAGTTAAATTATTATAAAAAAAATAACGATCTTTCATTTTTACACTGTATTCACTGCAACCCTTGTATACAACTATACATGGCTTTCATTTAAAGTATGGAAATGTGTAGAAAGGCTACATGCATGGAACCTTCTATATTGGCTGGCGTGACTTTTTGGATTGGATTCAGCATCACATACGCCCCGCATTAATCGATTGGTTGAAATTTTGTTGGATGAAATGCTAATAATTTTTATCTTCCAATATAACAAATATATAAATTATGTAACAGATGTTTATGTTTAACTTTCTTTTATGCTGTTTTCACTTCCCTCCTTCCTTCAATAGATAGGGATGATAGGGATGGCTATCTCGGCCAATCTGTCCGAATCCAATTTGTTACTTGTGTTGAATAGATGTGAAATTCGAATTTTTTTTTTTTTTTTTTTTTGAGATCGGATTGATTTGGATTTGATTTTTAAAATAATTTTGAATATTGGATCGGATATGGGGATGGGATTGCCTTCGCTCCAATCTGCCCCAAATTCGATATTCAATTCGAATCTGTCCCAATCTGCTCCAATCTGTCCCAAAAAATATCCGAACAACCCCGAACCATTTGAAACCATGATGACAATATCGTCACCATATCATGGCAAACAATATTCGCATTCATAGTACTCTAGACTTATTGAACTTCACTATTATTATCATTAAAATAAATATTAATAAATAAATTTAAAACAAAAATTATCATCGTTTTGTATTAATTAGAGTGTGTTTGAGAAAGAAAATATAAATTTAATTTTTTTTCTTTACTTTTGTGCAAACTGTAGTTTAAAAGTTCAACTTATTTCTTTCATACGCTAAAATCAAGAAAGCTTAAAGAGGCAAATTTAAAATTCTATAAGGTATATCATTTGCGACTCTACAAAATTATATAAATCTCTATAAAATTTAATTTTTTTACTCACCGCACGAATTATGAAACTGTAACTTTTAAAAATTTATATTAATTTATACAATTTTAAAGCTTATTATGACTTGTAAACTTAATTGTTTCAAGAAAAATATTTAGATACAAATTTTAAAAAATAATTAAAATATTTTATTTGCTATTTTATTTTATTTTTCCTATTTTTATTACAAAAAATTATTGTTTCATTAAATAACTTCTTTTCTAACTTTTGAATAGTTTATTATTTCCCCTATATTTTTAACATTTTCAGCTAAAATATATTTTTAAACGTTTCAATATTAATATTCAAAGAGTTCTCTAGAAAATAGATTTTTTAAATAGTTTAACTAAGATGTTTCATGAAACATTCAATATTTTTTATAATGAAAATTATTTTTTTAAAAATATATAGGGAAAGCAACTTATTAATTTTTTCTTAAATAGTTTAATAGGTGCAGATAATTATATTTTAAATTTTTTGAAAAAATTTACTTATGCAGGTGAGTTATCTTATTATGATAAAAATTTATAATTCTATGTTATTCTAAAAAATTATTTATTATTATAAAAAATTTAAAAATTTTTTATAGTTTTATTTTTTTTATATGTAAATGATGAGGTAAAAATCAATTATTCTATTTTAAAATTAGGTTGATATAAAAATTTAGTAGCGACAAAAAATCAATTATTTTATTTTGAAGTTTGGTTGATATGGAATTTCGGAATTTCATATGAATGCTTTTTAGAGGTTCAAGAAATTGTGATTTATAATTATGTTATGAACTATCATATGTTGTATTTATTACTTTGAGTTAGGACAATATACTTTAAAATTATGTATTTGTTGGTTAAATAGTACTTTGATAAAATATTAGTTTTTGAGATGTTTATGTATTACTTTAATAAATTATTATTATGATAATGTTATGTATTATTTTGATTTTGGATATGAATTATTTGGTAGTAATAGGTTACATATACAATCAAGTTATGTATCAACTTATGGGCAAATTCAGAGGTGAACGGATGGTTTGGAGTTCTGGATATTCGTGGATATATCCGTTTTTCGTTTGGAGTCAAGATGGAAGTCCAAAAAAATATCTATTTGGAGTTCGGGACAAATTTGGAGATAAGCGGAAGATTTGGAGTTCGAATTTAAATAACGTCATATCCACTCCCGTTGCCATCCCTATCAATAAATTACATACAATTGTAGTAAGCAAGGCGGAGATGACTAGAGTATGGGGGGTAATTGTCTCTATTCAATTTTTTTATTTTGTAAAAAATTAATTATATATAATTTTTAGTATTATTCTTACTAAAATTTTCTTTGACCTAGTACTTCAATTTGTTATTACTTTAAATTACAGATTTAAAATTACACCATTTCTAACTCAAGTAAATTTTTTTTTTAAGTTTACCATGACCTACTACATATTTTATCATCGTCACTAGCAGCAAACGTATGTTATATATATATATATATATATATATATATATAACAATTGTTTGGTCACATACTTCAATCATTAGCTAACTTAAAAGAAATTCCTTTAGGCCTGCCTAAAATTAGGGAGGGAGAGAGAGAGAGAGAGAGAGAGAGAGAGAGAGAGAGAGAGAGAGAGAGAGAGAGAGAGAGAGAGAGAGAGAGAGAGAGAGAGAGAGAGGCCTGAATTAACTTTGAGAATTTTTGATTTATAATTCATATTAATTTTTAACTTTGAGAATTTTTTATTTATAATTCATATTAATTTAAAAAAATTAAAAATTAATTTTTTTTTCGTTTAAATATTTACAAATTTCTTTAAAATTTGAATTTTTACTCACTGCACAAATTAGGAGAAAATTTTCTACTAAATGCACAAATTACAAAACTACAACTTTTACAAATTTAAACATTTCCAAACACTCTCAATAATTGTTGGTAATTAATCTCCTTTAATAACTCCACAATGAAATGCTAAATTTTGGTTTTAATTTTTTAGTATTTGTTAACAAGTGCGGTTGGGGAGGGTTCCAAAGAGCTACAATGAAAAAATCTACCGCAAAAATAAAAGGCTGAAATTTATTTGCACTTTAATGACATATGATTTTTGATATTCTACGTTGATTATACTCCAATCAGATTTTTTAAACTTTTATTTTTATTTTGAAAATAATTTTAATTAAATTAAATTAAAACCATTAGATTAAAAACAAATAAATCTCAGCCCTTCATTGATTTCATAGACAATCCCATCAGAAGTGTCACAAGTGTTGATATGACTCTTAACAATAATAGTTGAGGCATTTGGCATTTATGTCCCGTTATGAACTTATCATTACAATTGAAACAGAGACCTTGTGCACGTTTCTTCTGCATCTCATCCCAAGTTAACTTTTTTAACCGGTGAGGATGAATTGATCTATAATGGTTGCACAATTCCTTCTTACCATAGAAGCAGTTCATCTTTCATCTGTGCTAGGTTAATAATTTCCTTTAATGTCTTTGGTTTAAACATTCGGATTCCTTCTAGAATTTCCGATATAAGACCTTCCATAAATGTTCCAACTAGACCTTCCATAAATGTTCCAACTAGCGCCTTTTGTGTCCATCCTTGCATCGGATTTCCTAACTTTTCAAACTCTCACTGATAACTTCGTAGTGAGCCTATCTACTCACCCTTGATAAAGCCCCATCTAAATCTTCACACTTCGTAAGTCCAAAACGAGCCCAGAGTTATTCAAAATCTGCCCACATCACTTTCCTCTCTTCTTCTTTGTAGGATCGATGTAACCACTACCACCATTAATTAGCTTCATCCTCAAGGTGGAATGACACCAATAATACCTTTTGTGTTGTTGGGGTGCCTTGGAATTCAAAGAATTGGTCCACTCTGTTGAACTATTCTGTGGGATCATCGTCTGAGTATTTTCGAAACTCAAGCTTAGTCGTTTTAACTTAAACAATCTAACGGCCTCTATCAGTTCCATCCTTATTGGAGTGAGATGTCATCTCACAAGTATTGTTGTTATTGATGCTGCTTTATTTGTTCGAAAGCAAAGCTTCAGATAGGCGGTTGAGAGTCATCTCTAGTTGGCTTAGCTTATTAGCCATTCCAATTTTCATTTTCTACACAATGTCCCGAAGTCCACCAAGCCCCGCTTCTAAAATCTCAATCCTCTCTTTGTTGCTTGCCATAACGAGTCTCTAATACCAATTGATAAGTCCCAATCGAGGCCTTAAGTAAATAGGATTCTCTTACGGTGAAAATAAACCACAATTTAGATACACATCTACTATCTCTTTTACTCAGCCACGTGAGCTGAGTAGGAATCTTTGCCATTTTTTGGCATTGGCCTCGTGAGCTAACTTTGCACTGCTCGGCCATTTAAGCCAAGCAGATATCTTTGCCCTTTTTTTACGTTAGCCTTGTGAGACAACTTTGCATTGCTTAGCCACATGAGCCGAGTAGAATTTTATTCTACTCGGCTACGTGAGCCGAGTAGGGATCCTTCCCATTTAGTGGCGTTGGCCTCGTGAGCCAACTTTGTACTACTCGGCCACGTGAGCCGAACAGGATCTTTACACTACTCAACCCTATAAGCCGAGTAGGGATCCTTCCCATTTTTTGACATTGGCCTCGTGAGCCAACTTTGTACTGCTTGGCCACATGAATCGAGCAGGATTTTTGCGCTACTCAGCCACATGAGCCAAGTAAGGATCCGTGCCATTTTAGGGCTTTGGCCTCATGAGCCAACTTTGCACCGCTCGACCACGTGAGTGGAGTAAGATCTTTACACTACTCGGCCACGTGAGTCGAATAGATAACTAAGAAGATAATTGACCGACACGATCTACAGGATAACAATCTACCTTATCTAAAATAACATAACTGACCTACACGATCTACATTATCTAAAATTGAGGAACAGTTAAAAATAACAAATAGATAAGTGACAAATAAAAACTAAATCTTAATAAAATACTAATAAATTAAAAATTGTAACTAATCCCTTCCAACATAAATTCTAACTAATCCCCTCTTAATATTATTCCTAATCTATAACTTCTCCATAATCCTCTCCACGATTTGATGCCTCCTCAGCACGTATCATGATAGTAGTGGATATGTATCCTTTTATGTAAGCAAGTTCGAGGATGAAAATTTTATTGCCGAGCACAATGGTCCTGATCCATTATCAATGGTACTTCTCTTTGTGAAATTTCTCTCATCCTACTTTCTTTTGATTATGAACAATCATCATTGCGTAAACAAGCCATTAAAATTAGCACCCCATTAGTTATGCTGTAAAAAAAGGGGGACAATTTGATATTATTCTTTACATTGATTGTTAGGTGGGAATTCATAAGTTCAAAGAATTGTAAATAAGTACAAATCTAAACATTGATCTAAGTTAACAAGTCATACATTAACACAACTCCATCATATACAAGTACATATTTGATCGATATGAATAATTTAATTTTTATTTTTGATAAGTGAAATTGTATTAATACAATTTTTTTTTTACTTGTCAAAAAAAAATAAATAAATAAATCTTATCATTGAGGTCGCACGCCCACTACCCTTGTCATACGCTCATTTTTTTTCCCTTCACATTTTACAACTATCTTATATGCACTTTTACCTTATGAGCGTTGCAAGGGGAGTTATACAATTGTGTTAAAAAAATTTAATAATAAACAAATAAAGTAAGATAAAATAAAAATTACCCAATCCAAAACTAGGAATTGATTTAGAACGCAAACCCATAAGATTACATTACATGTCTTCTTGGACTAGACAAATGCTCACAGTACCATAAAAATGAAAGCATTTTAGTGTCTGCGTATATATATATCCTCCAGAGTCAGTTTGGAAGGGTCATCAAATGTGTGCGTGTACAATAGCAGCTCAAAAGCGCGTTCATATATATATATAGATACTTCACTTGAACTGATTAGTAGCAGTCTAAATTTTCAGGTGTCAATAATTTCAAGAGAAAAAAAAATTAAGGGTTAACACTTGACAGATATTTTTGTTGATATTTTTGTTGACTAAATTTTTTTTAGTCATAGCTGTTTTGAGCTCTAAGAGCGCCTTTTCTGCCTGGTTATTCCACAGAAATTGTCAATTCTTCAGCAACTAAGAGGGTTGCAATGACACCATAGTTGCGTACAAATTCTGATAATACACCGTTAGCCCCAAAAATCCTTGTAGCTCCATGACATTGTTGGGTTTAGGCCACTCTTTCATAACTGAAAATTGGCTTTCGTCTAGTTGCACCCTCTGGCTTGAATTAATATGCCCCAAGTAATCCATCTTTTCTTTGACCAAACGCACATTTAGAATATTTAAGAAAAAAATTTCTGATCTCATAAAATTATAAATACCACCCGAATGTGCTCCACATGCACTTCCCATGAGCTACTAAAGGTTAGAATACTATCGAAAAATACCAAGACAAACTTACATGGTAAGGGGGCTTACAAAGGGCATTCATGGTGGTTTGAAACGTCAAAGGCATGTTGCAAAGTCCAAAAGGCATAATGCGACATTCATAACGCCCGTTGTGCGTTCAAAAAACCATTTTATGCACGTCTTCGAGTGAATTCGGATTTGATGGTACCCACCCCTAAGGTCGAGTGTCGTAAAGTATTCGGTGCCATGCAATTTATCAATCATGTCGTCCATTGTGGGTGTAGGGAAGCGATCGTTAAAGTTGCCTCATTTAAACCTCGATAATCAGTGCAAAAATTTGCATCACGACCTATCTTTCTGGTAAAGTTAATTTTATGACAAATTCAACCAATTAACTAAAATTAGAAATAAAGATAATCTTAAATTGAAGATGGAATTAAGTTTCCTAATCAGACTAAAAGAACAAGATCTTTGTTTCTTAAGTTGAACAAAAGATTAAGATTTTCCTGAAATAATGTAGATACGATTGGAAAAATGTTGATTAAATCCCAACAGGAAACAAATTATAGAAGATCAAGAAGTCCAAACACGTTCTAGAGAGATCTGCAGGTTTGGCAGTATACCCCGCAGGGAGTGCGCTAGGAACCCAAGGGTTCGAGCTATATATTTTCTATTTTGTCAATGTAGGGCAATATCTTGGAATTCTATATATACGTACCCACTCTTAATATATAGCACGTACACTTCGGGACATATTATAGAGACTTAGAGAGAGAGAATTTTTATTTGTGAGAGTGTAACAATCTCTCTTGTTTTCTTTTATTTTTTTGTTTACGTGTGACTTAGAAAGTCTGCTTGTTAAGATTGATCGAGTGATTCAAGCAAGAGTTACAAAAAGACTCGTACGAGTGAACCACAATAAGTTCGAGTAGAGTCTTGTAGTCAGTTAATAGTGGAATTGTATTTTTGAGGTTTTTCCATATAATAGAGTTTCCTCGTTAATTCTCTGGTGTTGCTTTCCTTACTCAGTGTGTAATTGTTTGATTCGAAACTTTTCACTTATGTTTTGACTAGTAACACCAGCGAGAAAAAAGGGCGATTACTTGGACAGATTATTCCAATTTTAAGCATCTCGGTCATTTGACGCCTAACTTCAATTTTTTTTAGATGAGCATTTTTAGTAAGGATGCACGTGGATGGCCAACACCCCTTCCCAAAGCGGAATCCTATGGTCAACATCTTTTGCTGGAGGTAACAAACATGGTTCTTCCAAAAAAAAAATTGGTGAATTCTTCTAACACATCCACTCCTGCTGGATTTTGAACATCCTATCCTTCCAGTGGGTGGTCTTTTACCACTAGAGTGAATAGATTTCCTCCAACTTTCATCTCTTTTTCTAATGTCTGAGTAGTAATGGTCGAGGGAGGAGACGCTTGTCTACAACACTTGTGCCTTGTCGCTCCAATCAAACGTCACTGTAAGACGGAACCAGTCACAAAGAACTAATTCCAACTCAACAAGCCACTGTACGCCGAAAACGACATGTAAGCCTTGTAAAGGAAGAGAAAATAATGTAACAGATAAGCAGAAACCTTGGATGTCTGGTTGCACTGCCTCGAGCTTCTCATCATAATGCAACTAGTTGCACACCATCCACAATCTTCACATTAAAGCTTTTCGTGGACAGAACTAGCCAATGGAGGTGTTAGGTCAATTACTGATTCTCTAAATTAGGGCTAGAACCGCTATCTGCCAACATTGTTACTAGCCGTTTACAAATGAAAGCTTGTAATTTTATGGTATATGATCCCCTCCACCGCCAAAAATGCATGAAGTTATCTCTGCATTTTCGTCTCCTTCTCCCCCTTTTAATTCTTTTATTATTGGTACCTTCGCTGGCAATGGATCACCCTGACTGTTTTCTCCTTCATCATCGCCTTCTCCTTCGATCAAAAATAGTTGGAGTCGCTTACACTAGAGCCCCGAGGTAAAACACTTGCTCCAATTAAAGCACAGTTGATGAACACCACATACTAACAAGTAAAATATTTAAAAGATATTCATTTTGCATCATTTTAGTGGTAAAGTCTAATTTTATTTTTAAAATCCAACTTATATAATTTTTATGTCTTACGTAGGCTAATAACATTAGAAAGGTATTTAAAATTTTTCTACATTGTTGAAGACATCTCGAATGAAGTTTGGATTACCAAGTGACCTAAAAATGCATTTGAAGCAATAACTGGGACAAACACTTGAAGTTAAATGAATGTCCCGACAGTGGGAATGAATCTCCCGACATTTGTTGTGGTTATTAGTTGTTATTTTCAGCATAGTTAGTTGTTTTCAGCAAATTGGTTTAGATTTTAAATTCAAATTATTTTGAATTTACCATGAGATTATATGCTGAATTTAGGGGGTTGGTTAGATCATCTTCTTCATCCCAGTTTGTTCTCTCTATTCCATTATTATAATTAAAGACTTCATTGAAATAAAAACATCAAGTTTTTAGTCATTTTGCAATGTGTATGAACAGCTAATCATCCTTTATAGATTAAGATTGGTATAAAGTATGAATTATTTAATATTGAATGATATTATTATTCATTTGTTCTTCAATGTCTATGAATTATTTAATATTGAATGATATTATTATTCATTTGTTCTTCAATGTCTATATCTCTTTCAATCAAGAACACATCCTGTTAAAACCTTTGTTAGTAATCTATTGTTTAAAACATTTCTTTGAACTTTTATTAACAAGAATAAAATATTTTTGGTATGAAGGTTGCTTAGAAATTAAAGTTTTTAAACTCTAAATCCAAGTGTCTTTTTAAAAAATCAATGGATAGTGTTCTTAAATAAATTGGTTGGTTCTTCAAAGTTAAGTCCCCATTTTTAATTCACCATTGTTGAATTGAAAATGAGAAAAGAAAATATGTAGCATCATTCAATCATATAAAAATCATACCAATATACAAAATATTGATCTATATTTTTATTCAGTGAATTTTAATTAAAAGCATTTTTTTAAGTATTTCATTTTTTTCCCCTAAAAAATATCTCCTTCAAATAATTCAAACAATTCCATAGATATTTTCTTCTTCTCGAATAATTGTGGAATAAACGTTTCCTAAGGAGACGATCCAGTTTTCAACCACTCTCCTACTTGTCAAAACTCCTACACTCGGGAAATTGCAACAACAATCCCTGTTCTCGTCGCTTCTGCATCTCTTCCCACGATAGGCACTTCACCGAGGAACCAACAATTTGTTTTGATGCTTGTGGTGTAGCAGAGAGCGGTGATGGTGGTAAGAATCAACGAGATCCCAGCAACGCATGATGGTTCTACCTGTCCTTGCCTTCCTTTTGGCATGAGTTGGTCATCTTTCATGTATGCCCCTTCGATTGCCTTTCTCAATGTCATGGGCTTGGCCATGTGAACATCAACACCGACGTCATCTCGTAAGCCACTGAGGAAGATGCCCACTAACGCTGATTGATGGCACCCAACGACTCGATTAGCCAGACTCAAATTCGCGTTGATAATCATAAAAAGAGCCCGTTTGTTGCACTTAAGATATAATGCCTCATCAAAACATTCATATTTCGTTGCTCCAAAACAAGTCAAGAGTTCCTATTTGAATATTTTCCAAGTGATGATCTTGCCTTCGTCTTTTTGCACCCACTGGAGCCACTGCCACCACTGATTTGCCTCACCTTCCAGGTGGAACAAGGCTAAGGCAACCCGTTGCTCTACTCAAGTCTCTTGGAACCTAAAAACATTGAGGGGCATGGCTAAGCCACTCCATTGGATCACTGCCAGTGTGCATCAAGGACCTCCTTCAGCTTCTCCTCCATCTCTTGCATCAACGCTCGTGTCCATGAATTTTGCCACCAAACGCTGCAAACCATCACATACTTCCAACAAGTCGATCTCTAGTCTGTCCAGACATTCTTTGTTGGTGGCCCTAATCACATGCCTTGATACTAGCATGTTGAAGCTCTTTTAAGAAACGACTGAAATAGAATGATAAAATAACTCTTCTCTAATTAGGGCTAGAAAAATACAGGTACAATAATCTTTCAATGCCAGACCTACTGTTCTAGGTTCTATTTATAATAGACTTATTCTACCATTAGACTCTTAACTGGACTCCACCATGCCACCTAAAATAAAGCAACATTCCACCTAAACACCAGCAACATGACCCCATCCGGTGTCAGATGAAGGGGAGCTTATTTTGAAACCCTTAGCTATCAAAAATTTTCCACGGGTGAAATAGGGAGGCAAAGTTGTCACAGAAGTGTTGATACAGTGGAAGCATTTACTAGATGAAGCAACGTCGTAATTGACTGGCTTGATGAGACATCAATTTTCAACATTTGACCTTGAGGACAAGGCCGAAGTTCTAGGGACGACGTGATGGATTAAGGAGAGTAAGAGAGAGGAACCCAAGACAAGTTGAGGTACTTTCAGCAGAAGTGGTCAACCGATGTGCGGGTCCTTGGGGACAAGAATTGGAATGTGGGTATAAGAATTAGTCGTGGCTAGAGTCCAAGTAGTTGCTAGTGTTTAGGTAGAACATTGCATTATTCTAGGAGACCAATTAAAAGTCTAGCGGTGGAGTAAGTCTATTATAAATAGAACGAGGGACAGTAGGTCTAGCATTGAAAGATTATTGTGCATGTATTATTTCTCCAACCCTACGTGGAGAAGAGTTACTTTATTATTCTATTTCAGTGGTTTCTTGAAGAGCTTCACATATTTCCTTATAATTTCAATCCTTGTAATTTTAAAGTCTACCGTTTGCCCTCTTTATCCCTTCTACTTGAATCAAATCACCATTCCATGCCAGTACGTCCCTTAAGTGTATGTTAGACATGACTAAATAATTCTAAACGTCCTCCCCCGACGTCTAATCAATGCCATCTCTCATTCAAAACAAAATATTGACACATACAATAGGTATATATATTTACACTTTGTGCAAATATGAAGTAGACTATGTATAAACACGCCTACACGAGTGAGTGAAAATCTAGAAATCAGTCGACCTTTTACCAACAAAGGTGCAAATAAAGTACAAAGGTTATTTCAAATATACATCTCCATCCAAGTAATCTTATCTCTTATTTCTTTGATCTATGGCCTATAATTAAGGATCCCAACAACCTCCATCTGATGTTTACAGCCAAAAAAGTATGCAAATGGAGGAATCATAACAGAGGGGCCTCACCCATCAAACTCTTTTGACAGATTTAAGTTTCTGAAAACTGCTAATTAAATTGTTGACTGCCCTGGAGGAGTTATTATTAAGAAGGAAAAAGATTGGTCACGGTAGCCTGTAGCGCCCACATGATCAATTGTCAAGATGTTAGACAACGGACGAGAATGACCTTAGCATTATTGATTTTGTAATTACTGGTAAAAAGAAAGGAAGCCGGCCACACGTTGCAGGTCAAATTAAGGTTAGTCACAGTGATGAATTAGATCCTTCCTGTGTGTCCTAGAGCCACCCCCCCCCTTTTTTTTAAACAACTACAGGAATAATAACTACCTGACAGAACTTAAAACGTTTCTGAGATTCTATTAATAAAAAAGGGTTTATAAATTTAAATAGAACTAGTATATGAAAACTTGTTGGGGGCAGCCATCAGGTAGGGGTACTCCTCCCCAGATATTTTGATTTGAAGGGGTATATGAACATGGAGAAGCAGTTTACAAAACATAGAGAGCAAAGGGGAAGCGACGCCAGAGAGAAAAGAAATTGGAAAAGTTGATCTACTCATTTAAGATGACTGTCAATCAAAACTATGAACACTAGTCAAAATTAACAAGAAGTGGAACAAAAGACAGAACTATGACCTTCATTATAATGCAGTAAACTTACAAGGTTGCCATCAACATTGCTCGGATCTTGGCTCTGAGATCATCAGAAACCTCAGTATTTTCGGAGGGCGGAGAAGAGGCTCTCCCATCTCGATATGAACTTGATATATCCAAAGAAGCTTCTCTACTAACACCAGCACCCACACTCCTTCCTCTTGATTGATCTGAGATTTTGTTACTGATCTCCCCTTCCTCAAGCTCTTCTTCTGAGTGAGATGCCTTCCTATGCTTATCAGAAATGCTGTAATGATGGTGCTTGTCGTCAGACGTGTTCTCATGTTTGTGCTGATGTCGAGATTCGATGTTCTTGGATGAATGCCGATCCTTGTGCTTATGCACGTCCTTGCTATGGCGTGAAGAGTGATGTGATCTGTGCTTCCTCCTAGAGTGCTTGTGATGCCTTTCCTCAACATCTTCTTCCCCATCTGATGAAGAGTTCTGTGATCGGAGCTTCTTCCTAGAGTGCTTGTGATGCCTTTCCTCCTCGACATCTTCTTCCCCATCTGATGAATGATTAGACCGGTCCTTTTTCCAAGAGTGCTTATGATCCCTTTCATCTTGGTTGTCTTCATCTTCATGTGAAGAACGATGAGAGCGATGCTTTTTCCGAGAGTGCTTGTGATCCCTTCCTTCTTCATCATCTTCTTCATCGTGTGAAGAATGATAAGTCCGGTGCTTTTTCCTAGCATGCCTATCATCCCTGCCCTTTTTATCTTTTTCTTCGCTGTGTTGTTCATATGAATATTGATGTGACCGGTGCTTCTTCCTTGAGTGTTTGTGACTCTTTTCCTTCTCTTCTTCTTCTTCTTCTTCTTCTTCATCACCATCTCGCCCGGATCTTGATCGGTATTTCCTCCTTGATTTTCGTTCATGGTACTCATCGTCAGAATATTTCATCTCAGTTTTCTCTTCTTTAACCACCTCTAAGTCCGCAGAGCTCCCTTCTCTTCCTTTGCCAGCAACATTGATGTCCAAATTACCAGAAGCAGAAACCCCAGTTTCCGGTGGTTCTACTGACAAGCTGCGCAATGGTTCAGAATTGGAAGGAGCAGCTCCACTTTTTAGCATAGCCACAAACAGTTTTGCCCGTTTTAACCTCTCAGCCTTCAGCTTCTGCTCTCTAGTCACATGAGCTACAGAAGAATCAGCCCCATTCGTAGCTTCGGTAGCTGTAGTCTTTGCAACAGTCTTGTCCACTGGGACAGGAACCCTTTGATCTCCTTTTTGGTCAGACTTTTTTATCACATTTTCTACATTAGACGAAAGGTGACTTCCTAAGCTTGAGGCCAGCCCACCCTCACTGTTATGGCCATGGCTTTCAGCATTCAGTGATGTACTCGACAGGATCCCCAAATTTGGATTCTTAATTCCCCTTGTGGCAGCCTGAAGAATAGCCGCTGCTGCAGCTGCGTCTACACTAACTCCGAACTGTGGCTGGCAGGTTTTGGAAGGCGGTTCTTGTCCATCCTTCTTTGACTTTCCAATTACCATCCTAAATTTCTCTTTCCGGTCAGAATCATATGGTATGTCACAAGCCGAGGACAAAGAATCACTTTCGTTCAATACTGAAGATTTCTTGTCTTGCTTGTGTACCACTAAATCACCCTTCTCAAAAAGAGAGCTCTTCCCACTTAACTTTGACTGTAAACAAAATAGGAAAGCATCAGCAAAAAAGTCGAAGTGAGGGAAATTATTACAGCTTAGAAGGTGCAATGCATAAGAAAGTCAACCATCAACTTGGCCAGAAATTTGCATCAAAGGATCAAAGTTTAAAGGGTGAAATATCAATGTGAACTACACCCTATACACACACTTTGAACTAGAATCCTAGTACAGCGTGCCATATTTATCTGACAGACCCAAGCCCTGTCTAAGCTCTAGCACACAGTCCTCCGAGACCCAAGGAACTGGACCTTCAGTTTAAACTGATCAAGCCCAACCCAACACACTTACATGAACTCCAAACAGGCTAGGGTTGTCTAACAATAACACTCTTCCCTTTCTTCCCCCCCCCCCCTTTTTTTCATTTTTTTTAATCTTTACTAGTTGAGAAAGAAAAACCAATCACAACTGAGTCTGCATGGTTCATCCAACAGACAGAAATCTTATGATCTATGTATATGCCTATTGCTCAACCCATAGTCTCCAATGGGGTGTGCATGGGTCGGTTTGGTTCGAGTTCACACTTAACCTAGAACAGAACCCTTTTTTTTCGGTTCCTAAAATTTGGACTTGAAACCGAACCGGACCTTCAGTCTAAACTAAAGGAGCCCAACCCTCAGCTCAACTCAAAACAATTACACGAAGTCCAAACAAGCTTGGGTTGTTCGACAACACCACCCCCTTCTTCCCCCCCCCCCCCCTTTTTTTTTGGGTCACCCATAGACAATTCAAACTACTTTCAACTTAGGCAGGGATAATAAACTAAAGAGGAAATGGTAAAAAAAATGAAGAGTTAACAAAAAAACATATTATAGATTTGACAAGCATTAACAATCTTTACTTGTTGAGAAAGAAAAACTGATCACAACTGAGTCTGCATGGATCATCCACCAAACGAAAATACCACGATCTCTATATATGTCCATTGCTCAACCCACAGTCTCCAACTCCAATAAGTGCATCCTTATTACCTTACCAGTCTATTGTCCACCCCTCAGTGACTCTATATGTAGAACGGACACTCCAAAATGGGTGATGCATCCGTATCAGACATATATGGAACACACAAGCTTCAAGCAATCTAAGATACGTATCGGATATGCCACGTGGCATATTGTCAAACACATGACAACGAAAAACTAATCACAACTGAGTCTGCATGGATATCCACCAAACTAAAATCCTATGATCTCTATATATGCCTTTTGCTCAACCCACAATCTCCAACTCCAATAAGTGTATCCTTATTACCTCACCGGTCCATTGTTCAAACCTTAGTGACTCTATATGAAGAACAGACACTTCAAAATGGGTGATGTATCCATATTAGACACATATGGAACACACAAGCTTCAAACACTCTAAGATACGTGTTGGATACGCCATGTGACATATCCAATTATTTTATTAAATTTTTCAAATACATGACTAAGACAAATAAAAATGTTAGAATGTTTATGATTATCTCTATTTATTTATGAAAGTGATAACATAGACTTACAACTAATGTAATATTTATATCTTTTACTCTTTTCTACGTTATCATTTACTGTTCTAATTATTTATTGTCTTTATTTAGACTAAGATATGATAAGTGTAATTCATGGTTACAATTATTGCTATACAGATTACATAAGTTGAAAGTCTGTGTTATCACTTTCGTAAATAAATAGGGACGAATCATAAACATTCGAACATTTTTATATAATGTATTTTTGTTCCCGTATCTATTTTTTGGACACTTTTTAGACATGTCCCCCCATACCCTATAATTTAGGGATGAGAAGAATCCGACCTCTGGACAAGTACCTGAGTCCACATAACATAGCATATGACAACGATACTGTCAATAAAGCAGAAGCAAAGAATTGTGTGACAGTGAGAAATGGAATTACATTATTTTTGAGAACCATCAATTAAGGTTCAAACGCTATTTCTTGTCCCAAGAATGCAAATGAATAAATCAGAAGAAAATCAGATAATAGAACTCATAAGTATGTGGAGAAAGTCACCTCTTGTGCTTTTTGGAGAACTTTTAAATAGTAAGGATGGTATTTACTAGATGGAAGAAGGAATGGAAATCTCCCATGTTTGCTGTCTTGTTCAATAAGCACCGACTCAAACTGCTTCCCATTTTTCAGAATGAACTCAACTATCTTATCGACCAGCCTCTTTAATTCAGATGGAGGCTCCAAAATCACTGGTTCAACCTTAGCCATGTTCGGCAGAGCAGAAGATTGTGACTTATCAACAGCAGCTGAAAGCAAACTGATACAGTCACCTTTCTTTGTGCCATTTGCTGTCCCAGCCTTTGGCACACTCGTGAAAGTATTCCTTTTCAGTACTTGAACCTTTTCTTTAGGAGGCCTTGGATTCTTGGCAACAGGTTCATCTTTTTCATCTACAATCACAGAAAATTTTGTTATTTCGGAACCATGACCAGGTGTTGCAACACTAACATCCAAGGTTTTTGCAGACACATTTTCTTTACATTCAGAGGCATCTTCAACTGCACCATCCTCATCCTCCCCAGATCCATACACAGAACCCAGCAAAGAAAGTGCCCCAGCCACAGCGCCATCTGTCTGATTATGCTCAGTATTGCCTTTCCTCTCATTTTCAGATTTTCCCTCAGTATCAGACTGCAAAAGCTCTTGATGATCAACTAGAAACCTAAAGTAGGCATGAAGGTGATGATCAGGCATCAGGAAGCCAAATGTTGGATTGTCTCCCTGTTTCACCCTAAGAACAATTTCTGACTGGCCACCATGTTTGCTGACAAAAGTAGCAGTCCTTGCAATTATCTGATGAACTTTCTCCGTTGGAGGCTGAAGAAACAGACAAAAAAGGCTTCCATTTCAATAATGTGAAATTTCATTTAATTGCAAAAATACCAGCACAAAAAATAAAACAGGAACCTCACTAGATGTCAAAATAAATCAAATGGATCTCACATATACCAGAAACCATAATTGATCAAGCAACAAAACTCTATAAAGATATGTTTCCTCCGATTTGCCCTCAAGCAGTTTAAGGTTTTTCTGGTTAAAGTACTGAAAAAATCTTATAATTCCTAATCCCACCTGCACAGCCCTTTGGCATGACATCAAAAGGAAACAAGGTGCCCCTGAATGGCAACCTTAGAGATCACAAGAACTCCATCCCTGCTCCGAGCATCTGAAAACTATAACATGGTGAGCCTTAGAATAACACATGCACCTTACAATTATCATTGGCCACATTAAGTAAGTATGCTAAACAAATGAATAACATTATATACAGGTGCAAGAAAATGCACTGGTATCAGAAATTGACTATCATTTACTTACTAGGCAATGGAGTAAGCTTTCTGGCACTGGGAAGGGTGGATGAAAACAGGAATCCCCCAAGCCGGCATCATGGTTCTTTTGATCAGTGGAATCATCAGCATTTCCATATGAAAAGGCAACAGTGTGATAACCACCTGCATCAGCTGGTTTTGCACCCACATCTGATTCTGTAAATAAAAAGATAAGAAATATGAAATCAATTTACATATGCGAGGTCAGCGGTAATAGACACATCAATACTCAAATATAATGAAAATAGAAAACAGAAAGGACCGCCCCCCCCCAAAAAAAAAAAGAGAAATTGAAGATAATCTTGCTCATCTCAGAAAAAATGCAACTGTAATACACTAGATTCACCTCCTCAAAACTCAGCAATTTATTTCAAAGAAGTATAAAATCGTTACAAAATAGACGTACGTTCCCATTGCTTGGCCTACCCTGGGTGGCAAAGGGTGAGACTTCAACATCGATATGACAGTCTTCACCCCACCTTAACCAAAATACCCAAATTACCCAACAAAATTCCAGATGATGTTTTGTTACAGATATGTCTGCTGCTATGAAGCATGGACTCACCGTCAAGAGTGCCATCTCCGAGTTGAACTTACATGAGACACCTACATGCAGTGGACTCATGCCATACACATGCCCACTCAACTTTTGTCATATCAAATCTTTTTATTATTTCTTTGTACAAACACATCTTGGACACGTCATGAACTCATTTTAAACGTGGTGGGATCTTATAGTAGGGTAGACTTATAAAATAAAAGTTCAAAAGCCCTCAACTTGTTATTTTATATTTGGATGATTTATTATTGGTTTAAAAATTCATGGAATAATGTTATGTTAAAATATTTGTTAGTTATCATTTTGGATGAAAAGTAATTATCATGTTCCTTCTTTATAGGCTTTTAAGCTACAAAATATAGTTACTACGCTTTTGGACGGAATGTAATCATTATGTGACTTCTTTGTTTACTTTCAAGTTATGAAATACACGGTTTTTAATTTTGAATTTTTATTGCAAAGAAGGCATCAAAACGATAATATCTAAAATTTTATATCCCCCCATCAATATGAAACATCATAATGGTCAAACAAATCTGTCCTGAAGACAAAATCACTAGCTATTATTAGGTTACATTTAATAAACAAAAATGCCATTAAAAATGATATGTTTGGAATATGGATTTGTGAAGAGGAGAAAAAGTGAAGAAAAATGGTCGGACAACAAAATGAAGTAAAAAAGTCAAATTTATTTCATTTTTCGGTTGAGTTGGAAAATGGGAAGAAAACAAATAATAATTTTTCAAAATATAATTTTTACTTGATTAAGCATAACAAAATAACACAATAATAATTTCATTTTATTTTCACTTTTTTTTTCCCTCCATAAATCCATGTTCCAAACATAGCGGAAGTATCTAATCCTTCATGAGATGAAAAGAGGACCAACTATTTAAGAAGATTTTGATCAAGAAATTCTAATTATCTGGCTATCAAGCCATTACTTCTAATCCTTCATGAGATGAAAAGAGGACCAACAATTTAAGAAGATTTTGATTAAGAAATTCTAATTATCTGGCTATCAAGCCATTACTTCTCCATAGTTTTTTCACCAAACGCATAACTGGACCTGCTGGCTGTCATCAAATGCAAAAGGCGCTTTTAGCAGACAAAATCCACATCAGAACAAACAACTAAACAATAAAATAATTGTCTCAAATGTAACGATGGATCTTCCATTCACTTAATTAAACTAAGTAACCTTCGATTGCCTTAAAATTTCCCCCAAAAAAAATTCCTTTGGCATCCTCAAGAAACAAGCAGATATCGTAACAGAAGAGAAGTCTTCTAATTATAGTAGACAACATAAAAAACAACGAAGAAAGGGCGAGAAAAAATACACCGGAAAACGTGTACGCAAAAATGAAATTACCTTCTTCCTCCGACGGTGACGGCAGATCGAGGTATCGTTCATGATCCAGCTCGGACTCAGCTGAAGAGATTGAAGAAGGGGAGTGCGTTTGTTGATATTGCCGCCGCTTCCTGGGCGGCGGTGGACCAGAGAGAAGGTTGCGAACATCGTAGCGGTCGATAAGCAGAGAATTCCAGTCGACAAGGGCGGCGCGGGAGTTCACGAACGCCGCCATCGCATCATCGTCGAAAAAGAGGGCATGTCTTCCCACCACCTCTAGATCCATTCCTCTTTTTCGCTAATCTATTGATCGAACCCTACAGCATAAATCTGTATATATATCCCTTGTTTGTGTGTGTAAGGCTATACGGAGTTTTTATAAATTGAAATAAGTGATCATTAAAAGGAATTTAAATAGATTTAAGTAATTAAGGATTATTTAAAAACAAAACTCTAAAAAAATAGGGCAATAATTAAAAAGTATTCAAAAAAGGGAAAATGTTGGAAAAGTAAAATTACTTACATAATATATATAAGATTTTTAAAAAATACTTAAATATCTCAAAAGTTTGTGATTTGACTTTTGATGCAACAAATAGAGAAGAAGAATTATTAATTGTTGGTACCAAAAATAAAATTGTGAGTGATCATTTATGGGATATAAATAGAATAAATTAAAATTTTTCATCATGCAATTGAATTAGACTCCATTTGTTTTGAAGTATTTTGCTCATTTTTAATTATTTGCCATAACATCACTATGTAAAATTTTTTTTTAAAATAAATATTTTCTTTAAATGTTCAAAAATTACTATCCTTTGTCAAATTCTTAATTTATTTAAAAATAAAATTACCCCTCTATCTCCTTCCTTATCATCTCTTTCATATTTTTCTTATGATAAAAGTTTTTAAAAAAAAATTCTAATCAAATATCAAAAAATAGAAATAAAAATAATTTTTTACAGAAAAATATTCTTTAATATGAATATGTTACATTAAAACAAACAAAACTTTAATGAAATTTTTTATTTCATCAATTATTTTCAGAGTAGTCTTCTTTGAATGGTATAGATAATAATAATTGAAGTTGTAATGGTTCATTTTGGGGATTCTCCATTCAAACTTTTTTTTCACAAATCAGACTCTCCTACTTTTTTTTTTTTTTTGTTTTTTTTTTTTTTTTTTTGTTTTTAAATCTCAAACGTCTGTTTCATTCAATGGCTAAAAATATAAACTTTTGCGGCTCACATTTTGTTGTCCTTTCCTCTTCAAGTCTTACCCTAATGCAAATCTACACATTAGTTTTTTGTCTTTTTCTCTCAAAAGAAATTTCTCTTAAAACCAACTCCTCACCAAACAATTAAGAAAGTTTGAATTTATTGGCTTTTTCTATAGTTTAAAATGGAATGAGTAAGTCTTCTCTCCTATTTCCTTTTTTCTATATTTGCTATTGTTTGAGTATCTTTTCTCTGTAAAACAGGCTGTTATGGTTTTTACTTAACAGTAATCAATGTTTCTATTTTATTATGTTTTAGTTTTGTATGAGAATATTGTTTGTGACATACTTTTCATTTGTTATTTGATAAGACAAAAGAAATATGCCTCGACTTTCATTATCTTTTGGCCAAACCACAATTTAAAGTTTCTCTCATTATATATGAATTTGTTTAATGATGTCTTAAATTTCCACATATGTTACTAATAATTTTGGTTCATAATTTTTTATGTCAGAATCACAATTAACATGGAAACACTAAAAGATTAGACACCTTCAGTGAGTATGGAGTTTAAGTCAATATAGGAGGCTTGCCAGCATTGGCAAAAATATGGAAATGAAATGGGTTTTGAGGTCAGAAAAGATTCCATTGACAAGAGCTCAACAAATAAGGAAATAACAACTCAAGGATTCATATGCTCTAAAGAAGGTGTTCGAGAAAAAAAACAAACAAATTTAATTTTACACTTGTCATCTAACTGAAACAAGGTGCAATTATGGTGTATGGAAGTTAGTTTCATTAAATAGACAAAAGGGAAAATACAAGATTTATGAGTGAACACAGTCATAACCTTCATCTTAAACAAACCACCCATATGACGAAATCTTAATAGAGCATTGCAGATGTACAAGCTCATAAAATTGATTTAACATCTACATTTGGACTTAATCCTTAAGGCGATCCACGAATTAATGTTTGAAGAAGCTAGTGAAATATGTAATCTTGGATTTACTTATCGGGATTTGAAAAATTATATCACACAAAAAGGCAAAAATATATGGCTTTTGGTGAAGCTAATTATATTATGAGCTATTCTAACGAACAAGCGAGCAAAAAATCACTTATTTCATTATATAATGCAGTATGATGTAGAGAAAATGATGATAAATGTAGTTTGAGCTAATGTAGTTTGAAGATGTGTTAACCTTCGACACCATGTTTGGAACTAATAAAGACTGCAAACCTATAACAGTATTTAGTGGTTTCAACCAACATAAGGAAATTATTATTTTTAAAGCTACACTCCTTTATGATGATTCCTTTAAGGGGCTCCTTAAGAGTTTCCTAGCCATACATGGAGCTAAGCATCCCCGTACTATTTTTATAGATCAAGATGCTGCAATGGCAAGTGCACTATCTGAGATGATGCTTATTACAAAACATAGCCTATACTTTTGGCATAAAACACAAAATTCAATAAAGCATATAGGGAATGTGAGAAAATATGGTAAATCAATGTTGAATGATTTTAATGCTTGTATGTTTGACATTGAGATGAGACTGAATTTGAAAATGCTTGAAAAGTACGATTTGATAACCCACCTAAGAATAGCTGGTTGGATGGTAGGTTGAAGTCGAAGAGTAAGTGGGGTCGTTGTCATATCAAGAATGTATTGACATTGGGCATAAAATAAAGAGGACACAAATCAGTGAAAGTTTAAATTAAGGCATAAAAAATACTTAACTTCAATTATGAATATTGAACAATTTTTCAGAATTTTTAAAGATTTATGGAGGATAAACGATATAAGGAACTTGAAGTTGAATTCGATGCTAGGTACAAATTGCCTACATTAAGTTTGAAGAACACTTTTTTTATTAATGTATGTTGCAAAAGTTTATACCCTAATAATTTTCAATGTATTTTAAGAGGAATATGATTTGGCAACTGCACCAAGCATTAATCATCAAGATGACTCAATAGTGGTACATGGATACACATTATGCTTTGTGAGAAGAGTAAAGGACACGCTACTTGTATTGTTCAGTTGCTTCACTCTCAATTTAGTTCAAATACTTAGGTGTTTATGATGAGGGGAATTGAAACTAATACCTCAAGGGCAAGGTGTGATGTAGCACGATAAACTAGTCTGAATTCCAAGTCAATTATCCACAGAGATCTTAAAGGATGGAGTAGTAATTGACTCTAATGGAATTCATAGCAAATCAACTCACAAAAATTTTAAACAAAAATGAAAACTGATTCAATTTTTGTTTTGATTGTGAAATGAGATTTTAATTTGATTAAAATTTTATATTAGAAAGTATGGATAAGACAATTTCAATGACAAACCAACAAATTCTCAAGACAATGAGTCCATTTACCAATTCACCTAATCTGATTTAGAGAAGATAAGTTCAATTATAACAAGCTATAGATCAAATACTTAATGAATATAATCCATTTTAAGGACAATAGAAGTTCTTAGTCTAGCAACTCATATATAAAGATGCATAAGAGTTCTAATTTAAATAACCTTTATGAACTTATCAATGAATGATATAAATCAAGATTGATTAGACATTAAAACAATGATTTCTAAGATAACCAGATCCAAAATAAATTAGTAAATGAAGAACTCATATCAAAATATAAAGTATAGGATCTTAAGAATCATTGGCTTCGACATTGTTCTTGCTTTGGCACAATGAAAAACTTGGTTGATCATGTTCATAGAATTAAGAACAAAAAGTTAATAATAGAATTGAAAAAACAAAAAATGAAATATAGTTTGTATTGATTGAAATTTGATTAACTAATGTTGGAATTGAAAACTAATTGAAATTTAAATCTAATAACAAGAACTATAAATTAAAACTAAAAACTCTTGGTTAAAACTAAAGTAACCAAGCTCTCTATAAAACTGAAGAAGATGATGAATAGTAGATGAGAGAATGTTGTATATAAGATGTGAGATGTATGTATGAGATGTGTTTGATTGATGGTGTTCTCTTCCTTTATATAGGCTTCAATCCTTCAAGAAAAATCCATACGTGTTCAACAAGTTTCCATTTAATTACAAATTTGCACACGTGATTTCAAGAGCTTATCACATGAAAGAGATTGGCTCACATGGAAGACATTGTTAAGAAACAACCAATTATCCGAATGCCAAAACCCATAATCCAATTGCAACTTCTTTTCCTTTCTTTTGATTTCTAAGTAAGGTATCCAATTATGACTTCGGCCTATCTAGATACATCCTCTTCCTTTAGGATTTACAATAATGTGCTGTGTATCCAAATGTGACTTTTATGCATCCAAATATGAACTTTGTAGCCCTTACTATCCTTGTTCAGAATGGTATTCGAATACTAATAGACTACATCCGAATATGTTTCATCTTTCAGAACTTTGTTTCACTTAATCACAGTATTCGAATATGTGTATAATGTATCCGAATATAGGCTTTTGGTCTTCAATCTTCTGGATCAAAAAATGCTATTTGAATATGTTTGAACTGCATGCAGTAAAAGCATTTGATTTTCAGGACTTGTTTTAGCAAAGAATGGTATCCAGATGTATATAAAAGATATTAAGATACATCATTGTATCTATATCTCTCTCTATATTAGAACACAACTTTCATCTGATTCCTTATATTAAGCACTGGAGTGTTCAAATATGGTAAGCATGTATTCAGATGTGCTTCATCTCTAATTTTTTTTTTTGTTTTCTTTTTTCATATTGCTTGTTGTCTCTTAATGAAGAAAGCAGATACACCGAAGTGCAAGGTGGCTAGCTGTAGCAATCTAAATTTATAGAGAACGGTGAAGTATCAATTGTACCTATAGGGAGAGGTATAATGAACTCACAATTCTTCTTGTCTTAATTAGTAAGTGTCACACATATGAAATGAAAAAAAAAAGGTTTGAATAATGAAACCTACCTAAGCATTTCATCAACACCTAGGAGGTGACAATTAAGTTCAACTTAGAAATTAATATTAATTAAACTAAAAACAATTATAAAAATGACTTGGATCAAACCAATTCAAGTAGTAATTTCTATGAATTTTCAAGGAGAACAATGACCAATCAATTTGGTTGTAAAATCAAGTTCACTTCGTTGAGTTCCTTGATCAAACACTTAATGCAATAATCTATATAGAATATATGAGAGTTCTAGGTGGCAATCCACATGCAAAATCCTTAAGATCGGGTATAAAAATTCCAACTAAGTAACTCACATATAATGTACATGGAATATACAATTAAGAGTTAATCAAGAAATATCAACTAGTGATTTTAAAAGATCCAAAGAAATTAATCATCATTCATTCCAATATTTAAAGAATTTAAACATTAAAACACAAATAAGAATAATAATTGATAAGTTTGGTGACAAAGTTAGGTTCATCTAATTGGAAATCCAAATAAAACACTTAGAGTGCATAATCTATAAAGAGTACACGCAAGTTCTATAGTAGTAATTCACATACAAATCCTTCAAGAAAGTGTTTGAGAATTCCCATTAGCAACCCATATATAGTCTATATAAATTATACAAACAAGGCTCAATCTAGAATTAACAATTGATGATTTAAATGGATCTAAACAAATCAACTACTATTCAAAGAAGATTCTAAAGTAAATTTAACATTGAAACTTAAAATACCTTGAAAATCCACATACATCATCCACTCTCCTTGATTTGAATCCACGTAAGACAACTGCTCAATCATAGATGAAGAGAAACTTAAACTTGTATTGAAATTCAGTATGCTTACAAGAGTTATTCAAAGGGCAAATGAAATTTTCTCTCAAAACAAACAAGAATGAATTTCTCTCTCTACAACTATAATCTACACTGCCTCTAACTATACATATGAATGTAGCTCCCCTAATTCTTTTTAGATCCTCTCCTTATATAGAACAAATCAATTGTTTGGAATGACCAAAGAGCCCTTGAAAAGAGTGGAGAATACAAAAATATACAGGAAAACCACATGGTTCGAACAAGAGTGCGCACAAAAGTTCTATAATACTTGTTATTCATTTTTGGCTATTTATGTACTATTTTGGGCCAATAAAATATTTATTTTGAGATTTAATTGATTTATTTTATTTTTCCTGGGCCAAGTAAGGTTCGAATTGATATTTAGTTAGATAACTGAGTCAAGGGTCTAGCTCTATTTTCTTTCCTTCCTTCAATTTTCCTTTTCTTTTTCTTTTTCTCTTCCTTCTTCTTTTCTTTGGCTCGGCACATAGAAAAGAAAGAAAAGAAAAAGAGGAGAGAGAGGGTAGAGAGAGAAAGTGTGATCCAGAGTGGAAAGTCAACGAATTGGGTTAGTATTCTACGCTGTGATCATCGTGGTGACGTCCATTTTTGGTGATTTTGGCCCGAGGCGAGAGAAATCGACTTTTGAAGGTTAGGAGCTCAACCAGTTTTCTTCGTTTTTCTTTTTTTTTTCTTCAGGTTCGAGGTAGGTGGGACCTATATTTGTGCTCTAGATGTTATTAGGCTGATTTTATTATATATATATATGTGCTTACTTTGGTCGAGTATCTGTGGTTGGTGTATATATATATATATATATATATATATGTATATATGAATGTGGATATATATGTGCATATCAATGTTGAAATCTCACATTATTTTGAGTTATTGTTGAGATAAATGTTAGATAAACATGTTTTTGAGATGTCTATATATTTATATATGATTGATTGTTGATATCATAGATTGAAATGATGATTTGGGGAAGTTTTGGTTCGGAGTCTATTGGAAATGAACCAGAGAAATGAGTTTCTGGGCATTGTTGTTTAGACAGGTGTGTGGATAGCCCATTGTCCACACAAGGGTTTGGACGGGGGTCCGGACATCCCTTTGTTCAGACAGAGGTCTGAATGACAGAAGGTTGAGTTTTCCAATCTTTTATATTATGGGTTTTAAATCATGGATTATTGCTAAGGACCCTTGGATATTGATTTTAAATGATTAAATGGACCCAAATCATCATTAAGTTTAATGAGAATGTATTTCTATATTGAGATGATATTTATTTACATGATTGAGCATATCATGTGCATAGGGCTAGGGTGGCATCATCTGGTCTGTGTTGTGATTATTGATTAGCCAAGAGTGCCATATTTATATTATGATGTACTGAGGCATAGGTTATATATGCGGATGGGATCAATGATTTGAGAAAAATGAGAAAATATAATTTTGAAAATACTAGATGATCTCAATCGATATATATAACTAGAACTTAGTCATGTGGAGTTGGGACGTTAATTATGAGATATGATTATGATATATGATTATAAGTTTTTCCTTGGACTGCAATCAAACCCTGTTTGAGCTAAGTAGATGCCTGACTAGGTGTATAACACGGTTCCCTAACAGAAGGATAAGGGTTTTAACACGGTTCCCCTGAGTCTCATACCACTAGGGGTATAACATGGTTCCTCACTTGGTATATGTGTGTGTGTGTGTGTGTGTGTGTGTGGATATGTATGTTTGTCGTGAGCATAAATAGTGCAGTTGGTAACCCCAAGTGCTGTGTTAAATGTCACCTGTCACTGGATAAAGTTAGGAGTAGAAGGAGGTTAGAGAATTGCATTGGCCATTGTATTGCATCACATATGCATTTTTGCATAATAATTTAGTTGATATTGTTGTGGATTATGTTATATGCTTAATTATGTTCACTGGTGCACACTTGTATGGTCCTACCTACTAGGTAAGTTTGCTCATTCCCTCTATATTTCAAGTGATCTGGTGAGACCAGGAAGTTGTCACCTGGAGTTGAGTTGAGACTAATAGATTAACCTATTATGATATTTTATTTACATTTGAATTATTATATCCTTATTTGTGCGACTGAGATTTGGGTCCCAATTCATTACATGTGAGATTGTATTATTATTTAGGATGTTTGTTTGGCTGTATAAGCCTTTAATGGTGTCATTGGGACGTGACATTGGATTCCTTATCATTGATGTTACCTTTTTTTTTTTAATATGGGAATGAAGGGCGTGTGTAGTTGCTCTGATAATTATTATTATATTATGACTTGACCGTGGAACATGTATTTATTTAATTTAATTAGTTCCTATATTTTCAAACCCTCCATCCGGACAATTAAGTTAGAAGCGTGACAAAGGCTTTTATGGTCTTGTTTGAACAAAAAATTAAAACCATTGTCTTTTTATACTTAGGCAAAATTTGAAGTTTTTAAGTTGATCTCCCCACTATTGTTCAAACAATGGTGTGAACAAGGAATTGTTTGAACTAATACTCATGACTTATTATTATTTTTTTTTTGGTAAGTAATACTCATGACTTAGAAATTTTTGAAACTGAAATCTTGTTTAAACCGTTATTTGAACCATTTTCGTGCCTAAGAAAATTTTTGAAGCTGAAATCTTGTTTGAACCCTTGTTTGCACTATACTCCTTATATTTCATTTCTTCCTCTTTTTTGAGCTCTTTTTCTTCCTCTTTTTGCCTTTCATTCATATGCGACCTTTTCACTTGTACATTTATGTTAATTAGGCGTCCAATTGCTTAGATTTAATTCTTGAAAATTACAATCAACACAAAACACAAATGTATGAGAAATATGCAATGAAATTAACCTTTAAGTGAATAATTTTATGCAATTAGTACATTAAAAAGGTGGATAAATATATAATATTATGTGCTAATCACATATCTTCTTTCTATTTTCTTTAAGCTTCTTCAATTTATCTTTTATTGCGCAAATTGCTTTCCAATGTGATCAAAATCATCATAGCCTCCATGATTGATCAACAAGGATAAAACCTACATAAATCAAGGATTTATATCATTATTTTACATTAAAAAGTATATTTAAATCGATAAATGTGTAACAATTATAGTCCAATCACACATTGTATTTTCGGGGCGTTTGGTAACAAAATTTTTAGTAAAAAACTATAAACTTTTGACTTTTTAGTGTCTGGGAAACCACCAACTTTTGTCAACCTCTGCTATAATAACTTCTCAACTCAAAAATTACTAAAAGTTGCTAAAAATTATTAAAAGTTACCAAAAGTAGCTAAAAAAGCCAAAAGTTGCCAAATATTTTACCAAATACCCAAAAAGTTGCAAAAAATGGCTAAAAATTGCCATTTGCTCAACCAAATACACCAAAAATTATGATTAACAACTTTTGACAAAAAAAAAAAAAATACTAAAAATTATACCTTCAAACGCCCTTTTTGTAATTAAGGCAATATGATCATTGAGTGTAATTGTAAAAATTTTGAAATATTTGAGATCTTATGTTGTCAAGTTATAGGGGTTTTAAATGAGCTCAATATAAGAAGATTCCTGAAATATATATCTTGAAGAGATGGACAAGTAAGGCTAAGCAAGAATATGCAAATAGTGAAAGTGTCACGCCTCAAAGCTTATGACCTGAAGGTAAACTAAATATAATCACACACAACATGTATACTTTAAATATAACCTTGATCAGTGCCATAACTACCTTGGAGCAGATATACATACTAAAAATGATAAAATAATAATAATAATAAACAAGCCTCGGCTAAACCGGGCAACAATGCTCCACGCAATCCCATCATAATATCTTGGCCTTGTGACCTTATAACCAAATCGAATAAGTCCAAATTTAATAATATTTTATTCCTAAATTATTAAAATAATAATATTAACTGACATGCCACTAATGTCATAGTCCAAGATGGATAACATAGGAATATGGAAACTAATTTAAAACAAATAAAAGCTGTTCCAAGGTCAAGTCATAATATAAAATAATAACAATCAGAACATCTAACATCATCTCTGATTCTCATATTTAAATAATAAAAGATAATATCATAATAATAAATCTAATGTCACACCCCGATAACACAATTCAAGGCTTACAGCCATAGTAACATCATTATAATATTATCTCAAAATATAAATAATATTGGACCCACACCCTGGTCGCACAAATAAGAGTACAATCATCCATAAATAAAATAAAGAGAAAGTGTTAGGTCAATCCGTCAATCTCAACTAAGCTCCAGGTAACTACTTCCTGGTCTCGTGAGATCACTTGTAATAAAGATGGGGTGAGCACCATTGCCCAGTAGGTAGAACTGTGCAAGTGTACACGAGTAAATAGTAATCAAACATATAATATAACTCATAACAATCTCCACAAAATATAATATAGTGATGCAAGTGTAATATAATGGCCAATTTATTCTTTAATCTCTATCTATCCCCAGCATTATCCTAGGACAGATGACACTTAGCAAAATAGGTAGGGTCACCAATCGTACCATTTACGCTTACAGCAAATATATATCTTAATATATATCACAAGTGAGGAACCAAGTTACACCCCCACATGTGTAAGACTCAAGGGAACCGAGTTACACCCCCGACTTCTTTTGATAGGGAACTGAGTTATACCCCTAGTCAGACATTTACTTAGCTCAAGCAGGGTCTAGCTGTAGAAATTCTCATAATATATCACCTCAAGGTTGACGTATCAATTTCAATGATTAGACTCTAGTCATATATATCAATTGGGGATAATCTGGTATTTTCAAAATCTCATTTTAATTTTTTTCTCAAAATCAAGTATTCTGTCCATATATATGACCCGTGCCTCAACACATCAATAATATCAATATGACATTTTTAGCCAATCAATAATCATAACATCAAACCGGATGATGCAAACCCCAACCCTATGCACATGAAGTGCTCAGTCATGTATTATTAACAATAACATCTCAATATTATAATAAAGGCATGCTATGCTCAAACATCCATAATAACATTTTATAGTCTCAAAATGTGTATAATCTTAACATATATCCATAATATATGATATACAATACAAACTACATTAAAAACATCAAATCGGACTGTAAAGACCTTTCCATGACAAAGGTGCTCGAAGGGTGCGTGAAGGGAAAGGTACGAGAAGAGCGCGAGAAGAGCTCGTGAAGCTATGAAAAGATACTGAGAGCATTGATTACACTTGAAAAGTGTAATTACAAGACTTTTATTTTTGCATGAAACCATGCTCTTTATTAATTTATTTATGTGTTTTGCTACTTTTTACACTAATTCGGTTTATTTTTCTTAATTGTAGTGAAAACGACTCAATAAGCGCAATTGGGAGTGCTAAAGACGAAGAATACGATGAGGGATAGCTCGTGGTATACTTGCATGGAGTGGGTATCTCGACACCTTCAGGACCGCAGAATACAAAGCTGGAGAAAAAGGAGTCTGGGAGCACACTGCCGTCCAGACACCCCATTTTGGGTGTCCGGACACCTGGGACGCGTGAGATGATTATTTTATTTTGTTTTTAGGGTTTTTGAGCACTGTATATAAACACCTCATTAGCAGCCGTTAAGGGAGTCTTTCATATACTTTTTTCCAATTTCTTCAGAACTTTAGAATGTAGTTTAGGGTAGTTTTAGAATTGATTTCTTTGGTTTTTGTTCGTTGATTTCATTTTAACATTGCTTCGAAGTACGGTACGTAAGTTTTATTTAATGAATCTCGTTTTCTTTTCATTTTCGCTTTTTATTTACTGCTTTATTACTTCATCTATGTTAGGCTAGGTTTTAATCTTGATCTAACCTATCAATGATAGGTGAAACTTTATTTAATGATTGGATGTGATTGAATCCTCATATACAATGTAAAACTTGTATGTTAGGGTTCTTGTTTGTCTAGATCTATTTTCTAATGTTTTCAAGACATTCGAAAACATATGTAGTTGATCATATTTTCTTAAAATCACTGATAACTATATATGATTAGAATTTTCTTAATACTTCGAAAATATAGAAAACGAATCTAGATTTATTTTTTGGTTTTCTTTTCCTTTTGGTTTTCAAAACATTTGAAAACTTGTAACCTCGATCATATTTCCTTGAAATCCCTGATGACATTACTTGATTATAACTTTTTTCATATTTTGAAATCAAAGAAAAGAATTCTGGACCAAAAAATGTTTTCAAGATGAAATCTTTCCAGTTTTATTTATCCTAAAAAAACGTGATTTTAAAATCGTGCTTTGGAATTAATGTTTTCACGATGAAATTTTTCCGGTTTACTTTTCCTAAACGTGAGCTGTAAACCGAGATAATAGTCACATTTAATATGAGAATAAAGTGTTCACCCAGATTTGTAGATTAGATCAAGTCTCTTTCATTTTGAATATTTGTAATTTTATTTTATTTATTAATTAGTTAAAAACCAATCAATCCAAACCCAAAACTTATTTTCTTTTCCTGTACTTAAAACTAAACAGTAGGTAGAAGAACTTAGAAAACCCTAGTGTTCAATCTCATAGTTCCCTGTGGATTCGACCTCGGACTCACCGAGTTAAAACTACACCGCACACCCTTGCACTTGGGGGTTAGTTTAGATGCACTATTTAAAAGCTGTCAAGCATCCTAGCCTTGCAGGAAGCCCGCAAGAAGCCTGTTCTTGCAACCTGCAATCTGCAACGTAGATCATAGCTGCTATAAGCTCGATTTGGTGCACAAAATACCCAAATTCGAGCATCTTAAGCTTAAAAATGGAACCACAACCAACAACAACATATATCTCAAGATTATGTAACAAAACTCACGAATAAACAAGATTATACATGTATTCTTAAACCCCACACATGTATATACACATATATATGCACATATGTTATCCTCAACCACAATCACCACATGTATACATCAAACTCCTCTAAATCATGCCATCAATCCCAAATAAACATAAAATTGTCCCACCTACCTAGGATCTGAAAAAACGAAGAAGAAAATAGCAGATAACCTCGAAGCTCCAAAACTTTTCTCTTTTGTATCTCTCACCTTAAGCGAAATCACTATGATTTGAAACCATTACGATGATCACGACATCGAGAATGCCCAATTCTAACTACCTCTGACCTTTAGCCCTTACTTTCTCTCCTTTTTTTCTCTCTCATCTATTTTTTCCTCTCTCCTTCCCACAACTATTGCATGTGAATAAAAGAAAATGAGGAAAATAAAATAAGAAAAGGAAAGGAAAAGAAAATGAGGTTGGGCCCTAAGCTCAACGCCAAACCCATTAACCACTATATGCCAACCTCAGTCTAGGAAAATAAATCGGGACAAACTTCTAGTCCAATTATTTAATTGGCCTAAAATATCTAATAAATAGCCGAATTAAAATATTGGATATTACATTAACTCTAATAAAGCAACATCCAATCCAACACAGCGGGTCCCACTTAACTTTAGGTTCTGTACCTATAACACAATCTATAGGGACATGAGCATTAACCTACTTATGCACACGATGTATAAAAAAAAAAAAAAAAACACATATAATTTGCAGAAACAATAAAAGTAAATAAAGATTATCACAATGCCTGCATCTCAAGATATCAATATCTAATGATCATATGTTAACATAATATCTCAACATCAATAACTGATAATCATATATTAGCAACAATATCCAAGTAATCAACATCAACAATTTATCAATTTATTCTCTTTTCTTTATCTCTTTATCATTCTACAACATCTTCACATTACAACTATGGGGTGGATATTATCAAATTCATTTTTATGGGCCCACACCCAATGAAAATGATCAATCAAAACATCGTTATTTGTGAGCCTAGACTACAGGTCATGATTAGCCAAATCAACATTGTCGTATTGTAGGCTACTAACCTACTAGCACAATAACTAAACCCTACATAGGTTTAGGGCCCTTCAACCTAAAGGTAGCCTTTGTACCCCCTTATTTTCCAGTATCCGCCAACTCCACAATCACAATATCATTCTCATTTCATTTATCTATTTTTCCATTATTATTATCATATCTTATTCATAATTATTACAACTTATTATCTATGTATCATATCATCATAGCCACCATCCTTAACAATTCATCATAAACAATAACATGTTTAATTCTTTATATCTTTTAATAACAACATTATATAAACAACTTTCCTTTAACAATATTATTTATCAAATGCTCAAATCATATTTCTCAAATCATGAACTACTTTTTTATATAATTAAAAACATCATTTACTTTATAAAAACACTTCGTTTGGTATTAGCATTTGGGATAAAAAAATACATTTTATGTAACAATCAAAGGAAAATAAGGCTACTGGATAGAGTCGGTGTGCATAGATGAAAGCAGAAAACTCAGGTCGAAGGTTCTATTCTTGATTTTCACTGGTTTCTCACTTTAGATCTCAAATTAGTTTGAATTAAAGCTAAAATCTTTAAATTTCTTGTTTCAAATGATGCCATAAGAGTTATATAAACTCAATGAAATGATCAATTTGAGATATCAATAAGTATGGATTAAGATATAAGGTTACATTCATTTTCTTCACCACATACATATATACATACGTATAACTCGCATATTTTTCAACATAATGCTCTAAAAACTTAAAATGAACATCTAAGCAACATACAAACCTCTTCTAAACATCATATATGTAAATAAAATGTGTTGAATCCCTACCTCAAGTTCTTGAATGAAGGAAACTAGAAACTAGTTCATTATCGAGAAAGTCCAAAAAAACTCAGGAACTCCACATGCTCAAACGATTGATCTTAACATTAATGTAATCACCAACATGTTCAACACAATCCTAGTTGTATGATTGCAAAGTTAATTTGATTTTGGTTGAGGTTTGATTGACTTACCAAAGATCAGTTTTAACTCTGACTTTTAGCTCTCTCTCTAACCAGACAAACAATATGCACACATAGAAATACATATATACACACGAACCTTGGGAATGAAAGGAGACAAGCCTCTCTTTCTTCCCTCATCCTCTCTCTCAAGTGTAGGTCTAAGCAGGACATAACATTTGAGCGGCGTATGGCGGAGTAAAACCTGAGGTCGAAAATCAATTAGGAATCACTTTAATTTGGGCGCACGAGCTTCACCTCCGTGCACCTAAGAAGGCCTTCATGTGTGCTCGGGCAAGTTTTCCCCTGGCTTGAAATTTCTAAGTGTTAGCTTGTTCAACTAATTCCATTAATTCCTCATATTACCGTCATTAACACTTCCTTACATCATAATCAAGTCTACAATTATAAGTTGATTTGATATGAAAATTCAAGTTATTATAGGAGTCTACACTGAAGAAAATGATAACTTGGGGAAGATTTAATCGTACAATAGACTTTGTTTCAAGCTTGTCAATTTAGCTTATTAAGCTATTGAATTCGTGGAGGCTTGTCAATTTTTACAAAAGCAAACTCAAGACTTGGACAAACAACCTAGAGAAATTATTAAAAAAAAAAGCAAACTTATTAGTCATAATCTAGAGGCTTCTTTGATTGATGGCACTCTGACTTTGGTTCAATACCAATATAATGATACTTCATCTCAAAAGTTCCAAGTGTTTAAGAAGAAAAAAGGTTGCAATGGTGGAAAATGACATAAGGCTTGCACTGAGAAACAAACTGAAAAAAAAAAGGCAAGTTCCATCAAAGGATTCATTAAGAGAAAGTCCATCACAGGTTAGGTACAACACTAGTCAATTCCAAATGCTTGATTAGATTTAATTTTGAGCTTAGGTAATTGTTTTGATTTTCCAATTCAAAGAGAACTTTGCTTCAAATATTCAATATTATAGTCCAAACATGTGCATGAGATTTGCTTCTTAGTGGGTAATAATTATTTTTAAAAGTGGTAGTCAAGCCATTTTATTTTTATAATGATAAGTATTTAATGTTTTCCTCATTATTACATCCTAAATAGAGTTTTTATTCAAATAATTAATGTAGCAATCCTAGCTTGCTATGGGATTCACTTCTCATGAGGTAATGTTTATCTGTATGATATATGAGTGCTTTATTTATTAGAATGAAACTAGAGTAATGTTTTTTTTTTTTTTTTTTTTTGGTCACAGAATTTATCTCCAAATATTCAATGCACTAATTCAAACTTCTATATGATATTGCTTCGTGAAGGGGTAATGACTATTTATTAGTAAGTGATTATGTTATTTTTATTTATTTATTAATTTATTTTTTGACTTAGAATGTTGAGATTTCATTTGCTAATCATTTATAATGATCTTATAGATAGTTGATTTGCAAAATAATTACACAAAAACTCCAATTGGTACAGGGAATAATTATACGAATACAATGAATTCCAAGTGATTGAGGCTATTGCATATGAATTTAGATTTAAGACCAAAATTATGCCTTTTAATTTTACTTTTGATCTTGGTATTGTATCTATAGAATGCTTTTTTGGGTTTGGTGATTGTGGCTAGCATATTCAGTGTGATCTTAGCATAAGAAATGATTCATATGTTCAGATGTGTAACCTTGATTACAAGAACTATTGGTTTAGTTCAAGCTAAATTATTATCCAACTTATTAATGTCAAAGGGAAATTGTTTTTTTTTTTTTAAATTCCTAGTCATGTGTATAACTTTTAAAGTAAAATAAAAGAGGTAGTGCATTTCAGATTCTTAATTAGAAGTGTAAAAATTAAGATAATTAATTTGTGTATGTTTTTTTCTATAAAACAAAAACAAAACCTTCCTTCAGATAAGGCAACAGCATGAAACAAAATCAAACATAAGAAAAACACTAGCTAACAACCCAAACAAGAGCTCCAACACCAAATGATTTAGAATATAGTCCAACTACGCAAGTGCATTGTGTGCTTCTATTATCTTTTTGAACTAATAGAACAAAAAGAAAGTAAATATTTAAGTTATGTCCTCGATTAATTATCAGCATCAAAACAATAGTCAAAATTTTAATATATTTGAAATAAAAAAATCCAGATTTAGAATAAGTGATGAGAGAATGGATAGTTTTTCTTTGTCTCAACATTGTGTATAATAATGTAATATAAAGTTATCAAATCATTAATTAAAAAAAAAATATAGTTGTTAGACGTTGGACATAATGTTTAACCTTTTCCCAACTAAATGGCGTCAGGTGTATGAAATGACTTCATGAAATGAAATGATTTCATTTTGGAGAATTTTGAAAATTAGCTAATGCGAGATTGTTTGTGGAAGCTTATTAAGTGATTATCAATAAATATATATTGGGGCAAAAAGTAAAGATGAATATTATTAGTATTTTGCCAAAAATGTGGACAACCTTGCATTTAATGTGAAATTTTCTATTTCATTATCCTAATCTATCACTTAGAAAACATAAATATATAAATGTAACTTATCATCATATATATATTTCTACTGAAATTATTCTTGATGGTATCTGCAATTAATAAAGCGTTCCAGAACTCATCAATTATGTTGACTCAAAAGATATCCACCCACATAGGTGGATGAAATTGAATGACAAGTCATGATTGTCAGGCAAATTAAAAAAAGCCAAACTTAAACATTTTTCTATTTTTTCTTCTTGCACTATTTTTATACATTAAACTAATATATATATATATATATATATATGAGAATGGTTCAGGTTTTTTTGTATGGCTGATTTGTGTAAGAGCTGAGAGGGTGTCAGGCTATGATTGCAGAGAAGAGATGAGAGAAAAAAAAGCTGATGAATGAGAGAAATAATTGAGAAGAAAATTCTCTATAATTGTATTTTTCTCCAATATAGTTTAATTTTTCTCAGTTTCTCTTGTAGATGTAGGCAGGATGCCAAACCACATAAATTATGTGTTCATTATGCATTATTTAAGGTCATTTTTTGGGCACATTAGGTTGTAGATTTGTCGAATACATCATAACTATACAAACTACAATGGCAAAGACCCTCAGGTGCACCCTTATGTGCTCGCCGAATTTTTGCCAGAAAATACAGTAGCTCATCGGAGAAGAAGGTTGGCTTAGGTCACTCCAGTAGGATTGTTTATAATCATTTGGTGGCATTTTTAATAACAAGGGTTGTAGCCGCTCATTTGGTTAAGTCCATGTAATGCTTGGAAGAGGTTCCAAGTTTGATTCTTGTGGACTGCAAGTTTTATTTTACCAAGAGACCATGCCACCACACCCAACTGAGCTACATTGACTGGAGCTGAGTTGCATTGACCAAGACATTAGCAAACCGAGTTGAGTTGTGGAACCATTAACTAGTCAAGTCGAGCTAACCTAACTGAGTTATGTTGACCGTTTGACTACTAGCTATTATCTACCACATGGTGCTTGTATTTTCAGCAAATCAAAAGTTTCCATGTCATCAAGTTTGACCAAAAACTTTGACTAGGTTGACCAAGGATTGACTAAAGTTTTTTTTCAAAAAAAAAAAGCATATTTTGGGGTTTTTTTCGACATTTCGGATCCATCTGTGAGGTCGGTTTTAAATAATTTTGCTTCTAAATATGAGAAATAAAATGAAGGTCACCACAACAAATAATATGATTATGTTTACAGGTGACAGCTATGCCTTACGGAAACCTTAGGTGGAAGATATCTTCTTCTGCAAAGATCTGTACGACCCTTTAAGAACACAAAAGGGTCAAACCAATAAATATCAAGGAGGTTGACTAGAAGAAAATGAATAGGAAGACATTGGGACTAATCAGGTAATGCATTGGACCTGAGGTATTCCACCATATAGTCCAGGGGATGAGTGTATATGTACTTTAGGTACAGTTAGAGGAGATGTACCAATTAGAAACATCTCAAAACAAGGCACTCTTAATGAGGAGGTTGGTGGATTTGAAACTCAAGTCTAGCTAGAATTTCGAGGATAGAACACACAAGTGCATTTTAAAATTATCTCAATCAACTGTCTAGTGTTGGCCTTAATTATGACGACAAGACTCATGCCTTACTTCTCCTCAATTTTTTGCTAGACAACGAGAAGCCATTGGTGATCTCTCTTACTAATTTAGTACTGAATGGAATAGTGAGCATGTCAATGGTCAAAGATATGCTTTTCAGTGAAAAGGTAAGGAGGAAAGAAAAGGGCATTATTGACAACGAAGAACATGCCTAAGTTACTAAAAAGAGAAGAAGAAGAGGCAATAGAAGAATTAACAGGGAAATGTCAAAGTCGAGGTTGGCAGAAAGTCATAAATTTACCTATTATTACTGTGACAAGGAAAGGCACATGAAACGAGACTGCCCAAAGTACAAAGTCGCAAAGGGAAAGTAAAAAGAAATCCAACCCTGAGAAACAACACTGCTGGACTCTAAGGATGATATGCTGTAGGAATTTGTTGGTACTATACTAATTGGAGGGAGGTGTTGACACTTGGAGCTTGTTGTTAGGTGCAAGTCCAGTAGTACAGTGAGACGAAGTGGACGTAGGATGCAACGATCGCACGAACGCACATGGAATAGGCACAAGAGTGCTTGGATGGTACCTAAGGGGGTATAGGAACCTCATGACAGATCATAGTCAAATAGTGTGCAAAAATGTGGCCAAAGTTCACGATGTACAATCAGTTACTAGACGTGTTCACATTAAAAGCTCATAGAAAAGGGATAGAATGAATCCTCTAGCATTAGAAAAAGGAGCCAAATTGTCTTTTTCACTCTCAAAGGAATTAGTGACAGGTTTCTCTCCAAAAAAAGTACTCAAGAATTTGGAGAGATGAGTTACGGAGCATCCCAAGGGGAGATGTGGAGCTTGGCATCCCAGTAGGAGGTGCTAAATAGAGCATTCTAGTGGGGAGTACAATGGCCTAAGAATAAGGACGAAATGATGAATTTCTATAACACAGGGAGCATATGAAGTGTTGGAGTGTAAGAAAATAGAAACATGATGGCAAAGCATGATGACTTTGTAAGTGCCCCAGGTGAGGGGATGATTGTTGACTCAGAAGGTATCCACCCACATAGTGGGATGAAACTGAATGAAAAGCCATGATTGCCAGGCAAATTATAAAAAGCCAAACTTGGCATTTTTCTATACTTCTTGCACTATTTTTATAAATTAAATTAATATGTATAGGTGAGAATGGTTTAGGTGTGGCCAATTTGTGTAAGAGGTGAGAGCTTGTCATCCGTTGTAATTGTAGAGAAGAAAGGAGAGAAAAAAATTGGTAATGAGGAAGAGAAATAATTGAGAAGAAAATTCTCTATAATAGTATTTCCCTTCGGTATAGTTTAATTTTTCTTGGTTTCTCTTGTGGATGTAGGCAGGATTGCCAAACCAAGTAAATTCTGTGTTCATTATGTTTGTTTTATTATTCTAATTCAAACCTCGATCCTAACAAATTACTAGTGTGACATTGTTGGATTGTTGGACAATATTATGGGTCATGGTTCTTACTTGGTTCTTCACGAGCAAAAGATTTTTCCTATGGCAGTTCCTCAGTGCAACCCTCTATGTGTCAAGACTTAATATTGTGATTCTTCTTGATTCTTAGTTGGGTGGAAAAGATGGTTCAAAACCTCTTTTGGGTGATGTATTTGTCGTTGCAACAACTATTTTTCTCGCAGAGAGTAATGTGGTGAGCGATTTTGTGTTAAAAAGATATATCTTTTTTTTTTTATTTTGATAAGTAGTGAAAAATTAATACAAGTTGACATTTCGTAATTCGTGTATTATGTAAAAAAATTAAATTTTTGTTAAAAAGATATATCACGTTGAAGTAATGTCAATGGTTGGTCTTTTGGAACACTTGCAACTGGGTGCCAGATGTCTTCTTTCCAATATTAAAATAGATTAAAGATGTATAATTTCACTTTCTTCAAGAGAAACATCTATTTCTTATATTTATTTTAGTTCAAAAGATTATAAGTAAAAGTTGAAATTATAGGCGTTAGTTAATCCCAAAAAAAAAAGTTATCCAAAATAATAAGAGAAAATACAAATAAAATAGGACTCATGAAAATGTTGTATTTTTAGTCATTAGATGAAACAAATGGTTGAAATTTAAAAAGAACGAAAAAGAAGGTATAAAAATAAAAATTAAGAATAGTCAGGTCCCTTTTCTAGTCTTATATATTTTTTTTATTTTTAGCGGATGTATCTTATTTTTTTAATGCAGTCTATTTACGCCTAAAATGACCAAGCCATAAAAGATAGCTAAAAATATAGGAAGTGTTTAATCTGATTGAAGGGGAAAAAAATAAAAAAGGTTAATTGGAGATTTAGTTATTTGTTAAGAAAATCTAATTTTTTACATAGATACTTTTGCATAAAATATTTTGTACCAGCTGAATTTTGTACAAACGTGTCTTTGTAATTGATAACCAAGGCTAAAAGTAATTTTTTTTTTTAAGGGTGGCTTTAAGAGTTTTTCCATAACGGAATTATTAAAAATATATTTGCATTAAATATTATTTTACGAGTTTATTTTAAAATTTTAAATATATTTGTTTAAATACAATTTTCATACTTTTTTTTTAAATATAATTTATCAAACAAATTATTGCAAATTTGGTTTCTAAATTTTTATATATGAAGAGTAATTTTGTGATTATAGAGATTGAGTGGGGTTATTTTAGAAAGTTAATAAAATTTTTCATGTTTGAAAAAAACCTCTAATTTTTTTCATACCACAGAGAGAGAGAGAGAGACAGAGAGAGAAACAGACATCGAGATAAAAATAGAAAGAAGTTAGTTCATTAAGTTACACACACAGACAGAGACAGGAAGAAACTAAATTTAAATTTTGAATAAAGGTGAACCAAGGTGTGACTTCTCGGAATAAGCTATGGGCATTGGCAATTTTTTAAAGAAAAGAAAATGAATAACCAAACATTCTAAGCTTTTTTTTTTTTTTCAAGTAAAAAAAGACAAAAAATAAAAGAATTAAAAAAAAAATCTAATCTACGTAAAAGCTGATGCCAAATATATTAGTAAGTCTTGCTATAAAACCAACCAATACCAGAAATAATTTTTTTTTTTTTTTTTTTTGGTTCTATTGTAAGGATAAGAAAAAATTTAACAAATGCTGTCCAGACAAAAAAATTGTAGAAGTAATGTTAATGAACATATATTTTGATAATACCTTTTCACTTTATCTATAAACGCATTATCAAAATATATTTTCTTCATCTTTCAATTTTGTCTTAAATACAATATGACAATGCATTTTGTTCTTATTTGAAAACATCATATCAAATTATATTTTCTAACCTCAAGGGGTTAGATGGGATGGTCTTGAACTGGGACTTAAGGAATTACCACTCTAAGGTCTCAAGTTCAAGTCTCCTCGCTAGCAAAAACTTGGGGCCAACCTCTCGGGCGCAAAAATGTAGTAAAAGTTAGTAAGACAAGTTTCCTTGGCTGGACGAACCGTATCCAGTTTTTGAGTGTAAGTCTGACTTCCTACCGCTACGCAAGTCCACGATTTAACGCTGCACTTGTTGAGGGAACGGTATGTGTGAAACAAATTAAAAGAGATTCACTTCCCTCTCTCGGGTCAAATTCTTAAATTGTATTTTCTATGGAAAAAAAAAAACTTGACTTAAAAACAAAAATGCGTACACCAATCGTCAAAAACTTCTCATTTATACTTGTTCTTCTAGCTTCAGTTAAGAAAGGAATTTTGACAAAAGTCTTTCAAAATTTTATATTCGAGTTGTAGGCATGGAAAAGGACTTTGGAGTGAGATGGAAAAAGAATCAACATCCCAATTTGAATGGAAAATCCATCCAAACCGTCTAATGAAGAATAAAAGGAGGGCAAAGTGTTAGTGGCATTGAAGTGCATGCAGAACAGGCACAAAGAAAAATTAGTGCAGAGGACACTTTTCTATAATGTGATTTCCAGCTAAGTTTTTTTTTTTATAAAAATAATACATTTTGATATTGCATTTTCAGATAAGGAGAAATTAGAAAAAAAAAAAAAGAAGCACATTTTGATAATGATTTTTAGACAAAATGAAAATGTATTATCAAAAAGTGTTGTAATTAAGCAATAATTTGTTTGAACAATATTTGCTAATTTTTTTTTCAACATACTTATCTCTAAATATTATAATTTTGGCAAACATTTCTTTGTGGTGTAACGTATAATTCCACTAGTTAGTTGGTCACTCATTGTTACGAATTTTTATATTTTATTCAAACTTATGATCCATAAAACAGTAAGTGTATATGTATAAATCATTATTATGAACATAAAATTTAATTAATAAGTGCAGATTTTATAAAAATAATTGTATCAAAAAGATTAAAAAAATTAATGAATATCCTGCAATAAACCATCAAAACCAAATTATATCACGAGAAATTGATTGCACGTATTAATTTGATGTAAATACCTACTAATTTTATATAAAAAGAAATATCAAATAAATTTGGGGCATGTTTCAATTGAAAAAAAAAAAAAAAAAAAAAAAACCTTGTCAACAATGAAAATCTATAAATGTTTCAGGTAAGTGAAAATTTAATACAAAAATGATATTTAAGTTCCGCTTGTTCAGTATAAAATGTTTACGAAGAAAACACATTTAAATTTTAACCTATCAATGAAAAATATATACATCAATTAATTTGTTTAAGATATGAATTAAATACCCCCAACAAAAACAACAAAATGCCCCACTGTAAATTAGGGAAAAAAAAATCAAAAAATATAAAAAAAACACACAAACAAATGAAACTAACACGTCAATCTCTAATAAACGCCTCACAAACAAAAGAAATTAACGTGTCAACCACTCGTAAACCGCCACGCTTTAATACATAAGTATATGAATTTCCAATATTAGAATAAATATCATTTATTTTATACTTACATATCACATAGGAATTTTTATGAAACAAATGGGGAATCCAAATTGCCACCCTCTTCTGATATGTATAACTTAAGGATCTATTGAGAAAGAAAAAAGAAAATAAAAAGAGGAGAGGAGTAATAATTCTAAATGGTTATCATCATTCAATTATACTAGAAAACAGAAAAAGAATAATTAAAAGATAGTTTAAAAAAATTACTTTCTTTACGAATTTCATACTTTTCACCCTTCATTTTCATCGCAACCAAACAAGATAAATAATTATAAATCTCTCTCTCTTGTTTACTATCGAGTGATCCAAACATAGTGAAAATGGAGAAACTACTAATGAAATATTAACATTAAACCTCAAAAATCCTCAAACAGAGCAGGTAAAGAGATCAACTTGACCTGGTTTTCCCCTTATATCAAGCACATACTGCAGTGCATACAATATACAGTAAATATACATTTATACACCCCCCCCCCCCAAAAAAAAAAGAAAAATATAATGCTTTCAAATACTCTATTCGTGACAAAATAGCTTAGCCTTCTTCACCCCTCAAGAAAGGACTAGGAGCACTACTTCCCTGTCGAATGTTAGTCTCAAACATCATGTCGGAGATCATTAAATCAAAATCTAACTGTCTAGATTCATTCACATATTTTTAACCTAAAAAACTTTTGAATGAATCAAATTATTAGATTTAATCCAACGGTCCCCAAGCTTGATGTCACCCAGCTGACATTGCTTTCCTTTTCTCAAGAAATAGTACACAACTTTAAAATAATTAAACAAAAACTCTTTTTTTTTTTTTTCTTACTCCTTTTTAACTTTCCACTGAAGTTTTGTGAATCTTTCGAATGTACAAAATAAACGTATCTTGAGCTCTCAACGAGCCAAACATCTTCAAGCTCCTTCAAATGTTCCTTCCCCTCAAGAATTTGTCTCCCAATTTTTTTGCGGACTGCAGATATTTGTCGTTAGAGCTCAAGCATGACTTGGCAGTTTCCATCAGCTTGGAGAAGAATGGTATTACCTCAGAACTTGGCTGCCAATAAATACACATCAGCATCAAGGTTAACATGCAGGCAACAGATGGAAAGCAATAGATAACGCAGACAGTAATAGGTATTTTGATTTAGTCAAGGACCAGACGATTAACAGTGTGTTTAGTACAAAGGAAAACTGGGAGGAAGTGGGATATATACATGTATGTATATATTATAATTTATTTTTTGAATTAAAAATTATTTCAAGAAAAGTGGGTCCCACTTTTTGATTTTTTTTATCACACCTCTCTTCTCTTTCGCTCTCCTCTTCCCTCCTTTTCCTCTCTTTTCCTCCCAAATTTGAAAGGATAAAAATACATGGATCCCACCTTCACTTTTCCACCCTATCTTCCACCCCCTTCTCCTTCCTCTTCACTTTTCTCTCCAACCAATGGAAATGTGGCATTATCGCCTCTCCTCCTTCCCTCCTTCCTATTTTTCATCCAACCAAACATAGGATAAGTTGCATGAAATTTGAGGGGAAATTGCAATCTACATATTGCATGCTTTGCTTCCATCTGAGGAAGGTTTTTAGAGAAGCATTTATTTGAATTAAACTGAATGGAGATTGGACGGGGCATGGAGGCAAAGGTGAAAATTAACTGATGAATGAAGACTGAATCTTAGAACAATATCGTCAGCAAAAGCTACGAGAGATCAAATTTAGTTATTTCCAAAGGTTTAGAATCTTCAATTTCAAACCAGGCATAAAGGGCTTTGCAAGAAAAATTCATGGTCACCCAGCAAATATCGGATATCGGGAAAGTACAAGTCATAAGACGTGTGAACAAAATGGAGTCTTTCCCACCGAAGGCAGTAGGGCCAAAAACCATCTTGACAACTACAAAAAGGCGGGCAAACTTCTACACAATAGTAGCACATACTGATCTGTGTCAGATGGATCAAATAAGTTATCGATAAATTGATTTTGTACTTAATGCTACATTTTTGGACTATACATGAGTTTTCAATTTTTTTTTTTTTGGTAAGTATGAGTTTTCAATTAGTTTGGTGATTATGATAAACGCTATGATGTGTGAAACATTTACACTAACTGTCCCATAGGCCATCCATGTTCCGTGACTACAAAGTTATATTTTGATAGATTAAACTGTGTCATGTTAGAATAGTCTAGAATACATATATTATGGGCGTGATTTGTTTCCTCTAGTAGCATTGGCAGTTGTGTTGAGTTGTTCTTCCTTTTTCATTGTAACCTAACATTATAAATACAATATGCGAGCTGCGAAGGTTTAATCCTCCTTTGATCATTTTTTCTTTCAAATTGGTATCAAAGCTTAAACCCCCTCCCCCCCCCCAAAAAAAAAAAGAAGAAAAACCAACCCTAGCACTGTCTGTACCTTGCTACCGGCACCACCTTCGGCAATCATTGCTGACCTCTGACCCTAGCACCCAAAGTTTAAAGATCAGGCAACTTCACCACGAAAAGGCCGTCACACGCGCTCACACACAAGGCTTGATTTGCGCGAATTCACGGCCACACCCTTCTCTGACGTGGCTCATCGGTGATCTTTTGGCCCTCTTCGACCTGGATTGTTGGCTGTAGATCAAGCCTCTAGAGCTCCTAGTTGATGATTTCCTCCATTGTTTGATGTTGTTCTTCGATCGAACACCTCCAATGCTCTCACTTGACAACCTCTCTACTGGTTGATGATGTTCCCTGATCTATGCAGCCTTGGTTAATGATGTTCTTCGCTGTTTGATGTTTGTTTCTTGATCGATGCAGCCTTTCCCTCGTTCGAACATAGACTGGAGGAGTCTGTATTATTTGTTCACCTTTGACTGATGCTTCTTGTTGCCAGGTGAAGGTTTGATTTTGCAATCCTATGGCAACCTCTATTAATTGGTTCACTCTCTGTTTGCACCTCTGGGTATTGATTCTACTATTTGTTTTGTTCGTTTGACTATTGATTTGTGATTTGCTGTCACGGTTTTTTCTTTGTGGTTTTCTATTACTTATTTTTTTTTTTTGGTAGTTATTTCTATTACTTATTCATTATATCTAAGCCTAATATCCCAAGTCTTTAACCATTCAGTCAGTTATTTTGAAGGCCGACGATGTTTCTTGCTCTATTACTCCTAAGAAAATGAATGGTACAAATTATTTGAGTTGGGCCCACGTTGTTAAAACTTCCCGTCGTGGGAACGATAAGTTGCAGTTATCACTAATGAGTCACCTCCTTCTACTGCTTCCCATTCTCGAGTTTGGATGAGTGAGGATGCAATTGTTGTGGGTCTCCTATGACATAGCTTTGCCAAATTAGTTGTGCTGATTGTCGAATTTTGGGACTCGTCGAAGAAAATACAATCTTGCAAAATCCTATCACCAGAAAAGTAATATTTCTCATGTCTATGAGTTATATGAGCAGATATTCTCAGCAAAGCAGGGAAATAAATCTCTATCTAATTACTATAGTCATCTTAAGGGATTATGGGAGCAATTGTTGCAGCGCGCCCCTCTAGTGAGGATTTGTCTCAGCAGAGGAAATACTAGCATAAATTCCTTTTCAAGGATCATTGATTCTAGCATAAATTTCCATGTGTCTGACAATTCTTCCTTGTTCTCCATCTTTAGTCATATTCATCATAACATAGTGTTAGCTAATGATTCCTCTTGTCCCATGTCTAGTTTAGGGACTTTTTGCCCATCACATCTCTTATCTTGCCATAGTCTTTATATACCATAGTTCTCCTTCTAACGTACTTTCTATGAATCAACTAAGTTATTAAATTTTTCCGTAAATTTATTTTTCTACCTTGTGTTGTTTTAGACCTCATGACAAAGATGATTGGCTTGGGGGAATGAGAATGATGACCTTTTTTATCTTGATTGTGATTGTCCTCCAAAGCACACATCTTATGCAGCACTTCATACGGTTGTTTCCCTTTTATAATAGCACTTTCATCTGGAGCATCCATTATTAACTAGGTTAAAATTAGGTGTTCCAAATTTGAGTCTAGTGTTTAGTCTAGAGTGCAAAGCATGTCAACTAAACAAGCATCACCGTATTTCATTTCCTAGTCAAGGTGTTAACCGTGCGTTCGCACCCTCTGATGTAGTACATAGAGATGTTAGGAGTCCTTCCCGTATTAGTAGTGTTAACAGTTTTCCCTACTTCATGATTTTTGTTGATGAGTTTTCAAGTATCACATAGCTTTCTTTTTTTTTTTTTAAAATGAAATAACAATATGGGTTACCTTCTGTCATTTTATAATGGAAGTTTTACCTAATTTGAGAGAAGAATTAAGATTTTCCGATCTGATAATGCCTTAGAATACATTTAATATGTTATCCTTAACTTTTGTGTTGATAGAGGTATCATTCATCAAACCACTTACTCTTGCACCTCTCAACAAAATGGTATTACTAAACATAAATACCGTCATTTGTTAGATGTTGTGCACATCCTAATATTTCACATGCACGTGCCTAAGCCTTCTTGATATGATGCCATTCTCACTGTTTACTATCTTATAATAGGGTTCCCACAACTATTTTGTCTAACAGAGCTTTTTTTTTCCTCCTTTTTTTTCTTTTTCCTATTTCACGATCATTCTCCCTTTCCACTCACTTGTTATCTTTGGTTGTGTTGTCTTTATCCCTATTCTTGATCTTGGTAATGATAAATTTTCGCCGTGTTCTCCTATGTCTTTTAATGATGCTCTTGCACTTAAACGTTATCAACGTTACCTCACTCGTTGGTCATTACTTTGTCAGTGCTAATGTCACCTTCTTCGAGTCCACTACCATCTCTTTTTGTGGTGACACTTTGTATTCTAATCTTATTGCTTGTTGTGTGGGGGGCATCTTCTCTTACTTTTCCTGCTCTTCTCTCCTCCATTTATATCCCTTTGTCAACTTCTTCATCTCTTAACCCCGCCTTATCTCCTATCTCAACATCTTTAGTTCCTCTTAAGCCATTTGCTCGCTTGCACCTACTCTTTCTGTGCCACCTACTCCTCCACGAAGAGTTCACCAATATGATTGTGATAGACAGGTTATCTGCCGCTTGCCAACTAATCTTCCTCCATTGTCTGAGGTAGCTATGCCTTCTCTTTTGCCTGAAGTCCCTACTCCTACTCCTAACTTACCTACTGCTCTAATAAGAGTTAAGTGTGCTTGGACTCCTCACCCTAATACTAATTTTGTCTCTTGTCATCGTTTATCTCATGGTTTTTCATCCTTGCCTTGTCTTCTGTTTTTGTTCCTATTTCTCATAAACAGGCTTTATTCTATTCCAAGGTGAAAAGAAACTATGAAAGATGAAATAAATGCTCTCCATTAGAATTAAACATGGGAACTCACCTCTCTCTCTCATGATAAGCAAATGGCTACCAATGGGTTTATATATCAAGGCTCAATTGGTTACCAAAGAGTATACTTACACATATGGTGTTGACATCGAAAACTTCTCCCTATTGTTCATCTTAATTTTGTTCGTGTGTTCTTGCTATCGCAATTAGTCGCTCTAAGCCTTTACATCAACTTGATATTAAGAACGCATTTTTCCATGGTGAGCTTTTAATAAGTCTATATATAGGTCAATCTCTTGGTTATTTTTCTTGGCAATAACCATCTTGTATACCGTTTCAACAGGCCTTATATGGGATGAACTAGTCTCCTCAATCTTGGTTTAACCATTTCAACTCTGTTCTTCTTAGTGTTAGCTTCACCCGCTCTACTGCTGGCTATTCTTCGCTTATCAGACAATCAACTTGTAGCACCATCATCCTAATCATTTATGTTAACAACATTATTATTTTTGGTGATGAATGCTTCAGCCATTGTGGCTTTGAAATAACATTGGGGTAGTCATTTCCATACTACGGATCTAGAAGAACTTCATTACTTTATTGGCATTGAGATTGCACGGTCTTGACAGGGCATTTCCATTTGCGAGGGCAAATATGTATTAGACTTGCTTTCTAAGACTGGTCACTTTGGTGCCCAACAAACTAATACACCAACGGATTCCTCTACCAAGTTGGATGGTACTTCGAGTGAGCTCTTTTCTGATGTAGGTCGCTATCGCCACCTGGTGGAAAAACTCATCTATCTTACTATCACTTGTCCACCTATGTCATGGGAATAGTAAGCTAGTTTATGCATACTCCACGACTTCCGCACTTTATAACTATTAATCAGATTTCACAGTATTTGAAAAAATGTCTTGGCTGTGGCCTTATTTATTGTCCTTCCTCCTCTCTGTCATTAGCTTGTTATAGTGATGCTAATTGGGCTAGCAGTCGTGCTGATCACCACTTTACTTTCGGTTATTGCGCCTTCACTGGGGGTAATTTGATCACTTGGCATACCAAGAAGCAACAGGTTATTGCTCATTCCAGTGCCGAGGCTGAATATGCACCATGGTCCATACTAATTGTGAAATACTTTGGGATTCATCCTTACATCAAGATTTTGGTATCGATGTTTCTACTCTTATGTCTATGTAGCATGACAATCAAGCTACTATCGTCATTGCCAACAATTCTGTATTTCATGTATGAATCAAGCATATTGAGGTCGAGTGCACTTCATTCAGAATCTGCAGCTTCATAAGGTTTCATAAGGAGTTGAGTACTCCTTTTATTCGCTCGTCGTCCCAGTTAGCCAATCTTCTTACCAAGTTGTTGTCTCATCTTAGTTTCAAGACTCTATTCTAAGTTGGCATATTTTATTTATACGCTTCAGCTTGAGGGGTCAAGTTAGAATGTTCTAAAATACATATATTAAGGGTGTGACTTGTTTCCTTTCTTAGCTTTGACAATTGTGTTGAGTTGTTCTTCCTTTTTCATCGTAATCTCACATTACAAACACAATATGTGACAGGTTGGGAGGTTTAATCATCTCTCATCATTCTTTTCCTCTCATTCAACTTGTTAAGAGTTTTATATGCAAAACAGCAGCTACTAGAGCATGCATTGCCCCTTACATTTAAAGATGATGCGATACAGTTGCAAGCTTCAAGCGCCATGCTTCTGCGGGCAACCTGGGTCCCAGTATTCATAGTTAGCACAGTTGTAAATTAGTCAGTCAATGCAACAGAAGTAAGTTAGAGAATGCAACTTGCCTGGGAAGGCTCCTGCATAATGCAATCAACAAGATTCTGAAGAATAATAGCAGACAATGAGAGAAGATCTGGCAAATAGGTTGGCTCACCAAAGAACATATTATCATTGCCCGGAACCTACATTTATAAGAGAGGCAGATACAACAAAAGTTATAAAGATATAATAGAATATTCACATACTGAATCAAGGGTCTTAACATTATCAGGTGGTTAACATTCTTGTTACTTGAGCAATATTTAGCAAGTCCACATGTTTCTATGATTTTGGTAAGACCCTGAACCATGATGACACGTTCAACCAATGCATTAAAGTGTAAGTATTGTCATCAGACAAAACAATGGAATTATAAATGAATACCATGTTGAAGGTTTTCTCAGACACACAACCACACAGAAGACAACTAGCACCAGGGGACAAGTGGGGGCCACGGTCCCCCAAGTTTCGAAAATCTTTTAATACCCTCATAGATTTTAGGATTTTTTTTCATATAATATAATCTTTGGACCACCCAAGTTTTTGAAATTCCTTTAATACCCTCATAGATTTTAAGAATTTTTCATATAATATAGTGTTTGCCCCACCCCCCCCCCCAAAAAAAAAAGAATTATAAAATTTTATTTTACTCTCCACTCAATACAAAATTTTTTACATTAGCCCCCCTTACCCAAAATCCTGGGTCTGCCACTGACCACCACAAACTTTTGAGCAGCTATTATGGCCTCTGATCTACCAATCCCCACATGCAAGTTTTGTGTGCATATGTTTGCCTGCGAATGCATAGGCATGTGTGCATGATTTACAAATTCACTGGTCAACTTTGCTAACAAAATGTAGTTCAAGATTGGAAGCATGGCGTGCAGTTTGTAAAGTAATTTATAAATATGACATAAACAGTGCACTCTGATTCCAAGTAATTTAATTAATATTTTGATCATTTATCAGCCAAAACACGAAATTTTCCAATTGAGTCACAAAATATTGAAACTTCAGGAATTCCTTTTTTGTTACAAATAGAGTTGAAATTGACATGAATGAAAATGTGAAACCACACCCTTTTATCACTGTGAAAAGAGCAAGAGAGAGAGAGAGAGAGAGAGAGAGATTGCAACCACAATATGAAGGCCAGGTAACATTTTGAGGTACCTCTTCATGGTTTGCATGGTATGGGAGCTTAAATTGAGATAGGGCTGCTGCTGAAGAAACAATTGAACATAACAACCTTGTTCTCGTCCTCGATGTCATCCTACAACATTGTATTAGAACATCAAAGATCAAACTGGTACAAACAGACATGTCAACTATCTCAATTCAAAGAGCAAAAGCACACCATGATTGGGAATTGATGAGGTTCAACAAGCTCCTTAGAATACAAGTGACTCCTTGCCCAGGATTACCTTCAATGGATGATGTGAAATCAGTCAGCAAGCAAAATAAGAGGACAGAATCACAAAGCTTGTTCCGAAATATAAGGCAACCCATGGTTTTAACTTCCATTACAGTAGCATCCAAGTCATTAATTTTAAAATAATGGCGCCCATTAATCTCAGCCAATTAGTGGATTGAGCAAGACTGTTCTAAATTACTACTACCGTTGTTACTGCGGTCGAGCTGTGTTGGCAAGATTGGTAGAAACAAATCTACTCAGCTCAACTAAGCCTCAACCCCAAACTAGTTGGGGTTCAGTTACATGAACCTTTTCCTCCATTTCAATCCATTTCTACCAATGGTTGTGTTTTCCATGAAGTCATCTAATATTATGTATTTCTACACAATTTTATTTTATGTATTACTATGTCTACTTTGTCAGTGCTTGTATAGGATTTATTTTTGTATTGGCAATTCTCAAGCAAACACTTTAAAATTGTAATTTATAACAATGTTTATTGTCTAGAATGTCACAATGTCATCCGGTTTTTTGTGCTTTTTAAGTCGAGTGACATTTCATCTATTCGGTTAAGGGCAGTTTGAGTGAAGATTTTAATGGTAGAAGGATTGGAGAATAGTTGGGATTTGAATCCATTTCCAATGGAAGATAGGCCCACCAAGCGGAGAAAGCCACTGCCAAACAACAAACCAAAGTCAAAGAATGAAAGCGAGTCTTCTAGATAAGAGAACGGTCGCGCAACGGGCTCTTCTTGCATCAAACTCCCTTCAGTATGCTCTCTTAGCCTGCTTGTATGTATCATTTCTGTTTTGGGACGCTTTTTGCTCAGTATTAATTCTTAGTTCCTCTTCATTAAGCAAGTGTTCAGTCTACCTATTTGCCGACACGACGACTTAATCAACCCGATCCACTGAAGCAATTTCAAAGTGAAAAATCTTGTTCATAAGCAGCTCGCGACCAAGCCTTGCCTGTGAAGTGCTCATAAGTTCTTGTTGTACAATGGGTTGAAATTCCAGTCTATTTCGGAAGCAGCTTGCACCCTTGTCATGCCTGCAAATTCTGCAGACTTGAGCTTAAAATTCTAGTATATTTCGCCAGCAGTCTATGAATAGATTGCGCCCACAAAGTTACTCCTATTTTTTAGCACAACGAACCAGCCTATTTTTAACCTTTTCTCCTCCTTTAAACACCCTCAAACATTAACTAAACCCTAAACTATTTCCCAAAACCAAATCTATCATTCTCTAGAGAACACAAACACGAAAGGTCATCAAACCTGGATTATCCAAGCCTCATTGCTCAGATTTATTTGGCAAAATATCTTTGATTCTTGAATACCAGATCCAGGGCCGCTTTCTAGATTGGGAGAATGCTTTTACTGCAGTTGGAGTGAATGAAACTTTCATGGAAAAGGTGTATTGCGGATGTCCAGTAAGCAAGAAAAAGGAGATCTAAATCAACTACATCAAAAAGTACATTGACTGGGAAACTTATATTCTCTTGATTGAGATCCTTGTAACCTTTGTGTAATGAAACCATGCTGATGAACATAAACGAAATAGAAAATGCAAATATGCAGAGCCATTTGATCAGGAAAGAAGAATAGAAGATGAAGATGAACCAGAACCATTTGAACAAAACAGAAGAAATGAAGATTAAGATGAATATTAAGATGAACCAGAGCCAATTGAACAAAACAGAAGAAAAGAAAATGAAGATGAACCAGAGCAAAGGAAGTCTGAAAGTTGAGAGAGGAGTTTCAAGCACAAGCCCTCTCCATCTCAGCCTTCAAGTGTAATGAATGAATGGTCCAGATGCAAAGCAGGTTAGCGGAGGTAGGTGAAGATTTTTTTTTTTTTTGAAAAGATAAGTAAGTATTATTAAATAGCATCGAAGGGATGCCAAAGTAAGAGAGCAAATTACAAACTTCCCCCTCATTACTTCATGCTAGCTATAAAAAGTAGAAAAGAACTAAGATCTATCTCTTTTCCGTCTTCAACCCAACTAAAAAAGCAAGAAAGGAATAAACTTTTGGAATGCAAAACAGTCCTTTCTACATTATCGAATATCCTCCTATTTCGTTCCTTCCAAATCAACCAAAAAAGACAATAAGGGATCAGATTCCAAATCTTCCTCTTCCTCCTACCCATTAGTTGTCCCCACCATGCTAAAACAAAGCTTTTTGAGTTAGCGGGGAAGCATGTTTGAATGCCAAAGCATGAAAGAATTAGACTCCAAATTTCAGTGGTCCAACAATAATGGATGAACAGATGATCAATAGATTCCTCATGTCTAAGACATAATGAGCATCTATTAACTATAGAGTAAACCCTTCGCTTTAGGTTATCCATAGTTAGAATCCTTCCCCTCGCAGTACACCAGGAGAAAAAAATGACCCTTGTAGGAATAGGAACGTTCCATAAATTCATCCAAGGAAAGACTTCCTTCTCTCCACACTGCAAGAACAGATAGAAAGATTTAACTAAGAAATCTTTATACGTAGATGGCTTCCAAATCAATGAATCTGCCATGTCTTCCGTTGGTATAGAATAGAGTAATTCCATCAGTGTCCTGAAGCTATCCAATTCCCAGTCATTTAAACTCCTTCGCAGCTGAATATTCTAAACTCTATTTGTGCCAAAGCCAATACTATAATCTGAAACTAAGGCATTTTTGTCCATTGCAATTGAATAAATTTCAGGAAAAACTTCTGAAAGGCAGTCACCAGCCAGCCAATTATGTTTCCAAAATAGAATCCTATCCCCCCATCCCACCTTCCAAGATAAACAGCTAAAAAATCTAGGCCAATTCCTTCTCATACATCTCCATAGACTGGCACCAAAATAGGAGAGACCATCAGCAGATTTCCAGCCACCTTTTTTCACACCATATTTAGTCACAATCAATCTTCTCCAAAGACTAGAATCTTCATGTGCAAATCTCCAAAGCCGCTTCCCCATAAGTGCTTCATTATGCAACTTCAACTGTCTAATTCCAGCTCCACCCAATTTATAGGCTTACAAACCACTTTCCAATCCACTAAGCTGTGCTTGAAGGCTCATTCACTCCGACCGTAAAGAAAATTTCTTTGCAATCTCTCCAATTCCTTTATAACTGACCCAGGAGCTGGAAAAAGAGAGAACAAATAAGTGGGGAGGCTAGAGAGAACACTCTTGATCAAAGTAATCCGCGCCCCCACTGATAAATAGTTAACTTTCCACTCAACCATTCTAGTTCTACGCCTTTCAATAATAGGATCCCAAATTTGTTTTGACCTGACATTGGTTCCTAGAGTCATGCCCAAATAAACTATGGGAAGGGAGCCTATTTACAACCGAGAACTGCAGCAAAGTCCTCCAGATCAGAAATTTTTTCCCACTGGTAGGACCTCAGATTTGCTGAGGTTAATCTTCAAACCTATGACTGTTTCAAAGCCTAGTAGAATACAGCGTAGATAGCCTAACTGTAACAAATCTGCTCCGCAAAAAACAATGGAGTCATCTGCAAATAGAAGGTAAGAGACAATGATGCTCCGATTGCTGGTTGACACAGAAAACCCTTTAATGTAACCTGCTTGTTCTGCTTTATTCATCCTGCTAAGAACTTCCATAACCAAAATGAAAAGAAAATGTGATAAAGGATCACCTTGTCTTAAACCCCGAGAGGAAGCAAAAAAACCTGCAGGAGATCCATTAATCAAAACAGAGAAACTGGCAGTTGAGATGCACCAGTTAATCCATTGACACCATCTTTCGCCAAAACCCATTCTTCTCAGCAGATAAAGCAGAAAATTCCAATTAACATGATCAAATGCTTTTTCAATATCCAGTTTACAAATTAAACCATCACCTTTGCTCTTAATTTTGGAATTCAGTGACTCGTTTGCAACAAGCATGGCATCCAAAATCTGTCTTCCCCTAACAAAAGCATGCTGAGATTCAGAGATAAGGCTGTCTAGAACCTGTTTCAGCCTATTAGCTTAGGACCTTTACAAGGAGCTTATAAACTGCTCCCACCAAACTGATAGGCCTGAAGTCTTTTAACTCCACTGCTCCATTCTTCTTAGGAATTAGCACGATGAAGGTTGTGTTCAAACTTCGAACAAATCTGTAGCTGCTATGAAATTCACCAAACACTGATAGCAGATCGTCCTTAAGAATATTCTAGCAGTTTTGAAAGAAAGCAATGGTCCAACCATCTGGTCTAGGGGCTTTATCAACATTTAGTTCCATGAGCGCCTGATAAACCTCTGTTTTTGTGAATGGAAGCTCAAGACTAGCTGCAGCGGGGGATCTAAGCTAAGAAAATTCCATGTCATTCATGAGAGGCCTCCAATTTTCTTCTTCCACAAACAATTTCTTGTAAAAATCCACAATGCTCTATTTGATCACCCCTTGGACGTCGGTTAACTCCCCATTGACTTTCAATTTATCAATCCAGTTCTTCCTTTTGTTTGCAGATGCCATTTTACGGAAGAATTTTGTGTTTCGATCACCTTCTTTGAGCCATTGAATTCTAGATTTTTGTCTCCAGCTTATTTCATCCATTTTGATTAAATTGGTTAGTCTTAAAATCTTGTCTTGCCTCAAAATTCTCCCTCGGTTAGATAGAAAACCACCATCATCCAACGAATCAAGAGCTTGAATGTCTTTCTCCAGTTAAGCTTTCTGCTGTGCGAGCCTTCCAAAAACCTCAAAATTCAAATGTTTCAAATCTGTTTTTAGATTCTTCAGCTTCTGAATCAATCTGTAACTTGCAGAACCTTTGAATTTATATTTATTCCACCATAGTGCAATCATATCTCTGAATCGCTCAACCTGCGGCCACATATTTTCAAATCTAAAGGGTTTGGGGCCTTCTTTTATTCCACCCCCATCCAACATGAGAGGAAAATGATCAGAAGCAATCGTAGGAAGAGATTTTTGAAGAATTGCAGGAAATAGATCCTCCCAATCAGAAGAAACCAGAAATCTATCAATCCTAGACTTACAGGTGCTGTTGCTCCAAGTGAATCTACATCCATTTAGAGGTAGGTTGATACATTGTAAGCCTTCTATGAAATCAGAAAAAATATCCATCTGCTTTGATCTTTTTTTGCATTCCCATTTATCCTCAATACTTCTAGTCATATTAAAATCACCCCCCAAACACCATGGCAAGTTCCACCTGAAAACAGCAGCTCCCACTTCTTCTAGAAATTCTGATTTCCAGTGTTTGTCCACTGGACCATAAACTTCAGCAAAAGACCAAGATATGTCCTCATCAAGATGCTGAAACATGCAGGAGATGGAGAAAGAGGCAATCTCAAATTCCGTAGCTTGCAGTTTTCTGCTATCCCACATGATTAGGATGCCACCCGAGGTCCTAACAAACTGCAAAGCTATCCACTTACACGAGCCACCACCCCAAAGGGACTTGACAGTGGAATCATCAACCCTACTGAGTGTGGTTTCCTGCAAACATATTACATCAGGATGATGTTTGACAATTACAGACTTGATTAACATTCTCTTCTCCTTACTACAACAGCCCCTAACATTCCAGCTTAATATTTTTGGTTTCATTTCAATCATAAAGACAATGTCGCCCCCCCTCTTCCTTTTCATTGATAAAATCCCTATTTTCTTTGTCATAACTAATTGAACATTGTAAATTCCTCAACTCCCTTGCTCCTCCTCTAGTACGGCTCTTTTGAAGCTTCTTCTGGCCACTATTAACTTCTTCCTTTTTTTCTTCAATAGATTGTAATAAATCCATAATCTGTTCTTCAAAGCCTTCACTTGAAATGCCCAAAATCTTCTTAGAAGACTTCATACGATTAATCACCCAGGCAGAAATCTTGTTTTGATCCTTCCCACAACTCCCTAACAGCAAATGGTTATCATCGCCTAGCCACTCATCAGCTGGTCCAAGGCAGCCAAAGGTTGGCATTCTAGAGCTTCCTCATTTACAGCTTCTTGCATTCCAAAGGGGACCAACGAGTTCCCAAGAGAATAGATATTAGCCTCTACAGAGTGATCTCCCAAAAAGGAATTGACTGCAGAGGTCTCCACGGGAGGAGGGCTAATCCATGGAAATGTGATCATTTGATCAGAGGAATTCTGAGTGCTTGGTTTTTTTCCGGGAGTTGTATTTTATCCCATAAAACTTCCAGCTATCAGCTAAGCTGGACTTCCTCTTCTCCTTTAGAAGTGTCTTTTGAATGAGAAACAATTCTAGAATTAGCATTTAATTCTTCCTCATCAAGAACATCACTCAGAGTTTCAAACCTGTTAATTGTTGGCTGATCCATTGAAGAGGCATTTGGGATTTTATTCCTCATTAATGAATTGGATTTTCCACCTACTCGAATCCATTGAACCTTCCAGCAGCCTTTGAGTTTCTCCTAGGTTTCCCAGCCGCAAGGTGTAATAACTCCTTGCCTTTTCAATTTCCTAGAGTTGTCATTGAAACATCTTCTTGGCCACACGCCACCTTCTTCTTTCCCTCTGGTGGTCGGAAAACTCCAGAATTCAAAAAATCCTCTACCCAATCAACCCAAGGCCTGCGTTCGACCAAAAAAGGACAATTGCACGATACTTGGCCCACCAAAATCTTGACTGATGCAGGAATATTTCTTCCATCTCCTCTAATTCTGATTCTAGCCCATCTAAAGCTATCAGTGTTACAGGGATCAAGCTCGGATTCCATAAATCCTCCACAATAGTTACCAATGCTCTGAATAAAATTGGCACTCCATAAAAAAAAAGGCAATCCGAACACCTTGACCCAGACAGATTTTTCATTCCAACCTCTTCTAGAACAACAACTCCAGCTATGCATAAGAATCTAACCAAAGAGGGTCCCCATTGATGGTAGTATGCTTCTGCTTTATCTTATCAGCTAACTGCCTAGAAGGGAATGTGAACAAAAATCTTTCCCAATCTAAATCCTTAACTCCTACACCTCTAGGAATTCTCCATTTTCTATTTACCCAAGCTGAAATTTTGGTAGCATCCATCTCGGCTGCTCCAGGGCCTCCTAACCTGCCAACTAAACACCTTTTCAAAAGCATACTGTTCTCAACAGCATCCTCATAGTTTACAATGACATGCTTGTCATTGTAAGGGCTGCGGATGTTTGCAAGCTGCCATTTTGGGATAGCAGCTGCTTGACAATACGACTTGGGCTCTTTTGGAACACTGAATACTTCTTCATGAGAATTAACATTCTGTCTTACATGAAACTTATTTTTGTTGCATAAAGGAGCACTTTCACCAGGCATTAAGACACTAATGAGATCGGTTAAAAAACTCCAACCTAAACCGAAAGACAGTTCTGTGATTCTAACATGTCTCCTTCCATAAGGTGCAAACAACCACAGCTCAAATTTTCTGCCATTACCATTTGAGAAAATTGAACTAACAAGAGTTCTGGCTCCTCCACTAAAGCTACCCATTTGATGATGACATTTGATGTTCCTATGTTGTTTCAAGCATTTCTGATGCAACCATCTAAATTCTTCCTCATATATAACTAGAAATCGAACATAACCTCTCCCTCGTTCAGTAATTCTGTAGCCTCCATTGATCTTGCAATCTTCTTCAATCTCAATAACACCATGAACTTGAAAAGTTTTCCTGATTGATCCAGCTTGTTTGAGTAAACCATTACGCCGAAAGTTGCTAAAATGGTGCATTTTAGTGGAGAGACCCCTTAACATGCACCGAGAGCATTTTTCTCAAGCTAGTAACTGGAGTTAGGTGAAGATCATCAATGCAAAAACTGTTGGGTAGATGTAAAAAGCTTCCAGAGGAAGCTAGGTTAATGCTAGGAGCACAGGTGAAGTCCAATAGACAAGGCGGGTAAATAGACTAGGTCAAGTAGATGGTTCAGCTGCATATGTGGGCTAAATCCATTTAAATTGCATTGGGCCAAATGATCATGGGTCGAAAGAGTTGCTTGAGGATTGAAGAGGCCATACTTAGCTGGGTTGGGATGAATCATCATAAGGTTAACTAGGTTCAACAGAATTGTAATAGCTATTAGCAGTTAATAGTTAGCAACTATAGGTAGGTTAACCATAGTCATGGTTAAACCTAGTTAAAAATTAGTTACAATGAGCTACTATAAATATAACTGTAATATAGAATTAAGGGTTAGTGAAGTATTTTCTCAGAGAATTCATTCCCTTTTTGGAGGCCGGAAGTCCTCGAACTCTTCCAACACTTTGATCATTCTAGCTTTTCTTTCACCATAGGCAGGGGTAAAGGTAAACTTCAGGGTAAAGGTAAACTTCAGGGAAGATTACTCCACTTTGATTCATAGTGAAGTTTTTTTTTTTAGTATGATCTGCATTAAGGATCCGAGATTTTTCTCATTTTTGAAAAGAGTTTCCCTCGTGAACAATCTTGTGTCTCCTTGTGGTGGTTTGCCTGAATTTCATATTAGATCTACAAACTCTTATATCTAATCTTGGATTGGGTTTTATAAATTGGATTATGGCTTATTCTTTTGAAATATTTTCACACTGGGTGTTTCCACAAATCGTGAAATTTCAATTGGCACCGAAGCGACGTCACTTAATTTTGTTTTGATCTTTTCTAAGAGAGAGATCTGATTTCTACCCATATGGAATCTCAACCAAAAGGTTAGTCTACTGCTGACCTCCATTTTTGGATGGATCTAATTACTAGTATTGGAAGGTAAGAATGAGGGCTTTCTTCAAATCTATAGACAAAAGGGTGTAGTTATCGGTGATTGAAGGTTGGACGCTGTCAACAAGAGGAAGGATCTTAACTTTAGAACTCGCTTGTTAAGGTGAGAAAAGTTCATTTCTTATATAAGGGAAATAACCTTTCTCATGGACCAATGCGGGGCAACTTTTAATAGCCCCCTTCACACTGGCCCGCATAGACATGAGCACAACATGGACTGTGGTGAGGTTAAGTTGAAAATCCACTCTAATACCATGTCAAAAAGCCCAACAACACATAAGGGTCCTAAGCCTTAAAACTTAACTGTTAAGGTGAGAGAAGCCCATCTCTTACATGGGAGAAATCACTTTCTTATGGGCTGATATGGAACAACTTTTGACAAACACCACCGATAGTGAGCGATAAAGATCTGCGTTACTCAGACTCTTGGTTTCGGTAGCAGAACCAGCGTCGATAGAACCCGTGTTGACATGACACAATGTTGGTTCTGGTATGGGATCTGCGTCAAACATGGAGTCCATATCTTGGACACGACGCAAACAAAGACAATGAGACAAAGACTTTAGTTTTCGGCGAAGCCAAAGACAACAAGACGGAGACTTCAAATTTCAGCAAAAATAGAGACGAAAAAAGGAACACTTCAGTTTCAAGCAAAGACAAACATAACGAGGCGGAGACTTCATTTTCAAGCGAAGACAAAGACGACGAGATGACTCAACAAGAGTTTCAAAAAGATGAAGACAAACGACAGGACAAAGACTTCAGTTTCAGGCGAAGACAAAGCACTAATGTTTTGATTTAAAACCAATTGTTAAACGTTTTGTTTTATAGTATAGAGCAGCGACCTGATATTTTAATTTAACACCAACGATTCAATGTTTTCCCTTTTGTGTACCAGTATTACATATAGGTCATAGGTCTCAATAAGTAAATTAATTACACAAATATAATCAATTAAATTTATTTCAACCTTTTGTCTTCTATGTATACCTTCTACACTATTACATACATGTCCCAAGCAAGCAAATTTATTATACTAACATGGCTGATTAATAAGAAACATCCCCATGTGAGACTTTTGCTTTTCTATTTGTGTATTAAATATAAAGAGAGAGTCACTAGAGTATCAAACTAACTTGAATAATTATAACTATTTTAATAATTTTTTCTTAAAAAATTCATTCTAATTTCAAGTAGTCGCTTGCTTTTATGAGTTATGATTCATATAACATAAGTTGTATAAATGATTTAATAATTATGATATTGAATGTATGTTGAATGTATAATTATTTTTATTTTAAAAATAATTATTTAATAACAAAAGAAAGAAAATAATCCTTATGGCTTCTGTGTATGTGTATTACATACAAGCCACATGTCCCAAACAAACAAATTTATTATACTAACATGACTGATTAATAAGAACATCCCCCATGTGATATTGAATGCATAATCAAATTATGACATTGAAAGTATAATTTATTATACTAACATGCCGTACCCGTATTCACAATTTGAACACTTTTTTAGTTGAGTACCCGTATCCTAAAATATGAATAATAGGCAAAGAATATGACTTCCGGATACACACCCCACTCCAACACCCGCACCCGAGTCCGAGCAACATAGATAAGGATGATTCTCCCAAACTTCAAAAGGATTGGTCTATAGCTGAACTTGAACATGCAGGATGGAACAATAAAGCATTAAACTCTATTTTCTGTAGTGTGTCCTAAATGAAATCAAGAGAATCTCAAACTGTGAAATTGCAAAGGAAGCCTGGGATATTCTACAGGTTGCTTATGAAGGAACTACTGCAGTCAAGATTGCTAAACTCGAACGGTTGACAACTAGCTTTGAAATGATCAGGATGGCAAATAATGAAACCTTTGATCAGTTTCTATATCAAGCTCAATGATATAGTGAATTCTTCAATTAATTTGAGATAATCAATTTATCAATCAAAGATAGTTTAGAAAATTTTGAGGTTGTTAGCCGATAGATTCCAACCGAAAGTTGCTGCAATTGAGGAAAGCAAAAGATGTAGATCAAACGAAGGTAGAGAAATTGGTTGCATCTCTACAAATCTACAAGAGAAATCAACCCAAAACAAAAGAAAAAAGGGCATTGCTTTAAAATTTGTTCTTGATGAGAAAGTTGCAGGTAATGATGCTTTAAGGATTAGTGTGGATAATATCGCCTTCTTGGTCAAGAAGTTCAAAAGTTTTTCCAACAAACCATTCTCAAACAACTCTTCACAATTCAACAAAGGAAAGAATAAGGTGAAATCAAAATAATCTTTTTTGTATTTCTTGAATAAATTCAGTATACACGGTAATGCCCTCTATTTATAATATAAAAGGGGAATAAAAAAGGGAAAAAAATCTCCTAAATTAAGAATAGAAAATCTGCCTAATAATATATAATAAATCCCCAATCAATTTCTACCACTAATCATTCCAGACAAATTGGGATTTCAACATTCCCTCTCAAGTTGGATCGTAAATATTGATCATATCCAACTTGTAAATGAAATCATTAGAATTTTGCTAAGATAGCCCTTTGGAGAAGATATCTGCAGTTTGCTCTTTTGTAGGAACATAGGTTATACAGATGATTCCATCTTCAACCTTTTCTTTGATAAAATGTTTGTCCATCTCTACATACTTGGTCTAGTCATGCTAGACTGGATTAAAAGAAATATTAATAGCCGTTTTGTTATCGCACTAAGTTTGATTGGAAATTTTAATGTGACGTGTAGTTCTTCCAATAGTTTTCTTAACCACAATCCTTCACACATCCCTTGTGCAACCTCTCTAAACTCAACTTCAATACTGCTTTTTGCCACAAAATTTTATTTTTTACTTCTCCACATTATCAAGTTTTCCCATACAAAAGTGCAGTATCTAATGGTAGACCTTCTATCTTTTGTTAAACCTGTCCAATCTACATCTGTGAAGACCTCTTCTTCTTTATTTTCACTTTTCTTAAAGAATACTCTTCTACCCAATGAGCTTTTGAGATATCTGAGAATTTTGTATACGGTTTCTAGATGAGTTTCCTTTGGTGAATGCATGTGTTGGCTCACCACACTAACCGCAAATGCAATGGCTGATCTAGCGTGTGATAGGTAGATTAGCTTGCCAACTAGTCTCTTATATCTGTCTTTTTCAATTGGGCTTCTAACAGCTTGTCTTTTTCCCTGCTCCAATTGGTGTGTCATTTGGTTTACACCCAAGTGGCTTCAATTAGAAGATCAAGAACATACTTTCATTGAAAGACACTAATATCCCTTTTTGATCTAGTGATCTCTATTCCCAAGAAATATCATATTTGTCCCAAGTCTTTCACTTCGAACTTAGTGGCATCTCCACTATATTATCCCCGTTTAGGATTATATTATTGACATATACAATTAGAATTGTTGTCATCCCATCTTCAGTTTGCTGGAAAAACATAGTGTGATCTTATTGCCCCCGCCGATATCCTTGACCCTTTATCACCTTTACAAGTCTATCAAACCATGCTCCTGGTGATTGTTTACGACTGTAAAGAGACTTCTTAAGTTTACATACCCAGTTTTCTTTACTTTTTTTTTTCGAAAAATCTAGTGGTATTGTAGTGAAGACTTCTGCTGATTTTCCATTTAGAAATGCGTTCTTATCGTCAAGTTATTGAAGAGGCCAATCTAGATTGGCTACCCAAGACGAGAGAACCTAAACTGTATTCAACTTTGCCACAGGTGCAAAACGTCTCTGTGTAGTCAATGCCATAGGTTCGCGTAAGCCTTTTTGCAACAAGACGGGCTTTGTAACATTCTATTGTCTCATTAGCTCTATACTTTACAGTAAGGACCCATTTGCAACCAACGGGTCTCTTCCCTCTTGGTAAATCCATCACATCCCAAGTTTCATTTTTTTCTAAAATCTGCATTTTTTCCATTACTGCGTCTCTCCATTTGGGAACCTCCAAGGCCTCTTGAATATTTCTTGGAATTTTTGTACTACCAAAGTTAGAGGTAAAAACATGGAATAACATCCCAAGTTTCATTTTTTTCCTAAGGCCAGCATTTCTTCCATTACCGCCTCTCTCCATTTGGGAACCTCCAAGGCCTCTTGAATATTCCTTAAAATTTCTGTACTATCAAGTTTAGAAAATAAAAACATGGAAACCAGTAGACAGAGCATTATAAGACACAAATCTCAAGACAAGGTGAAGAGTAGATAACCAAGTTGGTTTTCTGAGAGCAATAGCTAAATTGATACCAGGAGAATCAAAATTACCTGAATTGGAAGGGAACTCATAGACACTTCGAGCTATCATCTGTTCCAACTCTCTTGGTGCTTTAGGCATGAGATTCTTCTTGTACCTTAATTTTGGCCTCCATGAATAAACAACTATCTCCTTATTATTTTGTTTTCTAACATCTATCCCTGAGTTCAAGTTTCCTTCTCTAAATGACATATTAGAACGAGATGGTATTATAGGTTCAATGTTTTGGGATAGTCTCATAAAAAGAGAGATCAAAGTCCAAAGAACGAGCTTCACTCAAATTCTCCATCTGAAGAGAGGACTTTTGGAAGTAAAAAGTGTTTTCAAATAATGTAACATCAAGCCTAACAAATACCTTTTCATGGCACTTGTAGCTTTTTTTAGTAGGAGAATATCCAACAAAAATACACTAAAGAGATCTAGGATCTAATTAACTTCGATTATGGGAATGAATATGAACAAAGGCCGTACAACCAAACACTTTAAGAGATAGACTAGAGCTAAGACGAGAGGCAGGAAAAAGTTTTTAAAGTCTATAAAGAGGTGCTTCAAAAGAAAGAACACAGCTAGGCATTCTATTGATAAGATAGGTAGATGTCAAAATGGCTTCTCCCTAAAACATTTTGGGCATGATTGTAGTAAACATCAAGGCACAAGCAACTTTGAGGAGGTGTTTATTTTTGCATTCAGGAACCCTGTTTTGCTGCGGAGTGTCAACACATAAACTTTGGTGAATTATCCCATGCTTTTGAAAATTAACTCCCAAAGTAGAATTTAAATATTCTTTGCCATTATTAGTGTGCAAAATTTGAATTTATGTCTAGAATTGTGTTTGAATCATTGAATGAAAATGATAAATACAGAACAAACATCAATTTTTTCTTCCAACAAATAAACCCAACAAACTCAAGTATAGTCATCAAATAAATGCAACAAACCATTTTATATGAGCACGATTAAGAATATGAGAAGGTCCCCAGTCACTGTGAATCATGGTAAATGGTTTGGATGGATGATGCTTGGATTTTGAAAACGAAGTATGCTGATATTTTGCAAGTTCGCAGATTTCACATTGAAAATCAAGAGACTTTTTATTCGAAAATATAGAAGGAAATAAAAGTCTCAAATATTAAAAATTGGGATGACCCATTCTAAAATGCTATAACAAAATTTCACTATCCGTAGAAATAGATGGAGAATCACAAATCGCAATTTGACGATGTTCACACAAATTGGCCTCCTCAAAGTAGTAAAGTCCCTCACTCTCCTTAGCACTGCCAATCGTCTTTCTTGATGATAGGTCCTAAAAAACACAATGAGAGAGAAAGAATTTAGCAAAGCAATTGGAATTTTTTATTAACTGGTTGATGGATAACAAATTGCAGGACAAATTTGGATCATGAAGAATAGACTCCATATCAGAGATTCGAATACTCACTTTTCCTGTAATAGATAAGAGTGAACCATCAGCAATTTTAACTTTAGGATTGCCAACACACGGCGAGTATGGGAAAAAGAAGTGGTAAAAATCAGTCAAATGATCAGAAGTACCAAATTCTATAATTCGAGGAGTCCTAGTTTAAGAAGTGGTACTTAAGACTCTCAAAAAATTACCTCTATGGGCTAACGAACTAGAAGGAACATTAGTGGAAAATTGACAAAATGTTTGGAGGCTATAAAAAATTTTATAGAGTTGCTCCAACTGTTGAGGGTTAAATGAACCCATGAAGTGGATTGTTGCTTTTTTCCTCTTAGGTTTCTCAGCCTGATGTTTAACAGCAACTTAGTAGTCATGAATTTTATTGTTTTGCCTTAGTTTTCAATCAGTTGGCTTCCGTGTATCTATCTTTTGTGTCTCAAGGCTAATGGCAATGCTCACACCAAGGACGTCTTTTTTGTTGGTTTGAGACTGGCCCAGCTATTGTTCCTTGACTCATCAAGGTAGACATCTCAGACTCAGTAGTAGAGGCATTCTCCTTCAACATCACTTTACGCCTATTTTCTTCTCGCCTCACTTTTGAAAAGATTTCTAGTGTTGAAAGCAAATGATGTTGGCCAAGAAAATTCTTCCTCTAACTTTGTCCCAAGTCGCGGTTGAGCCCAACCAAAAATTCTAATATTGTTTCATTCTCAAGTTTTTCCTTGTATATAATAATGTCACTGAGACATTCCTAAGCTTCTTCGAAACTCAGATCAAGTTTTTGCTCAAGAGCTCTCATCTCCATACAATAGTTTGGGACCTCCCTCTCCCCTTGCTTCATCTGCTATAATCGGGTATTAATTTCAAAGATCTGAGAGGAATTTTCAACATCACAGTACGTCTCTCGAACTACATCCCAAATATCTTTCGCCAATGGTAAGAACAAATAAGTCTTTCCAACGGAGGGCTTCATGGAATTAACAAGCCAAGCAGTCACCATTGAGTTCTCTAACTTCCACTTTTGCAGAGAGGTAGCATCACTTCTTCATCTCACCCGTAAAGTAACCTAGTTTTCCTTTGCCATCAATCACAAGTTTGATTGATTGAGCCAACTCGAGAAAATTTTTTCCATTTAGTTTTTACACCGTAAGTTGAAAGGACAAGTTGTTGAGTCCACTTGAACCCATGGTGGAGATTGCCTCTATCTTGCTATCGGGAGTTTCCATTTAGTTTCAATCGCTCTAATCAATGCTGAGATAAGTCAACGATGAAGGAATTGACAACACAGAATGAGTCGACAATGAAGAACTAATGTCAATGATCAACTGCAATCGCAGAAAAGGCTAGGGCCTTGGCAACTAAAGACAATAATACCAATGAGGAAGCCATAATTTTCGGTCGCCTGGAGTCTATGATGCCTATGATAGTCGTCGACAATGAGGGCTTTGACAACTGGGACTTTGACTGACGACGAGGTGATGCAACAATGATGACGATGGAAATGTCTGAGATCGCAAGGGTCATCTATCGCAGGGGTCGTCTGTTGCGATCCTAATCAACGATCAATGATGTCTGAGATCGCATGACGACTAGGGTTTCTCGATAGAGACAAGAAACAAAGAAATCAAATACAAAGACTAGGATCTTTGCCCTATACCATGAAATCAGAATAATCTTTTTTGTATTTGTTGAATAAATTCAGCATACTGCCCTCTATAAATAATACAAAAGGGGAATAAAAAAGGAAAAAAATCTCCTAAATTAAGAATAGGAAATCTGCCAAATAATAAACAATAAATCCCTAATCAATTTCTACCACTAATCACTCCAGAAAAGTGGAATTTCAACAGCAGGTTTTAATTAGGGTTTTAAACAAGACAAAAAGTAAGAAAAGCCTGGAGAGAAGCAGTGTTTTAAATGCAAAGGGGTTGAACACATTGCAACTGAATATGCAAGCAAGATGAAGAGAAATGATCAAAAAGTACTTGCTGTGACTTAGGATGATGAAGAAGAGACTGAAGGAGATGATGAACAGAATGAAGATGAGTCAACAGATACAGAAGATAACTCTTCAAATGTCCTAGTCTTTGTCGTCTCGGTTGATGGGTCATCTACAACGGAAGGTACGAATAATCTAAGTACTACTAGTCATGTTATGTCAGATTTAAAAGACGAAGATTCTGATTCTGAAATGAATTTTCAAGAACGGTATAGAGTTGTTGCTAGAAAAATATGATGAATTGTATACTGAAAGGATAACTCTTGCAAGCATAAAGCCAAAGCTATTTCAAAGTTGAACTCCATTGAACAAGAAAATAAGAGTTTAGACAATGACTTTGAAAATTCGAAGAATCATATTAATCAACTTAAGTGTTACGTAACTAATTTGGAAGGATTAGTGGAATCTTTGAAAAAAGATGAAAATAAGCTAAACTTGTTCGGCAAATCTCTTGAGAGACAAGCTAAGGAACTGAATGAGAAACTCATGAAGGCAAATAATTAAATTAAGAAATGGAATTCCAGCACCAAAAGCCTTGATGAGATTTTGGAGTCTCAAAGGAATCACAATGATCGAGTAGGTATTGGATGTGCTGAAAATACTTCAATTGCTAGCAAAGGAAAAGGCAACATCAAGTTTGTTCCTACTAAAATGGCTGATCTAAAGTCAGAAGAAGGTAAGAAAGTAGATGGCAATTCTAATGGTGCCATTTGTGAATGATGCTTGTGAGTAATTCTAGTTAGAGTGCAATTACTCCCTTTTTCTTCATTTTCAAGTGATTGTTTCATAATCTCAGCCACTTCAGCAAGTTCATGGACATTAACCACAAAAATAACAGCAGTACTACTGCATTTTATCAGGCAATATAACTGCAATACATTATTGGATGCGTGCATAGAAAGCCAGGAACCATGTTTAACATTTGTAACACAAAAGTAGCAAAGAATTTAAAACATTTTAGAAATATTTGACCAAACCTGGAACCAAAACCAAGAGGCTGCATAACTTTCGTGTTAAAGAGAGGATCCAATCAACATCATTTGATAATCGCGAGCCTACAAAGAGTTGAACTGATTCAGCTACAAAGTATTTGGAAAACATATACAAATATTCCAAGGAAATTGTTCATATTAATTATATTCCAAATCTGAAATCTTCATGTAATTGAGAATAAAATCAAGTGATCTGATGCAATGATTCATCTGTAGAAATGCATAATACAAGAAATTACTATTAACCAACCATCCATCAAATCCATAGTTTGCAGACAGATGATTGCTGAATCCAGAAGTCCATCTGAATGAGAAACTAAGCCGCCCAACAAAGCAACCTGACATGTAGGAACAAGAAAATCAACACAGATATGCCGTTTGAGTACGAATTACATAAATAGGAGAAAATTTTACCTCTGCAGTTTCAAGATAAAGATTTAACTGCCTAACACAGGATGGAACTGAAGGGATTGTAACTTCACTGAATGCCATACAAGATTTGATAAAACTAGGATGCTTTTGTCCATCTTTCATTGCTTTAACCACTAACAAATTGCTGGAGTGAACAAGAGTTTCCTGCAATTAGAATAGAACATTTGAACATAAAATATCAGCAGTCAGCTTCAAAACCATTTTCTATGCATCATAAATTTACAATGCCTCTTTCTGTTTTGCATTTTAAATATAATAGTTGAAATTAGAGAAGGATGAGCTTGGGGTAAAGAAGAGATTAGAGAGAAGATTAAGAAGTGAGTTTGCTATATTCACCCTATTAACTCAATGCATAAGACTCCTGTATTCACCCCATTAACCAAAATTTTATTCATAATGAAAACACACTTAGGGCTATTATGGCTAGATGTCCATTACTAATAATACAAGATTCCCGTATCACTCTCTCATATCACTCCTATCCAAAAATACAAGAATCTTAATTCTAACATTTCCTGAAGCTAGAGCATACAAGTCAAACATGCTCAATATGGAATATAAATCCTGGAACAATGAAATGTGGTAAAGGCTTACTAAGGTATATCCCCCATTTTAGATCTAGACCGAACATATAGAGTACACAATCGGATATGTTTTGTGTGCTCATAGAAGACAAGATTATTAACAATAAAGATGGTAGCTTGGTTATCATAATACATATACATTGGGCGAGAAACATCAATACCAACATCATGAAGGAGAACGAAAACCCAAAGTATCTATAAAGTTGTATGAGCCATGGCATGATAGTATGCTTCAACACTTGACTTAGCCACCACATTTTGCTTTTTATTCCACCAAGTGATAAGATTATTACGACCAAATGTACTACACCCAGATGTAGAATGTCTATTCACTTAACAACCACCCAATCAACATCACTAAATCCATTTACCGTGAGAGAAAAAGATGGATAGAGTAAAACACAACCAAGAACACCTTTCAAATAGCACATGATGTGACATAAGACCTCATGGTGTGGATAGCAAGGAGAATGCATAAACTGACAAACCATCCCAACAGCATAGGTGATGTATGGGTGAGTGATAGTATGATAAATTACATTCCCAACCAAACACGGGTGTCCTCCGACATCATCAAAGGGAGCCCAAGAGTCCACATTAAGTTTGACGTAAGAATCGATGGAGTATCAAATGGCCGAGAACCAAAAAGGCCAATATTAAACAATGGATTCAAGACATCCAAAAAGGTCAATATTAAACAATGGATTCAAGTCATACTTTTTCTAAGCAAAAGATAAGACTCTGGCCAAACTAAGCCACCTTAATCCCAAGAAAGTAATGAAGAGCACCAAAGGCTTTGGTATAAAACTGTCGACTTAAATGGCGTTTCAAAGAATAAATGCCCATTGCATCAGCCTTGGACATAATGATATCATCCACATACACTATTAGAACAATAGTGTCAAAAGTTGTCTAATTAATAAAAATCGAGTGATCAGAAATATATCTGTAAAAGCCATAATCAAGCCTAACATAGCTAAAGCGGTCAAACCATACTCGAGGCAACTGCTTTAGGTCGTATAAGGCGTGAAGCAAGTGAAAGAATCAAATGGTCACTCCCAGAAACATCATAGCCAACCAGTACATACAAACCTCTTCAAAAAGTTCCCTATGAAGAAAGGCATTTTTAATGTCACACTAGTATAATGACAAGAAATAACTTCTAGCAAAACGTATTTTGACACAATTCAAGTGAGCAATATGGGAGAAAGTTTCTAGATGTAGGTGACCCATGCCATGTCATAACCCTTGGATAGTGCCAACCTCGTGGCAGCCCCACCATCGGATAGACACCCCCATTGAGGGAGTTGATCCATCCCTCATAACTTCCATCTCCGCAAGATACTCCCATGGGGGGAATTTCAACCTGGGGGCATTTCAAGCCAGTGATGAACATGATATGTATATCAAGAATCTCGCACAAGAATCAACTCCTTAGGTTAGGAGCAAGGCCCAAGGAATTCCCAGCAACAAGATCCCCTCCCAAGGGTTCCTACAAACACATCACCACTCACAAGACCACCAAGGATAAGCGATTTAGCGACAGGAGCCAGTAGATTCGTCAAAATACCTTTGTTTATCCTAGGGAGAGAGTCACTACCCCACAGAGTCAACTAAGACATGGTTGTATGACTACAATCACGATCCTCGTACCAGCTGACAACATAGAAACGTCGCCACCACTTGGTGGAGGTACTTGCACCAACAGTTGGATTATGACAAGCAAAGTCGACAACTTGCCAGGGACCACCATCCTAAGCGTGTGGAGGTCAACCTTCTTGTCCTGATCCCTCCTTATAAATACAACTCATCCAACAACATTGAAGGATATTCTTTCTCTAAACTCCAACAATAGCTTTACCCTTGTGATCTCTCTCTCTCTCCCCCCCCCTTTGAGATACCTTAGCTCTCACTCTACTTGCCCTTGGTGAGTTCTACCATTGACAACGATCGACATTGTTCCTAGCTCATCAGATCACCCCACTCAACATCGATCCCCACACTAGATAATCATCTCCATATGTTTGAGTGTAATCCTTTAACAAGCAGTCATGCTTTAAGATGCTCAATAGAACAATTAAGTAAATATTTAACAATATACACCCATTGACACCTCAGTTTGTTTTCCAAAGGGTAAAGAAGTAGATCCCAAGTCTGATTATTATGAAGTGCACTCATTTCTTCATTCATAGCATGCTTCCATCTAAGAGAAGATGGTACCCCTTTATATGATCATGGAATAAAAATAGAAAACAAGGCATTTATAAAAGAGTGAAAGCATAGGGGAAGGATGGTGGCAAGAAATAAATTGCAATAGGATATTGGGTAACTCATTAGATAAAGAGGAGGAGATGGTGGTGGTTTCTAGATGAAGGAGACGAATGGGATGGGACATAAAGGATGACATATCCATGTTATGTTCACTGATACACCTGCACAAGTAAAGGAGTGGAATCCAATGGGATAAGCAGGGGTAGGGGCATACTCCTCCTTACTATGATGAGTGGATGAAACAAACTACCCTTGAGTGGTAGAAATAGAGAAGGAAGATGTGAATTCCATAAAAAAAAAAAAAAAAGTAACATCAGCACTCACAAAATAACGCAAAGATAGAGGGTGATAACACCGATAACTTTTCTGTGTCCATGAATAACCAAGAAAGACATATGTCCTAGCAAGAGAAGAGAGCATGTCTTAGCTTGAATCAAGAGCATAAACAAAGACTATATATCCAAACACACAAGTGATAGAAAAAGAAGTATCATAAGGATATATAAGAGAGGAGATTTATTATTCAAGACCACAGAAGGCATGTGATTAACGAGGTGATAAGCAACAAGAAGCATCAGCTCCCCAAAATTGCTTTAGAACCCCTATATATTAAACATGATAGTTCTAGCAATATCTAACAAGTGACGATACTTATGTTCAGCACACCAATTTGTCAAGAATTGTGAACAGAGCTTGTCTGATGAATATTTCTACGAGCAATGCAAAAAGATCCCACAACCTGAAGATATTCCAAGGCATTATCAAAATGAATGATTTTAATGCGCTTGCCCAATTGAGTGAAAATCTCATTATAGAAACGGAGGGAATAAAAGGTAATTCCGACTAAGCTTTCTTCAAGAATAACCAAGTCATTCAAGAAAAATCATCAAAAAAGATGGAAAAATAATAATAACTATTAATACTAGGTACACAAGAAGACTCAAATTGACAATTAACACGACAAGTAGGGAAGGAACTGCGATGATGCTTGCCATAAGCTTGACATTCAAGACTCGATACAGGACTCAAATTAGGAATTGCTAATTTTAGTTTACTCAAAGACGGATACCCTAAGTGAGAATACCACTAAAGTGGAGAAATTGTTACGTTCAAAGCGGATGTGTGACAATAGAAAAGCATGCAAGATTTAGACAATAAAGGCCATCTCACCCATGCTGCAAACTAATCGTACTCCTCGACTTAAGGTCCTTAAAAACATAAGTAGGAGAACCAGAAGCTAGAGGTTCAAAATCCACTAGAACAAACTAAGGCGAAGCAGACAAGCCATCTATTACATGGTGGATGTGATCTGTTCTATCATATTTAGCCCAACAATATGGTTTTATAAGACTAGCACGATTGTTAAAATCTTGATTTTAATCATAAAATCATAAGATGTTAGGAGTGAGCAAACTTGTTGAATTGCATCAAAAATATTAAGTTAGGTTAAAATATATAAAATTCTGATTTTTTAACATAAAATTGGTAAATCTCGATTTTTAGGTGATTTTACTGATTTTCAAAATTAAGGGTTTTTTATGTAATTTTGTCATATAGAATAGACCTTTCTAGGTTTTTTCAAGAATATTTTCCTATATGTGTAATATTACTCTTTCCTATACTATACTAGTTAAGAACCATATACATTGTTCAACCAAATTGACTTCCGTAAATTAAATGTTGTAGTTAGGATAGAAACTAAGAAACCTATAATGAAATATTACAATTACATATCTAACTTACAAAATTAAGCTAAAATAAAGCTAATATTTTAATGTCAATTGTATAAGTCACACCAAACACTTTAAAGGCCTCAATTGGATAGTTTGGTAAAAGAGGATATAAAACCGAACATAGAATTTTTCACAAGCTTTGTGAAGGTTTGTTTTGTTAACATAAATGAATTTTTGTGCATGGCATTTTCTCGATGCCCATTTTTTCTTTCTTCTCTTATTAATAAAATTCTTTATTTATCAAAAAAAAATTGAAAGCTCTAAATTGTAGTATAAGAGATGATTTTTTGGACCCTCCACCAATTCTAGGTAGAATCTCAATTTTAAATTTTTAATAACATTGATAGCTATTACCACCACAATGAGTGCATTTATGACCACCGCACCCCTGAGAGCAACCACCACTACAAGAATTACTTCAAAAGGAGTGACCACCCAAACCTCCTCGAGTTCCACCATAAGAATGATCACTTTGACTCAAGATCAAGGCTGAAGACACAATTATTGGAGTAAGGGAGCCACAAGATCAATTATGATGTCTCAAAGAAGATCGTAAGAAGCAAAAATATGCATTAGCAGCAATAGGTAAAGTCTCACTTGCAAGAATTTTATATTTAAAACCACACAATTCAGGATTGAGACCTTAAAGAAGAGATGCAATCATGAAATCCTCCCAATCTCTTTGTTGCTAAGCTATATCTGTAGTAAGGGGCCGATACTGCAATAGTTGATCCCAAAGATTCTCAAGTGTAATGTAGCAATTAGATATAAATAAGGCCCCCTTGTTTGGTTGCAAAGATTGTTTCATATAATTCAAATACTCAGGATACATTAATTTGGTATGAGAATGAATCAGATAGTGAATCCTAGATTTTCTTGGTAGAGTCACAAAACTCAACCCCCTTGTGTGGTTGTAAAGATCATTTCATATAATTCAAATACTCACCGTACATTACTTTGCTATGAGAATAAATCAACAAAAGAAACCTAGATTTTCTTGAAAGAGCCACAAAACTTAACCATAGTAGTAAAGTGGGGTACTAAAGCATGCCGTAACCACCCCATAATAATTGAATCTTCACTAAGCCAACCCTCGTAAGATGTATCTATGTATTTCTGGAAGGAGATCTATAATATTCTTCAATTTCTGTTTCCCCAAGAGATTGATCTTAATTGCATGAGCCCAAACTAAATAATTTTGCCCATTCAACCATTTAACAGTAACTGAACTAGGTAAAACAATGGGTACTAAAATATTCATGCTTTGGTGTTATAGAAATTATCGTAACAAACTAAAGAGATCCAACTTCTAATGTTTGGAACATGTTCACCTATATGCTAAATGTAAGAACAAAAAAATTGTAAGACCTAAAACATCTTTTTTTTTTCAGAAAGTAAACCATAAACTATTCTCTCATATGATTGAAAATATAATTAAATACATACCTTAAGTTCATTTATACTACCAAAAGCTCCACGACATTCAACTAAAAACGTCAAGTGGCGTTCGACCTCTGGCCCGTAGTCAACCTAATAGCATCAAACTAATTCATTACAATAAAATCAACACCGAAAGGGCCAGAATTACAAAGCTCTGGCAGTTGAAATAAGTTACCATATTTACAAAACGAGATATTAGGCGTGCGGACTGTTGATTATAATCATCTCCCATGTTTGAGTAATCTATACCATTGTGCAGAGACTGAGAAACTTCAAAAAGCAACTGTATAATCGTTGGATCGTGAATGCGACCTTTCCTGCTCGGTAAAATAGCCAAGGAAAAAATAATTACTATTTCATAATACTTTAAAAAAATGGCTGAACTAAATTATGTTCATAAAATTAGCAGAGCAGAAAATATCTAGATGCCCATAATCAAGGATAGTTGCCTTCCAAGCAGCTACTAGTTAATGAAATAAAAGAACTATTCCCAATGGGATTTTGGTGATAGGCAGATTGATTGTAGCAGCTAAAACAAAGCTCGAAAATTGGTCAAAATATTTCAGCAAAGTTGGCTCGATAATAGAGGCACCAACAAGGTGTAGATGACTGAGCCTCCATCCTTGGACTAGGGATGGCTAGTGACAGCTAAAAAATGGCAGTAACATGACTAAACTGTTGTTACATCTCAAAAAAAATTGAGAAGAAAATGAAATAACATTTCACTTGCCAATTTTTGCACATTGCCCCCAAGTTCTTAACCCCCCTAGAGGAAATTATGAAATACATCACACAAAGTGATAAATAAGGCACTTTATTTCAAATTCCAAATAACAAGATGAAATATTGATGGTCACTTCATTTGTTTCATTTCTCCTTTTCACCCATAAGTCATGGATATAGTGATAAAAAACGTAATAGAATGCAAGAAATGGGAAAAAAATAAAGCTGTTCACACCAATTCATACTCCCAACCCACTCCCTTCCAAAACAAAAAATAAAGTAAATAAATAAATGCCTACCCTAGTAATGACAACAGACATAATAAAATGCAAGAAATGGGGAAAAAAATATGGCGTGTTGATACCAATTCATACTTCCTACCCACTCCCTTCCAGGAAAAAAAAAAGCCTACCCTATTAAATTGCAAGAAGTGCCATAGCATCCAGGAGACTGGACCAGCATATGGCAAGCCCACATATAATAGAAGATAAGTGGCATCTAATTCCAAATAATAAGCATTTCATTCCAAGACCAATTCAGCGTAACTGCACTCCTATGGCCTAAGAACAAGTGCTTCAGTAGTGTCAGCAATGTCCAGCAACAATTAGGCTTCAATGCAGGACAAAGATGGGAAGGGGAAGTAGAAAAAGGACGAGGTGAAGCATTTACCAATTAGGATGTAATACCAAGTTATTGAGGGATACCTTGTCGCTATATTAAGAATGTGAATATTGACCATGCTTCTTGAGCTCCCGTGCATCATGTCTAAGATCTCAATGAAATGGCTCTGCAAAATAATCAATATTATACATTGCCTTTGGCAGCATTATTTAGAACAATCATGGTTCTAAATTAGTACTACATATATTTTTTTCAATAAATAGAAACAGAGAATAGATAATTAGTATATAGCAATTCAGCGTAAGCTAAAGCTGTACAACTGTAACAAAAAAGGTTGAATATACCTACCAGGGAAAATATCTCTTCTAAGTAATTGAAATAAGCAATAAGCTTTAAAAATATCGATTGTAGGCTGGTCGATTCAATTTCAACAATCCCTTCATTGCAAGCTCGCTTTGCAATCTCATCCAATATAACATTCAAATAACTATCCTGGCATGAAACAGATCCACTTATGAAGAAATGGGGGGAAAAGAAAACATTATCTAGCTCAGTTTACTGCTGCAGACTTCAAATGCTCAAAATATACCATGCAAACTTCAAGATAGAACAGAACATTATGCACAAATTAAATAATATCACAACAATATAAAGGCACAGCCACAAAGTGTTCAGCTAAACAACACAGGCCCATGTTGACTAAGGATGGTACTCACCTTACACAATTCAACTTTCCTAGGCAAAAAAACTTGCATTTTTTTTTTATTTCAAGTGCAGCATGCCTGCAGGCACCAACTTAACCACATCTCCTGCGAGATTCCCATCAGAATAAACCATCTTTTAACTTAAACCATATCACTCCTAATGTATGCAACCAACAGGTTCATTGTATATGAATGGTACACTACGCAAGATTCTTCTCATGAGTGCTACACACAAAAGCATCAATATGTCATTCTACACTTTCTCCTCCTCGCTTTTTGTCCTGGCTTTAATCTGTGAATGTAGCAGTCACATATTTTTCCATGGACCTAAGGTCCTCAATTTATTTTGTATTTGCTTCAATTTCCCAGGGTAGCTGAGTCTTTATGTTTCCTACATCTTATTTCTATTAAGTGTTAGCTAATTATGTGTTAGGGTTAAGGATTTCATCTTGTCACACAGTAATACAAGTTCTCTTCTTTTGTCTCTTTCGCTTCTAATATGGTATCAGAGCTATTTGCATAAGTTACACTGGTCAGCCACTGCTAGAGTTGTAATCTCTCTTCGCGAACACAATTGAACTCATCAAAGTTGTCACACAGCCAGTTGAATCGTCTCTATTGATCATTATTGGAACTTTGAACCCTAGGCACAGTTGGCTTCATCTTTCTTGGTCACCCATTGTCAAAGTATCGTTGTCATCTCTTCTTCGACTAGCATTGTCATCGCCTCTTCTTGTAACAGCATCATCATCGTTGTGAAGTACCCATCATGCAACCACTGCCCATCGTTGATCGCGAAGCCTTGTCAGCGCTGTTCATTGAGTGAAGTCCCGTTCTGCTTCCGACAACGTCGCCCCACCACCAACTACCCTTGCCAGACATCCCTATGACTCTGATGATGTCACCTGACTTCCAGTGACCCTTGCTTGACCTCCGGCAACTCTTGTTTGACATCAAAAGACTTCTTTATCCCTCTACAATTGGTGGTTTGTTCAGGTCTGTTGTGATTTCTTGCTAATAAGGTCTGTTGTGATTTCTTGCTAATACAGTCTATAGTTTCTCTACTCTCAGTTAATCATGATGGAAGATAAAATACAAGCAATTTGTATCCGGTTGAATGGTGATAACTACTCATATTGGTCAAGTGTTAAGAAAATTTTCATGGTTGACAGCGGTATGTGGGGATACACGGATGGTCCAACATCACGACCGTCTGATCCTAAAGTTGAAGGCTATGAGATTGCTCTTGGAACATGGGTTCAAGGAAATGATCAAATTCCTACTTGATTTCACAGTTCCATGCAACCAAACATTGGTATGAATTTTTCCAAATATTGTAAGGCCAAATGAGTGTGAGATTATTTGTAGGATATGGATATGGATTCCAATAAAATTAAGCAATATGAACCTGAAATGTCTATTCAGAGTGCAACTCAATGAGACAAATCTATTTAGGCCATTTATAATGAGATGAATGTATTGGGATTAGCTTGCGCATATCAACCTTCTGCATTGTAGGAACTTAATGGTTATGTTCAGTACAATTAGAAATGTATTGTGCAGTTTTCTCATGGCTTTGCAAGATCAGTTTGAGCCTCATCGTAGGGCTATTCTCCATCAGTCTCTCTTTCCCTCGGTAGACAGTGCAGTGAGAGAACTTATTGCCAAGGAACTAGGTTCAAAGTGGCATTTGTTGCATCACTATCTCAGTCAACTTTTGCTACTCCATCTGCTCCACCTAGTCTGTCTTCAACACCTCCTATGCCCACTCCGGCGTCGCATTTGATTCAAGTAATGGGCAAACCTAAACCCCGAGCTGCCATTGATGACTGTAGTTTTTGACACCAGAAGAGACATTGGAAGAATGCATGTTGTTGGAATGTGACTTATTACTCACAGGGAACACATAGGAGGTTGGAAGATTGCGAGATTTGACCCAAAGTGCAAAGGTGTACAGTTCAAAGTATCTGTGGCAAAGGACGCTCGCTGGGAACTCACTAAGAGTCTTGCCATAACGAGCGACTCGGACCAGTTTAAGTTAGGGCTTTTTTGTAAGCCCGTTTTGGCCAAATATATTGTACCTATATATATGTATGAGTTTTACTGTACCCCTGAGTAATATGTTGTATTAGGGTTTTCAAGAGCTTTCAAGGGTGCTAGGTTTTTACAAATTCTCCCTATAATTGTATTCTTCAACTCCATTCATGGAATTCCTTAATAATAGAAAACTAGATCCTCTGCTCGTGGACGTAGGCAAATTGTCGAATCACGTAAACCTCTGTGTTTTCTTTGTATTGTTTCCCATTTTGATTCATTGCATTATATCGCAAACATGGTCCAAGATTTCCACGTTTGGAACTTTCGCAGCAACAAAGTGGTACCAGAGCTACAGGTCTGTGATGGCGATGAATTTCTCTTCTGCTAAGTTCGAAGTTATAAAGTTTGACAGAATTGGAAACTTCGGGCTATGGCAGAGACGAGTGAAGAATGTATTAGTTCAGCAGGGGTTGGTGAAGACACTGAACAACACAAAGCTAAAGAAGATATCCGCTAATGACTGGGAAGAACTTCAGATGAAAGCTGTGAGTACAATACGGTTGTGCTTGGCTGATGAAGTTCTATATCAAGTCATGAATGAGGAATCTCCGGCAGGTATGTTGTCGAAACTCGAGAGCAGGTATATGCCTAAACCCCTGATGAACAAACTATTCTTGAAAGAGAAACTCTACAGGTTGAAGATGGCAAAGGGTTCAGATCTTACTTAACATATTAATTTGTTTAATTAGATTATCAGTGATTTATTTAGAATTGATGTGAAGTTTGAGGAGAAAGACAAAGCATTGATGCTTCTAACGTCCCTACCAGCTTCTTATAATCATATGGCTACAACTCTGATGAACAAAGGAGGTTACTTCTACCCTGCTGACGTATTATCAGTGAAAGCAAAATGTCGCTGAAGGCTCTCAAGGGGAAGGGTTGATGGTGAAGGGTAATCAAAATCATGGAAGAAGCCAAGAAACAGGCTAGGCCGCCGACAAAAATGAAGTCTGCACGAAGATACGGGTCCAGGAATAAAGGCAATGTCAAGTGCTTCAATTGTCACAAAAAGGGGCATTACAAAAGGGATTGTCTGAAGAAGAACAAGGGAAAACGAGATAGAAGAAAACAAAAGGAACCATCTAATTCTACAAACTTTGCATCAGAGGAATCTGACGGTGGTGGTGAACTGTTTTCGATTTCATCCAGTTAAAATCACTTCACGGACTTTTGGATCTTGGATTCATCATGCTCTTATCACATGTGTCCTCGCAGAATTGGTTTTACACCTACAGGTCAGTTAATTGTGGCTCAGTTTTAATAAGGAATGATGCTCCTTGTAGAGTCATCAGTTGGCACAATCAGGATTAAAACTTGTGATGGTGTTATTTGAACTTTGAGTGATGTCAGACATATTCATGATTTAAGACAAAATCTGATTTCCTTGGGAACCTTATACTCAAACAGCTATGCGTACAAGTCCAAAGGTGGAGTTTTGAGGGTCACAAAAGGTTCTACGATTGTCATGAATGGTCAGAAAGTTGAGGGAAATATCTACGAGCTAATGGGGAGTACAGTTGTAGGTGAAACACATGCAACTACAAATTATGAATCAGAGAATAACGAAACTCTCTTATAGCATATACGGCTGGGGCACATGAGTGAGAGGGGCATGGTAAAGCTACACAAGAAGGACTCGACGAAAGATGTAAAATCTTGCAAGTTAGATTTCTACAAATTTTGTATGCTCGGGAAACAGTGTAAAGTTCAGTTCAAGACTGCTATTCATAAGACAAAGGGCATTCTTGACTACGTACGCTCTGATGTCTAGGGGCCGACTAGAGTTTCTTCACACAATGGATCAATGTATTTCTTAACATTCATTGATAACTACTCGAGAAAGGTTTGGGTTTACTTTATGAAGCACAAGTCTGAAACTTTTGAGAAGTTTAAGTTGTAGAAATTTGAGGTGGAGAACTAGACTGGAAGGAAAGTCAAGTGCCTAACAACAGACAATGGTATGGAGTATAAGGAGACAGCATTCCTAAAGTTCTACAAAGAGCATGGTATTAGAAGACAATTCAAAGTGAAAGAGACACCACAGCAGAACAGGATAGCAGAGAAGATGAACAGGACCATTACAGAAAGAGCAAGGTGCATGAGATTAAATGCATGGCTTTCTAAGAATTTCTAGGCAGAGGCTATGAATATGGCTTGTGACATTATCAACAGATCACCTAATTCAGCATTAGATGGAAAGGTCACGAAGGAAGTGTCGACAGGTAAAGAAGTAGATTATTCTATAATTAAAATTTTTGGATGTTCTGCTTATGTTCATATTACTAGTGATGAAAGGTCCAAGTTGGATCCCAAATCCAAAAGGTGCATATTTCTTGGCTACAAGAAAGGTGCGAAGGGGTGCACATGTTGTAGGATCCTGTGAACAAGAAAGTGGTGATTAGCAAGGATGTAGTATTTGATGAGTCAAACATGCTGAGTGCTATAAAAGAAGAGCAAAAATGGAATTCAGAAGGAAGTAGTAGCAAGCAAGTTGTGGAGCTAGAGCTGAACACCACAAAAAAAGAGAATAGTCATCGACAAGAGGAAACAGATCAGCTCTCTCATAGCATAGTTACAAATAGACCTAAACGCAACACAAAACCACCAGTGAGGTATGGTTTTAAGGATTTTGTGGCTTATGCATTGGTGACTAGTTGTGGGGGTCCATTTAGTTTTCAGGATGCAATGAGCAGCTCTGAAAGGGATAGATGGATGGAAGCCATGAGGGAAGAGTTAAGAGTCATTGCACAAGAACAAAACTTGGAATTTAGTGAGCGTGCCTAAGGGCAAGAAATCAATCAGTTGCAACTAGGTCTACAGAAAGAAGGAAGTAGTTTCAGAGAATGAGGGTGAACAATTCAAGGCACAATTGGTGGCAAAAGGGTACTCACAAAGGAAGGGAATTGACTATGATGAGGTCTTTTCCCCAATTATCAGACATACCTCCATTAGGACAGTTTTGGCTCTTGTAGCACATCATGACCTGGAGTTGGAGCAGCTTGACTTGAAGACAGCATTCCTCCATGGTGATTTGGAGGACATTTACATGGATTAACCCGAAGGATTTGACCATCCTGGCATAGAACATCTAGTCTGTTGGTTGAAGAAATCCTTACATGGGCTGAAGCAGTCTCCATGGCAATGGTATAAAAGGTTTGACACCTATATGCTTCAGATTGGCTATACACAATGTGAGATGCCTTAAGAATGGTTTATATATTTATTTATTGCTTTATATGAATGACATGTTAATTGATTCAAAGGGTATGGTGGAGGTCAATAGGTTAAAGTCTTTGTTGAGCAAGCAGTTTAACATGAAAGACTTGGGTGTTGCAAAGAAGATACATGGAATGGAGATCCGTAGAGACAGGCAAGCTGGTAAGCTTTGGATGTCTCAGAAGAATTATATTGGAAATGTGCTAGAAAAGTTTAGCACGCAGGATACAAAACCAGTAAGCACACCACTCGCCGATCATTTCAAGTTATCAGCCAAACAGTATTCAGAGACACAAGAAGAAATTGCTGACACGTCGAAGGTGCCTTATGCCAGTGCAGTGGGCTGCTTAACGTATGCCATGATATGTACTAGATCGGACTTAGCTCATGCAGTGAGCATAATTAGCAAATACACGACAAAACCAGGTAGAGAGCATTGGAAAGCAGTAAAGTGGATTTTCAGATACTTGAAGGGTACAGCAGATTATAGGATGCTTTTTGCTAGGTAGAAAGAGGAAGCTTCAGTTGTAGGGTATGCTGATTCAGACTATGCAGAAAATGTGGATGATAGAAGGTCTGTGACAAGGGAACGTGTTTACACTTGCGAGAAGACCAATCTACTGGAGATCTACATTGCAGCCCCTTATCACATTGTCTACCACTGAAGCAGAGCACATGGCAGTGACTAAGGCTACCAAGGAAGCACTATGGTTGAGAGGATTAGTCAGGGAGCTAACAACAACATAGAATTCGGTTGAATTGTGACAATTAGAGTGCCATTTATTTGGCAAAGCACCAGGTTTATCATGCAAGGACCAAACACATTGATGTGAGGCTTCACATGATTAGGAAGTTGATTAGTTCAGGTGAAGTCAATCTGGAAAAGGTTCACACATCGGAGAATGTTGCAGATATGTTAACGAAGTCTCTTACCATAGATAAGTTCAAGCATTGCTTGGACTTGATTCATGTCTCTAATTGCTAATGGGAGACGACTCCCACCTGTGTGTTCAAGGTGGAGTTTGCCGTATACAATTTCCTAAGGGATGACTATTTGCCTAGGTGGAGATTGTTAGTGTGTGGCTCATTACTCACAAGAAACACATAGGAGGTGGAAATTCAAAGTATCTGTGGCAGAGGACCCTCGTTGGGAGTCTCGCCCCAGCAAGCAACGCAGACCAGTTTAAGTTAGGGCTTTTTTGTAAGTCCATTTTAGGCTTTATTGCACACCTGAGTAATATGTTGTATTAGGGTTTTCAAGGGTTTTACAGATTCTCTTTGTAATTGTATTCTTCAACTCCATTCATGAAGTTCCTTGATAATTGAAAACCAAATCCTCTGCCCCTGAACGTAGGCAAATTATCGAGCCACGTAAATCTCTGCGTTTTCTCTATGTGTGTTTCTTGTTTTGATTCATTGCATTATATCGCAAAAGTGGTCCAGGGTTTTCGCGTCTGGAACTTTCACAACAACAACAATAACAACATAAGACTTATCCCACTAGGTGGGGTCGGCTACACAGATCACACGGCGCCACTACGTTCTATCAAAAACCATATCTTGATGTAAATTATTTATAATAAGGTCTCCTCTGATAATTTCTCCGAGTGTTCTTTTAAGTCTTCCTCTACTTCTTCTTATTGGAACTTCCACAACAACAACAATAACAACATAAGACTTATCCCACTAGGTGAGGTCAGCTACACAGATCACACGGCGCCACTACGTTCTATCAAAAACCATATCTTGATGTAAATCATTTATAATAAGGTCTCTTCTGATAACTTCTCCGAGTGTTCTTTTAGGTCTTCCTCTACTTCTTCTTATTGGAACTTCCACAACAACACATGCCCTAAACTTCTAGAGTCCAAAGGCCACCCTTCTCCACACTCAACTGGTTCTTTTCCCCCTCGGCCATCACAGCAATCGTCTCATCTTACAGCAGTTGTTACCATTATGCCCCCAATGATAGTTCATTTTCTCAGTTGTTTGAGCAAATTTAGCAATATCGACCATTCATGGAAACCATTCAAGGGGGATCTCACACAAGCTTTTGCATAGTCCTCATTCCACCATAGGTATCTTATCCACCACATGAATTTTTAACTATGGTTCTTCTCATCACGTGACCCCTAATTTTTCTCTCCTTACTAATTGTAGTTCTCCTGCCTCCCCGATTAGTGTTTCCACTGCTAATGGATCCCCTATACATATTATTTCTATTGGTTCCATTCTCCGAAACTAGTCCTGTTTACTCTCTCCCCCTGATATATTTTATGTTCCTTGGCTATCTTTAAGCTTTCTTTCAATAAGTCAGTTGTCTGACTCTAGTTTTAATGTTTTCTTTTCTTCTTCTGGTTGTGTTGTACAAGATCAGGCATCCAAGAAGCAGATTAGGCCCGAGCATAGAGTTGGTGATCTTTATATTTTGCATAGCTTGCATATCCCTTTGGTGTCTACTTCCACTACGATATAATTTTTGTATTTAGACAAGAAGTCATGTCCCTTTTATCTTTGGCATTATAGATTAGATTATTTGTCTAATGATCGTTTACAACTTTTGGTTTAGTCAAGTCATTTAGGAAAAAGTTCTGTTATTGATATTTTTGAGTGCAGTGGTTGTAAGTTTGCAAGAATGTTTGCTTTACCTTTTAATAATAGTACTTCTTTTTCTACTTCTTTTCATATTTTTCATACAAATTTATGAGGTCCTTCCCCCGTTGCAACTAAAGGTGATTCCATGTATTAATCGCATTTTTTGATGATTATAGTCATTTTTCATCGGTTTATTTGATGACACATAAATCTGATTTTTTCAAAATATATTACACTTTTCATAATATGGTTCAAACTCAATTTTTTTACCTCTGCTAAAATTCTTTGTTTGGATTTGGGTGGAAAATACTTTCTTTTTTAATTCATGGACTTCTTAGCTACCCATGGCACTATTCACCAATTATCTTGTTTAAACACTCCTACTCAAAATGGTTGTGTAGAATGCGAATACTGTCAGCTTCTTGATATTGCTAGGTCTCTTCTTTTGTTTTCTTCTATCTCACCTCACTGCAACTTATCTTCTAAACCAGATGCCTACTCAACTTCTCTCCGGTAGGTCTCCTTATGAGCGTCTCTATGGTCAAGCTCCTAACTACTCTCTCCATTGTGTGTTTGGATCTGCTTACTTTATTCTTTTCCCTAAGCAGAATCATACCAAGCTTAGTGCCCGATGTGCCTTACATGTTTTCTTGGGGTACAGTATCAATCAAAAAGGCTATCGATGTTATAACCCTGTAATTAAGAAGTTGTATGTGTCTTGGCATGTCATTTTTCTTGAGTCTCTACCGTATTTTCCTCTTCCTCCCAAAACTGCTCCGATTGCCTAAGAGGATTTGATTCACATTGACTCCTTTCTTTCAAATGTATCCACTATGTCTCCACCCTTAAGATATTTGATATTCTACCTGCACCTCCTTTGCCCCCAAGCTCTACTCCTTTCCCTCATTACCTATTGATTTACTTGCATCTTTGTCAGCTCCTCTTCCTTCTTCTCCCAACTCTTCTACCCCTCAGTCTGTTTCTGAGGACTCTGATCTATTTGAACACCAGTATCCCAGTGACCACCATCCTCCAATAAGACTTGGCTTTTCAAATACTTATTTCTCACCTCTTATCGTTCCTTTTGTCATATCCATGCTCACTTTGAACCTAAGTCATATAGAGAAGCTTGTCATGATCCTAACTGGGCGAATGCTATGAAGAGTGAGCTCACTACTCTTGCTAAAGGTCAAACTGGGGAATTGGTTCCTCTACCGAAAGGTAAGAATCTCACTGGGTGCAAATGGGTTTACAAAGTGAAGACTCATTCTGATGAGTCTTTAGAGCGGTATAAAGCTCACCTAGCGGCAAAGAGGTTTTCTCAAGAATATGGCATTGATTATGAGGAGACTTTCGCCCCTATTGCAAAAATAACCACTGTTCGCACTTTGATCTCTGTGGCAACTGTGCATCGTGGCCCCTCTTCCAACTGGATGTTAAGAATGTTTTTCTTAATAGCTATCATTCAAAATAAGTATATATCTGGGTTTTTCTCATGCTCCAGGTTTTGTTTGTCATCTACGTCATGCTCTCTATGGCCTAAAACAGTCTCCCCATGCTCGGTATGCACGGTTTCAGGATTTGGTTCACCAAATTGTTTTCAATCTAGCACTCGTGACTCCACTCTACTTGTACATAGAATAACTCATGGTCTTGTTCTTCTTGCTATATTTGGATGATATGAGCATCATTGGTTCTGATTTTGATGCTATTTAAGAGGTGAAACTTCATCTCTTCCGTGAGTTTGAAATGAAATATTTGGGCTTCCTTTGTTATTTGCTTGGCATTAAAGTTTCCTCCTCTCCTAAGGGCTACCTCTTGTCCCAGTCTAAGTATGCTAATGACATTCCTCATCATGCTCATCTCACGGATGACAAAACTGTTGATACTCCTACTGAGTTGCGTGCTAAGTTATATGCTTCAAATGGTGTTCCTCTTGATGATCCTATGGAATATCGCAACCTAGTTGGCTACTTGGTTTATCTTACTATGACTCTGCCGACATTGTCTATATTGTCTACATTGTTAGTTAGTTTGTTTCTGCTCTACATTCTACACAATGGGCTGCATTATTACGTATTCTGCGGTATGTTCATGGCACTATCCGTTAGTGTTTATTGTTCTCTTCTACTTCAAGCTTAACTCTTCAAGCTTATGCTGATGTTGATTGGGTTAGCGATATCTCTAATCAAAAGTCCACCTCTGGCTTTTGTGTGTTTCAGGGTGATTCTTTTATTTTTTGGAAAAGCAAAAAGTACTCTATTATTACTCGCTCTAGCGCTGAAGCAGAATATCGAGGTATGACACATGCTATATCTAAAATTGTTTGGCAGCGTTGTTTTTTATCAGATATGGCTATTAATCTTCCTACTTCCATGCCTCTCTATTGTGATAACAAGAGTACTACTTAGATTGCCACAACATTGTTTTTCAAGAGCACATGAAGCATAATGAGATTGACAGCCATTTTGTTTGTCAACATATTCAGTCAGGCACTATTGTTTTGCCATTTGTCCCCGCTTCCCTACAATTGGCTGACTTCTTTACTAAAACTTACATTACTGCTCGTTTTCGTTTCCTCCTTAGCAAACTCTCCCCGGTCTTGCATCCTGAGTTTGAGGGGGTACGTAAATGTATTATTATGTTATTTATTTTCAGTTTATTTTGTATTTGTTTCAGTTTCCAAGGGGTAGCTTAGTCTTTTATGTTTCCTAGGTCTTATTTCTATAAGTATTAGCTAATTGCGTATTAGGGTTAAGGATTTTTGTTAAGTGAGAAGTTTGATTTAAATAAGGGCAAAAGCATACTTTTGCATTTTAGGATTTTTTTTTTTTTAATATATATGCTAGGGTTGCTTGCAACTATAAAAGGAACGCCTAAGATTGCCTCCATTATAACCTTGTAATCTTTTGTATATACTTCATCATAATGAAACACCCTAATACCTCATGGATGTACGATTAAGCAATTAAATTAAGTTGGAATCACGTAAATCTCTGTGTCTCATTCTCCTCTTGTTTGTGATTTTCTGTTCTTGGGTTGTCTTCGATTGCGTGCATTTGAGGGTTTGGACCCCAACAACCATCTTTTTACACAGTAATACAAGTTTCTTCTTTTGTCTCTTTTGCTTCTAACATAATCATTTAACTATTTTTTTATTATTATCACATCTCTTACCTGCCCAGTGAACTGAAATTCTCAAAATGACAAAAGCAACGGATGCTTTTTAATCACATTATTCATATTGCTTCTGACATTCACCCATGGTCAAAAGCATAAGAGAGCTGCCCATTGGAAGAGAGTACCATGGAAAATTTTGCATCCTGTAATGGAATGTAATAATTATTCCCATTCGAGTGTTTGGTTTCCAAGTTACAATACAAGTCAGGGACTGAGCTCTTTAATTTTAATATTTGTTCACGGAAATTTTTAATGTTGGAAATGAATGGAAATGCAAAAACGCTTCCCTTTTTTATTCTAAGCTTCCCTTTTTTTCCTCTATCTTCTTTATTTCTCCTCGCTCTATTTATACCACCTCCACCCTCACTCACTGCCTCACACAATCCCCCCAACCCCCAGCTCTTCAATGGAAATTCGCATTAAGAATTTGCTCAAAACAAATGAAAATCACAAAAATGATGCTTTCCAAAAAAAAAAAAGTAGAAATTTTCAGAAGGCATTCAACTTCAAGCCTTTAAGTGCCAAAAAAACAAAACAAAAAAATCAGGTTGGCTAGGTCTCCTAATGCTTGCTTTCTTTTTCTAAAGGCTAAATCTAATACAAATAATACCATACAGGCCATTGAATTCATAAAAATTATGCTCGCATACAGAAAAATAAATCATTTCAAATTACAAATTGCTCTATAACAATAACTTCAGATAACTTGCAGGAATTTGAAAAGAAACATAATTGGTCAACTGTTGATCTCAAATCTCGTTACATTCTCTTGTAGTAAGTCTAGTGACCTGAATGGCAATTGTAAGCTGTATATCAACCATAAAAGACACAAACCAGAATTAGATCTCAGTGCTTCTTCTGAGTTCAGACCGTGCCAAATCCAATAAATTTTTCTTAAATTTATAATGTATCTTCAAACACTGAACTCTGAAGTTGGCTAAATTAACTATGGCTTTTCCTAATACCTATTGAAATAGCTTGATATATATTGTTAGGTCCATTTCCTAAAAGCTTAAGCTTTTGGGACAATTGGTGACTTAACATGGTAACAAAACTCTAGTTCCATGAAAACCTGGGTTCGAATCTTATTATTCCCCATTTATTATTGTGCACTTTGTTTACTTATGTTGGTGCACCCTATTTTGATTTGGTTTACTTGTCTCTACTCCACGTTACTTCACATGCAAATTAGGGGTTGCATGTGAGGAAGAGTGTTGAAATAACTTAATATACACTATTGGGCCCATTTCCCAAAAGTTTAACCTTTTGTGACAATTGGTGACTTAACAATACTGAAGCCAAACATTACATGCATTATTTGACAACTGCATCCCCGTGCCAGGGCACTGGTCCTACCAAGGACAATAAAGGTCTCCTAGTAAATTGTAACAAATTTAAATCAACTACTGGATTTGCAGGCTTCACATCTTGTTCGTATAAGAAGAAATCACCAACAATGTAAGCTGTAGTTACACCCCACCAATTCAGCAAGCTAAATAAGTAGGTAAACCCCCACCCCCAAAAAAACAAAAATACAATATAAATAAATAAAATACTAGAAGGGACTGCAAAACTTACCATCTGATTCTGAAGAATAATATCCACATAAGAATCCACAACTTTCAAGTACTCATCAAGGCAACTGTACTCGGAAGTAACCTGAAATTGTAGACAATACCAATTCATTGTCTCTACGTGAATCACATTAAATTGCAGCACAATTATCAGACAAATATGGTTAATAATCCACCATTATAAATGAGGATTCAATTATAAGTTACCGGCCAGACATCCAACATATCACCACGAAAATAAAGAATCTTAACAGAGTACCTACCATATGCACCAGGAAATGTAAAGAAAAAAAAAAACTTCAAAACAAAAATGCAAAGCAAAGATTAAGTTCCGAAATTTTCGCGGTAAATGTCTATGGACAACAACGTCTAACAGAAGCTACTAGCCAAACTTACTCTAGAGTCATGTGTTAGCCAAACTTACTCTAGAGTCATGTGTGAAAGAGAGAGAGAAAGAGAGAGAGAAAGAGAGAGAGATAGAGAGAGAGGGGAACATGTTAATAGACATTGCCATGATGAAAGTAAACGATAAGTGACAATTCCACTCCTAATGAATAATACTAAAATAGGGAATCAAAAATTTGAGATCGTTAAAAGTGTTAATGATAAATAGCTAGTATTCTAGCCAAAGGGTCCATGAAAGGTTCAATGAAAGAATAAGACCTATAATTTTTTCTTTTCATCTCCTTTTTTTACAGCAATAGTTTTTTTTTTCTTAGTAGGATTCCAATGTTCAATTCAGCCAGCTGGATCTACTACAGTGTATACATCCAATGTGGGTACCTAGGCTACACTGGAAAGGCCCAGGCCGCACTTGAACAAAGAATCCTTGCGGCAGGCTGTTGTGCATCACCTCACACATTGAAATAGACGTCGGAACCAAGCCTTCCTCCAGAGCAAGTTGTCGGAAGGCTCTTAGTTGTCGCAAAAGAGCCTCGTAGGGAAATTCCCCCGTGAATTGCAAACCTTTCCTTGGACCAAGAGCAATATCCATGGATTCATCCAACAAAGGATATACATAACTCACTTAGCGGGATCATCAGAGACTAGTGGTTTGGCGGCTAGAACTAAGGAGTACATCGAGGCTCCCTCAACTAGTCAAGAGAGAGATCTTCAGAAGAAATCCTTGCCATAAGGGGCTATGCCAACAAAGGGCTAACCCCCGCTAAGCGAATATGAAGCCTTAATCCATGAACTAAGGGACTCCTAGCCAAATATGTTCTTCTCCTTCTGAAGGACACATCATTCCATTATCACAACTCTCATCAGAACAATCCCCTCGGCAATCTCTCTTTCTTGTTTCAGGCTTCCTTGATTCTCACCTCACTGGTTACCGTTTGACTCTACTATTGACGATAACTTGTATTGTTCCTAGACAAAACGGATCTAGGATTTCTAATTAGTGGGTACAAAAGATACCTACAAATGATTTATCAATAGAAAAAAAAATATTTTTATAACAAAATTAGTTGTTTAAGAGTTATAATAGTAAAGTAATAAAATCTGCGAGGGTAATTTTGGAAAATCACAAAAATTATTTTAACCTAGGCAATGGGTTACCTACATACAAGTGTAATTTCCAGGTGAGTGGTGGCAACTAACCTTACTAGACCAAACACAGCTCTGCCCTTGTCAAACTAACTTTTTCTTAAAGGGGCCAAACCAAACATGAGATTTGAACATAAGACCTTTGCCTCTTCCAACACCACATCAAATTGTTAGCCACAATCTCACTTAAAAACTTAGGCTACTAAGGTAGGGGGAACTTTATTGTTTATTGTTAGATTATGGTAATATAAATATGGTAGGATATAGGATCAATGATATTATTCTTTAGGATTTTGATTTTATTCCATTTTCCTTTCTTGTTTAGACCTTCTATATTGTATAGGACTCCCACTATATATACAATACAGGACAATCCTACTGAGTTTGTCAATTTGTCAAACATTTATTCAATACCTTATTGTTGAACATGGTATCTAAGCAGGGAATCTTAAAAACCCTAGCTGTTGTCACCTTGGTTCTCGCTCAAAAACAATCATCAATCTTCAACCATTGGAGATCACTAGCAGTCAAGATCATTAAAATCTCAATTTAAATCTTAAAAGCTTGTGATTTTACAATGTCAAAAAAGAGAACTTATCCGATCTTATGTAAAATCTTAATAAGGGTAAAATAAGTAAAATTTCAATTTTATAGTCAATTTTTTACTGATTTTTAAAATTTTGCCAAACAAAATATACTTTTATGGGTTTTTTTTATTTTGTTTTCAAGTGATAGGACACAACGGTTCTAATTCTTACTTTTTTCTTTTTTTGGTAGATTTTTTTTTTTTGGGGGGGGGGGGGGGGGCTAGATTTTTTGGATACTTTACATTATTCTTTCCTATGTTATACTAATAGAGGACCATGTGGGCTTGACTATCATAAATTAAACGTATTAACATTATTATTTCCTATGTATTATTTCCTCTATCGGAACTCCATTCCTTCCCTAGCTGAAGCTTAATCTAGAGTCATGCAAGTTGTCTCAAATAACTCTTCTTTAGATAATGATTCCATTTGTTCCTCATTATTGGGTTAGAATACTGATAAGAGTTTAGTGAAATCATTCACCTTCTTACTCTAACAACTGGACTAATCGTGGTAGATATGGTAGTCATGGACAAGAAGGGCGTGGTGGCCATGGTAGAGGACAACCAAAATGCACTCATTCTAGTAAGGATGGACATTATAAAGACCAGTGTTAGTAACTATTTGGCAAACCTTCTCATGTGGCTCACGCAGCCAATACTGATTCACCATTAGAGATATCCACTACTTGTGACCAATCACAGTCATTCATTCAACCACCGTTAGTCACTCTCTCTAAAGAAGTATCCGAAGCTTCTACAAATTCAAAAGCAGCTCATTTGACTTCTCTTCCTACTGCTTCCCTTGCTCATCAAAATAAATCTCTTACGTGTTTTTGCCCATTCTCCTACTCCTAGGATAATCAACTCTAGAGAATTTGACCGTATGCTTGGATCCTCAAACTTGTATGAATATCCCCACTTTACCAACTGTTGCTCTAGCCAATGGCGCTAATATATTAGTAAATGATATTGGTATAATTACACCTTCATCTCTTTCCCTTTCTTCCATCATATATGTTCCCTCCTTTCCCTTTGTCTATTCTTACTGAAATAATGAATTGCTCAATAACCTTTTTTCATGATTCAGTCATTATATAAAATATGAAGACAAGGGAGAAGATTGGCATAGGATATAAAATTGGTGGGATATACTATCTTGATGTCTGTATTCCTCAAGCATATCCTATCATTACATCACCTGAAGATATTCAATGTCATCTTGGTCATCCATGATTAGTTAAATTAAAGTCCATGTTTCCTAGTCTTCATCATTTAAAGAATTTTACTTGTGAGTCTTATCAATTGGGGAAACACGATCGTGTTCCCTTTATGGCCTGTGTCAATTGCAGGTCGTCAAATCTTGTTACCTTAGTTCATCCAGTGTTTAGGGCCCTAGTCTTATTACTTCCAAATTGGGTTTCAGATATTTTGTTACCTTTGTGGATGATCATTCCAGACTTACCTCAATTTACTTAACAAAAGATAATTTTGAATTATTTTCTATTTTCAAAGCCTTCTATTCTCAAGTTCAAACTTAATTTAACAAGTCTATGAAGATTCTCCACAGTGATATTGCCAAAGAATATTTTTCTATACCTTTTAACGATTTTGTAATATCTTGTGGTATGTTACATGAGTCATCTTATTCTCATACACCACAACAAAATGGAATTGCTGAAAGAAGGAACTTATACCTTATAGAATAACTCGACGTCTACTTTTCAAAATGAACTTATCTAAGTCCTTTTGGAGTGATGCAGTTCTAACTGGTTGTTTTTTAATCAATAGGATGCCCTCATTAGTCCTTCAAGATAAAACTCCGTATTCATGCCTGCTTTACCACAAATCTTTAGATGTTTTTCATTTGTACATCAGCTCACTTCTAGAATTGATAAGTTCGACCCTTGTTCCATTAAATGTATCTTCTCAGGGCATTATCGCTTGCAGAAGGGCTACCATCGTTATAGCCTTTTCTTAATTGATATTATATCTATGCCGATGTCAAGCTCTTTGAATCTACTCTTTTTTTTTTTTTTTTTTTTTTTTGGCACCTCAATCACCTAACCACCTAAATGAGAGTTTTCCTCCACCAGTTGTCTCCTTACCTATTGTTTCTCCTCATCGTATTCATCATCTGTCTCGCCCTAATTTGCAAGCCTATACTCAACATCAAATAGTGGCACCTCCGCCAGTAGGTCCATGTGTTCCACTAGCTTCTCCTGTGTCTTCTACTCCTTAAATTAGTTGGATCTGCCTACTGCACTACGAAAAGGTAAATGCTCATATTCTTCACATCCTAACACGTAATTTGTCTCCTATCATGCATTATCACCATCTTATCATTCTTTGTTAGTTGCTTGTTATCCATCTTTATTCTTAACTGAGTCTCTAAGGCTCTTTGTCATTCGGTAGTGTTTTGCTACAAAAGATGAGATGCCAACTCTTTAGGCTAATGATACTTGGGATCTTGTTGCTTCTTCTCTAGATAAGTTTTTGGATGGTTTTCGTTGGGTTTATATAGTTAAAGTTCATAACATTTTCTCCTACGGCCAAAATTGCCTCCATTCGTCGCCTTATCTCCTTTGGCTACAATACTTCGTTGGTTCCTTAAACAATTGGATGTTAAGAATGATTTTCTTTATGACAATCTTTTTTAAGAAGTCAATATGGAGTAATCCATTAGATTTGTTGCTCGGGAGAGTCTAAGGTAGCATATAAACTCAAGAAATCCTTGCACTGTTCGTAAAAATCTCTTAGAACTTAGTTTGGCAGATTTCGTATAGTTTCTAGAATCACCTCATACCAATCACTAGTAGGGAACTATTCGAATCTTAAGGCATTTGAACTGTGCACCTAGCAAAAGTTTGTTGTACAAAGACAATGGACACACCTTAATTTAAGGATACACAGATGCAGATTGGGCTAGATCATTGTCTGATAAAAGGTCCAATATTGGATACTGCATTTTATTGGAAAAAAAAAAAACCTAGTGTCTTGGAAAAGTAAAAGGCAAACAATAGTAGCACGATCAAAAGTTAAGAATGAGTACAGAGCCATGGCCAACACCATATGTGAGTTGATCTAGATGCAACATTTGTCAGAGGAACTAGGGGTTTATCATCCACAACCTATGGAGTTGTTAGGTGACAATTAAGACGCTATTTACATAGCTTCCAACCTCATATTTCTTGAAAGAACCAAGCACATAGAGACTATCACTTCATCTAAGAAAAAATTTTGCAAAATCCTAAGAAATACGGATACTCTAGAATAGGTGCTGCACTCATATCAAATCCGTGGAACTTCTTTTGTTCTACTGTTAGGATAAAAAATATATAACAAACATTGTCCTAATATAATTACAAAAGTGCTGTTAATGAAAATGCATTTTGATAATGCGTTTTCAGGTCCGAAAACGTAATATCAAAATACATTTTCTAAAAACGTAATATCTACATATATATCTATATTTCCCTGAAGCATTTGCAGAATCTATAAATGTGATTTGGTTCTCAAATACCTCTATACAAACACACACATTTCCTTGAAGGATTTGGTTTTCAAAATCTATATCCTTGATTTTCCCTGGTTTGGTTTTCATAATCGATATCCTAATATCTATCTATACCTAATTTTTCCTGATTTAGTTTTCAAAATTTGTATCCCTGAAGCTATTATCCCCATATTTTTTTGTTAACTGTCTATATTAGAATATATCCCTATATGTTTTGGTTAACTGACTATATTTCCCTGAAGCATTTTCACCTCATTTGGTTTTTAAAATCTATATCCCTGTATTTTTTGTTAACTGTTACATGGAGTAGGAACTGTTATATAGAGTAGACTAAAGAAGAAAACATGTTTTTAGAATCTATATCCCTGATTTTTTTTCAAAATCTATCTCCAAATTTTGGTTAATTGTTTCAGAATCTATATACCAATTTTTTTTTTTTTTGGTTAATTGAATATTTTAGTTAATTAATTTTATATTAATTGTTACTGAATCGATATATCTGATTTTAGTTAATAATTTCAAAATTATGTGGAGTAGACTGAAGAAGAAAACGTGTTTTCAGAATCTATATCCCTGATTTTGTTTTCAGAATCTGTATCCTAAACTTGGTTAATCGTTTCAGAATATATATACCCGAGAATCTATATTAATTGTTGCTCAAAATTTATATCCCTGAATTTTTAGTTAACTATTATGTGGAGTAAATTGAAGAAGAAAATGTATTTTCAGAATATTTATCCCTGATTTGGTTTTCAGAATCCATCTCCTTGGTTAATTGTTTCAGAATCTATATACCTGATTTTGGTTAATAGTTTCAGAATCTATCTACCTAATTTTTTTAGTTAATTGAATCTATATTAATTGTTTCAGAAATTATATATCTGATTTTGGTTAATTGTTTAAGAATCTATATACCTGATTTTTTAATTAATAATCAATATCACTCATTTTGTTTTCAAAATTTATATCCCCGAATTTTTGGTTAATGGTTCTATAACAAATTGAAGAAGAAAACACAATAAGAAAATGTGTTTTCTGGCAATTAAAAAAACTAAAGATGAATTTTGAAAATGTGTTTTTAAGATAAGTCAAAACGTATTTTCAAAATGTATTTATATTAATAACATAACTCTAAATATTTTTTCCTGGGTGTTATTCTCTCAATTTTTTTGTTATTCCAACAATACCCAAAAAAAAAATCTCGAATCCATATCAAATACAGACACGGAAGCGAGGATATATATTGGGCACATGATGTGTCCGGTTATTTTATTTATTTTTTTCCTATCGAACATGTCAAATACAAACACGGAAGCGAGGATATATATTGGGCATGTGATGTGTCCAGTTATTTTATTTATTTTTTTCCTATCGAACATGGAAAAGAAATGGCAAGGACATGAAAAGGATATGGTGGGGATCAAAATATAATATTTAAAACTTTCAAGAAAGATCATTACATAATTTTGGTATTTATTCGAGACCAAAATATAATAATTAAAAATTCACTTCAAAGAAATGTATCAAAATATAATATTTAAAACTTTCACGAAAGGTCATTATGTAATTTTGGTATTTATTCAAGGCTAAAATATAATAACTAAAAATTCACTTCTAAGAAATAATACATTTTCAATTAATAACTCACAGGTAACTTGCAAGTATACCTGTTCAAATATATTTTAAATAAAATATATAATTTTATTTTTTATTATTTGTCATATTCCCCCCATGTTTATATCCTTAACTTTTTAAAATCACCATATCCCGTGTTTGTATCAGTATTCATTTTCACACTCGTGCCCATGTCCATGATTATTAATATCTAATCAAGAACAAGTCATGTCAAAACCGAAGATTAACTTGCTAATTTATTTACCCTATTAGGTGTGTCAAACATTCATTTAATACCTCATTGTTTAACATTTATATTGATTCACATATATGTTGCCTTGGCTAATCTATCACAGATCCATAACTATGTGAGTACTGAAACATATGATGGCACCAATTAATAACTCCCTCCTGTGTCATGGAGGAAATTTCTATAATTTTCTACATGTCGCCAACTACAAACACCAAATATGCCCACCCTCCCCAAAAAAAAACAAAAAACAAAACAAAAAAAGGACAAAATATCATAAAAAAATAAGAAATGTGAATAGTTCTAACAAGGTGCGCACATGTTGGGCACCAAAAGCACTGAAAACTCCCTGATGCATGTTAAAAATGCATCCTAACACATTCAATTAACCTAATTTGTTTAACTTTTTCTTTCAAAAAAAAAAAAAAAAAACAACTTTTGAGGAACTTTTCAAAAGTTCTTCCCTAAGACTCACGGTAATTTTGAGATGCTTTTTGAATTATAGAAAGAATTCTATCAGAAGTCGAGCTTATGAAAATCTTTCCTTGTAGAATTACCAAGTACAGCTTCTTAAATCACTCAAGAGTAAGCCAATTTATAAAATGTTAGAACTCATTTTTATCCATATAAATAAGTTTTTTATCTTTATTACCCTTACACATATATAGTTTCAAATAAACAAATAGAACCCACCATCAATCTATTAACATGGTTTTTTTTATTTATTATTGTTTCATTATAACTCAATTTTTTTAACCAAAAGTTTTTTTTTTTTTTTTTGGAGTGGGGGGATAATTAAAAAAGTTCGTCGAAATAGGCATCAAACTGATTTTTTCTAGGAGTTTTTTTTCTCACAAAGCACTTTGTGTGTAGTCCTTGTGAAAAGACTTTCAATCTACAAAAGTTATGCCAAACAAGCCCTAAATATACATGAAACCCATAAAAAATTTAGAGACAATAACTTGGAAACCAATGATTAAATCCAAATAATCTGGCTTTTTACTGCTTTTTCAATATATAGTATGTGAAGAAATGATTTCACACTACGTGGAAAAAGTATAGACGTATTTGTAAAGTTAAAAAAAAATAAATAAAATTATTGTTTTCATGAATATATGCAAAAAGAGATATTGAAAGCGACAGGAATCATATCTCCCAGAATTAGATCTAAGATCTACACAAGCAAAGACTTCATATCACATAAGGTAGACCTAAAGAGGAAACTGGAAGTGAAAAGAAATTACTCGAATTCAAATGAACAAAGCAAATAAGAACTCAAAATTCTGAATACCTGAATAACTTTATCTACCACAGCATTGGTTATGTCAAATTGAGATCTCCCTTCAGAAAGCCTGAAGCCAAGCAATCTGTAATTTAAACACTGCATTTTTTACAGGTTAAACTTCTTAATAAGTAAATATAAGAGTAGGTGAGGTGCAGCACACGCTTTACAACATGAAAGTGCTATAGAACAAAGGCTATAGCGTAAGGATACAATATAAGAATACCTGATCAAGGGTCCAATCTTTGCTGCATTCAATAAGTTGGAGAATCTCCAGAGCATTAGAACTAACAAGTTCAGTGGGAAGCTCCTTGAGTAGATGATGAAGAATAATTGAGATGCATGGACTCTTCCCAACCAACTTAGACTGGTTTCTTCCCACTACAAGCTCCACCAGGGCATTGCCAGCTTGTGTCTTTCAATAGATATTAGAGGTAAAAAGGTTAGCTACCACCAAACCTTATTCACAAACAATCTCTATGCATAAAGATAGGATTTCATTTTTCACGATTGCTTGACTTATTTGATGCCTTCATTAATATAGTCTACAATTACAGAAGTAACAGTTAATTTAGCTTCTCAGCAAAACCAACAATTTCCTACTACCACAATGGGCATATTTCCGACAAAATCAGTGCTATAGAATAAGTATGATCATCACATGACATGTCATTACTAACCTGATATGAATCCTTAATTACACATTTGATAATATACTCAATTGTTGGATCCATCAAACTGACAAGCAACCTGCACTTTTCTGAAATTTTTTTGTGTGTGGCTTCTTTTGCTGAAAGAAGCCCTGCCAATAAAATTTTGATGTCATTAATGCAAATGACCAAATATCCTGTGACAGAACAATAAAAAAAAAAAATACATAGAATTAGTTTATAAGAAGAATGAGCAAAAAATATTAACAGCCTTTAAGCAAAAGAATTTTAAAGCTACTAGACAATCAGAGTTCTCTGAAGTGCAGGCCAAAGTTGGACCCTAACATCCCAAAGGAAGGTAAACTTACGTTTTGGTTATAAGAATGAAAGAAGGTTGGAAAGTGAAAAAAACAAAAGATCATCTAACAAAGGAGGGTATCAATCGTCACCTCCATGTACAAATTTGAATCAGTGAAAGGAAAAATACATTTTTCATTTTTTTTCAATTTTTTTATTTTATTTCAGATATGCAAGGGGCCAACTCTTTATTGAGTCAAGACCGATACCTACTTATGTGCAAGATTGTACAAAGCTGGTAATCTGAATCTGCAGAATAATATGTGGAAACCACATACCTGTGTCGCGCTGAGGTAATTTCTGTGCACAATGAGCCATGTATAAGTGGCAATAGGCAAATGCCAATGGATCTGCAATCCCTCTTGTCATCATAACCAAACGCTGGAGAACATCCATGGGGTGGTCAAGCAGGAATCGCCAGCAAGGCAATATTGCCAGCTCCAAATAACTGGAGTACGGTATGAAATAAACAGTCAGTGAATATTGGTCTGTCTCACAGGAAAGGCCCACTTGCACATGCAAGTGAGCAACAAACAAATATGAAAAACCATTTTGAGGGTACATGGCAAAGAAGAACAAAGCATCAAACTGAGAACCAGAACAATAAGAACAAACCAATTAAGAGAAAACAAAATATCTGCAACAGATAAAACCAAATTTACCCCTAAACAACTCAAGGGGATGAAGGCCAACCAAAGAGGCATGGATATGAATGCAGTACGTTACAACATGAAACAACATGAACAAGCCAACAAGGAAATTTTCAAACAAGTCAAAGGACAACACAGTAGGTACAGAGTTGAAAGTATAGCTTTTTTATTTATTTTTATTTGCGTATATACTATAAAATTGACAAATAAAATGAAAAAAAAATTAAAAAATGTTTTTCTTGTTTTTCTGGGTGCAGGCCTTCTATTTTTTTTTTTTTTCTTTTTTCTGGTCTGTCATTATTTTCTAAATAAATTAGGCTTCCAAAAGACGAAGACAAATGGGATTCATCATTTATGGATAGGCCATCTGATTATGTCCAAATGTGATACCAGATTAGGAAAAGGCCCATGGTTGTCAACCCAAAAATATTACATATTTAAGGAGAGGAAAAAAATGGACAAAAATGGATCACTTTCGCTGATTATGTCCAAATATTTCTAGTTAAACAAAAACACGTGATATATTTACTTTAACCAAAGAAAAAAATGCAAGAAGCATTCAAGAGGGGAAGAGTGATATTTCAGGCTACATAAATGATCACTGAAACAAGGAAAAGAAAGAATAAAAAATATACAATACAAATTTACAACATTCTTGCTGAATATACAGAACGAAAGAAAAAGTTTAAAGGCTTCTCACATGCGTGGAAGAAGCTCACGGATTGAACCAATTTTGAAGAACCAGTTGCTGCAGGTTTCCTTGGCATTAAAGCAGATATCCTTCGCTTCAAAATTCTCTGCCATGGAGGGAAAAATAAAAATTTCTCAGGATAGCTTTATATATCATACAAAACATGACAAAAAACCTCTTCACCAAAAAAAAAAAAAAAACTGAAACAAGTGGAACTTTAAATGATAGAAAAATGCAGATCAGACCTAACATGTTCATCATGTTACATCTATCAACTAGTAAGTGCAACAACACATCAGATTTTTAAAGTCCACAGTGTCATATCATATGTATTCATTTCAACAGATTGATTATGGTCAGGGTCGAACTGGAGCTTCTAGCCGTCTAGGAATAATGCTCAGCTCTGCTCAGCTCTGTCAATAGCAAGACTTATCGGAGGCTATTGGGGTGAAAACTCTAGATAGATAGATAGGTAGATAGATAGATAGAGAAAGAGAGGGGGGAGAGAGAGAGAGAGAGAGAGAGAGAGAGAGAGAGAGTGCACAGAAGATCAGAGGCTATGGCCATGATGAAAGGCTGATGGTGTCATATAGGGCTAATGAAAGAGGGGATATATAGGAGAAAGGTCTAGCTTATGGAGGCTAGTGAGGCAATGATTAGGCTAAGCAAATGGCGCTATTTGCTGCACGACCGAGCATTGTAAGAATTACGGCGCATCAAGCAGAAAGCTGTCCAAATGCTTATTCAGCGGCATCTTCGCTCAATGTGCATCGTTGTAAATGTGCATAATTTTTTAATGCTTTGATGTAAACACCATGTAAATATGAAAAAGAGAGGGGGGGGGAGAGAGAGACAGAGGAGGGATTGATTTGAACTCATAAGAGATATAAAACCTGGCAAAGAGCAGATTACATTTCCATCTTCAGAAAATTCAGCTTTCTGCTTGATGCGCTGCCATACCATATCGCCAAGCATATCCATAACATCTGTAGCTAGAACAAACAATGTTGGATAAAAATGCAGCACAGATGTATCCATCAGAAGTCTAGCAACCTGCAGAACAGAGATATGATATTAAGGCAAATTATGCCATGCATATGGTCAGAAGAAAGGATTAATTGGTTTGGGGGAGAGAAAATTTTCTCCTCCCTCTCCCTTGTATTGTATTTATACTTATAATTTACTCTAAATTAGGAAACACAATCAATTAATCAAACTGAATTAAATATCTCAAAATCCACACAAATCACACAACCACAATTATTCTAGAACATTCTAACAATTCTAATAATCCCTCTCAAACTAGAGCATAAAGATTAAACATGCTCAGTTTGGTAGACAATTTTTGAAATGAAGATCAAACCAAAAATTTTGTGAGCATATCACTCGATTGAGAATTAGAGCGTACCAATGGAGTGGTAATGTCACGCTAAAGCAAGAAACTCCGGATGAAGTGGCAATCAACCTCAATATGCTTGATTCATTCATGAAAAACAGGATAGTTAAAAATGACTATCACAACCTGATTGTCATAGAAAATTGACATCAAAGCTGAAGCTAGAACTAAAAGACTGAAGTCCTAAAGAAGAAAACGCACCCAAAGCATCTCAGACACAATATGAGCCATGGCACGATACTCGACCACTGCATCAGACCAAGCAACAACAAACTACTTCTTCCTATGCCAAGTTACGAGATTACCGCCAACAAAAAAGTATAATATCCATAGGTAGACCTCCAATCTAAACAACTACTAGCCCAGTCTGTGTCACTATATCCAATCACATTATGGCTGTGGAAGGTCGATAGAATAAGCCTTAACAAGGAGAATTTTTCATATACCTCAAAATGTGACGCACAGCATCAAAGTGGGGTTAACGAGGAGCATGCATGAACTAACAGACTATACTAACTACATATGTAATGTCAAGTCAAGTCACAGTAAGATAAAACAGCTTACCCACAAGTCAATGATATCTCCCAACATCATCACCACTCTCAAAATATAAATGAACAAAAGGATCCATAAGAGTATTAACATAACAGGATCCCAAAAGGCCAGTCTCAAAAAGTAAATCTAATACATATTTCCCTTAAGATAAGGAGATACGCTGAGAAGAACGGGCAATGACAACCCCTACATAACGATCCAAGATCCTTTGTATGGAACTGCTTCCCCAAATAAGTCTTCAATGCAGAAATATTCGCAGTATGATCGACTGAGATGATGACATCATCCACGTAAACAACCAAAACAATAATATCACAAGATGACTGACACACAAATACTGAGTGGTCAAATGTGAACCATCAAAAACCATAGTTAAGAAGAGCTGAGCTGAATTGATCAAACCACACCCGTGGAGATTACTCAAGTCCATACAAAGCCTTTATACAAGCAACAAACAAGATGTTCACTACTTGTAGCAACATAACTGGGAGGCTAATCCACATATACCTCCTCTTGGAGTTCACCATGTAAGAATGCATTTTTGACATCTAATTGCTAAGTGCAAACATGTTCACCTTTCCTAAGAGCAATAAGAAGATCATTAATTTCAAGATAGAACTGGAGGTAGAAGTCTCAGATGTAGTTCTAACAAGTGTCTCAAGATCCACAACGGCAGAGGCAACTGGTGTAGAACGAGCATGGCACTCACACCCCTTTAAAGTTGGCACATTAGGAACAGGCATACTAGAAACGGAAAGAACCAGGTAGCCAGCAAAAGGTACCTACATAGTGTGAAATAACTCCTCCTCTCAAGAAGGGAGAGAAGACCCCCTCATGAGATGTTAATTCCCCTAAGGTGAAAATAAGAGGCGGACTCAAAGAAGGTAACATCAGCACTAACAAAATACTTACAAGAAAAAAGATGATAATAGAGATATCCCCATTGATTGTGAGAGTAACCTAAAAAGACACAACGACAAACACAAGGGGAAAGTTTGTCTAAATCAGGATCCAAATTATGAACAAAAGCAGCATAACCAAAGGTACGAAGAGTGAGAGAAAAAAGAGCAATAGAAGGATTATCAGCCAAGGTAATACTATGGGCGGTGGTAGCTAAATTAGAAAATAAGGTAGGATTACCCGAGATATGTGCACTAACACTAGAGTCAATGACCCATTGAGGGACAGATGGAGAAGTAGAGCAAATAATACTACCTAAATATGCCAAAGTGGCAATAGAGCCAAAAGAGCAAGATATGCGAAGAGCTTGCACAATAGTCTCTAACTCAGTATGGGTAAAAAGGCTTGAAGAAGTTGTACCAAACGTAACAGGATCACTCAAACCAGAAGCACTCTGTGCCAAAGAAGAGTCAGCGCCAATGGGCACAGCAATGACATGATGACCTTAATCAGAACGACCATACTTTTTTTTTTTTTTGAAAAGATAAATAAAATTTATTAGATGGGAAAAAGTTACAACATCAAGGAGTTGCAATATACAATCCAACCCAAAGGAAAGCTATATAGCGAGCGAGCCTAGGGATTCTATAAAGTACAATAAGGAAAATAAGTCTGCATCCTCCCCTTCGTAACCCAAGAAAATAGGCATTTTAGAAACAAGTCTTTGATTTTCACTATATTACTTTCCTCAGCATCAAAGATTCTTCTATTGCGCTCTTTCCAAACAATCCAGAAGAGACAAAGGGGAACTAAATTCCAAACTTCCATCTTATGCTTCACTAAATGATGCCCCCACCAAGCCAAGAGGAAGCTTCTGAGATCTTTAGGAGGGCAGAAATGAACACCAAAACACGACAGAGTTAGGGACCAGATACCATCAGTCTAGGGACAGTGAATGAATAAGTGATCAATCGTTCCCCATTGCTTTGACATAAGTAGCAACGATTCACCAAAGAGTAACCACGGCGATTGAGATTGTCTATTGTTAAGATTTTACCATGCGCTACACACCAAGCAAAGAAGTTGACCCTGGAAGGGGCATCAGATTTCCAAATCTTCATCCAGGGAAAATAGTCTAGTTCATCACCTTTCAGAACCCTGTAAAAAGATCTTACATTGAACACGTTATTTTTAGTCACCTTCCAAGTCAAGGCGTCACCAGAGTTTAGCTAAGTGACTGAGTGAAGCAACTCCATCAGCTAGAGGAGGCTCCCAAATTACCAATCATTGACACTTCGATGCAGCTGAATGTGCCAATCTCTGCGATGCCCCACAGTAGAGTAATAATCAGAGACGAGGCATCCTGGTCAGCAGCAATTGAGAAAATATCTGGGAAAGCTTCAGCTAAACAATCAATGTCCAACCACCGTTGTTTCCAAAACAGGATACGATCGCCTCTACCCAGCTGCCAGGAAATACAGCACTCGAATTTGGGCCAAATATTCCTCATACCTTTCCAAAGACTGACACCATAAGGCTTAGAACAATTAGCAGTAAGCCAACCACCTATCTCCTCACCATATTTAGAAACAATCAGCCTCTTCCACAAGCTAGAGGTTTCATTTGGGAATCTCCAAAGCCATTTCCCAAGAAGAGCTTCATTTTTCAATTTGAGCTTCTTGATTCCCATCCCGCCTGATTTGATTGAAGTGCAGACTGATTTCCAAGCAACCAAATTGTGTTTAGCGCCCTCGGCTTGCCTCCCCCAAAGGAAGTCTCTTTGTAATTTTTCCATTTCTTTCAAGACCGAGGCAAGGGCAATAAAAAGAGAGAGATAGTAAGATAGCAGACTCGAGAGAACGCTCTTAATAAGAGTTACTCTGGCCCCTGTTGACAGATAATTCAATTTCCAAACTGAGAGTCTATTCCTGCATCTTTCAATTACTGAGTCCCAGACCTCTTTACTCTTGTACTTCGCACCCAGTGGCATTCCCAAATAAGTAGAAGGAAGAGTTCCAGTTTTGCAATTTAGAATTGCTGCCAGGTCACACAGATTATCTTAGATGCCAATAGGAATGATTTCAGTCTTGCTAAGATTCACCTTTAAACTAGATACTGCTTCAAACCCTAAAAGAGTACATCTGAGATGACCTAATTGCAGCCTATCAGCCCCACAAAAAACAATGGTGTCATCAACAAACAACAAGTGGGAGATGCTTATCAGAATCTGCCCTGAGTCCCCAACCGAGAGTCCATTTATAAGACCAACTTTTTCCACTCTCTTGATCATTTTGCTGAGTACTTCCATAACTAGAATAAAGAGAAAGGGGGAAAGAGAGTCTCCTTGCCGCAAGCCTCTAGAGGACGAGAAAAAACCTTCAGGAGTGCCATTGATAAGAATAGAGAAACTTGTAGTCGTGATACACCCCTGAATCCAACTACACCAACGTTCTCCAAGACCCATCCTGCTCAATCGGTAAAATAAGAATTTCCAATTGACATGATCATAGGCTTTTTCAATGTCCAGCTTACAGATTAAGCCAGAACCTTTTTGTTTCAAAGTAGAGTCAATTACCTCGTTGGCCACAAGAACTGCATCTAGAATTTGTCTCCCACTTACAAAAGCATTCTGAGATTCAGAGATCAAAGAGTTCATTATCCACCGAAGTCTGTTAGCAAGTACCTTGGCCAGAAGCTTATATATAGCACCCACAAGGCTTATAGGTCTAAAGTCCTGAATTTATACTGCACTAGGCTTCTTGGGAATCAAAGCTAAGAATGTACAATTCAGGCAGCGAACAAAGCAGCTGTTATGATAGAAATCATAGAAAATCTGCATAATGTCTTCCTTAAGAATGTCCCAGTAGTGTTGAAAAAATGCGATTGTCCATCCATCTGGGCCTGGGGCTTTGTCACCATTCAGCTCTTTCAGAGATTGAAGAACTTCTTCTTCAGTGAAAGGGAGCTCCAAACCTTCCTTCTCAACAGAATCCAGCCGAGGAAAATCCAGGAAATCCACCTGAGGTCTCCAAACAAATTCTTCCTTGAACAGCTCCTTGTAGAAGTTCAGAATGTCGTTCTTAATTATACTAGGATCCTCGGTAATATTTCCATTAACCTGTAGTTTGCTAATCCAATTGGCTCTTCTATTGGCAGATGCAATCTTGTGGAAATATTTTGTGTTTCTATCTCCCTCCTTAAGCCATTTCACTCTTGATTTTTGCCTCCAATGAGTCTCCTCCATCTGAATTAATTTATTTAACTCCAGCATCAGTCCTAATTTATGGCTTCTTTCTTGCTCAGTTAACATGGTTTCAGCTTCAAGGCTGTCAAGTCTTTGGATTTCCTGCTCCAGTTTGATTTTTCACTGTTCAAGCCTCCCGAAAATCTCAATATTCCACTTCTTCAGGTCTGCTTTCAGGCTTTTCAGCTTCTGCATCATTCTGAAGCTAGCAGATCCAGTGAATTCATAACCAGACCACCATTTGGCAATCAAATCTTTGAAGCCTTCCACCTGAAGCCACATGTTCTCAAACCTAAATGGCTTTGGTCCTCCCTTGATTACTCCCCCATTAAGTAGTAAAGGAAAATGGTCTGAGGCCAGTCGAGGCAGGGTTCTCTAAAGAACATTGGGAAAAAGATCCTCCCAGTCCAAAGAAATCAAGAACCTCTTGATTCTTGATTTGCTAATGCTATTACTCCAAGTAAATCTCTTACCAGCCAAAGGGAGGTCAATACATCTTAAGTCATTTATAAAGTTTGTAAATACTTTCATTTGCTTAGTTCTCTTTGTGCAGCCCCATCTATCCTCAATATTCTTAATCAAATTAAAGTCTCCCCCCATGCACCATGGAACAGACCACCTGAAAACAGCTGCGCCTATTTCATCGAGAAAATCAGCCTTTGAGTTATTGTCCACAGGCCCATAAACACCTGTGAAAGACCAAGATGTTCCCTCCTCAGTATGTTTGAATAGACAAGAAATAGAGAAGGCTCCCACTTCACAATCTAACAAATTTAATTTTCTAAAATCCCACATGATGATGATACCTCTCGCAGCTCCAGCTAAGTCCAATGAAACCCATTTGCATCTGCATCCTCCCCACAAAGAATGAACAATTAAATCATCTACTTGGCTGAGCTTAGTTTCTTGCAAACATACCACATCAGGTTTCCACTTTTTGATACAAGTTGTGCGGCTCAGTATGATTAGTTTCCCCATGATAATCACATTTCTTGGTGCCACATTCAGAGCCATGACCACCACAATGAGAGCACCACGAGAGGCATGAGACCCACCACGAGAACCACGGCCTCCAGCACCATTAACTAGAGTAGCAGAATCAAAACCACTAGTCAAAAGAGATGTTTGAAAGTGGTGGCATAAAGAGGAACGCTGAAGACGAGTAAACATTAGCCATGATAGGTATAGTCTCACCCGCCAAAAGCTAATCCCAATAACCACGGAGATTATCATTGAAGCCATCAAGGAGTAAAACTATCATAAGCTCATCGCACTGCTGTATCATCTCCATCTTAGTTTCTAGAAAATGACGAAAATATAGAAAACAATCACCAAGAGCTTTAAGAATGCTATAATACGTATACAACGATTGAGTGCCCTGTCAAAAAAAGAAAAGTTGCACATACGCCTCAAAAATCTCCAAATACTACTTGTTTGAGAGAAGAGTTTGCTAAAGAATCCTATATGGCTTTTAAAAAAAAAAAAACAAAAAACAAAAAGCAGCAATACGAAAAACCAAGAGCTTCAAGCTATGCCATATCCAACTCATAACGACAGCATCTAAAACTTGCCATTGTGAAAAAATAGGAGATTGTGAATCTGGTGGTGAATCTATAATAGATTTTTCCAACTAGCAGCCAATTAAGAATACACGAACATAATGAGACCATATCAAATAATCAGTTTAATTTAGCTTTTCACAAGAGATGGATTTAGGAAGATTGTCAACTAGCACAACAAACACAGAGAAGATTCGGCACTAGTAATCTTAATCTCAGTGGAATTGGCAACTATGAAACTAGACAAGAGCAAAAGACAAATGAAGTAGCAAGCAACAATAAAAGCTTCGGCCTCGAGCAACAATAAAAGCTTTGACCCCGAGCAACAAACAAGGAGCAACTCAAACACAGAGTTTCAATCAAGCGTCAACCAGCAACAAGCACGAACAAGACATCACAAACAAGTCATAAGCAAGTGAATAATGAACAAGTGTGATCAACGAGAAACCAAAACATCAAGCGAGGGGCTATTGGAAGTCACTTACATTAGGCAACCGCCGTCAACTGTCGCTAGAGAGACAACTGATGAACACGCGCCGACATGCATCCTTAGAAGCTCCGTAAATGAGATATAGCGCAGGACACTCCTACAGCATGTGGGAGTGCGTGACTAAGCCGCCGATCGTCGGCCTTTATCGATTGTAATCGCTAGTGATTGACAACCTCTACAATGGTTGACAACCCTGACATTGATTACTTGACCAAAGTAGCTACGGCAAGCAATGACAAGGGCTTCTTTTTTTTTAATTGGATGCTCTAATACCAAGTTAGAAGAAAGGAATAATTGGTTTGGGAGAGAGAAAATTTTCTTCTCCCTTGTATTGTATTGATAACAATAACTTGCACTAAATTAGGAAACATAATCAATCAATCAAACTAAATCAAATCCCTCAAAATCCTCACAAATCACACAACCACAATTATTTTAGAACATTCTAATAATTCTAACACATATATTAAAATACCAGCCTTAACTATTCCAAAAGAGAATGGACTTTGTCACAAAGTATTAAATGTATATATTTTACAAAATGACTAACACAATGCATTTCTTAAGTGTTTCAGAGTTGGCCAGTTCATCTACAATTTGCAGCTATATTAAGTGACAACTGCCCCAATTTGGTGACTTCTAAGTTTTAGCCATGAATCCGAAAATAAACAAGACCAACTGCCTATTTTATTCTTTTAATAGATAAGTAAAAGAAAACAATTTGTTTGTGATAATAAATATGCTTAAAGTTCCACAAATAAAGATCAATAGACTGCCATTTGAACTTCCAATAAAACCAAGAACATCAACCCTCAAAATCCCATAAATGCAGTCTCCAAATAAGAAGTTAGTTCAATTGTCAAAAATATTAATAGATTAATAGTTAACTTCAAATTCACTAACATGGGAGTTGAAGTGGATCTTATATGGTTCCAAGTTCCCTTCTCTACCGTACATCTAACCCTAACACAAACCAGCAATACAGCCCCGTGCACTAGGTTGCCTTTTATTAAACACAAATATAGTTAAGTAATGAAGAGAAAAAAAAATAAAAAAATAAAACTGAGTAAAGCTCACCTTGATTGACAACTTCAAGGATGTTACCCGATCATCAGCCTTCCAAGCACGACTAATCTCGTCTTTAAGTTCATGTAGCCGCAAGACATACTGCTGCTGGCTGATGACCCCGATGCTATCTTCTGCAAACTTTTGTGGGTCATCCAGTTCCTCTAAATGCATAGTCGTTGATGCTTTTTCATGTACTGCAAATTCGCATAATTATAATATTATTGGGAAAAAAAAAAAGAAGGACATCTATAGAAGCATACCGTACCCTTGCCACTTTTCATTATTACATCAGACATCTGCAAAAAAAAAGTCTAAAAGTCACAACTTAGAATCAAAAATTGCCTATATCAAAGGTTCAATCTCATAATCTAATGATTATCTCAACAGAATGCCGTTAAGCACTCAACCTAGCCGTGGTCCCACAAGACTAGGTGGCAATGACAATTGTTACAGAGTTGGAACAGACGGAACCTCCAACTCTATTCGATGAATGTATTATCCACAAACCCTTTTTTTCATTCCAACAATTATTCTTACAGCTGCACCAAGCAGTTGCCTCCAATTTAATAATAGTTTCCCCATGCAACAGAATATGCTAATGCAATAAAGCCATAGATGCTTCTTTTGAACCCACATGATAAGAATCTTAGTAGGGCATGGATTCGTTGTCCACTTTTTTCCATCATAAATTTTACGGAGCATTTGACGAGAGAGGTTAGCTCGATTGGAAAAAGCACCTCTACCCAACCCAAAGGTTATGAACTTAAGTCATCCAAACCCCCATCTCCTGAAATTAATAAATAAACTTTATGGAGCTATTCTTTTCTATGTACTTTTCCAATCCACAAAAACATTATTTCTGAATTCTAGTAACCTTTATATGTATTTGCTACTTGTGACTGAGCTACATGTGGGGCTAGGTAGTAGCTAGTGTAGCAACACAACATGCATGTTGTTCTTGTCAAAATAGAAAACGAACATAATATTTATGCATTATGGCGAGCATAGTTAAAATTAATTAACATAAGCTTAAGTTTCACATAATCATTAATATAACATTCTAACAGTTGTTACACAAAATCGTCTTTCACTTGAAATGGACAAATTATCTATAATGCCATTTTAGTTTAGAACTAATAATCTAGAGAGTGAAGGAGAGGAGGAAAAAAACATATCTAAGTTCAAGAGCAAACCATTCAGAAGTTTGAGATTTGATTCAATAACATGAGCACTGAAACTACAACATGTCAAACAAGCTTCCTTTGGCTTAATAACTACCTATAAGCCCTCAGCACTCTAGCCAAGAAACGCAAAGTAATTAGATAAACACGAAGTCAGAAGAAATTGATTTCTTACGGTAGAAATTGAGATCATTTTTGAGCCAGAAAATCTCTGCATTAAAATCCTCTTGAAAGAGGTCCATTCCGTTGCTGGAAGTTGAACATCGGCTTCATTCACATTATAACTATCCTCTTCATCTTTTATATTGTCGATGGAGACTGGCATATTAGTATTGGAACCCCTTAGTGGGTCATAGAAATCATCCTTCTCGTTGTCCGCGACATCAACCTAGAATCAAATATTATCAAAACCATCAAGAATACCAGTTTGCATACCATGATAATACATAAAAACAAAAAATAATAATAATAGAAAAACAAAAACAAAAAATTACACATTGAAGTACAGAGGAAAATTCAGAAGGGGATACTTGTTAGTATAAATACTAATCACCGAATCTTCAAAGTCAATCGAAATCAATAGTAATACGATTTGACCTAAGCAATGCTGGTCGACTAAAATTCAACTCTGATTCATCTAACAATAACATGAATTGTTAAGCACATTGAAGCTTGATACTTCGTAAACGAAACCGTCAATAACTGAACTGAAAACCTTGAACATCACTACGAAAACTATAGGAGATTGGAATCGATCTGGCCAAAAGGAATGGAGATATAAGAAAGTTGTGGCGAGAATTGGACCTGGTGATGCGACGTAGATGGGGCCGAGAGAGGATGAGTGTCGGCGCTTACGCGAGGAAGCGCGTAGGCTTCCTCTTCGGCGGCGTAGTTTCGAGGTCTGAACTCCATGGAACGCCTGTATCAATTCTTCGCTCTCTTGTCAGTTGTCGTGCTTGGTTCTCCTTTATGTTTGAATTCTGTTTGGCTGGCGAGAAAACCAGAGATGTTCCGACATTTTTCCATCTCACTTCTGCAGGGCCTACCGGGGCTTAATTCGGTTTGGTTATATTTATTTTTGTTTACAGATTTCTGAAATTAGCATGAAAAACATATTTATTAAATTCATTTTTATTCTTTTATTCCTAAGAAAATAAAATTTTGGATCTATTTAAAACTACACAAAATTTCATAAAACACTATAAATTTAGATGGAATCTGGTCTGTTTTTTTATTTTTTATTTTTTATTTGTTGTTTTTTTTATACTATTTTGAACTCATTTTTCATTCTACACTTTTAAAAATAAGAAAAATAGTTCAAAACGTATTTAGTAATTTATATTTTTAAATTTATTTTAAAAAATAAAAAATAAATTTACACATAAAATAAAAATGACAAAAAATCGTTTTGAATATTTTAAATCCAAAATAAGAAAAGTCTCAAAACAAAAAAAAAAGATTATTTTCAGTGTCCTTATTTTAAAATTTTTAAAATAAAACAAAAATAGAAAATAAAAAATAAAAAGCAAACCAAATACTACCTTATATTTTGTACCCACAATACATATTACAAAATTATAACTTTTACAAATTTCTATTAATTTTTATAATTATAAATACCTCCTTAAATAGAAAATATAAAAAAAGTATTTTTATTCTCGTATTTGTTCTATTATAATATTTTATCAATTTTAACACTTTGCCTATTTTTATTACATCATATTAAATTAATTATTTTATTCAAATATTTTATTAAACTAAAATTATTTTTAATGAATAATTAATTTAATTGATTTAATTAAATAAATAATTTAATTAATAAAAATATATTTTATAAAATTATTTTTAGTAAATAATATAATTATATTATATTTAATATATTTTATTTTTATTAACCTAAATTAATTTTAATAAATAATATAATTAATTAATTTAATTATATTAACTAAAGTTAATTAATTAAATTTAATTAACTTTTAAAAAATTTATAAGGCAAATACTCTATTAAAATAAAAATTAACTACTGTAAATAAAATTGTACTTTCGAAAGTAATTTTAATTTTCATTTTAGGAAAAAAAATGATAAAAAAAATAAAAACTAGAAAAAATAAACATTTAACCATAAAAAAAAAACAACAGTATTACTAAATGGGCTCTAAATGTTTTTCCTTTTCTTTATTTCAAAATCTAATGTGTTTCAACAAATGTTTGTTTTTATTTTCTTATTTACCATAAAAAAAAAAAAAAAAAACTCTGTTAAAAATTTTAGACCTAGTTGTACCCATAAAAATAAGCCTAAGAAAATATTAATAATGACAACTTATTTACTTTAAACTTAATAAATAAAAGAAGAAAAAGAATCAAAGTTTAGTAAGGGATTTACTCAAACCCTTCACATAAAATATTTAATTTTTTAGATAAATCAGTAAACAAATCATTTCTGTAAATAGGTCACCACTAAAATCATCAATCAAAATAGCATATATTGAGATAAGTGATCTACTTGAAATCGTCTTTTGTTATGACGAATTTAAATTAAAATTGTCAATGTGAACAGCGTATTTAAATGATTCTATTTCTTTTATAAATCTCCATCTCACTACTAAAAAAAAGGGTGCAAGTGTTGAGAATAGTCGACTGCCTGGAAGCAGTTGTTCAAAGTAGGAATAAATAACTGCCTAAAGTGGTCATAGCAGTCAACATTTGAAATAAATTAACTAACCCTCCTCCCCCAAAATTTTCTCATTTCTCGCTTTTCAGCTCTCAGAGATACTTTCCCTCTATATTTCTGTATCTCTCACTCTCTTCCCTTTTTCCATACCCTTTCCTTTGTTTCTCTCTATCTTTTGCGCAGTCAATCCCCGTTGCCCTAGCCACCACTGCTGACAAGGCCACTAATAAGGGCGACCAGCACCAACGTCATCGCTACTAATAACACCACCTTCTTCATGTCTTAGTTTCTCTCAGTTACAAGTAAGCTTCTCACTCTCTTACTCTCTCAATCTCTTAATTTCACACTCTGAATTCTCTCTCTTTCTCTCTCTCTCTCTCAGAGCACACTCAACCTCTACTCCCTACTAGCCGAAAATTATCTGTCACCACAAATCTACTATTGCCAATAACAACTTTATCATAAATACGTTATTCAGATTAATGACTTCAATAAACTTTATCTTCCTCAACCGTATCTTTTTATCAACTCTATCTTAAATCCGTTATTACAAATGACGATTTCAGTAAGTGACTTTGTAAAGACCTGAATATTGTTGTTTTATTATCTTAGATTATAAAAATATTAATTCTAGAATTTATTTAAATTTTTGTTTAAACTCATTATTACACAGTAATTATTAATGTTTATATATATATATATATATATATGTAGATGATGATCCATTTTTGTCCACACACTATAGGCCTTCTTAGCAGATATTGTTCACTATGGGCTCGATGAGCTGCTTCCCAAGAGGTCAGCCATCCTAGTACTGCTCCCAATAGAGCACACTTTAACCCTAAAGTTTCCGCTGAATTTAGTGCCCTCAGAGCTCTAAAACGCGTCTGATAAGGGGAAGAGGTAGAGACACTTATAAATTACCTTAGTCCTCGACTCCTTTCCGATGTGAGCAGTTGTGGTATCTTCATATGTCTAGCATGTGCATGTGCAGGTGCAGGTGCAGGTGTACGTGTATATATGCATAAGTTTTTTATTAGTCGATAGAAGGGGAAGGAATTAATGTTTGCAGAGGAGGCCAAAGGGCAGCCAAGTGATAGAAAGGGGAGTTGATAGCTCAGGAATGCATAAACCATTATGCTATGTGTGGAACATGGATTTGTGAAAGGAAAAAAAAAAGTACAAGAAAAATACAATTTATAATTTGTATAATTTTTGTATGCTTAATCAAGTAAAAGTTAAAGTTTATTGATAAATATCTATTTATTTTAGTCTTATTTTTCTAACTTAATAAGAGAAATGAAATAAATTTGATTTTCACTTCATTTTACATTCTTATCATTTTCTTTCATTTTCTTTCTCCTCCTTAAATCTATATTCCAGATATAACCTAGAAGAGTAGGAATTTTTGTGTGTGGGAATTGGCAGAAATTAATTGAGGAAAATAATAGGACTCATAAACCCAAGTAAGGGAGAACAAATTTAGAGAGTGTATAAAACGCTCTCCTCTTTCTCATCCTAATTGTTTTTCATCATCCATATAATTCCCACAAAAGAGATACATCTTCTTCTCCCTTTATTGCGATTTTTTTCAAGTTTAAAGGAGATTAGGGTTGTATTGAACCCATTCTATTTTGAAGAAATCGTCGAAAGACAAATAGGATCGTGAAAAGCACAAAGAAATGATCGTTGAAAGGTGAAATGTAGAAGGACTAACTTAAGTTGATAGCTTTCAAAATATACATTTATATATATTGACATATATATTCTAAGGTAGGTAGGGTTATGTTTATAAGAAATTTCTTAATTATTATTATTATATATATATATATATATATATATGTAAGTATATCAGAATTCTAGTTCATGTTTTGGGGATGAATGATTTAATCTTTAGTTTAAATTTGATAACTTGATGTAATATTAGCAAACCTTTATGTTGGAGATTATGCAAGATAGTTAAGGGAAATATGTAAGCGATTTAAGTTTATGCTTAATTATGGTAAGAGAAATCCATGTAATGATTTATAAAACTTGTATTGAAAATTACATAAAAAGGTATCTAAGACCTTTAAAGCCCCCATAGGGAGCCTATAGGGTCGTTGGTTTTCTTTTCTTTTTTTAATTTCTAAAAAATTTATTTTATTTTATTTAGAAGTTGGGTGCTTAAACTGCCTTCAAGTAGATTTTTTTCAACAGTTTGGGTGCTCCAACTGCCTTTAAGCTAGGGATGTCAAATATACCCGTACCCGGTGGGTACCCGTTTCACCCGCCCCGTTCGGGGAGGGTATGGGGATGTTAATAGCGGGGACGGGGACGGGTATGGAGATTTGAAATGTTACCCGCACGGGTATGGGGACGGGGACGGGTAGGATAGTCCCCACCCCGCCCCGTACCCGTTTAAATATTTTTTTGTTAATTTTGTTGGCGTGGTGACTCCTTTAGAAGTCCCACATCGGTTTCTCACAAAGAAGTGAAGGTCTTGTGAGATTATAAATAAAGACCACTTCATATTTGGTTAAGTGCATCAGTCAAAGTCAAATATTATATATATATTTTTAATTTTTATTTAATATATATATGTAATATATTTTTTTATTTAATATATATAATATTTATAATAATTTTAAATATTTATTTTATACATATAATATATAATTTGTAATAATTAATATACTTGGCGGGTAAACGGGGATGGGGATGGGGAATTCATTATTTTGTGGGGACGGGTATAGGGAAAATTTTTTTCCCCGAAACGGGGATGGGGACGGGGACGGGTAAGGGTATTGCTAAACGGGGACAGGGACGGGGAAGGTCATACCCGCCCCATACCCGCCCCGTTGACATCCCTACTTTAAGCTGGACGCTTGAACTATAACATATTTTATTCATGACCATCAACTTATATCATTATAATAATTTATCTCTTTTCGTTATCTTTAACGTATTTTATTCATAATCATCAACTTACATCATTATAACAATTTATCAACAATAACTCATGCCATCATAACCAATATCCTTAATCATCAACAACCACAACATAAACATTTTCTTCCTTAACAATATTATTTACAACACATCAAACCATTTTTCAAATCATAGACATCTCATTTACTCAATGATCACACATCTCTTGTTTTATAAAATAATAATAATAATAATAATAATAATAATAATTTTTAAATCCTTATTCAAGGTTTGCGTGAAAAATATATTTTATGAAGCAAAATGGTAAAATAAAGCATTTTGGAAAGGGTCTATGCACTTTGGGGGTAAGGTCTATGCGCTAGGTTGGGGCATGCATCTAGGCTTAGGCAGTGAGCTTGGTTTGAAGGCTCTGTTTTTCAATTTCACGGTTTCCAAATCGTGTATATAAAACTCATAAATCAAAAGGCATTTTTCCTCAAATTTAAATGTTCGATCAACATCTATAAACTTATATGAACTCAACCATATAATTAATTTGAATTTTCATAAACCATAGGGCAAAATCAAATGTTACTATTCATTTTCTCTCTCTCTCATAATGTATACATACATATATATCGATATATATAACTTGCAGAATCTCACTAGAATGCATTTAAAATCTCAAAATGATCACATAAACAACATTCTAGCATCATCTACATATCATAAATGCAAATAAAATGTATTAGATCCCCACTTCAACACTTTAAAGAAGAAAAACAAAAACACAGTGAGTTACTGGTAAACTTCGGGAAATGTCGAAAAACTCTATACACTGAAACGATCGATTTTAACACCCAAACAATCATACCACTAAGTTTAAAATTAGTTTAATTGAAAAACTACAAGTTATATTTGATTCTTGTTAAGGTTGGAGGGCTTACAAAACTCAAGCTCGTTCTCTGCTCTTAGTTCTTTCGCCCCACCAAAACTAGCGTCATATATACACAAATATATATATACATATATATAAAAAGCGACCAGGAGTGGAGCCTGGCAGAACAAAATAGGAGCTACAAATAAATCTGACATCTCATCAATCTAAGTGCCCAGGGTCTTTTCCCCTTGGCCTATTTTGCCAAGTGTTAGTATTATTTCCAAATTCCCAATCCATCTAGTCCACTGATTCCTCAATTAACTTATATTAACACTCCATTACACCATAATCAGGTTGTCAATTATCAATTAATTAAATTTGAAAATTTAAGTCATTATAATATTATTATTTTTATTTTAATGTTTATTCCAAGGTGGTTGTTCAGCTCCGATCGAGTTTTATGAATCATTGTTGTTGATTATATGCATTTAGAGTTCACTTTTTGAGTTACGAGATTCAGAGTGTGACTAATATCCACATGTTTAGAAAGTCTCCAACTGGCATTTGTGTTTGCCATTACCTCTATACATATATAACCCCCACATGCATAGATTGAGGGGGGGTCGCACACCATTAAGGTTAACATTAAGGTGAGATAAAGAGAAAAGAAAAAGAGTGAGTAAGCTGAAGGTTGAAACTTGAGAGGGAAACACGATATAAGTGTTGTGAGAGTGAGGAAAGATAAGGAAAAGAAAGAAAAAGAATGGAAGAATAATAAGAGAAGAATAAAGAAAATGAGAGGAAAGATGCTGTTTTCTCATCATCAACATCTCTCATCCTAGCTTCTAGACATCTTATCTTCATTTGAACCAGAGGTAAGGATTCATGAGCTCCAAGTCTTAAAATTTTCATTGCTTTGCTTGCATGGTTGTCATGATTAGGTTGCACGAGCTAAACTTATAAGTAAAATCATGCATATGTTAATCTAGCCTCAGATGTTTTAATGAGGTACATGCATGAGATATGGTATTATATAAAGCATTGTAAGTAAAGATTTTACTACAAGTTCGTAAAAAGGATTATATTGGGTTAAAAATAATAAAATGAAGCATGTACTTCTGGGAAATCAAAAAATTTGACCATTACCATTTGTACGTCATTCATACGGTCGCTACTTATGGACGCCTGAATCCTGCCTTCTAAGCTACTATTTTGTGTGTTCTGCCTTAGGGTGGGAACTGGTCTGAACGCATGTACATACAGGTATCTATATGGTTGTGTGTCCAAATGATCGTATTTCATCCTGCTTGCAAACTATGAAGGTGAATGTAAATGATGATTTTATTCATATGATTGATAAGATGAAGTGAAGAAATTGAAAAAAACTAGATGATGACTATAGTTATGAGTTTCATTGATTTTGTTTATGATAAAGAGGTATTAAAATAAAGAGTATACTTACCCATATGTTAAGAGTCCTTAGATCTACACAAGGATTGGTTGTCATACCAGTAAACTTAGTAACCTACATAATGACGCAAATGCCTAAAGTTAGCATAATTATACCAAAACTATGTGTGAAGAATAGAGTATTTGTTATGTGTGAGTATAACCCCATTGAAAAAAGTATTTAATATGTACAGACTCCTCTTATGAAAATACACTTGGAACTGTGTGTAAGGAATGGTACGTTATTTTCTAGTTGTGTGCGAGTTTGTTTATTTGGACTAGACATTGACACTCAGATTATTCTTGCAAAATACCTAACGCAAAATGTTGTTTATACTAAAATTATGTAGATCATATGATTATAAAATACCGATGTTTATTCAATCATGATTATAACATGTTAGAATTATGTTGAGTATAATATGTTGGTGATCTATTATCATATTTAATGTTAGTATCATAATTGGACATATCTTTGCTATTATTAGTGGGCACATCTGTATGAGTGCTTATATCTCCACAAACTCTATTGTATGGTCTAACAAAACCAGATTTAACGAGCAAGTCCGATCGTCAAGTCTTAAGCATAGCTGCCATATTTTATGTGATCCTTATATAATGTTTCGAGACTCTAGGGGCATTTGGAAGTCTAATTTTTAGCAACTTTTAGCACTTTTATACTAAAAGTTGCTAGTTGCAATTTTTTATGCGTTTGGTGAATAAAGTAGTAATGTTTAGCAATTTTCAGCAATTGTTAGCAACTTTTAAGTATATGGTAAAAGTTTTGTAACTTTCTAGTTGGCATGTATTATAACTCCTAAGTCAGCAGATGGTTTAACCCAACCATTAGTATGTACTGGGATATGTATAAGTGAAAATAAAACTATGTATACGTACTCAAGTATGTACGCCTTGTGCTATTATATAATCTCCAACTTGATTTTCTTTTTTTTTTTTTTTGGGTTCATTTTAAATTACTAGATTCTATGATTGATGGTGCTCTCTCCCAATCTTCATCTACCCTAACCTAAAATCTGCACCTCTTATCACCTATTATTTCATTTCTCATCAATTTTACAACGCCTTCGTCCATTGTAAACATTCTTCTTCTTCCCCGATTCCGTAAAAATTTTGTGCGTTTGTTAAAGAGGCAAGCCTAGGGTTTGACAGGTTGAGGGCAATGTCATATTTTGGATAATTTTCAGCAAAAAATAAGTATTCACTCCAATATTTTCATTTCAAATGGCACCTAAGACGAGGCAATGATGTTGTTAATTATGATAACAATAGGTTTGGGGGTCGCAACGAACAAAATGAGTTTGATAGCACCTAGAGTCATATGAATGTATTAGCCGAGAGGGCTATTAAGTTGGATGATTTTCTAACACAAAATTTCAATCTCAAACAAAATATGATAGATAGAGGGTGGGTTGACTTTGTCAACTTTAGTGGAAATGCAGTTGTCCCTCTTGTTCAAGAATTTTTTTTCTAACATAATAGAGCACCAGACTACAGACAAAAAAATTATCAAATCAATGGTAAAGAAGAAACCAATTAAGTTTACTCCTAAATCAATGGCTTTAAGTTTTGAGATTCCTGAGATGGGGATAGAGGAAGCAGAATACCTAATGAGCGTCAAGGCCCCCCCGAGAAATTATCAACTAGCTAGAATTTTGACTGGAAACCTGATGCTAAATGAGGAAGTATGAGCTAATTCAAAGCCTACAAGTTGACCTGAAAATATAACATTTTGTTTCCTCTATCAATAGCAAAGTTAAAGCAACTAGCACATAAGAACTTGGTCAATTATGAAAGGGGTGTACTGTTATATGCCATTGAAAAGGGCATGACCATTAACTTGCCATTGCTTGTTTGGGAAGAGATTTCAAATGCAATTTCATAGACTAATGGGACTATGAGTCTGCCTTTGGAAGTTTCTTGATGGCTTTTTTTAGCAAAAAAGAGTGAAGGTTACAGGTGACATGGGAATAGTCAAGATAATTGGTCCTATTTGTAAGCAAACTTCTGTAAAAAGCACCGCACAATTGAAGAAAAAGAAAGCTGATGAAGATCAAGATAAGAAACATCAGCTTCTAATGCATATGGATGAGATAGAGACCAACCAATGGACAATAATAGAGCATAACAATATAATGCTTGCAATTCTCCAACACTAGTTTCCCCTACCATAGCCTAACATGCCACTGCCACCATCTGCAAAAGATGACTGATTGGTACCCTCAGTCTTCTTAGCTTAGATTTTTTGCTATTGTTTCTATTATTCCATTTGTTTTTATTTTCCCGACTATGTATTATGTAAGATTTCACATTTTGAACTATAATATATGCAATCTTTAATTATTTCAATTTCCTAATATAATGGAACTTTGTCTAGTTAGAACCAATGACGTACTTTTGTAGTTTAGTGATAAATTTCAGATTATGATATATGTTCTCATATCAGAATTATATTATTAATGATGTGCTTGTGACTTGAATACCCCTTCTCAATGATAAACCCTTGTGTTATAAATGATGCTTGCTCAATTTCTTTTCATGGTATTATTTTCATAATTGCAATTTTGATTTTATTTTCTTTAAATCATCTAAGGAACAACTATAACAATGAAGTTGTTTACTGGTACTTTGTGGTTGAGTTGGTAGGAAAATGGACTATCTATTTTCACCAATTTTAGCCTATTCCATTATTTATTATTATACTGCTACAGGCTTATATTGAGAAAGATGATGGTTAGAATCTTAAATAGAAATTGAGACATAAATCGATGTAGCCAAATGTGGGAAAATTTTATATTAATTATCAGGTTTGACTAGAACCTTGATTTATAGTTCATCTTAAGAACTTACAATCTTCTGTTTCCCCTATTGAATTGGATGAATAGTTGCATGCATGTTTTTATTCCTTTTGTTTTTAACTTTTTAGGAAGGATCTAAAGATTGTTTGACAAATGAGAAAAATAAATTAAATTAATTTAAATTTTCTTAGTTTGGCTTCAACACCTTGAGAAGGTTAATTACACTATTATGTGAATGGTTTACTATACACATGCTTACTATAACGTCGATGTGCGCTAATGATGATTCATCTCACACATGTAAATTACTTAGGAGGCTGGTTTTTACACTTACTTGCAGACATTTTTACAGTTGCCAGTTGTATTGATTATGCTGTGGTTTTTTTGTGTGGCAAGGCTGGGAGAATGGAATTGGGTTGTGAAGTATTAGGGCTAGGTTGTTGGTTATGTAGCCGTGTGCTTGTGATGCCTATGTTGCTGGATTGGTGAGGATGAGATGATGTTTTGTCCTCCAATACTAGTGCTATAGGTTTCTTGATTTGAGAACAATGAAGGATTTGCTAGTGTGAACTTTGTGTGTTATAGACTTATTATGGATTGAAAAGGAGAATAAGATTATCTGTTTTTACCTTTTTAAACATTTAATATTTTTAATATTTTTTTATTAATTCTTTTAATGTTGTCTAGACCCTAAAATAATTGAAACATTGACTAGTCGAGGGGGAGAGGAAAATGGTTGCTTATTTCCCATTACATCAATTCATAATATATGCTATGAATTAGAACATTCATCCTTATTTTTGGTACAACATTGTACTAAAGAAGAATTGAGAATGGATTTTTGTTAGGGTAGAGATTGAACACAATAAAATTCATTGCTATGAAACTCGTATAAAGTTCATTTTCCTGATGTTTGACCAATAAATTTTCCTTGACTGGAACCTTAATTTATAGCATGGTTCTTCATTGTACTCAAAACTTGGTTCACATTTTGCAAATTCCTTACTCCTTTTCCTTTTTAGATCATAGAAAAAAGGAAAACAAATTACCAAGGAAACAAAAGGAAATTAAGGATAAATCATTAAGAAAAAACAAAATAAATAAATAAATTAAATTCACGTGCATTCAAATATGCATGCGATTTTGTTACTTTAGTAACTTGGTCTGGCCTTTACAAATTAGTCTTAATTTGTCTCCTATGGTGCATCATAAAGAGTTTAGTAATATACATCCTTCTCATTTTAATTTTAACCAATTGTTGATTATTTCTTATAACAATTTGGAAATGACCTGTTATACTTTAATTTTTTGACAAATTTACAATGGATGACACTACAACTATGTAGAAACATAGCTGTCAAGGCATCTTTAGACATTTTATCATTATCATAATTCTGTTTCTACATGGAGTTGAAGAACAATTTTTTACCTAAATTGTAGAAATGTGACATGGTTGCTAGCTGTTACCCGTATCATAAATGCAACTCTTATAATCCTAGAACTTGATAAACGCTAATTCTGGCAAGATACCAGGTACTTTTTTCTTAAATTTGTAGTTTGAAATTTTCTAAATTTCTGAATACTTGACACTGTTGTTAACATTACATGTTTAAACTACAACAATTTTTCTGATGTTTTGATGAAGATCATTTTATTAGTTTATTGGCTAATGATGTAGAAATCCTTAGAAAGCTTCCTAAGGAACTAGCAAATGTTATTAGAGCAATTAAGTACTTCAGAAGTTGGTATGGTATTGATTGTTACCAGGATCAGATTGCTAGTCTCTGGGATGATTTTGAGGTAATGGACTATAACAATCATTTGGAATATGATTCAATATTTTAAATGTAACATCTATCCGTAAAATATGCAATATTTGAATTGACTTCTACCTATAGGTTATTCAGGCAGCTAAGTCTATTTCTTGACTGACAAACAATAATCTAGCTGTAGACATTTAGAAGTTGTGGTGCCACACTTGTTATGAAGCATTCTATTTTCTACCAAAAATTGAAGCAATATGAAAGGTAACATCTTACTAACTTAGAGTGGTTATATCTATGTCAGGCTAATGCATCTTTTTCTGTCATTATGTGATTGTTGGTGGATCAGATGAGATCTTACAATCCATATATTGCTTTGTATTTATGATATGAAATGGACATGCTTGCTTTTAGTGGGTGCACACATGGTTTATCCTCAAAAAAAGCTGATAAGCTAACAATAATCAAGTCCAAGGTGTTTATTATTTTACAGATGAAAATTGGCACTGTGTTTCCGCATTGTGTACTTCTCTATTAGATGAATTCTTATCGTTTTAAACACTCAACGGTTAAGGATATGGGATATGTCTCCAAAATATGTAGTTAGGCATTCACATAATAAGTATATTTTGCAATTGGAGTTTAATATACTTAAAACTCTTATACCATGGCATAAAACGATTTATGGTACATTTGGTATCTTGTAGATATTATTTTATCCTAGAATATAAAAGTTTTGTCATTCTCTATACCCTAGGACATGAGAATAGATGAATTCAACACTTGACATTGATATGTTCAAAATGGACGTGACACTTCCCTAGAATATGTTGCCTACCATTGACTTTCTTCATTTTGAACTTGTAGGGCGAACACTTCATATGTGAACATAAATGATACCAATTCCATGGAAAAAAAAAAGCAATGGATATTGCCCTTTAACTCCAAATGAGGTTGGAATATTCCTCATTGCTCTAGGATTCCCATAAAAAACCATTATATACATTGCTACTAGAGAGATATATGAAGGTGATTCTCATATGTCTGATCTAGAATTGGAATTCCCCCTATTAATGAACAAGGTATGCTGTAAATTAATCCATTTGATTGTGATTAAAAAAAAATCCTTGTCAGAATCTAAATTGTTGCATTGTCAATAAGAATCTCTTGAGTTTCAATGGCATCATTTCAACATGGAGGAAAGCAAATGACTTGTGCTTGTTTGTACAAAAACACATTGTGAGAACTATTATGTAGTGTCATTAATGGACTGATTGACCAAAAAAAAAATTTGCTCTTAATGGACTTTGGTAGCTCATATAACGTGAGAACCATCTCCATGTTAGTACGTCTACCTTAATTTTTTCATTCATTTACATGAGTAACTCTCTTATGCTACACTATAGATATATAGAGAGGTATATGCAAGGAGTTTCATGATTACTAACACTGAGACATATACACATAGAGAGTTGTGGGGGGCACTTAATGAACTAGGTAGAGTGTTTGACATTTTTTTGGGTATTAAGATGTGGGATTGTTTGTGTTTTTCTTACTTTTTTACAATTTATGTATTACTACCATAAAGTATAAGAGAGAATTACTACAAAGATTAATGCAATCGGCCAAAAAAAGGTTAGAGAGAATTGCTACAAAGATTAATGCAATTGGCCAAAAAAAGGTCAGAGAGAATTGCTACAAAGATTAATGTAATCGGTAGAGAAAAGGTTAAAGAGAATTACTACAAAGATTAATGCAATCGGCAGAGAAAATATTAATAAAATATATTTCATAGATTTTCATTGAGGTTTATGGTGCTTATATAAATATTTGCAATGCACTAACTTTTTTTTTTTTTTTTTTTTTGTGTTTTACACTCCCTATGTTTTTAGTTGGAGAAAAGGATAATAAACTTAAAACTTTTGATGAACTTTTAGCTAAATGGCTTGGAGGAGTCCCTTTCTCCCAATCTCTATATATATTGTTGAGTGTGTCTATGTAATTTGACCTACACCCTAGGCCTAGTCCATGTGCTTAGGTTGAACCCCTTGAAACTTCTAAAGTATCGTTGTGTCGTGCTACATTTAGATGTTGCCTGCATGATGTGTCTTTAGAATATTACCTTTGTAGATGATGTTTACTATCATGCAGAACATTAAGGTTACATATTGGGGAATATTAAGGTTTCATAACACGACAAACCAAACAGTGACCATCATTACTAACTTTGCTTTCTTTTTTTTCTTGGGGGGAAGGGGAGAAGGGTTCTACAAGCAAGGATCCCCAAAGAAGATAAAAGGCCCCATTTCAAGAACCAAGGGAATGGATAGGTTTCGGTCAAAAAAGGCATTTTATATGAACCCTTTGCCAGATTGTTTATGTCAGAAGGGAACAAAGACTATGAACACATCCACCATTATAACGTAGATCAGACTGGCTCAACAAATTCCTTTGTAAAAACATCCCTAGGCCCAGCAATTTCAATGGCATGTTATGTTTCTTACAATTTATGAAGCTTAAAAAGCTAGTGTTGCCATTAATAGAGGTGGAGTCACAGAATTTTGATCCTGATAATGGATTGCCAACTCCAAACATGGATATAGGTGAAAATGTCCAAGAAAAAAGAATGATGAGACATTGACTGGAAAGGCTTCTCCAAGATTTCAATTATGGAAGCAAGATTGTTTAGACCCAGAAGTTGGTCTAGTTGTAATTAAGATTGGGAGAGGTGATAATCCATTTGATATTATATTATTATTGTTACAATTATTTGTTTTATTAATTTATCAATTCAATTCTTATGCATTTAAAGCAATAAAAAGTGGGAGAATTCATTCATTTCCTTTCTTCTTTTCAATGCAACCGAATTGTTCCTTCTTTTAATAAAAATGAATGCTTCTCAATCATTTGTATGGCTGAGAGGCATTTTCTATTTTTTTATTTTTAAAATTTTGTAAACTGGTAATAAAAATATGCTTATTAAATCTGTTTATATTTTTTTATTTTCAAAAAAATGAAAAATTAAACAATAAAATGTAAATAAAAAAATTGTTTTCACTCTTTTTTTTTTCCTTTTTTTTTTGGGTTACAAACAATTTGTCAAGTTTAACACTTTTGCCACATTATATTAAAATAAATTATTTTATTTAAATATTTTATCAAACTAAATTTTTTTAATAGATAATATAATATAATTAATTTAATCAATTATATAAATTAATACGTAATATTTTTTATTAATTTATTTTGGTAGATAATATAATTAAATTATTTAATTTTATTATTTATGAAAAATAATTAATAAAATTATTATGAACTATTATATTTTATTAAATTATTTTTCATAAATAATAAAATTAAATAATTTAATTAATGTTAAATATATTTTTATTAAATTCTTTTTAATAAATATCATAATTAATATTTGATATTTTGTACTTATTGACTAAATTGATATAGTTTATTAAATTATTTTTAATAAATAATATAATTAAATTATAATTTTATATATTTTAATACTTATTTAATTAAATATTTTTGACAAATAATTTAATTAAATCAAATTAATTTAATTGATTAATTTTAATTTAATCAATCTAATAACTAAATATAATTAAATTAGTATGAAATGTATTTTACTAAATTTAATTATTTTTTCCAAAATCTAATACAATTAGATATTTTGTTAAACTAAAAAAATTAATAATTGTAAATAAAATTGTATTTCCAAAAATAGTTTCAGTTTTCATTTCAGAAAAAATAACAATAGAAAATAAAAAATAGAAAATATAAACAGATAAATACAAACAGAAAAACGATAGTATTATCAAATGAGCAATTTATATTTTTATATATTTTATTTTTATGGCACTAACTTAGTGTCCCAACACATTTTTTATAATAGGTTTTGTTCAATGAACTCATGTCGAATAGTCAAATAATTGTATAACACTTTTGAATATATATGTGTATCCAAATATTGAAATAAATTTAAGATAATGAAAGAAGAAGTGGATTAACGAAAGCACCAAATAAGGAAAGGGGATCAAATTAGGATATACATAGGTGTATAAAGTGCGTACGTACCAAGAGCAAATCCAGAAAAATCTGTTCTCATTCCATACTAACACATTGTGTATGCTCTAATAACCCTCCAAACGTACCTAGAGCAAATTACAAAAAATCTATTCTCGATTTGTACTATAACATCACGTACACTATGCTAACCCTCTGTATATACCAAAGTACATACTTAGAAGGAATTTTGAAAAATCCATTCATGGCCCACACTAGTGCATTGGGTACACTCTAAAATCCCTAGGTACGTACGAAAATAAACCATTTCCATGTTAAGGCTCCTCCTCTAACCATTCATCCAACAGGATTGTTAGTCTGTCATTCACTTCTTCCACAACAAATGATATATATATATATATATATATATATATATATATATTAGGCAAGAAAGAATAAAATTAATAATAAAAACATACAAAAATTTTAAGGCATACCACTGCGATAACAATGAAACACAACGATGCTTAAAAAAAAATGAACACAAACTTGGCAATAAGTTCAAAGCTAAGAGTAGCCAAAACCATAACCCTCTAAAAAACTAGACAAGACATAAGTTAAACCAAAACAAAACAACATAGCAATGTTGATAAACCATCTGCACGCCTAGCATAAGATACCAAATCAACACAACTAATAAACCTGACCAGCAGTATCTAAGCCAAGAGTTGTCCAAACTAGCTAATCAGAAAGATTTGCTCAGAGCCACCAAATGGTGTGCAAAGAAACCAGACTTCAAAAGCACATTATTCTAACAAACCAATGCAGCAGACACCTCCAACAAAAGCAAGAGTTAATTACCTTTGCACCCCTTGTATTCAGGCTCATTTTCACTTTTACCCCATCAACTTCATAAATATACACTAATACCCTCTGCACTATATGCAAAAGTGCAGCAACGGATGGATTTGTCTAATTTAACCGTGCGTTAAATACATGCGTTTGTAAAATGCAAGTGGTCAAAATAAAACTAAAAGACCAAAAAGCCCTTAAGAGAAATACCAAAAGTTTATACACTCTATAGCGACTCTCTGGCACCGACCAAAAAGTCTCCCAATTCTTCCACTATGGTGACCAAATGAACTGCTAGAGCTAGTCGGAGAATTCTAGGCAGAAGAGCATTAGGAAAAGGGGTGGCTTTGCTTGATGGATTGGCACTATTTGGGGTAGAGCGGGATACCGCCACGACAGCAGCGACCACGATGCATGTAAAATAGGTTTGGAGACTTCAGAACCCTCAGCTCTTGGAGCTCCTTACGTAGTCTTTGGTTTTTCTCCATTAGTGTCTCGCAAATCCACTTCAAGTACTCACAATCCACCTCTATTTGCTTCAACTTTGTTCTGTATATATCTATATTTATATATGCACACAAAATATTTTCTTAGTAAATTAAATTAATCCCGTTAATCTACATTGTGAGAACAAAAGCATTGGAAGACGAATCAATTGGGTTCTTTGTTTACTTTTGTGAAACTCTATATCTATATGTATGTATATGTATATGTACATGTATATGTATAATGCTTACGGGATTGAGGGTATTGTGCTCTTTAAAGCTTTCTTTAAGATACGCAGATTGTTCTATGGAGAGTTTGAGTTTCTTCTGAGTAAGGTCATTTTCATCCTCATCGCTGCCTCTGAAAAATGCTCTTTCCATCTTACTGTCATCGTTGCCGACGGCTTCTAGGTCCCTCTTATTTCTTCTAACGTCTTTGTAAATATAGAAACCCATCTAAAAGGAAAATGCTGCACTATTAGGGAAGATACCATCGCCCCTTCTTAGCCTCCCTCGTCATTGAAGCCCGCCTATTTATGTCGAACCCTTTCCTCGCCTCTAAATCCATCTAAGCAGATGAACCCCCTCCAAGGAAGAGGCTACACTATTTGAGAAGGTTTTGATTGATTTACAAAAGGGCAAAATTGACTTTTTATCATTTAACGTAGCGGCATCTGCTGTTGCACTTTTGTGTACAGTACAGGAGGTATTAGTGCACATTTATGAAGTTGAGGGAGTAAAGTGAAAATGGGCCTAAGTTTAGGGGGTGCAAAGGCAATTAACCTCAAAAGCAAAAAAGCAAAGAACCATAGTAGTACTCATAATCCACCACATTAAATAAAAATATCAACTAGCCAAATAAAGCAATCATGAGACCAGCAAATTGCAAACACAAAAACAGATAGATTAAGTGTAACAAACAAATTTCTAAGGTTCCAAAAGCAGCAGGAAGATATGTATAATAACATTAAGGCTATGAAATTGTCAAAATTTCATTACGATAGCCAAAAATAAACTCCATAACATCTCCCCAAACCTATAACAAACCAACAACTGTAAGACAGAATGGCAGAGCAAACCACATCATAAAATGAAGCCTACATCAGCAAACCAACATCACAACAACAGGTAGCATGAATGACCCCATAAGTGGAAACACACTACCTTAATAAAAAAAAAAAAAAAAAAAACTCTTAAAACCTAGTACCAAATCAAACCACACCATATTTTGATCATTTATGCATATTTTGATATTCAAAGTACACATTAGCCACAATATGAGGAAATAGAACTTACATTAATTAAACAAAATTGGTAGACATATCTCACAATATAGTTTTCACCGAAGTACATCAATCTAATTAAGCAACCTTAAAATTATATATTCTATAATACAAAACTTAAGATATCTCACTACAATGAGGATTGAAATTCAAATATGAACACTTGACAAGATTCAACGTCGACTAGTAGCTTGAGTTTGTAGGAGAATATCACGAATTGCATCTCGATGTGCGTCCATTTCAAGATCACCTTAATCAAAGTCATCTACATTTTCGTCGCCTAAACCGAGCAAAAGTTCACCATCAACATTCATGCTGACAAGTGTGGATACCGATGGTTTATCTTGATTTATGCCACGTGATGCATCAAACTCTGACTGCTCCTTGCCTCCATATTTAAGAAAGAAATTAGTAGTGCTATTGAACAGCCTACTACAACAACTTGTACCTTATTGTTATATGACTGCATATCTTGTAAGATTGCCCAACGATGCTTCCAAATACCAAATGGCCGCTCGATTATACTACGCAATAAGGAGTGAACTTGATTAAATAGTTTATTCAGATTTGATGGATCGATGCCATGAACTACTATATGTGTATTCGCTCGCCCTTGTAAGATATCCTTGCTCATTTTCAAACCTTTACATCAACGAGATACAATTTATCTACAATAGGGGTGACAATTTCTAAGGTGATCCACGTGGCATGGACAAATTTTAAAATTTTAATTTTAATTTTTCCTCCAATGGGGCAGGGAAGCTTTTCATTAGGATTGGTGATAGCACTTTTGAACACGTCACTGTCGTGCATGCTCCCCCGAATTTGCACAATACGAATGTGAACTGGTAATCAAAGTCACATAGCATGAGAATATTTTGGATGAAGCCACCTTTTCTACCATAGTACGTAATGGCTTTGTCTGGGGGGAGGCACACAGGCAAATGTGTGTCTTGTCTAAGGTACTAATAAGGGGAGTGCACAGGCAGTATGTGTCCTATCTAAGGTGCCAATGCAATCTTACAATTCCAAGATTGTAAAACAAAACTAATTAATAAGGCACATTTTTGTAGTGAAGCAACATTTTGTAATTTAAGTTATACCTTGAACGGATAGTGTCTCTGATTGGCTAGTATTTTAGGATGGACATTGCTTTGTTTATCAGTCGGTTGGAGATAATCAAATGCGAGGTGCATCATTACATCCAAAACTATGTGAAAATTATAGGAAATGGTCTCAACTAAATGTTGATAGTGCTCTTGTAGTTGTTTGTTTAACATATTGTGGGCCATTATGTGTAAAAAGATTGCAACACTCTCCTCCACTGTTAAACCACCCAAATGTGGGGAGTCTTCGAGCGCATAGCGTAGCTTAAGTTCCTCATATAGCAAGAGAAAACAACTTTCTCCATTTGAAGCATATCGTATATCCGTCTCAGTTGGCCATGTGATAATTCTTGCACCTAGTCGTAGCCGAAGAATGCAAAGGTATGGCAAAGTTGTTTTATCAAATACACGAGGTAGTACTCCAAAGCTGTGAGAGCGCCGATTGTTACAAGCCTTCTAATTCTTCTCTGGTTACACGTGGCATATTCAACAACTTGTATAGATAGTTGGTCATTGTTATTTGTCATCATGTTGATTACCTGTAATTACTTTAACACAAAATAGAAAAGCATGCCTATTAATATGGCTGCACATTAGAAAATGGCAAATAAATCAACATAGTTACAGAAAATTGTGAGATGTAATCAGTAAAATAAGAATTCTAATTGGGAGAGCGAGATTTCAATTTAATTGGAAAAATATGCAAAAAAATATATCAATCATGCATAAGGAAATGGCAAGTTGACGGAAGGACATAGAGATTATAAATAAAAATGGAAACCAACTATTATAATAGTTCAAATACTCAGTTATACATATATCAATTGTAAACATTTGCGGTGTATGGGAAAAGCACATTACTTAACACGTTCAAATAAAGTTCTAACATAGCCACGGACCATTAAAACATGTAAAGTAAAACTACATGTATTAGTTTGGCGAATGCTCATTCGAGGGTGGACGGTAGTTCGAACCACGTGGTGGGCTTGAGGAGTAGCTATAACTAAGGGTGGGTAGTTGAAACCTAGTAGTGGGAGATAGTTAAAAGCAAGTGGATGAGGCATTGGAACCGATCCTGTAAATGGGTTTTGTGTACGCTTGTGCTTTGATCTTTAAAGTTCTAACCATTGCACCCTCGCTTCATTAGACGGCAAGTTCATGAAAGTCTCACTAGTAATCTGCGAGCCGAACAAATTAGCTGTAAAAATGTACAATGGTCCCATCACATCCACGCCTTGGAGGGTGGTTAGCTTCGCTAGGCAATCACCAATGCCACACCTAGGAGCGTTATATATAATGTGCAACTCGTTACCTTTCATGTTCTCAGTCACATTTGCAAGACATCCCAACTAGTAACCCATGTGCGCACCGACGCATTCTCATTGGCATCTTATGGTGATCCCATCATCCGAGAATCCTCGACTCCTCTTCTCCGTTTTGACTTCTCAAATTGCGACTCTCTGCGTTGACATTGTTGAAAGTTTCAAACGAGCCTTATGGAATGGGTCCCGAGCCTACATTATCGTCATTGTTGCTATCGGACGATATGTCAAAGAAATGGGCACTCACTTATCCCGTAAAAGGAGTTCAATGCATTTCACCGATTGTCGTCGTGCCATGAAAAACCTTAGCCACTAGCTCCTTGTGGTTGAGACCTTCATCTTTGAACTTCACTACATCGGGATTGACTTACACAAATAATTACCCTTTTTAAGCCATTATCTATCAGTGTGACCATTAGTTCAAGTAAGATCTCAGTGTGCTTATAGTCCCATTTGGCCTTGCTAGCGGCCGTATCACCTTGTTGGGGATTTTTTAACCTCTGTGAACGGTTAATTTGATGATTATCTTAAGTTAGTTGGGTGTGTTAGAGATCAATAGGTCAATATTCTCCTTCCATTATAGAACTATAGCAAATCGTAAATGAATGCTCAACATACACAATTCTGATAATGTGAACAAATAATTAATGACAATGTTATAGTTGATAATGAAACAATTAATAGTGGACTACCATAAATGGTATAATATACTAGACCCATTTATCAATAGTATAGCAAATATTAGGCTCCTATCTATCATAACCCTTTCATGCTTGAAATGGACGAATTTGGAAAAGTATAATGTTAGGCAAATACGAAATATTCTTCTATCTTAAAAATTACATGAGACATAACAATATGAAAACAAGGACAGACAAAATGCAACACAAAAACTTCAGCAAATGCAACGTTTGTTGAATTTGAAATGCAACAACTTCTAACTTCCTTAACGCGTTGATAATGACAACCAATGGGGTTTGGGGTAGACATCCAGTGCCATATACAATTTCACTACTCAATTGTTTGTTGCACCACCCAATCTATGTGGAATAAGGCTAATGGGAGGAAATTAAGACAAAAAAATATTACGTATAGATTATTTTCTTGTGAAAAGCTCACAACTATTAATATGTTTAAAACTTATTTCACAATTGTTCATCCATATAGATGTGAGTACGAACGCAAGGTCCACCCCGCGTGTACCCAAGTACGCACACATAATTAGTACATACCTTATACGTATTGAGTACATACACACCAGTAGTACTCGTACGACTTGCAATCCCCAATTTGTAGTAAAAATATAGGCCGATCTTTCAAAAACCCAAATTCGTAGCAAACATGCACATTGATCTCTCAAAAACACAAACGTGAAATAAAAAATTCCTGAATTAAAATAATTTATTGGCAAAACATCCCTAGTATGCCCTAAAAAGATGTAACGAGAGAAAACCCTTACCTATTTCTATAGTTTTCATACCTTTGTGATTGTGGCCGGAGCAGTGCCATGGGTTGAGCTTGTCGATGAGCTTAGGATCGAAGATTTTAGAACGCGTCAATCTAGAGCTTTGTAGCCAGTATGAATGCCTACATCTCATTGTAATGAATGATGGCGGATGGATGTTGAAGGTAGATATAGCTTTCAAATCCATGGATCGCTTCTCTTGTACGAAAAAAGGGCAAAAGACAAAATCCATCTTAGTTCACTTAACGACTCCATTTCTTGGAGTTCTTATAGCAGAGCAAAAAAGTGATAAAATACAAAATTTGATACTTTTCTACTAAACATTGCGCTGCCAAACGCTATTATGGAGCCTTAACTACTTATTTGGAATTATGAGTCTTGTTTTATTTTATGTATATCATATTTTGCTCTGATTTACGGACTAAACTTGTTCAATATATGATGTATTTTATCCACACAATGATCTACGAAAAATTGAGAACGTGACAATTCATCTTTTAGGCCTTGTTTGATAATGGTTATGTTTACTGTTTTTATTATTTATGTTTAGATATTTTTGAAAATTGGCAACAAAAAACATGTTTGTTAAACTTGTTTTTATTTTTTCGTTTAAAAAAATGAAAGCTTAAACAAAAAAACATAAAAAATTTATTTTTTTATTACAAATATTTTGTCAATTTTAACACGTTGTCCATTTTAATTGTATCATGTTAAAATAAATTATTTTATTCAAATATTTTATTAAACTAAAATTATTTTTAATAATTAGGTTAAATTAATTTAATTATCTAAATTAATATGTAATTTAAATTAATTAATTTAATTTAGTAATTTAAAATGAAATATATTTTATTAAATTATATTAATAAATAATATCACTAAATTAATTTTACTTATGCTATTTATTAATTAGATTATGTAAATTAAATAAATCATTAATTCAGTTGTTTTTATTATTATTATATTTTATATTTACTGAAGTAAGTGATGGAATAATTATATTTTATTCAATTATTTTTAATAAATAATATAATAAAATACAATTTGATATAATTTATATTTATTGAACTAAATGATTTTTAATAAATAATATAATTGAAATAATTTAATTTAATTAATGTAATTAATTTAATTATATTAATGGAATTAAATTAATGTGAAATATATTTTATTAGATTCAAAGCAAAATAATAAAATTAAATACTTTATTAAAATAAAAAATTAATAATCCGAAACAAAATTAAATAGTTTAAATTTTCATTTAAAAATGACAAGAGAAAATAAAAAATATAAACAATTAAATATAAATAAAAAAATTTAAAAACGAAAGTCTTTACCAAGATAATTTTAAGAGAGCGTTTGGAATGACAAAAAGTGAAATAATTTGAGATAATTTGTGTGTTCGTAATTCGTATAGTGAGGTAAAAAAAGTGAATAATTTTTAAAAGTTTCAGAATTTTTTAGCGTTTTGTATTGCGTCAAACAGACCCTAAATATTTTGGTATATGAGTTCAAGAATAAATATTCAATGGGAAGCGTAATAAAACTCTTTTATTGAATAAAAAGCATCCCCTAACAACTCCATAACAGCCTCTTAGATATTTTGGTATATTAGTTCAAGAATAAATATTTAGGGGTATGTAGTTTACCAAAATCAACTAAATTTCACTAATTTGTATTAATTTTTTTGTATTTTTCTTCAATCAAATTTTGCTACATATCACTTTTATATCAAATATTTATAATTTTGTTGTATGTTATTTTTTTTTCATCCAAATATTACCTCAATGGAAAGCGTAATAAATACCTTTACAGCCTATTTAGATGGTGAGAAATGAGAAGAAAAGAAAAGAAAAGAAAAGAAAAGAAAAGAAAAAAAAGAAAAGAAAAGTTTTTAAAACTTAACTCTTATTTGTGAGTTTTTTTGAGAAAGAAAAGATAAGAAATGGGAAAAAATTGAAGAAAAGTGAGTGGTTCGTTTTTAAGATTTTTATCCTCCTAAAAGTGGGAAGAAAGAAAAAGAAGAAAAAAGTTGTTTAATGAAAATTTTAAAATGACTCTTTTACCTATGAAATAAATAATAAGAAAAAAATACAAACATATCTTAGTGTAAATTAAATTCTTTTAACTTCATCACTTTGGTAGGTTTTTACTACTTTTCTCAAACTTCATCCCTTTCCCCATTTCACAATGTTTTGCTCCTTTTTTTTCTTTTTTTTTTCTTTATTTATTTATTTTTTTGTTTTGTTCAATAATGTTTCAAGGTAATTCATTCTTCTATATATATAATGTATATCAAGCTTAATTAGTTCAGAACACTCTAGTTTCTTTCTCTCCTATATATATCTATACTATATAATAAAACCATGTATTTCTCTCTCCTCACCTCATTTACCCTCATCCAATGTGGCATACCTATTTACTTTCCATTTCTCTCTATCTCTCTTTTTTTTTACAGAATTTTGATTTTATTTTGAAGACAAATTCTCCTCTATTTACCTGTAATGAATAATAATAAATATTTCATTAAAAGAATCTTTCTCTCTTTGTATAGTATTTTTCCTCATCTGAAATGAATTATAATAAAAGATTCATGGAAGGATAGTTAGACCAAATAAAATAAAATAAAATAAAAATTTGAAACTCAAGAGTCACTTTCTTTTCAAAATTCCTCTCTCTCTTTATAATCCTCCCGCCATCGCTAGAAAACTTTTGAATTTCTCCTCTAATTTCATTTATCTTTTTACACACGTTCATCCATCACCTAAAAGTTTTGGACTCTTTTCTTTTGTATAAGTTTTTTCAATTCTTTTTATAGGTATGCTTAATTTTCTCTATAGATTTATTGATATATTACTGTGTATATATCTATTTTGATATGTGGATTTATGATTATTAACATTTTTAATTATAATTGTCTATTTCAATTATTTTGATGATTTTTTTATTTTTTAATGTTAATAATTAAAAAAATTTGTATCGCGCGGGTATCGCACAAGTTACTGCTAGTATGTCTATGTTCTCCAGCCATTTCAAAATACGTGTTTATTTTTGTTCTCTAATAATAGTGTTTTGCATTGAAGTTTCTTTTTTTTAGTATTATAATTTATATATATATTTTTTAATAACAACATTCTGCATTGAAGTTTTTTTTTTTTAATTATAGTATTTTACTTATATTTTATTTGCTGATAATATAGAGAGGTTTATTTATTGATAATATAAATGTGTAATAATAAAATAATAATAACTATTTTCTCATCTCTTTATTTCTTTTTAACTCACACAAAGAGGTTTATTTATTGATAATATAAATGTATAGTAATAAAATAATAATAACTATTTTCTCTTCTCTTTAATTCTTCTCGACTCACAAAAAACATATTATTTTTTTAATTACCAAAAAGAAAATTAAAGAAAAATATTATTACTCCTTTTCTTTTCTCTTCTTTCGTAATTGATGTCTTCCTTTTCTCTTTCTTTTTATCTCTTAAACTCACAAACGGTGCCTTATTGCGCAAGAGCATCCCCTAGCAACTCTATAACACCCTCTGATAACCCGAGCGCGAGCTTTCTGCGACTGCTACTACTACCACAGGTGTTGGTGTCCAGTCTTGGAAATGACTTCGCTAACAGTCCCAATTCAAATTTCTTTACCTTCGAACGATTCTAGTTTTAAACTTCGATCGAAGCAGAGCTACAGAACTGGTCAGAAAGTCCTCTTCCCCAATACGAAATGGAGATGTTCAGCCACAGAACAACCACAACCTAAACAACAGCCGCCGCAACAACAGCGACAGAGGCTATCGAAGAACAAAAAGAGCCTTCCCGACGGCGAGAAAGGGATTGACCCAGTTGGTTTCCTTATAAAACTCGGCATTTCCCACAAGCCCTTCGCTCAGTTCCTCCGCGAAAGGTATATCAACCCGTTTATGTTGATTGTAGTCGAAATGTATTTATTGTCATTCATTTTCTTGGTGACCAAACGGAGAGATTATATTTTTAAGTGTATTTATTGCTTAATTTTTTAAATTAAAATTTAAGAGTGCTTGACGGTTATGCTTTTCATTCTATTCTACAGGTATAAATGTTCGAAGGACTTGACAGATGAAATTTTTAAACGCTTCATGAATCTTAAGGAGATAGCTTCTGGGTTAGTTTTCTCTCCATTTTCTAGTTAAAATTTTGACGTTTTGGTTACATTTAAAAATTTGGAGCACTTGCCTACTTTTCATACTTCAAGCTTTACCGTAGTATGTTCAGAAAGGATGGCTGGAGGCAGTGTTGGTTGATTGTCTACAATTTGTTTGTAGAAATGTCCGTTTGTTATTGTTTTTTCTTGGTTTTCTCGTGTCATACTGATTCTGTGTATCTATTCTAGATTTGAATTATTAGGCATGCGTCGCAATGTGCAACACCGAGTGGATTTCATGGAGTGGGCTCCAGGTTTGACATACTTATTGATGTTGATTAGTGTGTGTGTGTGTGTTTGTTTCGCCAATTAGGCAGTTTTATTTGTTTATTTATTTTTGTGTTTGCACGCGGGAATTGGCTCAAAAATTTTAAGGAAACTTTGAACGACACAAAATTTTGAAAGATTTTAGCTATATGCTGGGTTTAACTGAAATTGTTTGAATTTTCAGACTCTGTATACTGCTTACTTACAAGCTACACACTCTGACAATATGTTGAAGTCTAGAAATTAAAAGCCAAATCCACAGTCCAGCAGGCATACTTTCCAAATGATGGAAATAACCAAGACAATGCAAAACCTTGTAAAATTTGAGTCCACTACCATCAATAGCAAGTTAAATATTTGATCACAGAAATAATAGTTCTTGTTCGAACTTATGTGTCATTAAGCAAATGGAAGCTGAAATGACTGGATAAAAGATGGCGAGTTGTTTGAGGAAAGAAAATATGATAGAAGGAGAAGGGATTGGAATGGCTTAACTGTAGTGCTGTCGTTAATCAACCTTAACAAGCTATATGTGTAGTGTAACTCTTTACCCGTCAGCCACAAAAGCAATGATGCAGAGAAACAAATAGATATCAACTGGAAAGAGCACAAGAGAAAGAAGAAGAAGAGAGAACAAGAGAAAATAATAACACGATGAGGGAAAGGTATGATAACTAATAAGAAGGAAAAAAGTAGTTGACTAGTTTAGATAATCAGAAATCAAGCCTTTGGAGACGTCTTCAGTTTGACCCCATTAGAGTTTATCATTATTTGATAGGGTTATTTATGTTCTTTCTGCGTGGTTGACATATTATATATAATGCTACAGTTAAGGGGGCGATTAATGCTCTTTAATCTCTTCCTAAACTTCTCTCATTTCTCTGTTCGTCAAAATTAATTATTTTTAATTTCAAATTGGTATCTGAACCAAAACCCTAATCCATATGGTTGTACGCCCACCTTGGATCATCAAAACCCTAAACCAACACCACCAAAAGATTCCTAGCTTGTTGTCGACCAAGACCAAAGAAACCAACGCTGGAAACAACTGTCATGCATGGGTATGTTAGATTTATATGCTCCAGCTTGAGGGGATGTTAGAGCTTATCATTATTTGATTGGGTTATTTACGTACTTTTGGTTGTGCTTGACCTATTATAAATATAATTCTAGGTTAAGGGGTTGAATACCCTTTAATCTCTTCCTAGACTTCTTTCATCTCTTTCCTTCTCTTCAAAATTATTATTATTTTCTTTTTAAGTTCAACTGACCCTAAGGGGGCTCCTCCTTGGGGGTGACCTTGCGCACGAATTACTTGTGAGTTTACTCAGTCCATGTGATTTGTTGGCCGCTGCATGGGTTTGATGGGTTTATGTAGTGCACACTTAAAGAGTAGTGGCTGTTAGTTTCTATCGTTAAAATAATAATAATAATAAAATAAAAAAAACAAAAAAAAGGAAAAACATGACCAACAACAGTAATAGCAGTTGAGAGGGGAAAATGGAGAATTAAGGGGGAAATGATAGAATCTTTGGAGAGAGAGGTAGAAACTGAGGAGAAGATGGAAGGGAAAGAGAGAAGAAAGCAACTTAAGATGAAGAGGAGGCAGTAGCCACAAGAACCTGCAAAATTTTACTTAACTGCCAAACTTCGAATAATTGTTAAGAATCATGTTTAAAAACCTCACACTGAACCCCGGTTTCCGTGTGGTTGCATTTTAGAATCTTAGTATACTATGCATTAGTCATGTAAGGGGACATGTTACTAGCATGTGGCCTTAAGTGGATGGGACAACCTCCATATTGAATGTTCCCAAGATAAGTTAATATAAATCAAGGAAACCTAGGCCCTTATCTTTTTCAAAAAGGAAAACTAGGCCCTAAACTTCATTGCTTAATTTCTAAGAAGCATGAATACAGATACAAGATGCAAATACAGAATACAAATACGAACACAGATGCGACAATTTTAAAAAAATGAGGATGCGAACAAAAAATTTAAATTTTGTGTATTTTTGTCAACTATATATATGAATATGCTATCCACAGAAAAACTAATTCAATACATAATCCAATGTGCAAAACATCACAAAATATATAATTTTAGGAGTTTCGGTTATTAAAATCTAGGTTTGTCATGATCATATATTTGAAGTGAAAATGATACGATGATAGGATACGCCATGTGGTGTGTTCGACAAGTATCTTGGAGTGTCCGATGAGTATGTGTGTTCGATACATGTCGGATACGAATATGACACTTATTTTGAAATGTCCGTGCTTCATAGCTTAATTTACTAGCTTGAAAGTTTTCCAATTGTTTATACATGGCTAAGATTTTTGTTGGCCTTTATTCCTAGTTGAATCAAGATCTTATTTATTTATTTTTTTTAGTGATTCCTGATACTTAAACCATGGTTAGATCTCGATGCAATGAGCACTGTCATCATGATCATCTAAAGCCAGTTTCGCTTTTTATATTTCTTTTGAATGTTGTTTGCTATACATGAATGTTTAACGTGTTGAATACAGGTGCTCGCTATTGTTCGGTGGTGGGTGACTTTAATGGATGGTCACCAACAGAAAATTGTGCAAGAGAGGGTCATTTCGGGCATGATGATTATGGGTACTGGTTTGTCATTTTAGAAGATAAATTGAGGGATGGAGAAAAACCAGATGAACTCTATTTTCAGCAGTACAACTATGTGGATGACTATGACAAAGGTGACAGTGGTGTTACCATTGAAGAACTTTTCAAGAAAGCAAATGATGACTACTGGGAACCTGGAGAGGACCGGTATATAAAATCACGATTTGAAATTGCAGCAAAGTTGTATGAACAGATATTTGGTCCTAATGGACCTCAAACAGAAGAAGAACTTGAAGAAATACCTGATGCTGAGACTAGGTATAAGGCATGGAAAGAGCAGCATAAAGATGATCCACCCGGCAACTTGCCTCGATATGATGTAATTGATGATGGAAAAGAATATGATATTTTCAATATTGTGGATGATCCTGTGTCACGAGAGAAATTTCGTGCTAAGAAGCCTCCTCTTGCATACTGGTTAGAGACTCGTAAAGGAAGAAAAGCTTGGTTTAAAAAATATGCACCTGGTATCCCTCATGGAAGCAAATATAGGGTATATTTTAACACTCCTGATGGGCCTTTGGAGCGAGTTCCTGCATGGGCCACTTATGTACTTCCTGGTAACTTGACTTTGCCCAATGGACGTTGCCAGTTGCTTCACCATTTTATTTTTTCAGCAAGACATTTTGTTGTGTGGCCTTTCCTGTTATCTACTTTTATTGTTCATTTTGTTGTGTGGCTTTTTCTGTTATCTACTTTTATTGTTGGTAGCTGACACTGATTTTTCCTTGACAATCAATTTCCAATAAATTAGAAAGATGTACAAATAAGACTTCAAAATTGAAATAAAAAAGCTGAGGATGTTTAGTGCTTAACCTCTGGGTTAACCATTGGTATCTCATAAAGCATTATGCCATGTTGTTCTGCCAATATTTCAGAGTCTGTTCCCAATTCCATTTGACTGGCTGTGTTACTATCGCTTGCCTTGTGCTAAAAGATCCTTTTCTCTATTTAGACTGTTCCAATTGGCTTTAATGTTAGTGGAGAAGTTGTGGCTGCCAGACTTTTCCTTGAATGGTTTTGGTACTCAAAATTATTGCTATTAGATCTTTCCTTGCAATAACTATCATCTGAATAAAGCTTGATTTAAATCCATAAGCCACAATCTTGGGTATTGGTACTTAGAAACCAAAAACAGGCTCTAAATTGAAAAGAAGCTCCATTGTTTAACTGGCCCAAGGTTTGATTAAATCCACAATGCAGTATCTGGTGTATGGGTACTAAGAAAACCAAAGATGCCCCCTTGATTTATAAAGAAGCTCTATTGTTTGACCTGCCTAAGCCTTTCATTGGGACAATACCAATGCTACTCTGCAGTTATCAAGGGTGTTACCTAAGATTTTACTGGGGTAATGTATTTATTTTTTGTTTGCATTTATTGGGTAAACATTGACGTGTTGCATTGTACTTTCCTTGCTTAACTGTGATGACCGTATTCAGATGCAGATGGAAATCAAGCCTTTGCTGTCCACTGGGAACCACCTCCTGAATGTGCATACAAATGGAAACACAAGAGTCCAAAAGTGCCAAAGTCTTTGCGCATTTATGAATGCCATGTTGGAATCAGTGGATTGGAGCCAAAAATTGCCTCATTCAATGATTTTACAGAGAAGGTGACTTACTCATCATTCTGTTTATGAATCTGTTCTTCAATATTGGTGATATTATCTTACTGTTTATTCAAATTATTTGTACTTATTTTATCTGTCACAGGTCCTTCCTCATGTAAAAGCAGCAGGGTACAATGTGATACAGTTGTTTGGACTCATTGAGCACAAAGATTATTTCACTGTTGGCTATAAAGTGAGTTGAACTTTATTCTGTTTTCTGTTCGATGTTGAGTTGCTGTAATGTTTTCATGTGATTATTCATTTGTCTTTATGTTGATGAAATAAAGCTTCTTCTTAGTGGAGAACACATATATGTTGACTAAACACGATCCAATAAGTGAATTTATAAACTAATTTAAAAAACCAAAGAGTTCCGGTGTTGGAAATGGACAGAATTGGGTGGAGGCAGAAAATTAATGAAATGCTATTGTAATTTTCATTGCTGCGTCTCACTGCACTAGTTTATTTTGGCTTCTAAGCCATCGGTATATATGTCAATGAATTATATGGCATGTATGAGGTTCTTCTTGTTTAAACTATGTGGTTACCAATTAGGAAAATATGCAAGTTTCTGTTTCATAATCTTATAATCAAATACATTGCTACTGCTGTTAATTCATTTAGTTCCCATGCTCCAGAAATTTAAAGGTTCATCAGTAGCATTCCCTTTGTCATTTCTGATAACTTGATTAAATACCTTTATGACAATGCAGGTGACCAATTTATATGCTGTTAGCAGCCGTTATGGTACACCTGATGACTTCAAACGCCTGGTTGATGAAGCACATGGTAGCTTTGACTTGGTTCATGCTTTGCCAGTGGTTGACTAACTTCATCTATTACATAATACGTACTAATAGCATTATTTAAAATCCATAATTGCCATAAAAATTTATGTTGCATTGTGACTTTGGTTGTTCACGAAAATTAATGAGGCATGAAAAATATTTAACATGCATATTATAAATTTTTTTTTTTGTAGATTCCAGTGATGTTGGAGATTACACGGAAATTTGATGAAAGTATATTTTATTCCATAGTCCACACTTGTATCAAGGAAGTGACTTTTATAAGGCTGGATGTATGTTTGAATTCATATTGCCAACCAAATAGGTTTAGTGTTGATTGCTCAAGTTTGGCTTATTTGTATAGCCAGGCTGAGTTTGAGCAAAATTTTTATGCCCGTCGCTTCAGCAACTTTGAGTTCAGTCTATTTTTTTTGTGAATTTAGCTGGGCTTGGCAGCAGAGAATTCAGATTTATCTGCAGTGGAAATGTTCGAAAAAGTCAAAATTAACCGTCATTTGTATTGCCGGAGTTTTGATTTTTTTTTCATAATATGGTAATGATAATGCCTGTATTAAAATAGGTTTTTTTTTTTTGAATTAAAGAAAATATGTATAGTGTTTTTTTTTATGGTAATTAAATATGTGTAGTGTTAATGGATGCTAATGTATATTCATGTATCTAGTATTCATATATTTAGGGGATATATACCTAGTCAAGGTTCTTTGTACAATATTTATTGTATGCGTATATTGTATGTGTATAAATACCAAGTGACAATCCTTTGGGTATGTTAAGCTTTCAGTGAATCCTAGTTTACATGGTATCAAAGCATTGAAGAATCAAGCCCAGAAAAGTTTCTTTTCTTCATTGCTTAGTTGGTCCTCATTGTCATCATCATTGACGATTGAGTGCATCTCATGACCTAGTGTTTGTGTTTGACCAAAGACACTTTCCAAAGAAGTCGCTTATCGCCGATGAGCCCCTTTGTCAGAACCCTCTCGCCGGAAAGTTAGCCACGCCCCCACACGCATCTTTGAGTCCTCGACGCGTGAGTCCTACTCACAGCACTTTTGCTGCCGTGTGAGCGTGCGTGACCCATTGTTTTCATCTTCGGTTGCTCCCATGTGATCGTCCTCCTTCGGCGAACTCAGTGGTGGTGTCCATTTACTGTTTTGGGCTTGTCTCCGAAAGTTCATCTCACTTGGCTACTGTTCTTCGCCAATCTCGTTTGGCTATTGTCCATTTCTCTGTTCTTCACTGAGTAAAATCAGTGTTACTCATTTGTTCGTCTTTCCTATCATAATGGAATCCAAACCCTTTGGTTCTACTGCATCCCTTCATTTGACTATGCGAAAATTAAATGGGGCTAATTACAATCAGTGGTCTAAGCCTGTTAGAATTGCTTTGATGGTCTAAGCCTGTTAGAATTGCTTTGATGGGTTATGGCAAATAAAAGCATCTTACTGAGTCAGCCCCTGCCTCAACTAGAAAAGAGTAAGATACTAGGGTTTAAGAGGCTACACATATTGTTAGTCTCTTATAGAATTCCATGGAACATCAGGTTGCTGATATGTGTACTCACTTAGATAACTGTAAGGAGATTTGGGAGTATGTCCGTCTGTTATTCTCTAGTGACTTGACTCGCATGTATAATTTATCTTGTGAGTTCTTTCAGTTACAACAATTTGGTAAGCCAGTTACAAACTATTTTGCTTCCTTAAAACAAGTCTATGAGGAGTTGAATCCAATTCAACCTTTGTCAACAAATATTCACGAAATGCAAAGGTAACTTGATCGGATGGTGCTACTCTGGTTCCTTGTAGGCTTTGACCTAGAATTTAAACTACTAAAGGCTCAGATACTTAGTGGAGCATCTCTCGCTTTATTTGCTGAGACCTATTCAAGGATTATGTGAGCTACATCTGGAGATTCTTCAATTCGTCTAGATCCCTCTCAATCAACGTTTGTCAGTCATGCACCCCCATCACATGTCGATAGTTGTGGTAATCGTGGTGGTCGTGGTAGAGGTGGACGTGGACGAGGAGCTCAGCCTCGCTGCACAATTGTAGTAATCTTGGACATATCCGTAAGAAGTATTGGGATTTGATTGGTAGACTTCCACCTATGGCAAATATAGTTTTTTCTGATGCTCCTACGACCACTTCTACTACTAGCGAGCATTCACAGACTATAATTCTTTCTGAAGAAGAGGATTCAGTGCTCCTACAGTATCAGACAGCTCATTAGGCCTCTCCCCTTTCTGCTTCCTTTGCTCATTAAGGTAATTTAATTACATGTCTCTCCACTCATTCTCCTCCCTCTTGGATTATAGACATGCTTCTAATCATATGTGTGGAACATCTAAATTGTTTTCTGGTTTCAGTATTCTACTTCTTTCCCAACAATAACTTTAGCCAAAGAATCAACCACCTCAGTCAATGGTGTTGGTACAAAGATTTCTTCCCCTTCTATTTCTCTAATTTCAGTGTTTTATGTTCGTTCTTTTCCTTTTAATCTAATGTATGTTAGTACACTTACCAAACACCACAATTGTTTAGTGACCTTTCCTAATTATGTCGTTATTTAGGATATGATGACAAGAGAGATGATTGGTAGAGGGCATGAAGCTGGAGGCGTTTGCTATCTTGATATGCCAATACCTCGAGCTTGTCCTGTAATAGCCTCTCCTGTAGAGGTTCATTATTATCTTGGTCATCCATCCTTGGAGAGGCTAACACACATGGTTCCTAATTTACGTCATTCAGAGTCTTTAAAAGTTGTGAGTCTTATCAATTGGGAAAGCATTATCGTGTGCCTTTTGCCTCCCGAGTCAATAAAAGGTCATCGAGTCTGTTTTTGTTAGTTCATTTGAATGTTTGAGGTCCTAGTTGGATTACTTTAAAATTGGGGTTCCAGTATTTTGTCACCTTTGTGGATGATTTTTCAAGAATTATATGGATTTATTTGATGAAAGATCGTTTTGAGCTGTTTTGTATTTTTCAAGCTTTCTGTGCTGAAATTAAAACTCAATTTGATGTGTCTGTGCGAATTCTTCGCAGTGATAATGCAAAAGAATATTTTTCTAAACCTTTTGTTGACTTCATGACCTCTTGTGGTATGATTCGTTAGTTTTCTTGTTCCCACACACTACCACAAAATGGGGTTACTGAAAGAAAGAATTTGCATTTTATTGAAACAACTCGATGTCTTCTTTTTCAAATTAATGTTCTCAAAATCTTTTGGAGTGATGTTGTTTTAATTGATATCATTTAGTTAATCGCATGCCATCATATGTTCTCAAAAGATTAACCCCTCATTCTGTGTTGTTCCCTAATAAACCTTTGTTTTCCTTTCCACCTTGGATTTTTGGGTGCATTCCATTTGTTCCTGAACTAGCTCCTGGGGTTGATAAACTAGATACTTGTGCTCATAAGTGCATTTTTTTAGGTAACATTTGGTACGAGGTGAAAAATTTGGGGGTAAAAGATTACTGGAGTAATTTTTACCCCAATAACAGTTAATGGGGTAAGATATTTATAATAATTATGTTTGGATTAAGAGAGTAAATATTACTCGGTAATAATTGTATTATGTTTGAAATGCAAAAAGTTTTGAAAGAGTAAAAGTTAATTGTGTTTGGGATGAAAATAAATTGAATAAGGGTAAAAGTTAATATTTAATCTTAGTAAAATGTAATAATAAATTAAATCATCATAATAATTGTTATTTTAATAATAATTAATTTTAATAAATATATATTATTAATTATAATTTTAAATAAAAAGATTAATTATAAAAAATAGTTTTATCATTTATCATAGATTAATATTTCAATAGTAATTAATATAAATAATGACTTATTATTGGTTAAAATTTATTTTTATTTTGATAAAATAATTTAATAAAACAAATAATTTTAGTTTACTTAAATAAATTATTAATTTTAATAAAGTATATTAATAAAAAATTATTATTTATGAGAAATAATTATTATTTAATAAAATATTTCAATAAAAGAAATTATTTTAATAAGTAATTTTTATTTATTAAACATTAATTTAATTTGAGAAATAAATAAATTAATATTTCAATAATATTAATTTAATAAAATAAAATAAGTTATTTTAATAATAAATTATTATTTATTAAATATTATTTTGATAATATAGTTTGATAATTAATTAATTTTAGTTTGATTAAATAAATTATTGTTTTATACTATTTATTATCATTATATAGGAGAACGTTACGTGGAGTTTTACAGAGGTGTAGAGAAATGTTTTATGGGAATAATGAGAAGGGGTAAAATTTTTCTATTATCTTCCGTTACCCACCTAACCCCTAAGTAACAATTTACCTCCCATATGAGGGTAATCGTTACTCTCAAGGTAATTGTTACCCTCTCATTCAAACAAATGTAGTTGACGATAAAAATTGCCCTAGTAAAATTTATCCTCCTTTACCCCCAAAACAAACATATCCTTAGGGTATTCCAGATTGCAGAAGGGTTATCGCTTCATAGTCCTTCTCTTAATGGATTCTTTGTTTATGCAGATGTCGCTTTCCTTGAGTCTACCCCATTCTTCTCTTGGCCTCAATCTTAATCCAGTCTTTATGAGAGCCTTCCTTTTTTTTTCCCCCTAGTTGGATCAATTTCAGCTAGTCAACATACTCTTCCTAGTCCATCTGGTCGTTTGAATCGTCCTAATTTACAGGTATACAGTCAGTGTCAAAAAGTGATTGCTCCACCTCCTGCTTCCAGTGCTCTGCCACCAACTTTTCCTCTTGCTTCTAGTGCTCTGCCACCAACTTTTCCTATGCCACGTGCTCCTGTAAGTGACTTAAATGTACCTATCGTTCTTCGGAAGGGTAAATGTTCTTGCATTTCCCATCCCATTTCCCATCCTATCTCTAGTTTTGTGTCTTATGATGCATTATCACCTTCATATTATTTATTTGTTACATCTTTATTCTTTGTTTCTATTTCTAACCCGTTTTTGAAACACTTTCTCACCCTGGATGCCATTCCGTTATGGAAAATGAGATGTCTACTCTTTGACCTAATGATACTTGGGATCTTGTTACTCTTTCGCCTGATAAGTTTGTGGTTGGTTGTTTCTGGATATATACTATCAAAGTTCATCTCGATGGTAATGTGGACATGTTAAAGGCGCGCTTGGTCGCAAAGGAGTATACTTGAGTTTATGGTTTAGATTTCTCTAAGACTTTTTTTTTTTTCCCCATTGCTAAGGTTACCTCTATTCGTCTTATTATCTCTCTAGCTGCAGTCTATTATTGGTCTTTACACCAACTTAATGTGAAAAATGCATTTCTGCATGGTGATCTTGCTGAGGAAGTATATATGGAGTAGCCTTCTGGGTTTGTTGCTCAGAGAGAGTCTGCGTTGATTTGCAAATTGAAGAAATCATTTTATGGCCTGAAATAGTCTCTTTGGGCATGATTTGGCTGATTTAGCATTGTTGTTACTAAATTTGACCTAGTTCGCTATGGAGTTGATCATTCAATTTTTATCATCATTCTTTTAAAAGAAGGGTTTGGCTTTTCGTGTATGCAGATGATATTGTTATCACAGGTTATAATTCACAAGGCATTATTGACCTGAAGTTTTTCCTTCAAAGTAAGTTTAGTACAATGGATTTGGGAGCATTGAAGTACTTCTTGGGAATTGAGGTTACCTGATCATGAATGGGTATTTCTTTCGTTCAAAGGAAGTATGTTCTTAATTTGTTGATTGAGGCAGGTATGTTAGGTTTTAAACATGTGGACACTCCAATGGATCCAAATGCTAAGTTGGTTGCAGACCAGGGAGAATTGTTACGTAATCCTAGCCAGTATCGGAGATTAGTTGCTAAGCTACACTACTTGACAGTCACCGGACCTGATATATCTTTTTCTATAAGTGTGATTAGTCAGTTCTTAGAATCATCTCGCAATAGTCATTAGAATGGTATTGTCAGGATTTTGAGATACCTAAAAAGTGCATCTAGTAGAGGCTTATTATGCAAGGACAGTGGACATACTCTAGTTCAGGGATACACTGATACAGACTGGGTTGGGTCACCATTAGATAGACGATCTATTATTGGATATTGTATCTTTGTTGGAGAAAATCTAGTACCTTAGAAGAGTAAAAAGCAGACAGTAGTAGCACGATCAAGTGTTGAGTCAGAATATAGAGTCATGGCACACACATCTTATGAGTTGATTTAGATACAAAACATGTTAAAAGAATTAGGAGTTCATCATTCACAGTCCACGGAGTTTATGTGATAATCAGGCTGTAATTCATATTGGCTTTAATCCGGTATTTCATGAGAGGACTAAACATATTGAGGTCGATTGTCATTTTGTCAGAGAAAAAATTTTACAGAATGTGATCAAAACTAGTCATCTGAAGTTTGAAGATCAACTTGCTGATTTGTTTATCCAAGCTTTTGGGGGATCTAGAGTCAGGTTTATTTGTAACAAGTTTGGAACATATGACATTTATGCTCTAGTTTAAGGAGAGTGTTAATATATGTTAATGTATATTTATGTACCTAACATTCATGTATTTAAGGGATATGTACCTAGTTTAGGTTCTCTATACGGTATTTACTATTTATGTATGTAGTGACAACCCGTTTGGATGTGTCAAACTTTCAGTAAATCCTAGTTTACGTATAGTACTTGTTTCTGCATTGGATTTTTCAATAGATTTAGTTGCCTTTTCTGTGATATAGCCAGAGCAGGTTAGAGAAAATGGACATTCAACTTTAAATGCCAGAATTCTTTAACAAAACCACTTTGTTGGTGTCAGTGTCTTCAGATTTGAGGCAAGCTGAGTAGCCTGTTTATATTGCAACTGTTTTGCAGTAAGGTCCACCAAAAGTGGGCGAGGATCCTTACCTTTATTGGCTTTGTCTCCCAAATTAATATGTCTCCCAATTGTGTTTCACCATCATCCCAATTTGGCTGACCAACACCTAACCCACTTCAAAAATCAAGCCAAAAGAATCTGGAAATTGCTCTGTTGTGCTTCTTTTTTGTTCTCTCTTTGATCTATAAATTAGAGAGGGTTGAGATGTTTTATTTGGCAAGATGTGGATTGTGGACAATGTGGCCAAACATGTGAGAGGCTTGGCCAGAAAGTGAGACAGCTCTAGCTCGGGGCTGCTTGGGCAGGGGCTGCTGTGGATTGTATTGCTGTCGGTTTTGGGTTGAGAGACTGAGAGCTTGGTGACTTGAGTTGAGATTATGTTCTCCTCCTCTTGTAATCTTGTTTATAGAGTGATGCTCTCTTTTGGTTTTCTCTCCGTGGATGTGGGCAAATTTGCCGAACCATGTTAAATTTTTTGTGTTGTGCTTTGTTTATTTTGGATTTGAATTTCACAACAGCAGCTAATCTCAGTTAATCATTTTTGAACTATTATTCAGCACAAGCAAAGCTTGAGCATGGTCAAGCTTGTATACACGCCTACACAAGTTGGATGAGTATTTGTGGCCAAAATTACAATGCATATCTATGTTGCTACTTACTGCCTTGCCTACCGTCTTTTTATTTTTGCTTCAGTTTGCATCTTAAAAAGTTTTCCTTTTAAACCACCCTCATTATTGGAATTCTATAGTAACATGCTTTCATTAAGGTTACATTTCTTTCCCTTTTCATTTTGTAGGACTGGGACTGCTTGTCTTCTTAGACATTGTCCATTCCTACTCAGCTGCAGATGAGATGGTTGGATTATCACTTTTTGATGGATCAAACGATTGCTATTTTCATACCGGTACAATTTGTCTTTGAATTGATTTTTGTTCAGACTCATTTGAGAAAAGGCGAGTAATTTGTCATATTTTCTTGTCCCTTTACATCTTCTTGCGTCGGCTTGCATAGGCAATTTGTATGTTTGCTTATCTGTGTTGCACTGTTTAAAAGCGGATTCTCATTGAAGATGGTTTTGTTTTATCCAACATAACTTTAGAGATGCACTAGTAAATAAGAGTGAGTGGATCCACATAGAAGAGGTAAAGAGGATGAGAGGTAGACATAAGATTACATAGATTGAAATTGTGAAGACCGACCTAATTCATATAACTTCACCTAATTCATATAACTTCACAAAAAACATAAATCATGACAGAAATCAATGGAGGAAGAGGATTCATCTAACTGACCTCAACTAGTCTGGGACTAAGGGTTTGTTGAGTGAGTTGAGTAGTTGTGGTTTTGTGCTGTTGGAGGAACTGAACTTGTTTTAATGAGCTTGCCAATTGCTCTATTTGCTGCTATTTTTTTTTTCCTACTGTTGATTTCTTGTTTCAAAACTCTCCTGGATCAATAGGTAAACGTGGGCGTCATAAATTTTGGGGTACCAGAATGTTCAAATATGGAGACATTGATGTGCTGCATTTTCTTCTCTCAAACCTGAATTGGTAATGTGAAGCATCAGCAATTTTTCCTCTCAATAATTATGATGTTAATATTGGTGGCAGTTATTTTTACCTTGTGTTGCAGTTCATCAATTATTTATGCTATTGGTTGATTTATGATTGAACTTCTATTGCAGTTTGTCTCTAAATCATATTAAGCAGGTATTGTGCATTTCTTATGCAATGGTATTTGAGCAGGTGGGTGACGGAGTATCATATTGATGGTTTCCAGTTCCATTCACTCTCATCGATGATTTATACACACAATGGCTTTGCTTCGTTTACTGGTGATATGGAAGAGTAAGGCATCTATAGCTTAACTACTTTGTCAAAGAAAATGTTACATTTTACACAGACACACCAATAAAATAATAAAAAGAAGTTACATTAAATTTTGCACTGGCTTTTAATGTTAAATGCAGCACTATTTTTCAATTACATATACTCCTTTTTTGTGTGTGTTACAGTTGTTTACTAGTTGGATGTAAAATTTTTATGCCTATTTATGTTGGTTGTGTGGTTGCAGGTATTGTAACCAATATGTTGATAAGGAAGCTTTAATATACCTCATTATGGCAAATGAGATATTGCATGCTCTTCATCCTAATATAATAACAATTGCTGAAGATGTAAGTTATTCTCATTACGTGTTTATTGATTTAATAAATGTGTGATAATTTAATATTAATTTAATTTTTAGCCAGCAGTTTTGGTAGGACAATTTGTCCTTTCTTTGAGTAAAATGCACCTTATTCTTGTTCGTGCTATCATGCCTCTGAATTGCAAGCGTATCTGTGATATTTTGGTGCATTAATCTTCACACAGCTTTTAGATTATCTGGTTGAGTTAATCAATGCTGAGCTGAGGAATGAATGATTATCGTTCCGTGTCTAATATTGATGCATCATTTTCATCTTTCTAAAACTGGCCTTTGATGTTGATGTGAATAATGCTTATAGCAGTCTTATAAATTCCTTGTGAGGGTAATTCCAAATTTTGTTTCAGATGACTATGTTAGGACTTTTATGGTTATTAGTTGAAATGTTATATGGGTACTTCATTGAATATTTAACAACGCCCACAAACTTGATGACACTACTAAGTTGCACAATCCTGCTAAGTTGATGCTTTTATTGCTATTGCCTTCCCTCTTCTCTAGCAGTTGACCGCCTGATTTCGTGGGATGCTAAAGGGGGGTACTACTTGCATTTTTTGCTTATAGAGTGATCGATAGGGTTGGGAATTAATTAGTTAAAAGAGTAAATGGAACTTGGGTATGAATATAATAACCTACGTCACACCAAATGCCTGATATGACCATGGGAATGATTGTAGCTTTCAATTGCTCTAATGCAAATTTGTTTATCCTGTAACTGTTTTAGCACGTTTTTTGAGTAAAATATTGAAACTGCTTGTTAGAAGTTGTCTCACGTCAGCCCAGTAGAAAAGTTATTCCCCCCTTATAAGAGATGGACTTCTCTCATCTTAACACATAGGTTTTAAGATTAAGGCCCCTCTTTTTATCTGTAGTCGAGCTTCTTAACATGGTATTAAAGTGAGTTTTCAACGAGACCTCATCATAGTCCAACCTGTGCCTATGTCTATGCAGCCCAGCGTGAGGGGCTATTAGAAGTTGTCCAACATCGGCCCATTAGAAAAGTTATTCCTTTGGAGTAGGCCTTATGTCCGAACCATGTAAATCATGTGTATTGTTATTCCACATAATTTATTTGTTCATTATATTTTCTATCATGGTATCAAAGGGGCTTTGATACTAACCCCCCCCCCTTTTATCTTTTGTTGTTCTTGATTCATGGCTTTGGAAAAAAATAGTTGTTTTTGCATTTGGTTGGTTCAAGGTGCTTCGATTAGTTTATTTGGTTGATTTGTTGCAATACATCTTCAGCTTTGTTTGTGTGTTTCGACGTGTTTGCTTACCACTTTTGTTTGATATGGTCATGTATTGGTCAACGGTTCTTTATTTGTTTGCTATTTCATTACAAATTTTATTTGATTAGGGGTTTGTTGGGAAACAGTTGTTTGCTATTTTGTTTGTGCTTCTTACACTTGGTGTAGAATTCTTTTGTCTCGGGGATCCAGTATTGAAGCTCTGTTTGTGTTAAACCTTATCGGTTTATCTAGTTCATTGCATGTTTGGTTGAGAAACACGTTGTTTAGTTTGAAGATAAAGTTTTTTTTTTTTTTTGGGGGGGGGGGGTTTCTGGTTGAAGTTGTTTGTGTTCAAGGCGTGAATTCCACTTTTTCCCATGCTCCTCTTGCGGGGGAGTGTTGAAGATACAAGATATAGTTTACTTACTATTTAAAATCTGTCAGAATATTCCAAGATTTTTATAATATTTGATTGAGTGTAATTAGGATACGTGATTGAATATATTTAGGAAACCTCAGATTGTAATTTCCTTTTTTGATGTAATTCATTCATTATAAATATAATGAAAGAGAAGGAGGCTGATTAAGTCTCTGAATTCCTTTCACTTAGCTTTCAAGTTGGTATTAGAGCAGGAAATTTTCCAATAAAAAAAAAAAAGGGAAGAAGAAGGTACTGTGTTCAAATCGGCGGCGGCGTCTCTCCGACTACACTCGGCTGCGATAGACCCACTAATCCTTGTGGGCTTGATCGACGTCGATCATCGGTGAAAACCTCGGCTGCCTCTCGTCGCTCGTCGCTCATTGCTCGTCACTCGCTAGTGTAGGCCTCTCGTCGCTTGTCGCTCGCTGGTCTTATTTGCCGGCCAAAGACTTCAATCGTTGGTCACCACTGTTCGTCTTGCTCGCCGGCCAAAGAACTTCGTCGGGCATCCCTTGTCTAGCAACCTAAGGTGTCAATTTGATGGCTGGATTGTTCGATCAGCCCTAAGGTCTCGTTGTTCAATCTGATGGGTGAGACTCGATCGATTTGATTCTGGTTCGTTGCTGTCCGATCGCCGGTTGATCAATCGTTGCCCTTCGTTGATTTGTTTCTTTTACTGATCGCCAGCCGACTCCTTTTTCTTCGCGGCTGATCTGTCTCGGTTGCTGGTCTAGGTCCTCTGCTGATTGGTCTCTACTGGTTTTGTCCTCATCTGCTTAAGGTCTGTTTGGTTGATTACTCTTTTTTTATTTGTTGAAGATGGCTGATGATTCTCCTAAGAAGGCCTCCGATTTGATTACGGTTATTTCATTTGATAGTCTTCCAAGATCAATTTCCAGTGAAAAATTGAACGGGACGAATTATTTAACATGGTCCCATGCTGTCCGGATTTTTCTAATTGGTAGACAGATGGAACACTTTATTACTGACTTACCTCCCGATTCAAAGTCTGTCAATTATAAGCAGTGGCGTGCTGCAGATGCCGTGGTTATGAATTGGTTATGGCATAGCTTGGAGCCCTCTGTACTTCATACAGTATCACTTTGTAATACGTCAAAGGCAATTTGGGACTCTTTAGCTGACTCATTCTCTCAGCGCAACAATGTCTCTGAAATTTTTGAAGCTTATGAGCGACTTTTCTCCTTTCGACAAAATGGTAGATCTCTTTCTGAGTATTATAGCAATCTGAAGGGGCTTGGAGATTGTTTAATATAGCCTTGTCCTTTTCCAGAGACTAAGGCTGAGATGATAAAGCAATGGGAGGAACTTATGACTGTTTTGCTTCTAGCTGGTCTGGATGATAATTTTCGTGGCTATTGGGACCAACTTCTGGCTGGAGAGACTATTCCTTCTATGGCTAATGCATATTCTCGATTACAGCGTTGGTCATCATTCTCGAACAACACCTTCTTCCTCTGGTGGTTTTGATTCTGCTGCTTTGGTTAGTGGTGGACGAGGTAATTCTCGTGGAGGTTCTCGTGGTGGTCGTACTCCTCGTGGCGGTTCTCAAGGCTCTGGGAAAGGAACCAAGAAATATGATCATTGCGGTGGTACCAATCACACAGAGCCATATTGTTGGAAGAAATATGGTCGCCCTGAGCAAACCCATCATGTTGTTGTGGAATCTATGGGGGGAGATTTTGGTCCAAGTGTTGCTAGCTCTGGTGAACCATTAGTACCACATTCTAATTTACAGGGTCCCTTCTCTGCTGCTGAATTAGATGCTATTGTGCAAACTCTCCGTATTTCTCGCTCTTCCAGTTCTACTGCCACACTTGCTCATTCAGGTAGTACTACTTGTTTTACTGATTCTGCTCCTCAATGGGTTATTGACTCTGGAGCAAGTACTCATGTCTCAGGTAACCCATCTTTATTTTCTAACTTAACTCAAACTACAAATCATATTACCTTAGCTGATGGGTCCTACCGGTTTGTTGCTGGTAAAGGACTACTTCAACCTGCCTCATCCCTTACCCTACCTTCTAGTTTATATGTCCCTAAGTTTCCTTTTAACTTATTATCTGTTAGTCAACTCACCAAATCATTAAATTGCTCTATAACCTTTTCCCCTTCTTCTTGTGTCTTTGAGGATCTTAGGACGCAAAGGACGATTGGTTCGGGATGTGAGCGGAATGGACTTTATTACATTGGTCCTACTAGCTTTTCTATTTCTCATTCTGTTTTCAGTACAACTGTCTCTCCTTTTCAATGGCACTGCCGTTTGGGACATCCCTCCTTGGGTCGACTCAAGTTAGCAGTTCCTGGTTTAGAGTCTGTTTCAAGTCTTGAGTATGAAGCCTGTCAGCTAGGCAAGCTTCACCGTAGTTCCTTTCCTAGTCATAATAATCGTGAGTCCAAACCTTTTGATGTAGTCCACACGGACATTTGGGGTCCTTCTCGAGTTTCATCATTTAATGGATATTGGTATTTTGTTATTTTTGTGGATGATTACTCTCGAATGACTTGGTTATTTCTAATGAAAAACCGTTCAGAATTACCTGCTATTGTTTTACGTTTTTACAATGAAATTCTTACCCAATTTAATAAACGCATCAAAATTCTTCGTTTTGATAATGCCTTGGAATACACTAAATCTATCATGAATACTTTTTGTGTTGAACGGGGCATCATTCATCAGACCACTTGTGTTCATACTTCCCAACAAAACGGTATTGCTGAACGCAAACATCGTCATCTATTAGATGTGGCTCGTACCTTGTGTTTCCATATGAATGTTCCCAAACCATATTGGGGTGAAGCGGTTTTGACTGCTTGTTACCTTATTAATCGAGTTCCATCGACTTCTCTGGGTAATCGATCTCCTTTTTCTCTTCTATATCCCTCCACTTCCCCATTTTCCCTAACTCCTCGTCCTTTTGGTTGTGTTGTGTTTGTTCATAACCTCGATCCCGGTTTAGATAAACTCTCCCCTTGTGCCAGACGGTGCATTTTTCCGGGCTATTCTCGCACTCAAAAGGGTTATCGTTGTTATCATCCTCCTTCTAGACGAATCTTTGTGAGTGCTGATGTTACCTTTTTTGAGTCTACTTTTTATTTTTCTCGTGAGGGGGAGGTTTCTCCTTCCTCCCGAGAGGGGGAGTCGACTACTACTCCTTTGGATAATCTTGTTCTCCTTGATCCCGTTATTCCTGCTCCTAGCCCTAGTCTGTCTCTATTATTACAGGGATCTCCTTCTTTGTAGGTATATCATCGTCGATCTCGTCCTACCGCTCACTCAGCACCAGTCAACTCTCCACCTGTGGATCCTGAGCCACCTGCCACAAATGCTTCCGCAACATCTGAAGATCATAACACTACATCTCCTGAGCTTGAACCTATACCTTCTATTGATGATCTTCCCATTGCCCTACGACGAGGTAAACGTACCTGCACTAAACATCCTATTGCTAACTTTGTTTCTTATCATCATACATTACCTCGTCTACGATCCTTTGTTTATGCTTTGTCCTCTGTTTCTATTCCTACCTCTTATGAGTAGGCCTTATTATCACCGGACTGGAAATTAGCGATGGATGAGGAGATGTGTGCATTACATCATAATCATACTTGGGAACTTATATCTCTTCCACCTGGAAAGAAGACAGTGGGGTGTTGATGGGTATATACTATCAAGTATTTATCAGATGGATCTGTTGAGCGACTCAAAGCTCGATTGGTAGCTAAGGGATATACACAGACTTATGGCATTGACTATTTGGAGACTTTTTCTCCAGTTGCTCGTCTTAACTCAGTTCGTATCTTTCTGGCAGTGGCTGTAAGTCGATCTTGGCTGTTGTTTCAATTGGACATTAAAAATATCTTTTTACATGGAGAACTTCAAGAAGAGGTATATATGGACCAGCCCCCTGGGTATGTTGCTTCAGGCAGTGAGCATTTCGTTTGCCGATTAAATCGAGCTTTGTATAGTCTCAAGCAATCCCCACGTGCATGGTTTGATCGATTTAGTAAGGTTCTTTTGGATTATGGCTTCAGCCGATCTACATCTAATCACTCAGTATTCATACATCATGGATCCACTAATACTATTATTCTGATTGTCTATGTTGATGATATTATTATCTCTGTAGATGATGAGAAAGGAATTTACGAGTTGAAGCAACATCTAGCAAGGCAGTTTCACACAAAGGATCTCGGAGTTTTACATTATTTCTTAGGGATTGAGGTTGCTCGGTCTTCATAGGGCATATCTCTATCTCAAAGGAAATATGTATTGGACTTGCTTACTGAGACTGGACTCTTGAGTGCACGACCAGCTGATACTCCTATGGACCCTATAGTTCGTCTTGATTCCGAGAGTGGTAATCCTTTTCCCGATGTTGGCAGATATCGTTGTCTTGTAGGAAAGTTGATTTATCTCACTGTGACACGACCAGATATTACATATGCTGTTGGTGTTGTTAGCCAGTTTATGCATGCTCCTCGTTAGCGACACTTTGATGCTGTATGTCGAATTTTGAAGTACTTGAAGAGATCTCCAGGCCAGGGATTACTTTATCGACCTTCTGCTACATTGGATGTAACAGGATACAGTGATGCAGATTGAGCTGGTAGTAGGTCTGATAGGAGGTCTACTTCTGGATATTGTACTTTTGTTGGTGGCAATCTTGTGACTTGGCGTAGTAAGAAGCAGACAGTAGTTGCTCGGTCTAGTGCTGAAGCTGAATATCGTGCCATGGCTCATACTGCTGTAGAAATGTTTTGGGTTCGTTCATTACTCCCAGATTTTGGTATTAAAGTTTCAGCTCCAATGTCAATGTATTGTGATAATCAAGCTGCCATCTTTATTGCCAACAATCCATTTTTTCACGAACGAACAAAACACATAGAAGTGGATTGTCATTTTATTCGCGATCTCCTACTTAAGAAAGATCTTACCACTCTGTTTGTACGCTCAAATTATCAGTTGGGTGATATATTCACTAAACCTTTGTCTCGATCTCTATTTCAGCAATTCTGTTCCAAGCTGGGCATATTTGATCTCTATGCTCCAGCTTGAGGGGGAGTGTCAGAATATTCCAAGATTTTTATAATATTTGATTGAGTGTAATTAGGATACGTGATTGAATATATTTAGGAAACCTCAGATTGTAATTTCCTTTTTTGATGTAATTCATTCATTATAAATATAATGAAAGAGAAGGAGGCTGATTAAGTCTCTAAATTCCTTTCACTTAGCTTTCAACTAAATCGAATCCTTATCTTGTAAGAGAAGGTTTTGTTGATGTGATATGATTGGATTCTTTTGATTCGATGTTATTTCTTCATCCTTGTATAACAAGGAGTCTTAGTTTATAAATATGTCAATTGTATCTTGTATTTGTCAAGCTGAAAATAATAGAATATCTCCCTCTTCCTTTGGAGTCGGCTTTATGTCCGAACCACGTAAATCCCATGTGAATTTTTCTTTCACTTATGTTCGTCATGTTTTCTATAATATATATTTTTTAATGTGACCATTTATGTTATTATTGTTCAGGCAACACTTTATCCTGGACTATGTGAACCAACTGCTCAAGGAGGATTGGGCTTTGATTACTTCATCAATCTTTCTGCATCTGAGATGTGGTTGTGGTTACTTGACAATGTTCCTGACCATGAGTGGATCATGAGTAAGGTTCTATTCTTTAACCATTTTACTCCATCTTTGAGTCGAATAGGATTTAATTGTTTCCTCATTCAAATGTTGGATATTTTATTCTTTTGGCTATATATTCCATTACTTGTTAAATTCATTTTGTTCTAGATTGTAAGCACATTAGTGGGCAACAGGCACTGTGCTGACAAAATGCTTTTGTATGCTGAAAATCACAACCAGGTAATTGTCATCCCTTCTTCCAAATTAAGAGCCATCTCCTATGACATTATCTGCATCTAAATAACTTCATGTAGTTTGGAAAATTACATGTCTCATTGTTACTCTCTCGCTTGGCAGTCTGTATCTGGTGGGCGGTCATTCGCAGAAATATTGTTTGGCGAAGCCATGGAGCATGCTTTTGACAAATGTGCGTTATTGCTTAGAGGGTGTTCACTCCATAAAGTATGCTATATAGTCATTCTTTTGTTCCTTTATAACTTATGCTGTTTTTTGTTTGATTTAGGCCCCTCACACTTGTGTATTTTTATAATCACCATTACTTAAAACAAGACATTTGGTGCATAATATATGCTTCAGCGCAGTATTGTTTTTTTTGGGTGCTGCTATTCGCAGCCCTATTTTTTCTATTGCAGCCTAGTTAAATTTTTTCCATCTTAGGATAAAAATGCCCCAATGCAAAATGACCTCCTTGTCCTTCATATTTACCACACATTTTCAACAAATACTTGCTGAAAAAATCAGTCAATTTCAACAATTAGTTACTGAAAAAATTTAGCAATGAACCACATAAACTTTCAATACTTCCACATCAAAATAAATGAAATATTTCAACAACTGGTTATTGAAAAAATTAAATCATTTCAAGAGGCTCTTGCCGTTTTGATATGTTTTTTTTTAATGACCATATAACATTTCAATAGCCTCTGACCGAAGCAAGTACCAACTTTCAACATGTATCTATTGAAAATAGAAATTTAAATTTTTTGGGGTTTCTAATATTTTAAGGATTTTAGAAGGGTAAAGGGTATTTTTGAAAGTTTAGGTGCAATTTGTGGGTCGCATGGAGAAATTATTAGTTTGCTTGGAGAAAACATAGGATGCATGAATTAATTGGGCTGCGTGGAGAAAAAGTAGGGCTGCAAATAACGGCATCCTTCTTTTGTAATTTTCAGTGACTTATCAATGAGGTTCTTTTTTTGGGGGTTGAGGGGGGTGGTTTATTGGTTGGAGATTCTTGTTTGTTTCCTGTCACCCTAAAACTGGCCGTCTAAATTGGCCTTGTTTTCTTCATAATATGAAAGTTCTATCCAAAATGAAAGTCGGCTATGTTAGTTAGCTGGTAAGGAGCCGTTGGATGCTTTTAGAAGCAAGTTGCTTTCTTTTCTGTTAGATTAAGAAAGAGAATTCTGGAAAAATTTGTTGTAAGTGGATCATTTTTTATTTTTCCACCCCCTCCTTTTTCAGTGTTTACTTTGTTACATTTGTAAGGTTATTTATGTCTATTTACACTTCTTTTGTGGTGCTTGTGTCTGCTTTGGCACTGATGCACCATTGGTGATTTGTTCGGGGCTAAGATGATCAGATTAATTACATTTACAATTGGTGGTCATGCTTACCTCAACTTCATGGGCAATGAATTTGGGCATCCAAAGGTAATGTCCTCCTCCCTTCAGTATCTGTGAGGATCTCAAGGCATACTGTTAACTATTTTTATTGTTCCAGAGGGTAGAGTTTCCAATGGCAAGCAACAACTCCTCATTTTCACTTGCTAATCGTCGCTGGGATCTTTTGGAAAGTGGAGTGCATTGTGAATTGTTCTCCTTTGATAAGGTGTCAGTTTCATCACCCATTACAATCTTATTAGGGAAAATTCCCAAAAATATGAACTTTTCGGACTCAAAATTTTATGTTAATAGAGTGAAAACTAGAAATTCCAAATACATGAAATTTTATTGTATGCCAGTTGCACTTCCAGTAAAAGTTCATGTATTTAGAATTCCAAGTTTTCAGTTCATTAAAATTGAATTTTTAGTATTGAATTTTTAGTCCAAAAGTTCTTTCTTTCTATTTTTTTGGGGGGAATTTTCCCATCTTATTATTGATATTGTATGCTTGTTTTGACTGTTTGAGGATTTTAATTTGCTTAGCCATTCCAATTAACCAGATATAACTCCAGGAAACATATATATCTATTGGCTAAAAAAGGCCAAAACTATGTTCTTGTTTGTAGTTTATATTAAACCATGGGAGTGTTCTATATGTTGTTACAGTCTCTCACTAAAATGGCATGAAAAAGCCCTCTGTTGCTTCTACTGTTCACACGTTTCAAGTAGAAGACAGCATAATGATTAATAAGATAAATTTCATAAGAGTCATCGTGATTATCAAATAAAAAAATACTTTCCAGTAGGTTTTGCTAATTATAAATTTAACTGCTTTTTTCTTTATTATTATTATTATTTTCTCAGGACATGATGGACATGGATGAAAATGAAAGAATTCTTTCAAGAGGCCTTCCAAATATCCACCATGTGAATGATACTACCATGGTAAAGTTACTCCTTGGTATTATTGGCGTATAGGTTGTCCTTGTATAAGATCTATAGGTGTGGGAAAATATGGCTGTTAATGTATGTGCATGTACTTAGTGTATTTAATATATGTGCATGTACTTAGTGTATTTAATATTCTAGGGGGTATGTACCTAGTCTAGATTCCTTGTATAGTATTTATTGTATGTGTAACTTGTATTAGTATAAATATAAAACAGTGGCTACCCATTTGGGTAAGTCAAATCTTCAGTAAATCTATTTCTTTGACATGGTATCAGAGCCAGGTTATTTTCTGGAACCTTTGGCCTTCGTTTGTGCTCTGTTTTTACTCTGTTTTCTGAGATCAAAAGGGAGTATTTTTTTCAACCTTCAACGCCCCGTTTTCAGCCTTCATTGCTGACTTTTCTTCAGCCTTCATTGCTGAATTTTTTACTTCCTCACGACACCTATGATGTCGGATGTTTCACCAGTCACAAAACCAGCAACCAGTCAACAAGATGAGACAACCATCTCGCACGGTATTGGAGATCTGCAAAATATCCAGGCGGCATACAGATTAAATGGGAAGAATTATCTGAAGTGGTCCCAATTAGTCCGGACCATTTTGAAAGGCAAGGGGAAAATCAGCCATCTCATGGGTACGGGTCCGAAGCCTAGTGATCTGAACTTTGAAGCGTGGGATGAAGAAGACTCGATGATTATGGCATGGCTATGGGGATCTATGACCTCAGAAATCAGTGACACGTGCATGTTTCTAAACACTGCCAAAGATATATGGGACGCGATCCAACAAACGTACTCAAAGGCAAAAGATGCCGCTCAGGTGTATGAGGTAAAGGTTAAAACAACGGCAGCAAGGCAAGGGAATAAGACGGTCACAGAGTACGCTAATCAATTGAGTGCTTTGTGGCAGGAGTTAGACCAATACAGAATAATAAAGACGAAGTGTTCCGATGATGCTGCTGTTTTGAAGAACTTTATTGAACAGGATAGAGTCTATGACTTTCTTGTTGGGTTGAATCCGGAATTCGATCAGGTGCGTGTTCAGATTCTTGGGAAATCGGAAGTCCCATGCTTCAATGAAGTGGTAGCCATAGTTCGAGGAGAGGAGAGTAGGCGAAGTCTGATGCTGGAGCCACAAGTTTCAATCAATTCAGCAATGGTTGCAAGTGATGGAAACAAGCTGAATATACCTACTGCAAAGAAGTCTGCTGGTAATGAAAGAAAACTAGCCCTTGACATGAAGACAGGAGATTCTAGGAATCAAGACCGAGACAATTTATGGTGCACATATTGCAAGAAACCGCGGCACACTCGTGAGAATTGTTGGAAGCTTCATGGGAAGCCACCAAGCCGAGAATGGAGACAAAGAGAGGGACAATCCAGAAGTGGACAAGCCAATGTAGCAGCTGGCCAAAGTGATGAGCCACCCAAATCAGAAGCAGCTGGTCTCAACCAAGGTGAACTGGAAAGGGTGAGAGCTCTCATCAACAGTCTTGATAAGCCCTCAGCTACTTGTTCTTTGGCATATTCAGGTGAGTTTCCGCTTTCCATTGGATTAAATGTTTCGGATGCAGCCTTTTCCACCTCTTGGATCATGGATTCAGGAGCTACCGATCATATGACCCACTCACCAAATGTCTTTACCACCTATTCCCCGTGCCCAAGCAGTAGAAAAATAGCCACTGCAGATGGTTCTTTGACCACTGTGGCAGGAATTGGAAGTGTCCAAATTAACCCATTGTTAACCTTGCAGAATGTCCTTCATGTCCCTAAGCTATCTACCAATCTGATATCCATCCAAAAACTTACTCATGACTTACAATGTAATGTGGTTTTTCATCATACTGATTGCATATTTCAGGAAAAGGATTCGGGGAAGACGATTGGACATGCTAGAGAACGGGGTGGCCTCTACTTTCTTGAAACAAGTCAACCAACTATCAACAAGGATAAACAGTCAGTGTCATTTGTTTCCAAGTCCTTGACATCCTATAAAGAGAAAATTTGGCTCCATCATCGCCGACTTGGACATCCATCATTTAGAGTCATTAAACTTTTGTTTCCGTCTTTGTTTAAAAGTTTTGATGTTGAGTCTTTTCATTGTGAAAAATGTGAACTTGCCAAACACAAACGTATGCCATTTCCAGGGCACAATAAAATAAGTTCCATTCATTTTTATTTAATTCATAGTGATGTTTGGGGTCCATCTACTGTTGCTAATATCTCTGGGGCACGATGGTTTGTTTCCTTTATTGATGATTGCACTCGAGTCTGCTGGATTTTTCTTCTTAAACAAAAATCTGATGTCAGTATTGTTTTCCCAAATTTCTGTTCCATGATTAAAAATCAGTTTGGAGTGACCATCAAAAGAGTTAGGTCTGATAATGCAAGGGACTATTTTAATCAAAGTCTCAGTCCATTTTTTCAAAAGGAAGGGATAATACATGAGTCATCTTGTGTGAATACCCCGCAGCAAAATGGAGTTGCAGAGAGGAAAAATGGTGATCTCCTTGAAAAAACCCGAGCGTTGTTATTTGAAAACCATGTTCCTAAAACTTTTTGGGGGCAAGCTGTTCTTACAGCATCACATCTCATAAACAGATTGCCCTCTAGAGTCCTAGGATTTAAGAGTCCAATGGACGTGTTGTCAACATTTTACCCTACCCTACACACCACAAATAATCTTGTTCCTAGAGTGTTTGGGTGTACATCCTTTGTACATGTTCACAGTCACAACCGAGGGAAACTGGATCTAAGAGCTATAAAGTGTGTATTTGTGGGATATTCGTCAACTCAAAAAGGTTACAAGTGTTATCATCCACCTTCCCGAAAATTCTTTGTTTCTATGGATGTTACCTTCAATGAACGTGAATCTTACTTTCCAAACCCTTATCTTCAGGGGGAGAAGTTAGTGAGAGAAGACGAGGGTTTGGATTTTGACTTAATGTTGGATCTTTCAGTTTCAAACCATCCTACTTCTTCATCAGTTTCAAACCATCCTACTTCTTCATCCACTAGTGATCATGCTCCGTTTCAATCTGAACTATCTGAGTCTGTCATAGTTTCCTCTGAACTTGTGTCTAATCCTGTAACAACAGCTTCCGTGTCTACTCAACCCAAAACTGAGTCTATTCACAGGGATGTTAGATATGGCAAAGGCAAGATGTATGCAAGGAGGAAGATGGTTGCCCCAACTCTACGCAAGTCCAAGAGTCCGATGAGGTAATGATTCCTGAACCCATATTAAAGATTGAAGCCGAGCCAGAAGTAGAGAGTGAGACCCATAAGGGTAGTAGTGACACAGACTTGCTCATTGCATTGAGAAAAGGTATGAGAGAGTGCACTAAAAGACCCTTATATCCCCTTGCACACTTCCTGTCCTTTAAGCAATTTTCCCCGTCACACAGAGCCTTCCTTAATAACCTAGAAACCATTGTCATTCCTTCCAATCTATCCGAAGCTTTGTCTAATGAAAAATGGAAGCAAGCTATGAATGTAGAAATGGAGGCACTGGAAAAGAACAAAACATGGGAGCTTGTGGAGTTACCAGCAGGGAAGAAACCAGTGGGATGTAAATGGGTGTACACAGTGAAGTATAGAGCTGATGGTTCAGTGGAGAGATACAAGGCAAGGTTGGTAGCCAAAGGTTATACTCAGATGTATGGAGTGGACTATCTAGAGACTTTTGCCCCAGTTGCAAAGCTGAATACTGTTAGAGTCCCATTGTCTTTGGCAGCTAACTTTGGATGGGATTTACAACAGTTTGATATAAAAAATGCTTTCTTGCATGGAGATCTAGAGGAAGAGATATATATGGAAATTCCACCTGGTTATGGAAAATGAGTTACTGATCATACAATGTGTAGGTTAAAGAAGGCATTATATGGGCTTAAACAATCTCCTCGAGCATGGTTCGGCAGGTTTGCCAAGGTTATGGTGATGTTAGGATATAAGCAAAGTCAAGGAGATCATACACTGTTCGTCAAACACTCGTCTTCAGGGGGAGTCACAGTTCTCTTAGTTTATGTGGATGATATAATTGTTACAGGAAGTGATGATGAGGGGAGACATTTTTTGAGTGAGTGCTTGGCAAAAGAATTCGAGATTAAGACACTTGGGAAGCTAAAGTATTTTCTTGGAATTGAAGTGGCACATTCAGATAAGGGTATTTTTCTCTCTCAGCAGAAGTATGTAACTGATCTACTCAAGGAGACAAGTAAAACAGCATGCAAACCGGTGAGTACTCCAATAGATCCGAATCTAAAGCTTGGAATAGCAGAGGAAGATGCTATGGTGGACAAAGGGATGTATCAACGCTTGGTGGGAAAGCTCATTTATCTGTCCCACACACGACCGGATATAGCTTATGCTGTGAATGTGATTAGTCAATTCATGCACACTCCAAAAGAGGTTCATCTTCGAGCAGCACACAGAGTGTTGCAATATCTTAAGAGTACACCAGGAAGAGGAATTCTCTTTAGGAGGAGTGGGGGCTTAATGCTTGAAGCCTATACAGATGCTGATTATGCTGAGTCATTGATTGATAGAAGATCGACCACTGGATATTGTACGTTTCTTGGTGGGAACCTTGTGACATGGAGAAGTAAAAAGCAAAATGTGGTAGCACGGTCTAGTGCAGAAGCTGAGTTTCGAGCAATGGCTCAAGGAGTGTGTGAGTTACTTTGGCTGAAGATCATTCTAGAAGACATGAGGATCAAGTTGGAGGGCCCGATGAGGCTTTATTGCGATAATAAGTCTGCAATTAGCATAGCCCACAATCCAGTGCAACATGATCGGACAAAGCATATCGAAATTGACAGACATTTTATCAAGGAAAAATTGGAGAGTGGATTGATCTGCACACCCTATGTGTCTACAAATGATCAGCTCGCTGATGTGTTAACCAAAGGGTTAAGTGGTCCAGTGTTTGAAAGTATTGTATCCAAGCTGGGAATGGAGAATATCTATTCACCAGCTTGAGGGGGAGTGTGGGAAAATATGGCTGTTAATGTATGTGCATCTACTTAGTGTATTTAATATATGTGCATGTACTTAGTGTATTTAATATTCTAGGGGGTATGTACCTAGTCTAGATTCCTTGTATAGTATTTATTGTATATGTAATTTGTAGTAGTATAAATATAAAACAGTGGCTACCCATTTGGGTAAGTCAAATCTTCAGTAAATCTATTTCTTTGACAATAGGTGATGTGTTTCTAGTAAAAATGCTCTCTTCTAGGGAATGGAAAAGCCGTTAGCACTCTCTTCTAGGGAATGGAAAAACCAATAGCCTTGCTTTTGCTCTCTCAGATCATTCTCATAAAATATGGATAATCCATGGATAGGGAATATTTCAACATCCTTTCACAGGTTGAAAGTGGTATATTCATTCTCAATATTATCACAAATGTTTAGTACTTCACAGCATTGGGAATATTAACTATAATATTCTGGTTTTGATGACCTTACAAAGTCCAGTAGTGCACTTCATAATTCATAATTTTCCTGAAGCAACTCAAATGAGCCCTGACTTAAAGAACTTATTTATAAATCTCCCTCTTGCAGAAGTTCTCATCTTATTAACCCATATTTTGATTCTTTCTTTTCTCTGTTTTCTGAATGCACTAAAGAGCACAGAAGCAATTTATTCCTCTGTTACAGGTGATATCTTATACAAGAGGTCCATTTCTCTTCATATTCAATTTTCATCCCATAACTTCATATGGAAAATACAGTGTTGGTGTGGAAGAAGCTGGAGAGTATCAAGTAAGTGATATTTCACCACTCCCTTGTATCTTTTGTAATCTAATGCTTCTAAATATTTATGCGTTCTTCCTTGGGACCTTAGAGGTAGTGCTATGGCATGGATGGAGTGTGCAAAATTACCTCTCCCATGAATCTAGATGGGAGTCATATGGACCATATGAATTGTCAAGAACAAAAGGCCAATATAAGGAGAGGAGGGAGGGTGCATTAAAGGAAAGTGACCAAGCTGACTGGTGATTATGAAACCATGAACAAATAATATACAGGCGTGATGTCTTATATTGTCTATTGAAACCTCAACTCAACTCGACTTAGCTTTTTCTTAACTAAATGGGGTCGGCTACATAAACTTTCTTCCCCTCCCCCCCTTCATCCCATTGGGTTTATGTCATATCCTTCGTTAAACCAAAATGACCCATGTTTCTCTTTATTGTTTTTACCCACATTAGTTTTGATCTACCAAGTCTTGCATTATTTATATTTTGAATGCTATCACCCCTCCTAAGTGGTGTCTCTATTGGTCTTCGTTATATGTAGCCAAACCACCTGAACTGATTCTCTATCAATTTATCTTCAATTTTTGCTGCCTTTACTATCTCATGAATACCATCGTTCCTATTCATATAATTTCTCATTTTCTATGCATCAAATGTAGCATTCTCATCTCAATCACAATCATTTTATTAACATGCTATTTTTTTCTTTTCCAACACTCAAAACTACATAATATAGCAGGTTTAACCACTATCCTATAAAACTTTCTGTTTAACCTTAAATGTATATGACAATTACATAAAACTCCTGATGCATTTCTTTAATTAATCTAACCTGCCTTAAATTCTGTAGACAACATGTTTGCCAATCTCTCCATCCACTTGTATAATCAATATCGAAATTAATGACTGTTAAATATTTCTTGACCTTCAATGCTTCTACTCCTTTATTTGGATTTTGGTTACTACTAAAATAAATTTTCATATATTCAATTTTAATCCTGACTTTCATATAATGTTTCTCTCCATAAGTCTAACATAGCAGTTACATCGTCTTTTATTTCATGTTCTAAAACTATATTATCAACAAACAATTTACACCATGGTACCCCTTATATACGTTTAGTAAATTCATTCATAAGTAAAGCAAATAGAGAAGGACTTGGGCTCCGTTTACTTCAATATAAAATGATTTTGGGGAAATCACATTTACTATGTTTCAAGGAAATAGTTGGTGGGGACGCTGGGTTCATGCCACCCCTCACGTGTGTGCATGAGCTTTAGGAGAAATTGGCACATTCGCTTTATTCATGGATCGGGGATTGAAAGATGGAATGCGGTTTTAACTCATTGGAGTTGAGTTTTTGCTGGCCCAAGAGAATTATGAGGACATTAAGCATTTAAATAAATACATCCCCTTGATTAATACATCCCTAATAATCTATTTAGTTATCCTAGGGTATTCTGTTGGTTTTTCCTAGGTTAGCCTCTTAATATCCCTTTTTGTGTTTTCTACTTAAGCAGTGTTGTGTTAATAAGAAGATATGGTTGATATTATGATTTTGATAATGAAATGGCTTGTGAGTTGATTTTGCTTCTCCCCTTGTGTTTTTTCGATCCTTGAAAAATACACACACAAGCTCCACTTAAATGGAGGGATGAGTTTTAGAGTGAGAATGCACAAATACGCATGCCTTGGAATGTGTGCCCAAATTGCCTACATTGGCACATATGCTGACAGAAAATCCCAGGAGCCAATTGGGCCTCCCCATTGAATTCCTTATGTCCAAAAAGGGTAACCTACGCCAGCTCTCCAGTATTTTTATTTTTATTTTTTTAAATAAATTCTCACTTTCTTGGAGAAGCCATTATTGCGTCTCTTTTCCCTTTCATCGGACGAGTTCATATTTTTGTTGTTGCTATTGCTTCTTTTTTCCTCCCCAAGAGCTCCTTACTTTTTTATGCAAAACAATCTTGGGTTCAATTCATTTTTATCTCACTAGCTTATGATTGACACAGGTCATACTGAATACAGATGAAAAGAAGTATGGTGGTCAAGCATTTATTGGACCAGACAAGTATATTCAAAGAACTATTAGTAAAAGGTAGTCATTTGCTTGTTTTGCCCTTTTCATGCGTAGAACATTCTATTATTTTCCATTGATATATTATTTTGTGGTTAGCTAAGAAGTACAAATACTTTCAGGAAGATGATGTCGTAGGTGGAAATTAATGATACAGTAAAAATGTTATGCATCTATATTTATTAATTCATTATCCTTTAAATTTTGTTACTTTTTGGAATTTTAAGACCTAAAACTTCTAATTTGTTTGCAAATAAAGATGAATTTATTTTTAACATAGCAAATAATAAGTGGTTGCTTGTTCCGTATATGTAAAAATATATATTTGTTGGTTAAGTCATGTCATCATTTTTTTTTTAAATTATATGTCGGTGTGCTTGTGGCGTGTTGCATTCTGTCTCTGTGTGTCGTAGATGGTTGGTTTTTGTTTTTCTTTACTAATATATATACATATGTATATTTTGTGCCTCCTTTTTTGGGCAGAATTGATGGTCGCCGACATTGTCTGGAAGTGCCACTTCCAAATAGAAGTGCTCAGGTTAGTTAAACTAGGAGGATTTGAACATTTTTAAATTTTTATTTGGAGCGGAGATCATGTTAGGATGCGTTATTTTTATTGTTTGGGTGTTTGACGCAGTATTCTTTAGGCTGCGATACAGATTACGCATATATATATATATATATATATATATATTTCCTCACAACTCATTAAAATATGGAAAGCAACTTCAGAAGTGAAAGCGAAGTTTGTTTAGTATTGTTCGATCATCATGTTATTGTTCACTTGTGAGACGCCTCTTGCAAACCTAAAATGGTTTTGGTCCTATTTTTAGTTGCCAAGATCTGTCAGATGCTTCACTTTGCACTAGATCTTGGAATTGGCAAATTATTATAAGTTGATCTTTCCTCCAGCCCAACCGTAGGGATTATGTTTCCTTTCTGCTTATGGTTTCCAATAATCTCTTGTGAAGTATGACAGTGGAGAGACTTTGTACACAAAAACAAACCTGCGTCCAAGTACTTGATACTTCAACTTTAAAACTCTTAGATATTCTAAAAATCAGTGATTTCTCTCTTCTCTCTCTCTCTCTCTCTCTCTCTCTCTCTCTCCTTACCTCAAGGAGAGTAATGCCCATGTGGCTTGCCCATGCATTCGTAGAATTAGGCTACGTTTGGGAATGACTAGCTAAACTTTTTAGCTCTTTTTAAAATGGCCAAAATTACCCTCTTACATTTTAAATTTCTTTTAAACCGTCAAACTCTTAGATATTCTAAAAATCAGTGATTTCTCTCTCTCTCTCTCTCTCTCTCTCTCTCTCTCTCTCTCTCTCTCTCTCTCTCTCTCTCTCTCTCTCTCTCTCTCTCTCTCTCTCTCTCTCTCGGAGAGGTAATGCCTATGTGGCTTGCCCATGCATTCGTAGAATTAGATTGCGTTTGGGAATGACTAGCTAAATTTTTTAGCTCTTTCTAAAATGACCAAAATTACCCTGTTACATTTTAAATTTTTTTTAGACCATCAAACTTTTTAACTTTTTCTAAAATGATGAAAATTACCCTCTTACATTTTAAATTTCTTTTAAACCATCAAGGATAAATGTCAAATTAATAAAAAAGCAAAAGGCTAACTAAAAAAAAAACTAGCTTTTTTTTTTTCTTTTCTTAAAAAAAAAATAAAACTAATTTTTAGTAGCTAGCTAATAGCCAACTACAAAAAAATCTAGTTTTTTTTTTTTTTTACCCTAACTAAGCCTTAGGAAGATCAGGTTTTTAATTATAACCCATTAACCTAAATGCTTGTAGCTTTAAATTTTGAATTATATAGATTCCAAGGAGATTTGAATGGGGATAAATCAATCCACGTATCCGCAGATTTGGGACTAAATCATTTCTTCCCCTGCAGGTCTACAAATTAACCAAGATTTTGAGAATGTGAAACTGTTGTGCAATCATGCTGAAATGTATGTCATTTTCCGAGGAATTGAAGCCAACACATATCTCATCCCTCAAAAATCTTTGAAGGTTTGTTTTTGCACTACTCAGCCACCAACTTAGCGCGAAAGGAGGGAAGATCCATTGATTTGAAGCTTCCAAGAGGTGTACAATTAGTGGTGGTATCGCGGTTGACTCTGTCACTGAAGGATTACTAGTGTTCCATCAGATGTACTAGTGAATTTATTAACAGAAACTGCACATCCGGATCAACAATATGGAGGCTCTTGACTCTCTTGATCCCTGTAGCTGAAGAACGTCAACATTTCAATTTATACCCTATGATTATACAAACATCCTATCATGCTCAAATCTATATATTTTTGCTTTACTTATGAATATATATATGTATATATATATGTCAATTGTTGTTGCAAAAGTCGTATTAATTTGATGAGAACTATGAGAACTAGAACTAACAACATGCTCTGAGACTCAATTTGATTCGTTTGGCAGCAAATTTTTGTTCATTTTCCGGATATTTTCACATACTTTTTCTAGCTTAAAAGCTGAGTATTTGTAATTGATATCATGGGAACGATGTGCACCTTTTAGACAGCCTGATGTATATCGCTGGATTTATTTTTTAATAAATTCAAATTTTTATTCACAATTAGTGATATCATAATTCTGGTTGGTGATTTAGAATATTCTTCTTGTTATTGCTTTTTGTTCTCTTTTTATCATTTTGGGACTGTTAATGAGAATTTTATTTTTGTCCCCTTATTTATTTTTTTATTTTTTTGTGACTTGGAACTCTACTTGTTTATTCTAATCTTTAATGAATTGCATAGTTAAGGGATAAATTGGAGAGATATACGTTATTTATCACGTATATCTCGCTTAAACTCGGTTTGTGAGTTTTAGAGAGAGAAGAAAAAAAAATTAGTTAGGGAGAAGAAAAAATAAGAGAGATGATAATATATATGTATATTTTTTTATTTGTGTAAGTTTAGGAAAGAAAGGATAATAATTTTCATTTTCTTTGTTTGTGAGTTGAGAGGCAATCAAAAGAAAAGAAAATGTATATTGTTATTTTGTCATTAAAACTTTTGAGGAGTTGGAGAGTTATCAATTTGTTTAGCTCTTGGATGTGTTTTTAATTTATTTTTTTGGATAATTGCTTTTGTACTCTTGTACTTAGGGTCAAAATCGCTTACATTTTCGTTATTATGCACTAATATTTCTCCCTTACTTGTGCTAAAGTGTAAAGTTGGATGATGTCACATTAAGTTGTAGAAAGATAAAATTACCCTTTGCCTTTAATACCCCTAAATCAATCGGACACCATAACTCCTTTTAAACCTAGATCAAATAGATGAACATTTAAATTTTTTGGCCATCCCATAGCAGAGAAACCCAAATCCGTTCGAACAACCAAATTAATGAATGGAACAAATCAACTACTCCTAACTATAGCCCAAATTTGGCTCTAAGGAATGAACTGATTTTGAAGAGGATGAGAGGGAATGGGAAAGAGTTGTTTGTTGGATGGAATTGAAATGGATTAATATACTTGAGATTTTTAATCAATATAATGTTGGTAGAAACTCATGGTTTATTGAGAAATTGAAGAAATTATTTTTATATCTACACATAGATATATATATATATATATATATATGCACACACACATATATATATATACTTTCTGAATCTGAATCGGATCTATTATTATTAAATTCTGATTAAGTCTGGATCTAATAGATTTGATCTAAACTCGACTTATTGACAAATCTAATTATAACCACAATTTCTACCTCCAATCCCAAATTTACAAACGCAATTTCATAAATTAAATTCCCAAATCGAGACAAGCTGTGGAGGTTTAGGATTTCTGTTTCTGGATGTAAGGGAGGGATTGTTGAGACTAAAAGAGAAATCTAGGTAATTTTTTTTGTCCAAAAACTCCATTTTGTGTGTGCGTGAGAGAGAGAGAGAGAGAGAGAGAGAGAGAGAGAGAGAGAAGCATGATCGCTAGGGCCCAAAGTTGCTAAGATGTCTTCTATGGCCGCTGGTGCCTTTGCCAGAAGGGTATTTTTGTTTGTTCATATTTTATTTTATTTTTGGACCTTGAGCACCTGCATTTCCTGTAAACGTGTATCTCACACACTGCTAAAATTAATGGTTTCATCCATAATTTCACTTTATTCACGAGTTTAGGGGACATCAGTGCATAATAATGAGGTATATGAGGTATAAGTAATTTTAATCCTAAATATAAGAGTATAAAGGTAATTACTTTTTTTTTTTTCTTATTCTTCATTTTAAGGTTTATTTTAAAGTTTCATCAATTTACCTTTCATTCTCTCCATTTTTGCCCACTTTTGAGAGTATGAAATTATTAAACTTTTGATACACTTTTCTTTCCATTTCTTTCTATTTCATTTATTTTATTTTATAGAAAAACTCACAAACAAATGATAAATTTTAAAATATTTTCTTTTCTCTTTTTTTCTTTTCATTTCACTCAATTTAAATGGACTGTTAAGTCATGAATTGAATTTGTGTGATCTCTATGGAAAATATATCCATAAACCACTTAGACTAACCTTAGGGATATCATCTTAGTTTGACATATATTCAATTTTATCCCCTTAATTTTAAAGATACTTTTATTTCTCTTATTTTTCTTTTCTCTAAAAACTTTATAAATGCATTTTAAAAATTCTCTACTCAAGTACTGTTTCTTCATTTTTATTTTTTTTCAAGAAAATAAAAAATTATATTTACATAATTATTTTAAGTTTGCTTAGTAAACTATTACTAAGTATCTTTTAATGTCTTACATTTTATAATTACACAGTCTAATGTGGCGGTACTTTTTCTTTTAACTTCTTTTTATGAAAAACAAAATAAAAATATAGGTAATTCATGACATTCAAAACAAATAAAGGCTCAATATAATGTTACAAATTTAAATTAAAAATAATATTAATTTCAATTTTAAGAGGGCATTTATTATTCTAATAATTATTAAAAGAGAATTTCATTTTTACTATCTTCTGGGGTCGGGGAGAAGCGCGCAGTCGCTACCTATGGGTGCGCACTGGGTGAAGCCCGCCCCGTGGCCCTAGCCGGCAAAGAACCAAGAGGAGGTAAACTAGCCTAGGCAAGCCCTGGCTGACCGGCTCAGCCGAGAAGGCTGTTAGATGGCCCTCTACAATTAGAGGAAGGACTGCCCCTAAGAGGAGTCGAATCCGAGACTTATTGGTCCCAAACCCTTCAGCCCGCCATCCGAGCTGACTCAACTACCCCTTTCGGGGCTCATTTTTATTATCTTTGTTTGACATATGTCTGGTTTTGCCCTTTTAATTTTAAATACTTAAAAACTACCATATTTGTTTTGGATTTGCCCCTTACCTAAAGACTACTTCAAATGTTCTATCTTTCACTCATTTTCACCATTTTTCTGGAAGCATTATAAATTTATCTTCAAATTTCACTCTATTTTTTAGTAAGAAAATAAAGCACAATTATATAATTATTCATTTGAGACGCTCAAAAGGTATTAACAAAATTATTTTAAATATGCTTAATAAATTATAGTTAAATAGTTTTTAATTTTTATTTAATTTTTTTATTTATATAGCCTTTATGATTAACCATTATAGGTTTTTATATGGTTAGAATATATACTTTTTTTTTACTTACCAAAAAAGAATATATATTTTTCCTTTTACTTTCTTCTTGTTATTTTGAAAAAAAATATAATTAAAAGTAATTAATTAATTAAAAATTAGTATAGAGTCAACATTTATTTTAATTTTTTTCATAAATTTAAATTAAAAATAGTATTAATTCATTTTACTTTTAAATAGTTAATAGATTTTAAACATGGCGTCAATGGCATATTATATGTCAAATTATAACTATGCATAAGACACCAATTATTCAAGCACTATTGAAATAATTTTATTACAATTATTATATTTTTAGAAGTAGAAAAATACAGTCGTAGCAAGTTTTAAGGTTCCCCTATTTTTTCTTCTCCAATTTAATTTTAAATCATTTAAATTTTTAACGAATAAACATACATTTTTCTTTTTTAAAAATTAATTAGGCAAGTAAGTCAATCAATTACTTCTTTTGGCTAATTTGCTTAAGATGACAATGAGTATACATTCTTGTACTTTTTGTCAATACTAAATTAAGACATCGTAATATCAAATTATTATTGCCCAATTTATTTTAAAAGTAATAATTTCTATTTTATTTACTATCTTTGGAATCAACATTAAACTTTAATTGTCACCATAAAGTTTTATTGAACCTTAAGTAATTAGTGTCTCATATGTGACGATAGTTTAGAAAGCATCAAGGCATCGATGTCTATATTTAAAATGTAGCTATCATATATTAAAAACAAAATAAAATGAATTAATTATCACACATACTATTTTTAAAGTCTAAATGAATTGTATTTTTAATTTAAATTTATAAAATTATATTGAGTGAGTATCAAGCCTATATTTATTTTGAATTTTATTAATTAATTATCTTAAACTTCTTTTTTTTTTTTTCAGATCAATAGTAAATTGAAAGGAAAAAAGTATTGCTACTTTGTAAAAAATATATTGTGTAATTGTATAAATGATAAAAAATTAAAAATTAAATAAACAAATTGAACCATATGCATACTTAATAATAGCATAACAAGCATACTTAGAATAATTATATAAATAATTTGGAGTATATTGAATGAGTGATTATATTATTTTTATAATTTTTTACGTTCACGTAAACAAACAAATAGAAAACAAAAGAATAATAAGATTCGAGAATTTTAAAAATACATTTATAAGGTTTTTAGAACAGGACCAAAGATGAGAGAAATGGAATACTCCTAAAATATTCAAAACTAATGAGGTGCATTAATATATGTCAATGTAAGATAGCAAAAATAAAATTTTCTATTGATTTAAAAGGAGCAATGGAAAGGAGTGACGTGCAATGGAACATATCATGTGATGGGGGACCAATGTAGTACATCACTAGAGCTTTTGGTGCACTATACACGATTTTTATTGTTGATCATTACATTTTAATTGAACAAATCATAGCATGATATAAGAAAAGTATAAAATTTTATTTAGGAAATTGTTTTATTGGGCCTACATGTTCCCTGACTAGGTATAACTCTGAGGAGATTAACTGGAGAAACTTCATTTTCCTTTGCTTATGGGATGGAGGCAGTCTACTAACTATTCTTACTCTTGCATATTATAATGGTGAAAATAACAAAGCGATGGAGATGAGTTTGAATTTAATTGAAGAAAAAAGGGATGCTGTAGCTATAAAGTTGGCAACTTACCGAAAGGGAATGAGAAAATAGTCCAACTAGAAGGTTAGGCACCAGAAATTTAAAATGGGAGTTTAGTTCTCAGAAATTGATGGGTAGGAAGAAAGACCCTACTGAAGCAAAGTTTGGGCCAAACTGGAAAGGACCTCTCCAGGTTTTTGGAACACTTAGTAACGGATCCTATGGATTGTAGGATATGGAAGGACAGGCCATCAAGTGAGCATAGAACATATCTAGTTTGAAGATCTTTTTCTTTTGAAAGACCACGTAAAATTTATTTTGAAAGGTGATGTACATTCCCATTACCATCCATACAAGAAGATGTTTTTTGGAGATGATGTAGAGAAAATAACCACACTAGGCATTTGAAGAGCAATTAATATCGACATGAGAAGCGATTTAACTTATTTGTAATAATCGGTGCAAACTTATTTACTTTGTAAAAGCTTTTAATTAATAAAATTTGTTTACTGAGTAAACATTTTTAATCCAAATCCAAAGCTAAGTTTGTTTACTGTGTAAGTGATTTTCATCAAATTTGTTTACTCTATAAATGATTTTAGGCCTACACTATGATAGAGAGGATGAGAGTAGTAAGTCAAATTTACCAGTTAAATTTGTGTGGATGCCTTGTGACTTAAAAAGCCATGTCAGTTTTTTTAAGTTATGTTAGCCTTTTAAACTACTAAGGAATCCACAAACCCAAAAGACTGTTAGTTTTTCAAGCTACTGGAGAATCCATAAATCTAAAATATTTTAAAAATATCACTTTATTATTTTTTGTTGAAATAAATATTACTTTATTATTGAAAAATAATAAACAAATATTAAAATAAACAAATATTAGAGAATGAATATTTTTATCGAACAAAGAATAGTTTAGAGAAGTTGTTGTAGATTTAATTGAATAGAAAATTTTAAAATAATCAAGTAATATTTTTTTAAAATATTTTAGATTTGTGGTAGCTTAAAAGACTCACATTTAAGACATATTAACTAACTACATTCAAAGTATCTACAATTTAGTTAATATGTCTTAAATGTTAGTCTTTTAAGTTATTAGGACATCCACAAAAATTTAATTGGTAAATTTAACTAGCTGCTCTCATCTTCTTTATCGTAGCTTGGGCTTAAAATCATTTATAGAGTAAAGGAATTTAATAAAAATCATTTACACAGTAAACTAGTTTAGCTTTGGGCATGGATTAAAAACGTTTACTGAGTAAATGATTTTTATTAATTAAAAACCTTTACACGGTAAACGAGTTTACACTTATTATTGTCAATAAGTCAAATTCCTTTTTATAACTGTATTAATTACTCTTCAAATGCTAAGTGTGGTTTTTTTTCTTGACGATGTGTTGTTGTGTAGGCTTGAAGATTTTCATCTAAAGTTTGTCCCCCATCTTTAGGTGGTTGAGTTTTATCCCTCATCTTCGGAGGGTCAAGTTTCACTCCCATCTTTGGATGGTTGAGTTGTGCCCCCCATCTCTAAATTGTTGGGTTTCACTCCCATCACCAGGTGGTCGAGTTGCGCCCCTATCTCCGGATGGTTAAGTTTTCAGTCCCATCTATGGGTGGTTGAGTTGCCCACCCATCTTTAGATGGTTGGGCTTCAAATTTGTCCCTCCAAATGATCGGGCTTTTTCATACAATACTTGGTTGAAATATTAAAGTATTCATTTAACAATAGGAAAAAAAAAAGAGAACATAAACATAATTTCATTCCAAGTCCTAGTCTACCATCATTGGTATTGACTTCATCCAAGTCATTCTCATTGTCAATCTTTTCAATAGCATCATCAAAAAATGGGGACTAAGGGGGTCTCTTTTCTTCTTACGCTATCTTCTGATGATCGAGTGATAGTGAAGTACAAAAATTCTAAGGATTTGGAGGTTGATGCTCAGGTGGCACAATTATCTCCTTATGTTCAATATGAGAAGCTTCTCCAACTTTAGTACTTGGGGCAAGTGCAGTAGGAATTGATTGCTCAATGACAACTAATAGGGTAAAAGGAATTGGTTGGTCGAAGCTGAAAGGAACTGGTTCATCGAGGTTTGGCTAGTTTACATCCCAAAAAATTTTAGAAAGAGCTCGGTTCATTACAGTTGTTAGGGATAAAATTGTAAAATTGGTAAATCTATAGTCAAAACAAAGTCTTCTAACTTGTAGACTTAGGTGCAAGCTAATACATCAAAGTCTCGGGTAAGGATAAGTTGTAAAAGTCTCCAAATAAGCCTGAAAGCTCGCAAACATGGAATTTACCACTTTATGGGAAGCTCGCATGAAGTCGGCTTGTTGCTCGTTGGATAATACCAAGAGGAGATGTTTGGACTTTGGTCATGCAGGAAATCGCTTTGATTTGTAAGATAGCCGTTGGAAGACTGTGGGGAGGTTGTGGGATGACTTATCTTGTGAGCTTTACAACTTCTGTTTTTTAGGCTGCGTTTTAGAAATGCCATGAGTTAGGATTTTTTTTCCTTATATATTCTGGGACACACTTTGAGTTTCCTATGAGGAGCAAAACAAATTCAGAAGATCAACCAATAGCAATTGCAAAGTGTTTTCTCAACAACTTAGCCAACATTATTAAGCGCGCGTGATTCGAAGGAGTTCGAATATTTTAGAGTTGAGGATTTAACAAAGTCACCAAGGATTTGGTGTTCGTGCCTTCAAGGAGTCGAGGGGTTTCGTTAAGGAGTTAGTGAATCAAGGAGTCAAGCAAGAGTTTAACAATATAGAGTAGAGGAGTCAAGTCTATTGTGAGGTTAAGGTTTTGTAACCAACATTTGGTATAGTGAAAGTTTTTGAGGTTTTTTCTTGGTTAGGGTTTCCTTGTTATTTCTATGACATTATATTTATTCTGTTGATTGCTTGGGATATCTAGCGCATAGTACATATTTTTCAGTTGGTAGCAGAGCAGGTATGTTTAGTACTGAAAAATGTGATCCTGCATGTAAATTGATAGACCCCCATAAGAGAAGGCAGTTCAAGCACCAGACCTCCATGGTTTGATGGATCGAACTATGCATGCTAGAAGGTCAGGAAGAAGGCTCATCTAATGTCCTAAAATTGCAACCTCTAGCTTGTAATATCGAATGGAAAGACTTGACCAACTCATACAATTGAGAATATAGTTTTTGAGAAACCGATAGAATCCTAGATGAGGGATGAACAAGAAAAGGCAGAGTAGAACAACAAAACCTAAGCACCATTTTCTTTGTAGTAACAGCTGATTAATTCAGGAGAATCTCAAGATGTGAAATTGCCAGATATGACTAGATAATACTCGAAAACTCACACATGAAGGAAACCCAACAGTTAAAAAGTCCAAACAACTCAGTTTGAAAGCTTGAAGATGTCAGAGGATGAAACGTTTGATCATTTTTGCGCCAAACTTTATGACATCATCAACTCTAGTTTCAGTTTGGGAGAACCAATTCACTACAGCAAAATTGTGAAGAAAATCCTTCTCTTTCTATTATTTTTCAAACAAAGGTGATCGTAATTGAGGAAGCAAAAGATATTGATGTAATGCACGTAAAAGACCTCGTTTGCACACTTCAGATAGTTGAGGCCAACATGATCAAACCAAAATTAATAGGAAATACCCTAAAAACCATTAAAGAGAATGAATCCTCCTCAAGTGATGATGATTTTGACATCTCTCCTAGGAAAATTGCTATTTACACTAAGAAAATTAGAAAATTCTTCATAAGAAGCATAACAAGCCGGGATAAACAAAGAAGAATGAGAAAGCCAAAGTAGAGAAACTTTTAGAGAAAACAAAATAGGAAAACAAGTCTAAGGGCGTAAAATGCTACAAGTGCCAGGGTTATAGTTACATAGCTTAAGATTGTGAAAACAAAACGAATAAGAAGAAAATACATAATACAACTCTTGATGATTTAAATGATCAGTCCAGTACCTCCTCATCATTCGAAGATTACCCAGAGAACTATGTACCTTTCATGATTCCTACATCTACCAATAAAATAGCACCTAAAAATTCTTTAAAGTCTTTTTGAAAGAATGAAAGTGATGAGTCCTTTGAAAGCAAAGGCGAGAAGGATACAGCAAATGAGATGGACATTAAAGAAGCCTATAAAAAGCTTTTCAAAGACTATTGCAAGCTATACAAAGGGAATGAAAAGCTGAGTGTGAAAATAAGGTCTTGAAAAGATAGAGTGGTTTTTTAGAAGTCTCTCTTGAGGAATTTCAAGAAAAACTTGAAAGCCTTGAAGCAAGTAGGAAAGCTTAGGATGACCTGATAATAACTTTTAAAGAAAAATTGGAGCAAAAGGATAAAGAATTAAAGGATGCCCAAACAAAGCTTCAAATTGTGCACTCTAGGATGAACTCAGCTTTTTTCTACCTTGATGATACTTGGAATGCAAAGGAGTCTGAAATAACAAGAGAGATCTTGATTATATTGGCAAGTAGGAGTCCAATGTTAAAGTTAAGGCTGTCCTAGGAGATAATAAAATTGCAAAGTCAATTAACTTTCAACCTGCAAAATCAAGTGCACTAAAAGTGATAAAAACTCCTTAGCCATAAAGAGGTAATAAACTAAGACCTCACGTTAAGAAGCCTCAAGGTATGCATCCTCAATATTATCTTAAATTTGTACCTACTTGTCATCATTGAAGAATTAAAGGTCACATTAAACCTAATTGCCACAAATTTTATGGGTTGCCCCTATACTGTGTTGACACTAGGAATTTTTTTAGACCTAATTTTCAAGTGTTAAATAGGTTTTGACCCATTAAGATTCCAAGTGTCAAATAGGTTTGACCCATTGAGGTTCCAATGGTTTGATTCTAGACCTTACATAACTTGGCCAGTAAGCAAGAATAGAGAGAAAAGTTTTTCAAAATCCATTGGGCCAAAATCCAACAGCCCTAAATTCAAAATATTTTTTCAAAAATGAAGATTTTTTAAGTTAGAAAGAGTGCCTTGTTTATCACTCACACCCTTAAGGATGTTGAAGAGGTGAGCTTTGATAAGTAAAGGCAAAATTTTCAGACTAGGCTTTGCATCATTGTTAGATTTTACCCTAGTTCTATGAGATCATGTAGACTTTTTTATTTTATTTTGAAAAATAAAAATATTTTTTTGAGTTGTAATGTTGTTTTTTCTTTTTTCTCTCTTTGTGATGGTCTTGTGAGGCCTATTACTGCATACACACTTCAAAAAATATAGGATTAAAATTGTTCATCTACATAATGGCCATGACTTTGAATTCGTAGATGAACTTTAATCCTATATTTTGTTGTTTTTTTATCATGGTGGTGGTGTGCTAATTGTATTTTCATGAAATTTAGTACATCATGAGGAATACTTTTCACTACACAGTGGATTTTATTTATTTTCTTTTTGGACTATTGGTTACTTTTGAGATCTTTCAAATAGAATCGCTTAGACAGGGCTACCAGTAGAATAATGAGTAGCCAGCCTATTGACATGTCAGTTATCAAAATAATCACCATCTAGGTTTAGATGATATAGGAAAATAGCTACCTATTCACAAGTGTGTGAAAGTCACAAATAGAATTGCTTAGAAAGGGCTACCAGTAGAATAGTGAGTAGCCAGCCTATTGACATGTCAGTTATTATAATAACCACTATCTAGGTTTAGACGATATAGGAAAATAGCTACTATTCACAAGTGTGTGAAAGTCACCAAGTAAAGTAAGAAAAGTTGAAAAGAAAATATCAAAAGTTTGGTGGAATGAAATAAATAAATAACTATTGGTTAAAAGTCAAAAATTAAGGATTAAGGAGATAAAAGTTGAAAAGCAAAATATTTCATCTCTCAATTCATTCATGGTTCAATAAGAGCATTTTGAATTTCTTGTGTGCATGTGTAAGATGTTAATCATGTTGCCCTTAAACTTCAATTCACACACATCACAGGCGTTTGATTGTTGGTATAACTCATGTGAATAACTTATGACATACACAGTAAGGCGACTCTTAGATTTTTTATTTATTGCTATTTATGTATTATGAATAATTCAAACTATGTTTTTGGTTATGTGTTTGAGAAAGTAGAACTTGGAATGAATTGATTAAGATTACACATCAATACCTTATTTTTTTGTCAATTCATGTCCAAAAAAGTGGGAGAATACCTTGATGAGGAGGAGAATAGTTGATTGAGGGCAAGGATAGTTAATAGTTGGTTAATATTTCATTTTTTATCAATATTTTATTTATTATTTTTCCACATGATGCCTTGATCAGTTTATTTCAGTGTGCAACATTACAGATTTAATTAAAAGATTGACTTACAGATATTTTGAGCACACATGGCATTTATTAATTTTGAGACTTGTTTTGTTATTCACACTTTGCACTTGTAATACTTAAGTCTTTTCTTTTTTCAACGTAAAGTTATTTGAAAGTTTTGGCATGGAATTACCAAAGAGGGAGATTAAAAGGGACAAAATTGTAAAATTAGTAAATCCATAGTCAAAATAGAGTCCTGAGTTAGGATAGTTTGTAAAAATCTCAAAATAAGCCTTGAAGATTGCAAATACAAAACAAGCCTGTTTAGCTATTTTGTGATAAGCTCACAGAAAGCCCACGAGATACTTGCTGGATAATGCTAAAAGTAGGTTTTTCAACTATGGCCATGCTGGAAGACTATTTTAAGTCACGAGATGGTCGCAGGATGACTTATTTCGTTAGGTTTGTAGCTTTTATTTTTTAGGATGCGTTTGGAAACCCTATGTGTCATGATTTTATTCTCTACATATTCTGAGACACAACTCGGGTTTCTTATGAGGAGAGAAGCAAATTCAGAATATCAATGAATGGTAATTGCAAAGTGATCTCTCAATAACTTAGCCAAAATCATTGAGCGTGCATGATTTGAAGGAGTTCGAATCTCTAAGAGCTGAGTATTTAGCAAAGTTGCCGAGGATTCGGTGTTCATGCCTACAAGGAGTCGAAAGGCTTTTGCTAGGGAGTTGGTGAATCAAGGAGTCAAAAGGCTTTCAGTAGGGAGTTGATGAACTGAGGAGTCGAGCAAAAGTTTAACAATATAAAGTCAATGAGTCGTATAGGTTTTGTTACCAACATTTGGTATAGTGGAAGTTTTTGGGGTTTTTCCCTGGTTATATTTACTCTATTGAATACTTAGGATATCTAGCACATAGCATGTATTTTTAACTACTTCTCATCCATTTAGAAAATACTCATTATGGACTTAATGAACCGATGGGTGTAGTCCTCTATTAGCTCAATTTGCTTAGTATCAAAGGATTATATCTCTTTATCTTTTTCAGCAATTTTTATGTCTTTTACTGCAAGCTCTTGATCCTTTATCTTGTCTACTTCCTTGAGGTCACCAACCCACTTAAAAGATGACTTCAGATTCATAAAATAACTTCAGATTGGCCTTAGCATTGGCCTACTTTTTTTTTTTTTTTTTTTTTTTTCAGGCTTGCTTTAGAATGAATCGAAGTTTCAACCTTGGAATTGACCTTGGCAAGATTAGCTTCTAGAGATATAGCCTTTTTGACACTTTGAGCAACTTCATGCATTGCCTCGGAGACCAAATGATTAGCTTGAGCACATATAAAAGAGAAAAAGAGTTTAAAAAGGGTAAGAGATTGCAAGAAATGAAAAAAAAATTAAAGGAAGATTTATAAGCAATTAATACTGTATTGCTTGGCCAGCCACCATATTATTGGAGCTTTGATCCATCTTTCTCGATCAACAAGAGGAATGGTGTTGTTTACCATGACAAATGTGAGTTCTTAGGATTTGAAGGTTGAATTGACAACAGACATTAGACCTCTATTAATAGTGATTCAAGGTATAAAAAAGGTGGCAGCATCTAACATCAACTTGGGGGAAGCTAAAGGGATGTTGGAGAACTTGAGCCTCTTTTCATTGGCTTGTTTGGCTTCGATAGTCCATTTATCCTCAATTTGAACGCTTTTGAATGGGGGCATTGACGATTGGGAAGATAACCTAGGAGGAGGAATAGTTTCTTTATCCTTCCATTTTTTCTCTCTTTTCTTCTATTACTTTTACTTGTCCTCTCTAGCCCGAGTAGCTTCCTTTAGGCTCTTCCTCATTCCTCTTGATTAGTGGTAATTGTACCTTTAAGGTGGTTAACAACTTCGTCAAAAGGTCTTTAAGATGCTCGTGAAGTGGATTTATCATTGACAATTGCTTTTAAGGAGGTTTCACTGCCTTTAGAAGAATGAATCACCTATAGAAGTATTCTCAAAGCAGTCAGGCTTGATTTAGAAGGCCCTTCTTCTTTGTTTCAGTTGCCCGAAGATTATTGCTCTTCTTTAGCTAATGACTCCCTGGTCGGATAGCGTACAAACCTTTTTTGAAATAGCTCAATAGGTTCTTTTACTGAGTAATCAGGAGAGAGAGTGAAAAAAGACTGACAGGACGAGAGGTATCCTAATAAATAAGAAGTTGGTCTATCAAAATAAGGGACTTCAATGTCCCAGGAATGCCTAACACTTCTTTCACCAGGTGAACCTTTGCACCAAAGTCATGATGACACGAATATTAAAAATTTTTTGTCTATGAATTAAGATTGAAAACATTCAAATCACCCAAATCAATCAACCAATCACAGAAATAACAAACACACGATTGCTAACAAAGAAACCCTTTACCAACTAGTAAAGGTAAAACTCCAGGTTCGATTTCGGAGACCACCCAAACTTCCACTATATAATAAGATTACAAGTACCTACTCGAAATCTCTACGACTGCTCGCACGACTTCTTTCAAGCATTTGCTCAAATCCTCGACCCAACTAGACTAAGTGGAAATAAATTTTCTAACTCCTTAGAAAGTGAACAGACTTAACAAGGAATAGAGAAAAACAAGAGAAGGACTTATAAGCTCTGAAAAAAAAATTCTCTCTCATAAGATCCTATAATATGTCCCTTCAGTTCCATATTGTACATTAAGTTTGGGTGCATATATGTAGACTTATAAAATTCTATTCCAAATAAGACTCAAATATATAAACAGATTTCTTGAATGGAAACAAAATCTTCCCTGAAATGATTTGCTTGAACCATCAGTTTTCCTACACGCTCTTTGCGGAGTCTACTACCAAAAGGTCGAACTTACGCGTATCCTGCAGGCTCCCATCGCCTATATAGTATAGCCGCACGCGTTTTACGTACTTTTTATGAGGTACACTAGATTTTTGTGCATGTATTTTTTAATCTGTGCAATCTTTTTCTTCACTCCTAATTAGACTTGGATTGCAATAACGTGGTTGTGCTCTTTCAAAAATTTTCCAATTTGAAAAATCTTCAATTTAGGAAACATGCAAATCTTTTCCTCTCTTCAATTTAGGAAATATTTAAATTTGCCATATTTAATTTAAGATTTCGTATGGATTTGCCATTATAAACCTTTCAAAGATAAATTCACTAAAACTTAAAGTGAGAAGGATTATAAAGTGAAGTGCGGGATAAGCAAACGCGTTACCGACTTGGACCCAAGCCATACCTAATAGAGACTTAGAAAAAGAGTTATCTCTTAGGGCCAATTCCCAATTTCGTTAAAGCAAGCATACATCATATTCGATGCCTCTGGTGTTGTCGAGAAGCATGCGGACGAGGGCAAGTTTGGGTCGAGAATTAAAGTATAACCTATTTACACCTACTCGAACCCTAACATATCTATAATAATAAAATAGCTCCTAAGATCTCAAATCTATATTGTATAACTCATGAATGGCGTAAACACCATTGACTCCCCTATAAAAATTATTGGTAACTTGGTTTGGGCCGAGACTCAATCCGTTAATAACTTCACGAATGAATGGGTTTAAAGGAAATCTCAATCCACTCTTGGTGAATGTGGTATATATTCTTAAGGGCGACAAGTTTTTTTGGGGTTCTAAGTTTATTTGTTAATCTACCCATGACTAGAAAGAAAAGAATAAGAGGAAAAAGATTGAAAAATAGAATTGACAAACTCACCAATGAGGTAAAGCTAAAGGTGAAAGAATAGTGGATGCTAGAAAAACTACTCGCTGTTCAGGGAAAAATCAAAAGCTTGGAATCTTGAGAAATGAAAAGGTTAAAAATTATGCACCATGGCTGTATACATAGAGGAATCTCGAAAACGAAGCTAGTGAATGAAAAAACAGCTACAGAAAGTGAAATGACATTAGAACAAAAGGTAAAGAGGTGCCTGGGTTTTCATTTCTTAGTAATAATGAAGGGACGAGCGTGATGATATTAGCAGAGTATGCTTAATAAATAAACATACGTACAGTTCAATAAAAATGGGACACGCCATCTAAATGAGCATATAGCTAAGAGGTGAAAAGGCATATCAATAAAAAAAATTGCATTTCAAACTCTACTCTAGTCAGGTAATAACTTATCTCAACTAGAGTCGGGCCAAATAATGGTGTTAAAGATGGATTTTATGCTTGGCTTGATCAAGATCACACAAACAAATGTTATATTCAGGATGATTCCTTAAGCATTTAATCATATCCCTGATCAGAAAAACTTATGCTCTAGTGGAAGAGGTATTGTTATAATTTAGTTGTAACTAATTGGTTGCAAAGTAGTTAAATTGGTCTGGTCTGGTTTTATTACTAGAAATGACATGGTGGAAAAAATATCTTCTTTGAAACTATCACATCTCACTTAACCTTTTGCAAAGTTATACCATGTACATTAATGCTTTGTTTGTTTGTGGGATAACTTACATCGAATTGGACTTAGCATCCGTAGGGCCCACCAATGAAGTGTTTGGTTGGCTTAAATATTAGCAGGATACTTTCTCCTACCTGATTGACAATGAAGCAAATTAGCGGATAAAGAAATGCTCAGGGGTTGTGGTGTAACCAATGAGGAAACAAGGGATAAAGGGTAAATTTACAAATTTACCCCCATTCAAGTAATGGACTAAGCATTTACGCAGAGACTATAGCTCTAACATCTCTTTTTTGCATCTATGTTTTCTCCCTTCATATACTTCATTGTGTCTTTTTCTGTAGCTTTCTTTTCTCCCTTTACGCTGTCTTTTCCATTGCCAAAAGTGCAAAAATTTGTTTGCAGTTCTTCATTTTTTTTAATAATGCATTTGTATATAAAAGGATAATTTGGTTATTTTACTTTAGTCCTTTAACTAAGCCTCTCAATCAAATATGGGATAACTCTATCTCACTCTAATCTCTTCTCTTTGTCCTATGCAACAAACATTAGACAAAAATCTCTTCTCTTTGTCCACTAATTTTCTCATGGGAGATGTCATTCATGCTTTTCAAGCCGACAAACAAACGTGTCCTAAATGCATTGTAAACTGTCGTATGAATTATTGATAAATTGGGAAGACAAAAGGGATCAGTAGGGCTATTACAGTCAAATCCTCACCCCACTAATCCCTACTTTTCAACAGTTATAAATACTCATGAGAGATTAAAGTATGCTTATTTCTGGCCTTCTAGACTCTCTCTCTAAATTCTTTTTCTAGTTTATCATTTGACTTAACCGTTGGATTTTTCCTGACCTATTTTCTTAACATTTTCTTATTTTGAGGTGCTTTTTTTTTAGTCCATTTGATGGAGCGCAATAGGAAGAAAAGAAAAGAAAAGAAAATATTTTAAAATCTATCACTTATTTGTAAATTTTTCTGAAAAGAAAAAAAAAAGAAGAAATTAGAAGAAAAGTGAGAGCTAAAATTTTAAAAATTTCATCCTCTTAAAGTGAGGGGAAATGAGGAGAAAAGAAAAATGAATTAACAGAACTTTCAAAATAACATATTTGCCAATAAAATGAAAAAATGAAAAAAAATTTGAATCATATTCTAAGCCTAATTAAATTGGCAACCCTCCAACTTAAGGATTTAAAGATAAAATAAAGTATAAATTATACCTATTCCCCTAAACATTTAAGTAATTACATCTAGACCCTTTCAACATTTGAATTTACACAAACCTCCCTTATTTTGAAAAGCTACTAACCCTAACCCCATTCTATTTGATTGCTACTAAGGTTTTAGTATTAAATGATGACATTAGCTAGAAAATTGATCCAACGTACCAACTTTGCCTTTTACCTTAGCATATGTAAAATGTTTAAACTAACCTTCATTTATTCATGTAACAATCTGAAGCAAGTTTGTTACTGATTCATCATTTCTTTGTTCACTAACGAAGAGAAATGAAGAGCCAGTCTCACAAAAAAAAAAAAAAAAAAGAAAAAAGAAAAATTTAAAGACAAAACAAAGATGAAAATGACTCCATTAGTTCGTCGAGTCTATCCATCGATTTGTAAAAGAAGTAGGTCTCTCCATCAGTTTCTTAGAATGAAGCTTCATTTGTAAATGGTAAAGTAGTGTAATGGAACTTTGAATACATACGTTTCTAGATATTACAAATTATGAATACAAATTTAGCATAAAAAGAAATTTTCGAATCACTCCTAATCAACACAATAAATAATAAAATCTGAAGGCACCAAAAAATAATAAGGAAAACCTTATCCAAGGAAAAACTTCAAAATAATTTTCACTATATAATTTAAGTTACAAGTACTCGTTCGAAATCTCTACAACTTCTCGCGTAATTTCTTTCAAGTACTTAGTTGAATCCTCGACGCACTTAGACAAAGTAAAAATAAACTTTTTGACTTCTCAGAAAGTGTGCATTGTAATCTTCTAAGACTTATAGACTCAAAAATGAGTAGAGGAAAAGGAATGATTTATAAGCTCACAAAGAAAAAATTCTCTCTCTCTCTAAAGACTCTACTATATGCCTTCTCTGTTGTATTTGTACATTAAGCACAAGTGCATATAAATAGACTTACAAAGTCCTATTCCAACTGGGACTAAAATACATAAAGAGATTTCCCAAAATGGAAACAAAATCTTCATAATATGCCCCTTGTGACTTTGAGTCTGATGTTGTAACTTTGTTGAATTTCATTGTTTTGTTGAGAATTTTCTAAATTTCTTTGCTAGCAAAATCACTTCATCACCATTGAACTCTTCATTGTCAGAATCGTTTTCTTTTTCTTCTTACACAGTTTTGAGGGCAATTTCCTTGGAGACCTTTTTGGATTTGAGCGTGTTTACTTTGTAAGTTTGAAGAGATCCTACTAAGTCTTCAATCTTCATATCATCTACATCATTGACTTTTTCAATTGCGATAACTTTAGCATTAAAAGAACAAGGAAAAGAGCATAGAATTTTATATACCACTTTGAAATTAGGAAAAAGTTCTCTTAGATTGTGGTAAAAATTCACAATATGACTCAGACGGACATAGAAATCGTCAAACATTTCATCACTATTCATCTTGATGCCTTTAAATTCTGACATAAGTTTTGAAGTTTGGATTTCTTCACTTATAGGTTCCTTACATGTGTATTATGAAGAATAAGCCAAGTTTCTCTTACAGTAAGACAACTAGAGATTTTGTGAAACTCATTTGTACAGACAGCAGTAAAGATATTGTTCAATGCTTTGAAATTTCAGTTAGAACAATCTTGTTTTGACTTGGTCCAACATTCAGTAGGCTTTGACATAGTCTTGCCTTCAACTTTATGTATGTTCAGTTTATCCTTGAATAACAGCCAACCAAACTATGTAATGTATGGACAATAAATGAGCTTGCATACGTATCTTCTAATATGAATAATTAGTATCATTGAACCATGATGGCCTTGTGCTTGAGCCTCATTCACACGATGGATCCATTGATTCAGATTTGTAGATTACACTTTAAAATTAATGAGTGAACCCGCTCTAATACCAATTGAAATTTTCGAATCACTTCTAATTCCCACAATAAATAACAAAATATGAAGACACTAAGAAATAATGAGAAAAGCCCTATCCAGGAAAAAACCTCAAAACAATTTTCACTATACAACTTAGGTTACAAGTACCCAATCAAAATCTCTACGACTCATTACACGATATCTTTCAAGCACTTGGTCGAATCCTTGATGCACCTAGACCAAGTGAAACAAACTTTTCAACTCCTCAAAAATTGTGTCTTGGAATCCTCCAAGACTTATAGACTTAAGAATGAGTAGAAGAAAAGAGAAAGACTTATGAGCTCACAAAGGAAAAATTCTCTCTCTCTAAAGACTTTATACTATGCTCTTCTGTTTTATTTGTACATTAAGCTTGGGTGCATATATATAAACTAACAAAGTCCTATTCCAACTAGGACTTAAATATATAAATAGATTTTTCAAAATAGAAACTAAATTTTCATAATCTTAAGAATATTCGTCAGGGTGATCTCTTGAGCTTTTAGTGCCTTGCTTTTGAATATATTTGTAATATTTAATTCAAGATTTGTTTGGATTTACCAATATAAAACCTTACACAAAATAATATAACCTGCAAGGATAATATTTTTTAATCATTTTAACCTAATCTTATTTTTTCATTATCCCCAGTTGGATAAAAGAAAACAAAAACCCTAGAAAAAAATTACAAATGGATATTTTTAAGTAATATAAGCAATCTCTGGTTATTATCATAGTTTCAAGTAGTTAATTAAACTTCCAACACTATTAAATATTTTCAAAAATTTGAAGTATGCATTAGAGGTGTTTGCTAAAATAACATAAATGAATATTTATTTGTGTATTATCCAAGATTTTTGTATTTATATAATTTGATGATTGTTAATAAGTTTAGAATGTAATAATGTGTTAATATGATCAACGTGGGTCATTAGGGATGTAATTGGTTAAAATTTTGGAGGTAATGAACTTAATTCCTGGACTTATCCATTTTTGGGACGAACGGAAGTAGTGGGGTGTCCCTCCTCTTTATGGGGTGCCCATGACCATTGCGGGGCACTCGTGACCTTTTGTGGGGTGCCCGTGATAGTCTGTAGAATGTCAGAATTTTTTCTTTTCTTTCAATCAGTCAATGGTTACCTTTTGGTCACTTTTTTGGCGAGAGCTAGGAGAGAGATTATAGGGGAACGGGCTTAGGCTCCCATAGCATGCTTGGGCATCAAGCTAAAATTTACCTATATACGTATATGGGAGAAAAGATAGAGAGAGTCTGCTTATTGGGAGAAGAGAATTGATAGGGAGCCAAAAGAAGTTTAACTTGGTAAATGAATCAAACCTTAACCAAAACCAAATTGGTTTTGTAGTTATGCAATTAGATGCCTAATGAACATGTTTATGTAATTGATTCAATGATAGAACCAAAGATTTGAGTATACAGTCTACTCGAAGTTTTGAAGGCTTAACTAGGAGTTTACTGACTTGTGGGTTCTTTTTCGTTCAAAACTCGAGGTAGGGAGTTTATGCATTCTTTTAGCATATATAATGTGTTTAAGTGTTACAAATGCCATCGATGTGATTGTTTTGAGATTTTGAATACATATATGTTAGGTTTATTGAGTTATATGCATATATATGTATGTATATATCGAAGTAGAAATGTTGATTTGAAGTTAAAGAATGAATTAAACCTCAAATTTGTTACTTCATATAAGTCACTTAGGTTATGAAAACCTCTTAGAAACAAGGATTTGAAGTTATAGCATAAAAGCATAAGGTTTTTGAAGCCAAAACTTAAAAAACCAGCAAAACCTGAAACAAGGGTTGCTGGTGCACTCAGTGGGGCGCCTCTAAACCTTTGTCTAGAACATTAAATTTTGTTTCCGTTTAATAAAACTTATATATTTCAAAACCCAAATATCATGATATTAATTGTTTAAACTGGAGTACATGAATTGAAGTGTGAAAAAAAAATACTTAGATAAAAAAATTGGTTTTAAGATATGTTTTGGAATTTACTATGTGAAAACTAGCCCAAGTTTGTGATTGCCCACATAGGGGTGCCTGGGGGTCTTGAGTGGGTGGCCCCAACTCTTTGGCGGGCACTTAGTTCCCTCATGGGGTGCCCGAGTTACTCCAAAATCATGTTTTGTGTACTTTTGATGTTAAGCTTATATACTCACACCCTATATTTGATATACGATCAATATAAGGTGTGCTAATATCGTTAATAAGAGATATGTGATGTTTGATTAACATGGGTTGAGATTATGTTATTGGAATGAGGAAACATTGAATGAAATAATAATGTGATAATGTGATATAGAATGAGTTGAGATTATTGAAATGGTTATTATCATGGTATAATTTATTCCTTGATTGAAAGAGATGATAAAAAGAATATGATAATGTTAATGGGAATGAAAAGAGATAAAGTGAAAGTGTGATTGATGTTGTGAGATGGGGATCGAGAGTACTGAGAAAATAAGAAGGATACAGAGATTATCCTAGGGTTGAAAGACCTGAAACCTGCGCAATGATTGGTATTTATGCTAGTAGGTTAGTAGCCTACAATATAACATGTATTGTGGCTAATCGTGACCCTAAACGATGACATATCTTGGTTTATTGTTTCATTGGGTGTTGGCCCATAGATATAACATTAGTTATACCTACCCCCTGGATTTAAATGTAAAGGAGATCATGATTATGATTTGATGATGAAAAGGTTAAGAATGATAATAATTGGCTTAAATGTTGAGATTTATGATGATGATTCTGGTATATGATTTTAATGACGTATTATATTGATGATGGGATATATTATTCATATAAAAGATGATCCTAATATTTGTTTTTGATGATGCATTATGACTATGTTGGAGATGTTGATTTACTAGTGATGATTTTACTTCATGTTATCATTTTACATGTTATATATGTGTTTTGTTATGTTTCGTGAGCACAAGTAGATTAGTACTCATGTCCCTATAGATTTTGTTAGAGGAGCTGGCCCTAAGACTTAGGTGGGCATTTTGGTTAGACTAAAAGTTGAATAGCTGTCACAGACATTAGCATCTGATTACTTAAGTTTAATTTCTATTCAGGACTGTAATATTATTTAATTTGAAAATTTGTTCGATTAGGTTGTAAAGGTCATAAGGCCTATATATTTATTTATTCTGTGGGGTATGTTAGAGCATGGTAGCCTGGCATAGTCGAGGCTTAGTTTATATTATATTATTGTTATCTATTGTGGATGTTGCTCCAGGGTGATTATATTACTCTGATTATGGTATTGTTGGTTAGTACATGGTTTGTATGTTTATTTACTCACCCGTTAAGTCATAAGATCCGAGGCATGATAGTTTGTTTTATACATTACGAGCTATTATGCAGTACACTTATTAGCATTTTTGAGTAATATAAGCATTTTAAATTTCTTAGGGTTATCTAACTCTTTCTCTCAATATGATTGAAACATGTTAACATATAGCACTGAAGGTAGCAACTTCTAATTAAAGTATTGGAATAGGCAATGCAGATGTAGATAAAAGACCGATGCTGGCATGTTGGAGTCAGTAGACAACCCTGGGAAGCTTTACTTTTGATGTGCTAAAACGGAATGTAATTTTTTCGCTTGGGGCACTGCTTGTCCCATGAATGAAATAAGAGAAGTTAATCAATTTACTAAAGGGAATCAATTTGTATCCCCTAACGTATCAGACAAAATTTGGGGGATTCTTACAAGATCTCAAATTTTGGAAGCTAAGCAAGGTGTTCTAAAGATTATTGTATTGTCAAGTGTGATTGTCAAATGTTTGGTTTTTATTATATTAATTATAATATTAGCAGAATTACTTTGATAATGATTTGTAGCACTCTATGATGATCTTTTTTTGCTAGAAGCTTGTGATGTTACTATTTTGTTTGTAATGTAACTAGTTTGTAATGTGTTTGGTTTGTTAGCAATATGACTTGGTTTGGGTTTTGATTCTAGCATGATTGTTCAATCTTAGAGCTTAATGCATATTGTTTCTTATTTTTTTGTGCAAATTTCATTTGTCTATTTGTGATAATGAAAAAAATTAGCATATATTGGATATGGAAACTTGTATATGGGTCTAACTTGTATTTCTTCAATGATTTGATATATTTGGTATATGTTGGTGTGGAAGAATATTACTGATTTGTCAAAAGTTTTTGGTAGGAATAATATTCCAGATGATGCAAATTGCAAAGTTATTGAGTTTTTTTTGAAAGGATAATCCTTTGAAATATTCATATACTCAACTTATTTGTTTACATTCACATATGAATATTAAGTATATAACCTTTTTGACAAATAGGACAGAAGTTTAGAGTGGTCTTCCTTTATTGTTCCATTTCGTGAATTAGCAACTCTAAGTGTACGATATAAACACCATTATGATTGCTTGATCTGCATTGTGTATATAATTAGATTAGAATATATAGATTCAATTGGGAAAGTAAATACGTGTGGATTTGTTATTGCTGTTTTAGTAGGAATAATGACTATGGGCATTACACAACCATACTATATCACCACCTTCACCATTTAGAGATATTGACATAATGTATCGCCACCTTCACCATTCACATGAGAATTGGAATAATGTTTAAAAAAAATCCATATAAGTTTCTTTCATAAAGGAAAAACCCTGTTGGGATTAAAGCAACACTCTACAGCAATTGAGATATGGTCATTGGGTTGTATATGGCTGAACTGTTATCAAATGAACACTGTTTAATGGAAAAACATAGTTTGAACAACTTGACAAGACCTTTAGGATCCTTGGCATGCCAAATGAGACCATTTGGCCTAGGTTTTCCAAACTTCTTAGAGTTAAGGTGAACATCAGGAAGCATCAGTATAACCTATTGCGTAGAAAATTTCTGGTTACATCCTTCACTGGATCACCAGTTCTCTCTGATGCCAGATTTAACTTGTTAAACAAACTCCTACCTTATGATCCTGAGAAGTGAATAATAGCTGAAAATGCTCTTAAGCATAAGTGGTTCCATTAGGTTCCGTTTCCTAAGTCTAAAGTCATGCCCACTTTTCAAACTCAACATACATAGGACAGGCAATTAGAAAAGGATAATGAGAAGTCTAGATCCTTTGGATGAGCAGTGTGGAAAAGAGTTGCAGCAGGGAGAATTACTGTACATCAGTGTGGAAAAGGATAATGGTGGTTTGTTCGGCTGAGAGGAATGACTGTACATTTTGTTTTCTTATATCTATTTCAGTTTTTGAGGTTCTTGCAAATTAATATGGTTAAACCATTGTGGGTTTACCTTTCATTTTGCATGGATACATTTTCTCAAAAATTTCTAATACAACACTATAACACTCTACAGGGGTTAGTGAACTTATTGGGATTCATTGTTATAGCCTTATAGATTAGTTCCAGCACTTGAAGAGAAAGCAAAACTGAAACCGTAATATTGGAGAAAAAGATGATGGATGCATTTGACTTTGGAGGGAATCTACTTCTCTAGAGATGAACTATTGCAATGCTAGAATCACAAATGTAGCAATTATTGGATCAACGCTAGTGTGTGATACTGTAGCAAGGCCACCTTTTTTTCAATTTATGCTTCAAAGAAAGATACGACAGTGAGAAAAGGAATACACAAGCTGGACCAAATTAGACAATTGAACCAGTCAAACTATTGGAAGTATCTAATTAGAAGTTCAGCAATACACAAGTCATGACGTGATCACCTTTCAAAAACTATATGGAAGCCAAATATATTGATCACATGAAATTGAATGCCCATCATGATTAAAAAGAAAAGAAAATCAATTCTAAATTGACAAACAAAGACACATTATGCAATACCATTGAATAGAGTATGAAGTCATTTTTATGCAATATTGTGAAAAAAACTATAAATCACATTGCCCAAGCACTACTTCCAGAGCTGACAGGCACAAATAACCTTATAGCAACATAAATTTGCTAACCATCCAATAAGTGTATAATTTTGAACCTATACTATCCCCATTCTTGCCCAATCATAAAAAAACTTAAATAGACTTCTATGCCCCTTTACCATTTATGCCAGCTATACTAAAACAAAATAATATACCTCCCAGCGATATCAAAAGAGAACAATATACCTCCCAGCTAGACCAAAACAAAACACTATCCCTCCTAACCATACCAAAACAGAAAACTTTTCCTTCCCATTTATACCAATGAACTAGTTGTACCAAAAGGAATTGCTGCAGACTATACTAGTTGGTCCATATGTATAAAAAAAAAAAAACCATTAGTATGTACCAAAGTTAGCTTGGTAATGTACTAATAAGTCATTACAATTGACAAAAGAAATAAAACTGCTTCAGGATCACAGTTTAGTGACTTTTTGCTAAGTTGTGCTAAACATTGTATGTTTGCTTTTGAAAACTATGTTGTTGGTGGTGTTGGTGTCTAAATACTCCCGAAAAGCAGTGGTGTTGATGTCTGATTGCTCATATCTAGTGCAACTATTGCTTGGCCTACTGGTGCTACATGACCTTGTTTAGTAGGCTTGCTACTTGTCTAGTTAGCACTTTTGTGCTTTTGTTACAGATAGATAAAAGAAGACCACAAATTAGTGAACACAAAGAAGATCAGGAAAAATCCCCAACTTTTCCTATTTTTGGTCTCCACAAACTCCAAATGCTATTAGAAATATGCCTTCATCCCCATCTAGTGCAATGGTTGCCAACAAGACTCCATCGTATGGTCCTTTAAGATGGCAATCATCTAAAACCATGAAAAGCTTGCATCTTTTCAGTAAACCTGTCATTATTGCTTCATAACAAACAAACATTCTAAGGAAATGTTGCTTACCCTATCCAGGAACGCTCTCATACTGAATTTTAACCACGCTACCAGGATTTGTCTTTCGTACATCGACTACATAAATAGTAAGCTTTACATAGCTATCCTTGAAGTTACCCTCAATTTTCTCCATTGTTTTCCTTTTTGCTCGATATAACTGCATCCTGCTGGCCTCTATACCATGCTTCCTCAACAGTTTAGCTTTCGTTCCAAATATATGTCGTCTCGAAATTTTTAGAGTTTGCAATACAATTGTGAAAGGGGAAGATTGACTTAATTTGGTATGTGATACCATCCCTTATGAGTGATGCATGGATGCACCATGGATGCCCATCACTGCCATGGTGGGCAGTCACTCTGTTCTTTTCATTTTTATCTCTCATAATTTAAACCTATCCTAAATAACATAGTCTCTCAAAGCATGTCTAAAGTGATTGACATTTTCGAACATTAACCATTTCTCCAATTTAATTTTCTATCCTTTTTGCTCTCTATATATATCTTTTCATCATTATTTTCTTTCTTACATCTATGTCATAATTAGAACCAACATTCCAGCTATCATCCGACAAATAGCCCTCCATGTGTTCATCCCTAGTGGCACCGCCTCTACTATATTCCTGACCAAGCTTTGTTCAATCTCATCATCATCGTTACCACTAAAACCATCAATATCACTGTCTCCATCAACCCTTTCTGATTGGTCTTCGTCACTAAATAATAAAGAATCATGACTGCCATTGTCTTCTAATGACATTTCTGCCATACACTAAGGAACACCATCACAATCTGCTGTGTCTAACCCAGGAACAATAGCATTGTTTACCCTGGACTTACGTACACCACCACACTCAAGAAAACCACGACAGACTATTTCACTTTCACTGTTAGCAAACTTTTTTGATATATCAGTAGTTACTTGAGAAGGCCTAACACTAGGACCTTCCAAATTAGAAACCTCACAAAAGATCTCGATCTCATTCTTCGAACTTATTTTGAACATCTGTAACAAATTGGTGTTATTATCTATGTTGAAGCTAACTGTACCCAGTTGGTAGTAAACCTTCACAGCAATTCCAACAGAAGGAGATATATCACCTAACGCATATTCTCGTTAAAAGGTTCATTCTAGAATATTTATCAGGATCAACACTTCTAATTGTAAACATAGCTACTGCATCACGATACATCGTGAGATCATAAGATGTGAATAATGGTGCCATTAGTAGCCTATAAAACAAATTAATTCAATAAATTTTATAGTTTAATTCACTAAATCATATAGTGTACTAAACTATATTTTCTTCATTTGTAATATTATAGATTAATTCACTAAATTATAGTGAAAGTAAATATGAAATAAAATATGAGCTAGATCGGTGACCCAAACAAACATGTTTTGTTTCTCATATTTTAGAAAAGGAAAATAGGAAACAAATGGAAAATAATCAAGCCAAATGCAGCCTTATATTGACGTAAGAATTCTTAGTGAAAAGGTGACTATTTAAGGAAGTAACTCTTTCAAGAAATGGGCATTTTCAGTCAATAAGCAGCATGGATGAATCAATAAACATCATAGATAAATTAAACGGTATCATCATTGACATGGATAAATCTTAATGTAAAAATATTCAACATATAAACAGCATCAAACAGGTTAATGGTGAAACCCTAATCTAAATATTTTTAACATATAAAACCAAAAAAAACTCAACAATAATTTAAATTAAATCATGCAAAAATCATAATCTGGCCATACTGTTATGACAAAACCCAAAAAGAACCCTCTCCCCCCCCCCAAAAAAAGTCCAAAATTACCAACCCTAAAACAACTCATAAATTTTTCTTAACTTACAAACTCAAAAAAATCCAAATCCAAATCCAAATCTAAGATGTCCCAAATACTAAACCTTACAACCACCTCAAATTTTGTTAACTTACTAACCCAGGAAACCAAATGTAAATCCTAGAACAACCCAGAAAAATACCCCAAATCTTAAACCTAAATTTTTGTTCACTTAGAAAGCCAGAAAAACACAAACACAAAATAATCCCAAAATAGACTCTTGAACAACTCACAAATATTTGTTAACTTACAAACTTAGAAAAATCAAAACAAAAAATAAACCCCAAAACACAAACCTTAGATTAACCCAAAAATAAAACACAACCCCCCCCCCCAAAAAAAATCTAAACCTCAAACCCTAGAACAACCCAACAGTAAAACTTGAATAGTGAGAAGAGGGAGATACCTCAAACTTGTTGTTACGATTGGGAATATTACCACCAGTTTCTATCACCACTAGTTTCGATCACCATTAGTTTCTGGATGAAGAGAATATGATTAGTGTAATGGGAAAGATTGTAGGGTTTTGTCCCTTTATATGGAGTGTGCAAGGCGAGAGGGTGGAGACGAGAGGGTAGATTCGAGAAGTGTCAAATTTACCAAAACACGTGCCTCTCATATGTCAGGGGTATAATTGATTTTCAGCTCAAAAATTGTTGAAGTCCGAATTAATACTAACGAAAGGGAGTCATAGTTGGCAACTTTTCAAAATAAGAGAAGTATATATAAATTTCAAATATTGAGAGGTCAGGTATAATTATTCAAATGTTTAGGGGAGGTAACTGTAATCTACCCTGAAATAAAATATATATTTTTATTCCTTTTATTTCTTCTCAACTCAAACACAAGTAGAAAAAAAATTTTTAATACTTTCCTTTATAAACTTACAAATAAATAAAAAAAATATTGAGGGTGTTTGGAGTTGTATAAAATTGTATAAAATAAAATAAAATTATAAAAGTAAATATCTCATAATTCGTGCAATGAGTGAAAAATTTAAATTTTACTGTCTCGCAAGTTATATTTGTAGAGATTTATAGAATTTTATTTTATTTTGAAGGATTTAAGTAGAGCAATTATCGTTTCTTCAACTTTATCTTCTTCTCTCGATAATATTTTATTTTATTTTCTATCCTTGACCCACAAACGAGCCTTTGAGAGACAGTCGAGTGACGTGGAACCCGTGCGGATTAAATTTTTTTATTCGTACAATTTTTAGGTGGCGTCGTTGGGTCAGTCTCTCCTAGCTGCCTCTCCTCGGAGAAATCGATAGAAAATTGCGAGAAAAAAAGCACCAAGGTGGTTTCTGGGAGCCTGGAATGGCTAACTTGCCTCAATCTCTTTCCATGAACTCTCCGTTCGGAGGTCCCGGATCGTCCGCTGCGAACGCTGTCGGAGTTCAGCCGAATAAGGATCAGAAAATGCAATCGGCCGAGCAGTTGGTGCTCGATCTCAGCAATCCTGATCTCCGAGAAAACGCTCTTCTCGAGCTCTCCAAGGTACATATCATATGAATTCTCTCGATTCTTTTTATGGGTTTGATTTTTCATTTCTAATGATCACCCTTTCGTATTCTCCCAAAAGAATTTATCTTTAAACTTTTCTCCTTTTTTCCATTTCACGAATCTGAGGTTTAAGATCCTTCTCTTATTTGAAGCCGTGACGAATGTGAAAAGTTTCGGTTTTATGACTATTTGGTTATTTATTGCTTCGAAAAATCAATAGGCGAAAATTTTGTGTTAGCAACCAATTCTATTCCATTTCTGTGAAAATTATGGAAGATAAGAAGAGAAGTCAAGAAGAAAAGTGTCTTGGATTTGTGGGTTTTTTTTGTTTTTCATTGTCTTGATTTCTAAAAAAAATAAAAATGAAAAACTCGTCTAAGCTATGCTAAGCTAAGTATTTATATTTTAGGTGAAGTTAGATTTTTTTCTTTCCAAGCATGGGTTTTGGAAGATGCAGTGATGTGAGGGACATACGGATTTGTTTAGTAGTATATATGACTGAATGAAGTTGTCATCCGAATTGTGTATTACCTGGTGCCTTACGGTTTAGCAGTATATATGTCCTGTATTGTGTATTACCTGGTGCTTTATGTTAAATCTTTCCTTAGCATCATGAAGTTCTGTTACCATTATGCATTTCATGTAAGTCAAGCTATTATCTAAAATGAGGTGGACAACTTGAATTGAGATGTTTTACCTATAACAAGTCATTAATTTTTCTGTTATAAATGTTGAAATGCTTAGTGAAAGAATTGAGATGAAGAGGATTTTAAGAATTTTAATTACATCTCAAGCACCATCTTTCACTTCTTCATTTGAACTAAATTAGGCCATGTACCAATTTGACATGCCAATTTTATTTCTTCCTATAATGAATTATTAAATGTGTTTGTGAATTAATATTTTATGATGCAATAATTCGTGCCTGGACATCAGGGGTCCATGTGGACTCTTTTCACCAAAAATTGTGATGGTCCTATTTCCACAGTTCAACTCTTGAATGGCATGATTATAAATTCAGACTCTTTTGTCTTATGTTTACAAACGGAATAATTATTTCAAGATTTGTTTTTTTCTCTCTGTAGAATTCTTTTGGTACTATTGCTTCTGTCATACAGGTAGCCCTCATAAATTTTGCTTTTTTTTTTCAGAAGAGAGAATTATTTCAAGATTTGGCTCCATTACTATGGAACTCTTTTGGGACCATCGCTGCACTATTGCAGGTATGGTCCATGCTGTTTATAACAATTTATTTCTTTTTATTTACAATTTATATATAATTTTGTTTTTTGGTCTATCACATATTGATATGTTCCTTAACGTAGCATGTGAAAAAAGGGATATATGTTCCTGCTGAGGCCAGCACAGTGCATGAAGCTATCTTAAAAATCTTGTTACCAACCCATTTATCTCTCTCTCATTTTTTTTTGGATACATAACTCATTTATCACAAAATTATCCACCTTTGTGCATGAGCTTTAGTCTGACTCAAGCTGCGTGGAAGACTGGATTGGACAAGCCTTCCAAATTGTCCACATTTTGAAAGCTGGACTGATAATATTCTAGAAACATAACTACCATAAAGACATTCAATAATTATGTTATCCTCAACAACTATTAAAAAAGAATATGTTCTTCACAAATTCTTCATATTCTACTTGTTGAATAAATAGTGAGTGTTTGATTTCATATTGCTAAAGCAAGTTAAAAATATTAATAAATAGACTTCATCACATGATAGTTACTCAACAAAGTTGAGAGGACATGCGGATATTTTAAATAAATTGATAGCAATGAAGAGATTAATATAGGTACTTGAGCTACATCAGTAGGACCCTAGCTATGCCAACACTAAGAATAAGCAATAGGAAGAAGCCTTTCACGTGATATCACCTTAGGAGGATCCAACTAGTAAGGAGGGACCTCTTGTGTGGTGTTATCACGGGAGGGCCTAGTCATGCTAAGCCTTCCTAGGTTGGGAGCAAGGCTTAGGATTTCTCCTCCCCAAACCTACTTTATTTATGGTAGGTGTTTGAAATCACTCCCGTGCCACCCTACATTGTAGATTTACCCCATCCCCGAAGGACTAGGAGCAAGGCCTGCGTTTGCCCAATTAATGGGCTCACTAGAACACATTCACCCGCAGGACTATCCGAGAATGAATGGTTGGTGGCTAGAGTTGGGGGATTCATTGAAGCACCATCTACTAGCCCAAGGGAAGAGGACTATTACCTGACAAAACCAATTCTGTACCGTACAACTAGTTTGCACATATACAGTCATAATCCTCGTATCAGTCGACCATGCAAGGGTGTTACAACATTTGGTCGGATGTACCTTAACTAATATATGAGTCAAGTCATGCAGAATTGACCACCTTGCTTTCGAACCATTGTCCTTGGCATGTGAAGGTTAATCTCCTTGTCCTAACTCACCCCTATAAATACCACCACGTATTGATGTCTTGCTTATATCATACATACTCTCCCTGTACCTATAACGTACCGGTGATCTCTCTCTCCATCGCTTCGCGCTGCCCTAGCTCTCACCTCGTTTTCCTTCGTTGATGCCGTGCCATTGACGACGTACATTGCTGTTCCTTGACGACCATCCTCAAACCGACCATCCACATTTATATCATTGGGTCTAGTGGTTTGGTGGCTAGAATCAAAGAATTTGTCGAGACTCCTTCAACCAGTGTAGAGAGAGATCACCTAGAATTGTCCTTACCATAGAGGCCACACCAACATAGGGCTAAATTCCTGCTAGGCCAATGCAACACTTTAACGCATGCTCTAAAGGACTCCTTGTGGCTTATATATACTCTTATCTCCTTACCAAGGAGATCATTATTATCATCACTATCACCATCATAGAGCTACCTTCTTTCTATGATCTCTTTCTTTTGCTACTGATTGTCTTAATTCTCATCCCACGAGCCTCCGATGAACCCCCAATAGATTGTTCCCAAGCGGTCAGATCATCCTTCCTAGGTTTGACCACTCACATTTCATATGTTGACAGATCTTGTCTGTAATAAAATTTTTGCAAGTTGAGGTCATAATCGTATAAAACGAAACACGAAGCTTGCGTTCTAACTTAAATTCTTACTTCAGAGCGGGGAGGAAACTTGAAAATGATTTGTGAATAGAATGCAAATTGTCAGAGTATAGTGGAGTAAGAGCATCAAGGTGTGGAGACCATGTTATTTGTAGAAAAGGTATGAGAAGTGGGAGCAAATATCCAAAGTCTTGGTTCTTCAACTGGTTTACAAAAAATTAGTGGCATGTTTGTGTTGTGTTGTCAACTCTGAGCAAAGTCTGGAGTCTCTGGGCTGAGGTATGAGTAGCTCAAACTCAGTTCAGGCTTGATTTATGGTTTACAAGTTTGTGGAAGGCCTTTAATAAGTCATCCCAAACTCTTTTCTTTCTTTTTTTTTGGGGGGGGGGGTTGGGGTTAAATGGGCATACTTATGCTAGCTCGATCGAATGTATGATTGTTGTTCTACACATTTTTATTTTATAAAGCTCTTAGAGAAGGGGAATTGTTTTTGTTAGTCCATGTATGCTTTCATGATTCATGTTGTAAGAAAGTAAAAGTTTAGGACTGGTAGTTCTTTTGTTTATTACTAATGGACTGCTGTATCATCTGTATGTTCATTGCCAAATTCTGCATTATTTTCAGGAGATAGTCTCGATATACCCGGTGTTGTCTCCACCAAACCTTACCCCAGCACAGTCTAACAGAGTCTGCAATGCACTTGCCCTCCTACAGGTATGATGTGTTTTTTCCTTTTAGGTTTTGCATTATTATACATTTTGATCCTTTTGCTCATTTTGTTCCGCCTTTTTTTCTCTCAGTCATGACTTATATTAGGAGGGAAGGGGGGAAAACAGCATGTGTATCAATATTGCCCCCTTTTTGGTAATCTAACATAATGGTTTTTGGTCTTGGCAGTTGTTTTGTTTTCTTTCTTTCTTTTTTTTTTCTTTCTTTGGTTTGGAGGGATCAAAAATTGGTATCAAAATGGCTACAGATTGTGGATTAGTTGACTAATCAGAATGATATTTGTTAGTATGTTCATTGTAAGAGGTCCTCTCCCAAAATTCATGGAATCAAGTCATGTTAACTACTGCCATAGGAGATCTATATAATTATGTTGACGGTGTTTCTCTTCGGTGTCATAAAGACATTTGAGCCAAAACAGGTTGAATGATTATTTGATGGCTCTCATGTTATCCCTTGAACTTTGCTTTAGTTTTCAGTATTATTTTTTCAACTTTTAGTTTCTTTATTTGACACTTGACTTTCATGATAAAGTCAATGTGATGCAACGCCGTTAACAACAGTGATAAAATATACTGTGTTTCCTACTTGAACTAATTTTAGGGTTTACAATAAGACGATATAGAGAAAGAGATAGAGGACCACTGGCAGTTGCAGTTGAAGTTCAACTTCAATTTTGGGATATAACACAAGTTGGTAATGATGCATGGAAGCTAAGTATTGTCTCTTCTGTTATGGGTCGGACTAGATGAGCTTAGTTATGTGGTCAATGGCTCAAATAGAAAAATTAAAAATTGAAAGGCGACGTTAAAAAAAAAAATGAGTACCATACCTTTTTTTTTTTTGTGACTCGGAAGCTCACCGGTTTATTGCAACCTTCTACGAATCGTGTAGCTAATGGTTAAACCAGCGGACACGTGGTTGGCCCCTCAACCACGCCCATATGGGGAGCAAACCCACTAGCCAACATGACTAGACCCCGGGGGGCATGAGTACCATACTTCTTTCTTCATAAATTGCGAATGCTCACTAATGATTTGTATTCATTGTATATCCTTTTGCAGTGTGTAGCCTCCCACCCGGATACAAGAATGTTGTTCCTCAATGGTAATTTTTTTTTCTTTTTCTTAATGCATTTAGGCCTCACAGCAATAACATTATGATTCGATGATTCTTTTTTCGGTATGTTGTTTTTGGTGATATTATAATTTTTTCATTTAAACTTATAATAAGGGAAGAGGAGGGATATTTGGCGAAACCTCAAATTTCGTGAATCTATAAGTTTGGTAAAGCCTTTTCCCTTGTTTCTTTAATACCCTTAACGTCTAATAAGTGCCTATAACTTCAATATTATTTAATAAAAATTTCAATAATTACCAATCAGTTAAGTAATTTCACAATTCTATTTATTTATTTTTTTGTGTTCCTTGAATGTCCCTTGACTACCCATCATTATTGTAGAGTTTTTGTTTTTGTTTTGTTTTATTTTTTTTAATGGCCTTTAAGTACTTGTTATTTACAATTTTATTTTTATTTAATAATTTATAAAAAATATTTAAAAACAAAGAGAGTGTGCATCTACTTCTAGTATGATAAGGAAATATCTGATGTAGCCTTTGCCACTGAATATTATCATCTGTCTCTTATTTCACTACTAATTGAAACTCTCAATAAATCTCATTCCATGTCTCTCCTTTCTCTAATCACATCTCACTCATCTCTTTTCCGTTGCCATACCTACCCATCAATTTCTCCATAGCCGAATTTAATTGATCCTTACTTTCTCAAATGCATCTTAGAATTAATCAGATTATTTAATTGTTGTTCCCAAGGTGTTTTATTTAAAAGATTATTTTAACTTTTAATGGTTAATATGTGTCAACATACGTCAAATTGTGTATTAAGTAGGTCTCAGTTATTGCCTAAGCTGGTTTAGGATGCAATCAAATTATTCAAGCTTTGCTCGATTTGAGATCTTGTGTAAATATTATTGTGAAGTTATTTACATGAATTCATTTTTCTTTATTTTTTTGTGGCCTTGATAATTGTTTTGCTCTTCATTGTTGTTCAAATTGGTATAGGCTAGGTTTATGCTATGCCTAAGGAAGTGCCTTTAGACACAATCAATATCCTAACAACATAGATATTGTATTTTTGTATCGTGAACTATCTATAGATTGTATTAGCATTTTGTTGTTTATATGTATATGCTGAAATGAAAGAACTATTTTGCCACGCTATTGAATTAATTGATGTTTATTTATTTATTTATTTTTATGTAGCCTTGATTTGGTTAAGGTGTGTGAGTTATAGCGATATACGTTACTCATTATCTCTTTTGATTGATTTTTTCTTTTTTCTTTTTTTTTTTAAAGGTTTAGGCGTTAGCTATTTAATTGATTGATGCCTTTTTTTTTTTTTTTTAAAAAACAAGGTTGGGCGAAGGTGTGCTTAAGTCATAGCAATGTGCATAATTCGTAATCTTTCTTGGTTATTGAATTTTAATTTTACAAGTTATTTTTACAGCTTTTCATGTAAGCTTGGTTTTGGTCAAAATATATCTCGGTCATAGATATATTACCCTTAGTCTTTTTTGATTAGTGATTTTTATTTTTACAAATTATTTTTACAGTTCTAAATTATGTTGACAATTCCTAGTCAAATATAAATTGAGATTGTATATTCCTCTTTTCCTTCTTATTTTGTATCTACCATAGCAACATCTTGAAGACCTTAAAAATAATTTCAACAATTTCTTTTGAAGCATTATTAGGGTACCAGCTACCAAATTTTAGATTACCTTCATGATTTTTATTCGCCAGAAATTGGCAAGCTGTTTTTGTTAAAAATATTGGGCTTGCAGCATTGTTTTTAAAACTTTAAATTAAAAATGAAATCACTTAATGCCATAAAAAACTATATAGCTTTAATTTCATTTGTATTTGTATCCTTTCCAAGTGCCAGTTTTTCTTTAGTATCTAGGCCTCTCGTAATACTAAACAAACAATATCTATACCCAACAAGGTAAGTTTTAGCTTGGATACTGAATAATTGAAGAGTAAATTGTGTTATGTTTACCTTCTCTAGTTTTCACATGTGAGCATTTTGTTCTGCTACAAGACAGAACATCTAGTGTTGTGATGCGGATTCAAATATTATTTTATTTTATTAACAGTTTATTTTATTTTAAGGAAGATTTTGTTTGGATTTTTTTTAAAGTAGGATTTGTTAGAGATTTTATATAATGCTTATCTTTGATTTGATTTTATTTGATTCTTGATTAGCTTAAGAATTTAATAGCCTATTTAAAGGCTTAAGATTATTAGGGGTTGGTAGATTTGAGTTGGATGATTATTGAATTAAGTGGCGTGTTTGCCTGTGTTTCTCTCTTCTCTTCTTATTCTTTGGCTTAATTCTTCTCTCTTTGTTTGATCTCTTCTCTTTCTTTGCTTTCAATTTCTTGTCCCGCATTGTTTAGTGTCATAATTTAGGATGTAGGGATATCGACACTGAAAGTGGAGATGATATGGTATGGACATGGACACGACAATTTTACAAAAATGGAAATACGGACATGGACGGAATATAACAAGAAGTACATAATTTTTATTTTATATATATATGTATGAATAAAACATTCCCAACAAAACTAATTCAATAATTAAATACATAATTTTACTATACAAAATATAATAAAATATGAGAGAGAAGATTTTATAATTTTAGGGGGCTCCGGTTACTCAAATCTAAGTTTGTCTTAATCATATATTTGAAGAAAAATATGAAAAACAATTGGACATGCCATATGGTGTGTCCACCACATATTTTAGTGTGTTTAGGGAATATGTATGTTCGATATCTATCAGATGCGGATACGGTATCCATTTCAAATTATCCTTCCTTAATAGGTCAATCTATGTTCAGAGGATCCTGACAAGTGGCTTGCTAATAAGGGGATGAAATTGTATTAACAATTACAAGTGTGTGAAATTCTCCAATCTGCTAGGCTTTTTGACATCTTTTTATCCATGTTCTCTACAGGTAAAATGTTTTGCCATTCATATATGAATGCTTGGATTCATATCTTAGCAGTTCACCTTTTTACCTTTTTGCCTTTGAAATCAACAAAGTTCCTCCATGGGGAGCTTAATGTTAGAATAAGACAAATAGGTTATTATTGTATTTGTATGGCTTGTTCTTGATGATTATGTTCTCAGACTCTCTTTCGAATTTAATGAAATTGTCCTAACTGGTGGTTTCTCTTTTGCAGCTCATATTCCTTTATATCTGTACCCTTTTCTCAATACAACAAGCAAATCAAGGCCGTTTGAGTACTTAAGGCTTACTTCCTTGGGTGTCATTGGTGCTTTGGTGAAGGTGCTTCCTCCTGCTGATAAAAGTTTTTTTCTTTTTTTTGGTCATGAATATTACTGTTCTTTTTTGTATAATAGTGTGGAACCATTTAAAAAAAGGGTGTGAAACATTATTTTTTGGAGGTGCGCTAAAATTGTGAATTCTTAATACATTCTTTGCAATAAACTGGAATAAAAATATATATGTTGATAAGTAAATAAGAAAATATATTAAAAGGTATGAAGGGGATGCCACCAAAGCACAAAAGGCCCATTAAATATAGTGTCAAGTTACCTCTACGTGCTCAATAAAATGCAAAAAATTATGTGAGTCCAAGTCACTCCCTCTAGACAACCAGTTATGCAAGATAGACAAAATATGCTTTTCAATTTGTGCAACGAAAAAGATAGGAGTGAGATTGAAAAAGATATAATATACAATCAATCTAATTCATGTTTATGGAAAAAAATAGACTTCTTGCACATCAAGGTCGCCAAAAAAACTTCTAATCTGGGAAGCATAGACACACCATTAATGGTGTTGTATGCAAGTTGGACTCACTTTGGATTTGGACATGCGATGGACATGTGTTGGACTCGCCTTTTGGCATGTTTGATTTGTTTATGTTTAGACATATTGTACACGTTGTGGACTCGTTTTGGATTTGTGTTGGACTCAACGTTAAAAAATTAATTTTTTTATAATATTTTTTGTTAACTTTTAAGGTATGGAATACAGGTTATTGTTATTTTCTATGTTATGTAATCATTATGTGACTTCTTTGTTGACTTTTAAGATACGAAATACATTGCTATTAATTTTATTTAGTGTTATATAGCATATTTTTATTGTATTTGAATAAAATATTAATATCCAAGGTGTGTAAAAATATATATATATTTTTTTCGAGTACCCACTGTGTCGCGTCTTGTATTTTTCAAAATTGTCAAGTTGGTGCGTGTGTTGTATCGGTGTCTTGAGTTGGTGTCAATGCTTCTTAGCTTCTAATTCATGTTTATTGAAAAAATATAGAGTTCTTGCACGTATAGGTCTCCAAAAACACTACATGGCTAGCATAAGATACACATGATCGGATGAACAACTAGAGTACGTATCAAAATACATAGAATTCTCTTATCCTACTCAATAATTATTACAGTGTATGTTATAAAATAGTTGTCATCGTATTAAACCAAACCGACCGATAAGCGTTATAATAGAGGCCTATCACATATTGGAAAGGCCTAATGGGCTTGTTCAATCACGAAAGACAATTAGTTCAGTGGATGGATGGATTTCAATATCTACTCTGAAGATGCTAGTTATAACGTCATAGATGGCGTTCAATTCAGGCACTGCATCCACGTTAAAGAATTATTAGGCAGTTAGCACAACTACACTGTCAATGTCAAATACGACAAGCCCAAGCAAATACAAGGTAGTATTCCAACAGTTGTATTATGTAATCTTAACCAATCTTGGCTGTCTCAATTTATGAATAATTTCTCATATTGGTTTTATTGTAATACAGTTTATGTAAAGCTAGCTCCTTTAATAATAAATGGGTGCCTTATTCCATAATGGAATGTTGCAATACTAATGTCATTACAATAAAACAATAATTCTAAAAAACTGATCTTATTATTAATTTACGTGGTTAAATGAACACACACGTTACATGAGCCTTGTACACTACATATGGTTTGTGTGATAATTTTGAGTAATTTAATATTATTTTGAGATAGGTTTGTATCCACCACTGCTTCTATCCTTGTACTTTTCTATACTATACTTGCGTAGGTTCTTACAATGTATATCAAAAATAGCCTGGCATAGTGCATCCTTGGTACTTAGAACTCCCATAAACACTTGGAGTTGAACGTAGTGTAAGACTTTATAATGACTTAAGTGTTGTCGCTGAATAAATGTTGATGATGATTCAAACTCTTGTATGGTAAAGATATCTGTGAATTTTGAAACATTGGCACTCCCCCTGGGTTTGCAATCTAGAACAATCAACAGACAGATTGACGTAAACATCCTCCATAGTTAGTGGCCATATCTTACCCTTCACATGGATTTGAGTCATTCGAATTGCATCACCCATTTGTTAGTTTTTAGCAGATCCAACGCCATCCTATTTATATGAATAGAACTCCCTCTGTAAGGGAATGTCAGGTGTGTGCCTAGCATAAATATTCTCTTCTCATTGAGTTGTTGATGATTGATGTACACTGGACAAGGCGGCAAAGGTAACACTCGGTAATAATGAGTGCACTTCAAGTTACTGTCATAGGAATTCCACTTCCTCTTGGACTGCCTCTAGGTAATTTGAGACTGAGTTGACATCCTGGAGCAAATCTAAGATATCTAACAATTTAATGGACCGTTGGCGAAGAAACAAATGGTTGACGAACTTATTTATTAATGGCTGATCCATAAAGACATAGCCAAAGGAGAGCAGAAGTGCAACAACAGTCACCAGGTTGACCAACACCAAAATTAAAAATATGGTGAATATATGCCATATATGCAGACATGTGGGGCCCACACGAACAGTGGGTGGGCGGATGGTAACATTAAATTTGCCCGCCCTGGAGCCTACATTTTTAAAATTTAAAATTTAGATTTAAAGTTATTTGATGTGATTTAGGGGACAAAGTACTGGTCTATGTTAATGCCATTTGGAATAATTGTAGCCATACACGTGTTTGCGATTTGGTTCATTTCTTTGCTAATGGTCCATTCAATTGTTGGATATCTTAGATTTGCTTCAGGATGTCAACCCAGTCAATGTTGTTAAAATCCCGATTGAAATCTTAAAATCTTACGATTTTACGATGTTAGAGTGGGAAAATTTGTTCGATTTTATGTAAAATCTTAATAGGGGCAAAATAGGTAAAATTTCGTTTTTGAGACGTAAAATTAGTAAAATCTTGATTTTATAGGCAATTTTACCGATTTTACAAATTAAGTGATTTTTGTATAATTTTGTCAAATAAAATAAATTTTTATGATTTTTTTCAAGTAATATGCCACAACTATTTCACTTGTTGCATTTTTTTTTAAAAATTTTTTTATTCTATAACACTATTATTTACTATACTACATTAGTTGAGGACCATGTGCATTGCACCAAATTGACTATCATAAATTAAATACACTAGTTAGGATAGAAACCAGAAAACCTATGATAAAACATTACAAATACATCTCAACTGAAATAAAAAATTAGGATAAAATAAAGTTAGTGTGTTAATTTCAACTGTATAGATCACGCAAATCATTTTAATGGCCCCAATTGTGTGTTGGATAAAAGGAGTATAGAACCAGATATTGAATCTTTTGTAAACTTTGTTGAGGATTCATTTTATTAATATGAGTAAATTTTTGTGTATGGTATTTTTTTTGATACATGTCTTTTCTCTTATTAATAACATTATTAACTTATCAAAAAAATGGAAGCTCTAAATGAAAAATTGTAGCATAATAGGCTATATTTTCATTTTGTCGGCATTTGGTAAAATCTTATGATTTTACGATTCGATTTTTGGACCCTCTACCAGTTTTAAGTAAAATCTCGATTTTAACAACCTTGAACCCAGTCTTAGCTTAACTAGTCCAATCCAAGAGGAAGTAAATTCCTATGACAGGAACTCGAAGCACGCTCGTTATTACCGGGCATTGCCTCTGCCACCTCGTCTATTGTGCATCAATCGTTGACAAATCAATGAGAAGAGAATATTTACTCTGGGCACGCATCTAACATTCCCTTACAGAGGGGGTTCTAGTCATATAAATGGGATTAGCATTAGATTTGCTGGAAACCAATGAATGGGTGGTGTTGTTTGAATGACTCAGATCTGCGTGAAGGGTAAGATATGGCCACTAACTATGGAGCCTGATACGTCCATGTCACTATTTTTGTGGATTGTTTTGGATCGCAAACTCACTGGGAGTGCAGATGTTCCAAAATTGACAGATATCTTTACTATACAAGAGTTTGAGCTGTCATCAATACTTATTCAGCGAAAACAGTCATTATAAAATGTTACGTTATGTTTAACTGTGTTTATGGAAGCTATAAGTACCAAGGGTGTACTGTGCGAGACTATTTTTGGTATGCACTGTAAGAACTACGCAAGTATGTTATAGCAAAGAACAAGGACGAAAGTAGTGGTGGATACGAAAACATAAATGTTATTATATTACTTCGAGCTACCACACAACCCATATGAAGTGTGCAAGGCTTATGTAACGTGCGTGTTCATTTTAACACGTAAATTAATAATATGATCAATTTTTTAGAATTATTGTTTTATTATGATGATATTAGTATTGTAACATTCCATTATGGAATAAGGCCCTCACTAGGGGCACCCATTTATTATTAAAAGATGCTGCATCCTAGCTTTACATAAACTGCATTACAACAAAACCAATATGAGAAATTACTTGTAAATTAAGACAACCAAGATTGGCCAGGGTTACATAATACAATTGTTAATATGCAATTGTGTTTTGCGATAGAATGAGCCCATTGGGTCTTTCCAGGATGTGATTGGCCTTCTATTGTAACGCTTATCGGTCGGTTTGGTTTGATATGACAACAAATGTTTTGTAACACTCTTTGAGTAAGTAAGAGATCTATATATGTTGGTACGTACTTTGGTTGTTCATCCAGTTATGTACGCTTAGCGTAGTAATCTAGCCGTTCTAGGTTTAATGTGTTTACTGTGAAACTGTGCACCCATGAAAGGAAGTCGTTTCACGATGTTGATTCGCGTAGTATCCTTCCCTATACCTCGTTCTTGTTTGAATGTTATGCAATGGTCAGAATGTGCCTCATTTGCAGAAATCTCTGTCCTTTGAGCTGTAGTCTTGAACAGCCTTTGAACATTGTACTTTAGGGTGGGAAATAGTTACCAGGAAGTTAAATTAACTTACTATGTGCATATTTGTCATTCTCAGCCAATAAATTTGCTTCCGAAACTTTTGATTAATGCATATTTTCTTAGAATTTTGAAAGTATTGAAGTATGGATTATGTTCTGTAGACATAAGTTCTTATCCTTTGGGCAAATGTATATTAAAAATACAATGAAATACATAAATTTGGAAGAAAAATAAGGTAGTCAATTACTTATTGGCAATATTCAGCTGCTTGTAAGGAGCTGCTGATTGCAGTCTACATTTCAAATTTTGCTTTTCGACCTCAAGGGTATCCGTGATGAAATTTTTACTAAAAGAGAGAGTTCTCGAAACTTCTCTCTCTCTCTCTCTCTCTCTCCCTCTCTCTCTCAAAGGTAAGTGAATTGTTGATATCCTTGTTAGTTTTTCTATTGATAAACTAATATTCATCTTCCTCCTCCCTTTCTTCCAAATTTTTAAACCCTTCAGTTTGAGAATTATGTAGTTAACGGCATTGATTAGTTCTTTTTTATGTCAGATACTGTCGGCTTATTGTCATCTAAATGCTAATCCCACATGATAAGTACTTGAATATTCTAGTTCTGCAGTGTGCCTCTTTCACCTTTGGTTGCAGACTTGTATTGATCTCTCTCTCCCTCTTCCGACTAGGACTGTTGGGACTGTTCGCCATTGTTTTCAGAAAATGGTTCTTGAAAAACATGCTGTGAAAATTTTGAGAACAGAGAGTGGTTCTTTTTAACTAAGTTTTCTGCGAACAATATCCGGGAATAAGAAATTGAAAATTTTTTCATTTCTGTTTTCTGCTTTTTGTAAAGCTCTTAGTGGTAGCATAGATTAGTACTAATGGCTAAGCTTTTGTTAATCAGTCATCTCTCTCTCTCTCTCTCTTTATTGTTATGTGGTTTGAAATATCTTTGACCGTCAAACCGAGTTATTTTCAGGTCGATGATACAGAAGTTATCAGTTTTCTTCTATCAACAGAAATAATTCCGCTGTGCCTAAGGACAATGGAGATGGGCAGTGAACTATCAAAAACAGTTAAGTTGCTTGTGAATATTTTCCCCCTAATTTTTATTCAAGCATCCAAATAACTTCTCTATTTCTGTCTCACTATTGAACTTATTAGTAGCTATTTTTAGTTTCCACGCAATGCAACTGATTATGTTTGGAGACATATGATAAGAACATATTAGTTTAATGTGCTTGTCTTGATTAGTAGAGTGGTTTAACTTATAACATAAATTTAGTCGAATGCTAAGGTTTATTAACTTCAATTTACTTAGATCCTATTCTTCCACGGTAGTCAATGGGGTTTTGAGCCGCTTGAGGTCATATAGAATTTAGATTCTTGGATCAACAATATCATCCTTTGAAACTTAAAAGTAATCAAAAAGGCTATTTATGCTTTGGAGTTTGGAATGCACAATCTGAACTGGGTACATGTTTGTAAAATAGGTGACGCTATCGATGAGACCTGGGACTTTCAAGAAAACCATTTTTGGCGGCTTAGTGAAAACCGACTTAGCCAGGGATTTCAACAGCAAAGGTGGTATATGGATTTTTGAAAGGGGACAAGGCTATCAACGATCAATTGTCCTTTATGAGGAAGAACGGCGTTGGATCCAGAAAATGTGCGAGAAATCAGGTTTGCAACTTGGGGGGTATGAGCAACTACGTAGGCTTAAGGGAGGAAGAAGGGTCTTGCTTCGTACTTGCATTTGGTTAAGAGGAGATAGAGCTTTGGAGCTAAGGCCTTTTTTGCCCATAACGATGGGTGATGATTCCTGAAATCACCCATGGAGGTGGGTGGGGCTTTTTGAAGGAGGTTATTGGCCTTCCTGTAAACCTTTGGGCTCAGATTGTTTTCAAAGGCATAGGTTATCTGTGCGGAGGCTTACATTATGGTTGACAAAACCTCCAAATCTAGGAACACGTCTGTTGGGTTCGCTTGAAGGTGAAGGGTGGCAGACGGAGCATCCCATCCCCAATCACACTAGTGGATTCGATGACTTGCTATAAAATCCCTTTATGGGTGGAGAGCAGGGCATTCATCTACCATAATCGTACCGTATTATCTTAAGTTGGAGGGCTCACTGTGGTTAGAGTAGACGATTGAAGTCAGCATGATGCTAAATCCAACCGTGTGTGTGGAGTGGAGGCAAGGAAGCTTCGAGAACAGCCTAGATGATGTGTGAGCCATGTGCAAAGCCAAATATTTTCCAAGGATGGGTGGGTACACAAATCGGGTCGGGAGAGAAATCAAATCCATGGGCCCGAGTCTTTGGGTTCGAGTAGCAGTTTTCTTGGCTAGCCCACATAGTTTAGAGAAATGTACCAGTTTCATTAAAAGCCCAATCTCCAGCTAAACCATGGCTTCCAAATCCATTTGGGTCTCTTCTTGAGACAAGCCCAACGGTTGGCAGAAGGCCTAAGGCCTTTAAGCAACACGAGGTCGTTGTAGGAGCTTGTAAACCAGATATACCTCTTGCTTTTGGTTTAGACTCCATAGTTGGAACCCAAGATAGAGATTGCATCTACTCGCATGAGCAATGACAGTGCTCCAGTAGTTCTATAGAGACCTCTCTTCAAGCCTCCCCAAGTACTGCTAACATACAATTCTAGCTCTGACAATTTCTTCTCTTCTCCATTTCAGTCTCCCCCTTTTTTCTTTTGAGGGAAATGGAAATCCTAGTTATGACTGAGGGGAATGGGCTATGTATAATCGTGAAGAGGTGTATAAGAGGACTCTCTGCCCAGAGGAGGTAGCACAAAGGCCTAACAGGTTGAAGTTGATTTGTTTCAATAGGGAGGAGATTCTGGACTGTGAACCCCTAGCTTGTATTAGAGAAGGGGAGGATGTTGGCGATTATGGGAGTTTGCTTAGTCCTGGTGATTGTGTTAATGACATAGCAAAGATCTCAAAATGGGTACTCAATAGTGTCAAAAGAATTGGGGCGATCCATGGGAGTCTCCACTGATGGGTTGGAGAATAAAACTATATTTTTTCTCTCAATTTAGGAAAGGAGGGAATTAGCTACCCATAAGGTGCAGAAACTACATTATTCTAAGAGAAAAGGGCACAGGGAGCTGAAGCAACTCGAGAGCTCTATCAATTATGAGGCTAAGAGGGATAAGGAACAAGGTGGAAGGAGCAGGAGAGACAACAAACTTCTTCTCAGTTTTAAATGATGTTGAAAATTTTCAGTTAGAATGTTAGGGGTCTCAACGGAATGGGGAAAACCACTGTTATCAAGAAATGGAAACCTAAAGTAGCCTGTTTACAAGAAACGAAGGTTGTGGCGGTTAATGAGATTGATGTCAGGAGTGTTTAGAGCAGCGGATGGTTGAGATGGTTAACCATCCCAATGGAAGGTGCCTCAGGAGGGCTTCTAATGAGTTGGGACAATGGAAGGTGCCTCAGGAGGCCTTCTAATGAGTTGGGACAACATGGTGGTGGAGGTAGAGGAAGAGGTAGTTTCTCCATTTCTTGCCTTCTCAAGAACATTCAGGAGAATCTCAAATGGGCCTTTACTGGAGTCTATGGCCCTGTTTTTCACAAAGACAGATAGCCTTTTTGCAAGAAATCTCAGATGCAGCTTTTAGATAGGATTTAACTTGGTGTGTGGGGGGTGATTTTAATATGGTAAGATCCATGGAAGACAGGAAGGGCTGCATTACTATTTCCGCTCCTATGAGGAGATTTTGAGTTCATTGACTTTTAGGGTGTTATTGATCTTCTTTTGACCCCTGGGGGGTGGGGGGTGGGATACACTCGGTCAAACTCTCATAGCAAATCCCTTATCGACTTCTAGTCTCCTCTAGTTGGGAGGAGCAATTCTCAGGCAGTATGGAAAAGCTTATGCCCAGAGTGTCTTCTGATCACTACCTTATTCTTTTGGATTATGGAGGTATTAAGACAAGGCCTCTAACCCTTCAGATTTCAAAAATGGAGCTTAGAGTCCGTTAGATATTGTTGATATGGTAGGAAGATAATTAGTTCCTGATTTCCTAGTGTAGGAATATTTGATGGATTGATTGTAATAGTTTCCTAAGATGGAGGATTGCTTTGTATATAAATGGATTAAGATAAACCCTAATAAAGCGCAACAATTATTTCGTCTCTCTATTCGATCTTTTTGATAGTGTCAACGGCTTTAAGGACAAAGTAGCGGAGTGGTGGAGCAATTTTCAATGCCAAGGCGCAACTAGCTTCATCTTCTCATAAGAGATTATGTTTCTTAAAGCTGATATCAAAATGTGGAACCGTGAGGTTTTTGGGAGGATTGAGACAGTAAAGTTCTGACTTATTGAAAGAGATTCAGAAGCTACACCAAGAAGACGATATGGAGACCATTATAGAGGAACGAAAAACTCTTAGGTCACAGAAACAGTATGAATTTAGTAAGCTAACTTGAATGGAGGAAATCATCTAGAGGCAAAAATGAAGAGCTTGGCTTCAAGGAGGTGACAAGAGCACTAAATTCTTTCACAGATTAGCCAACATGGGACAGTGTTCTAATTTCATAGGCAAGATTAAAGTGGATAATTCCACCTTGGAGGACCGAGAGCATGTTGGTGAGGGTATTGTTGGCTTTTGCTCTGCCTTGTTTGCCGAGGAGGAAGAGTGGAGACCTAGCCTTAATGGGCTGGATTTTTCTTTTCTCACTGCTCTTGGGAGTGAAACCTTGGAACACATCTTTATTGAGGATGAGGTGCTGTCAGCTCTAAAATTCATGGATGGAGACAAAAGCCCTTGGCGCTGATGGCACGACTATTGCCTTCTTCCAAGCATGCTGGGGCATTATTAAAGATGATGTGATTAAGGTTTTTGAAGAATTCTTTGAGAATGGTGAGTTTGTTTGTTAAGAACTTAAATGCTTCATTCATTGCACTAATCCCAAAAATGGGTGGATCCTCGAATATTTGAGACTTCAGGCCCATAAACTTGATAGGGAGCTTGAACACACTCATTTACCACGGTTTTGGCTTCCAGCATCATACCTGTCATGAAATCAATCATCTCAAGTACTTAGTATGCCTTCATAGAAGGTAGACAAATCCTTGAATTAGCCTGTGGATACGAGGTCTCAAAGTGGTAAGCCACATAATTTGGGTCTTTTTTACCTGTTGGAAAGAATGGGGTTTGGTGGCAAATGGAGGAGATGGATTCTTTGGTGATCTCAATGGCGAGGTTTTCAATTCTAGTAAATGGATCACCAGCTGGTTATTTTGCTTCATCGAGAGGTTTAATTAAGACTGGTTGACTCACTATTGCCCTTTCTCTTCATTATAGTGATGGAAGCTTTCAGCAGGATGATGGACAAAGCAGTTCTAGAGGGGTTCATTGAGAGTTTTGAGATCCAAGACTATGATGATCAAGGTAGAATAGCAGTCTCTCATCTTTTGTTTGTAGACAATGGTTTTCTGTGGAGCTGACATCTTATTGTTGGGCCATTTGCATTGCCTTTTACTCCGCTTTGAAGCTGTCTTGGGTTTAAAGTGAACCTTCATAAGTTTGAACTAATCCCCATTGGTGAAGTTGACAAATAGATGCCAAGCTATACTAGGTAGTAGGAGGGTTTCTCTACACACTACATACCTAGGACAAACCTGGGAGCATCATATAAGGCTAAAGGGATATGGGATGGCATATTTGAAAAGGTCCACAAAAGATTGGCTAGTTGGCAGAAGCAATACTTGTCTAAAGGAGCTAGAATTACTCTCAATAGAAGTGTCCTGTCTAGCTTACCAACATATTTCATGTCTCTCTTTGTTATGCCAGCCTCAGTGGCTAGAAGATCGGGCATTAATTCCACCTGGTGAGCTGAAACTCTGCTTGCTTGCCCATTGAGAATGGAGGCATTGTAATTACTATACTTAGTGACTGAAGCTTTACCGGGTAAATGACTATGGTGCTTTACAAAGGATAGGACAGCTTCTGGAGAAATGTGAAAGCCCTCAAATACAACTCGAATTGGGGGGATTGGACTTCTGGCAAGCCCAGGGGCTCACATGGTTGTGACCTGTGGAAAGGCATTCGCAGTTGGTCATATTCTTCAAATTCATTTGTTTTCAAGTTAGTAGTGGGAGGGTAAAATTCTAGAGTCATCCTTGGCTGGAAGGATGCTGTCTTGGGGACCTTTTTCTTGATATGTATGAGCTGACGACCCACAAGAATGCTTCTGTTGCATCTTACATCTATTGGTGGTCAGGGAGTTTGGAATTGTGACACGAGAAGAAACTTGATGGACTGGGAAGTGGACAACTATGGCAGGTTGATGTCACTGTTGTACAACTTTACAGCGAAGAAGGGGAGGATGAGATCATTTGGCGTCTATCTTCTAAAGGCTCTTTCGAAGTAAAAACATACTATCGTGCTTTGCTGGGGAGGAGATAAGAGAACTTCCCTTGGAAGAATGTTTAGAAGTGCGGTGCTACCCTGAAAATTTCTTCTTCTTATGGTGTGTAGCCCATCAAAAGATTCTCGCCATTGATAATCATGCCAAGAGAGGTTTAATTTTGGTTAATCATTGTTGTCTATGTAAGATAGAAGCAGAGACCATTGGTTGCATGTTTATCCATTGCACGTGGTCCAAGGAGTTGTGGAATCTGATTCTCTAATGTTTCAGAGTTACGTGGCACCCTCACGGGAAGTTAATCATTTTTTGAATGCATGGGGGGGCAGCAAAATTTCCAGCAAGAGGAGGAAGGCTTGTAAAATAGCATCCCATTGCATTTTTTGGTTGATTTGAAGAGAGAGGAACAGATAACTTTTTTAGGAATTGATTATCCCTTGAATAGAGCTAAAGGGATGTTAACACATACCTTGTATAGATGGATTAAAGAGAGTATAGAGCCAGATATATTCTCTTTTTTGTCCTTTTTGGAAAGCATGGAAATATAAACTTCATTGTATACGAGTGGCAGCGCTTTGATGCCTCTCTTTTTAATAAACCATATTTATTTACCAATTAAAAAAAAATGGTCCTAATCTTCTATATTTGTTCTTTCCTTCAGAAAAGGCAAATCTGTAATCAACTCTTAACAAAGTGTTTTGACAACTCCCTTTTGCTTGGCTTTTGGGTTCATGGTCATCTGTAATCAACTCTAGCAAAGTGTTTTTACAACTGCCTTTTCTACCTGGCTTTTGGATTCATGGTCATGGACTCATGGTAGTCCAATTAAATTTTTATGACAGGTTGCAACATTTATTGTTCAAAAAATATTGTTGGATGACGTGGGCCTGGATTATATATGTACAACCGCAGAGCGGTTTTTTGCTGTAGGTCGAGTTTTGGGAAACATGGTGGCAGCACTTGCTGAACAACCCTCATCACGCCTTCTAAAACATATTATTCGTTGTTACCTTCGATTATCTGATAATCCAAGGTTGGTGAATGTAATTTGGATTAATTTATAGCTGCAAGTCTGCAATCACAGTACAGTTTGCTGGCGGCTTCCATTTGGCCCCCCCCCTCTCATATTTGGTCTTCACGATGCAGGGCTTGTGATGCATTGAGAAGTTGTCTGCCAGACATGCTGAGAGACGCCACTTTTAGTGCATGCCTTCGTGTAAGTACTGGTTAAAATTTTTATAGTAGTGACAAACTCTAATGCCGGTTCCTACTGATTTTAATGTTGTTGGATTATAGTGTTAATAGCGGTGGTTGGCCAAAATTTAGAAAAAGTGTAATACGTCAGTCACTTTTTAGCGTTTGGATGTCAAACCCCAATTTTTTGACAGAAACCTGTTCGAACGCGGTCTCACTTACCCGTACCGCATTCGAACGGTTTTGGTCAGAAAAATTGTCAGAAAGTTGACAGAAGTTGACAAAAGTTTGTAAAATTTAGAGTTTTAAAATAAACACATGGAAAACGAGGACGGCCAAAAGTTGGTAAAAATTTATAAAAGTTTGAAAAACTTGGGCTTCCAAGTGCCCCCCTAATAGATATGTTAAGAGGACCCCTGATACATGACTGATTTGAATATTGACAAGCTTGATATTCACTTTATTATTATTATTATTATTTTTTTTTCTTGCAGCGTAGCTAATATCATTTTCTTTTGTAAATAAATAATTTGACATGTAACTGACATGTAACTGAGCATTCAATCCCTTCTATAGGGTGGTAGTAAGCAGACATCTTTTGGGGTTATTTTGGTCTCTTAAATGCTTTTTTTTTTTTTTTTGTTTATATTTTCTTTCAGGAAGATCCAACGACGAGAAGGTGGTTACAGCAATTGCTTCACAATGTCCAGGTACCTCAGGTTCCGATGCAGGCCGGGGGAGGATTCAACCATATGCTGGTGAACTAAACTCCACTTCGGAATTGCTCTCCTCTCTTACCGTTCTTCCTGGACTTAATTTATGTGTGAATTTATCTTCCACCTGCCTGTGCCTTCCATCATCACAATGGAGTAATTATATTGTTGATGTTCTTTATATATATATATATATATATATTGTAGCCAACTGTTGCTTCTATATGATGCTCTTTTGAAGTATTTTGGGTTGTTTATAAGTCATCCGTCCCATTTCGACTTGACTAAGATAGTGTGTCTTGGCAAAGCGTTTAAATTCCATTAAAAATGGGCATATTTTTACCCCAAAAAAAATGTTTTTAATGTATCTCTCAAATGATTATAAATATAATTTAATTATAAAATACAAGTTATAAACAATACACTAATATTGATTGAGAACTATTTATCATGTTTCACATTTTATAGAAGTAAATAATAATTTATCATGTTTCACATTTTATAGAAGTAAATAATAAAATAAAGAAAATGTTATTTATGTGGAGTTGGATAAGTAATGGGAAGAAAATAATAATTTTATTTTTTATTCTCGGCTTTGTAACCTTTAGTAAACGAAAACAAAAATTTTAAAAATCAAAAAAACATAAAAAAAAAAATTGAAAGTTTTTGAAAGTGAAATTTTAATAAAATATGGTGGCATTTGGTTTAGTTTTGTATTTTCTGTTTTTATTTTGTGTTAAAAATTTTAATATGAGGAAACAGAAAATGTTTTGTTTTTCTTATTTTAAAAATTTTCTTATTTTTTGTTAAAAATTTATAAAACGATCTTTTATCATTTTTTATTTTATGATTATAAAAAAAATTGGAAGTTTTTGAAAATGAAATATTAAAAAAATAAAATTTTTGGTTTCGTTGGAGACATTTCGATGCAAGTTTGGAAAAAAAAAAAGTTTATTTACAAATATTTGAACGAGTGTCAGTTCATAAACGAGCATGTTTGTGACCTTTTATTAGTATTATTATTATTATTATTATTATTATTATTGTTATTATTTGACATTGGCTCTTTTATTTAACTATTAAGGTTGAAAATGTGTTCGAGGTGATTTATTTACTCAGTCAAATGATCATAAATGAGTTCTTAACGAGCGCATAGGTCCTAGAGTTGAGCTTTGCTTTGCACGTTCAAGCTCATTCATGCGTGCCTGCCTAAGCTCAGGTTTGGTTTGAGCTCGTTTATTTGAGAGGGTCAGCTCGTGCTTGGCTTAGGGTTATCTCACGTTCATAAACTCATGTTCAAACTAAGCTCGATCCAGCACGTTTAAGTATATTAAATATTATGTTTTTTTTTAATATTATTTGTATAGAAATATATTATACATCATATTTAAAAAAAGTATTATTAATATTTAAAATTATGCAATTCATAAATTGAAATTAATGCGGCAAGGATAAGTAATCCAAGAAATTTTACAGTGAATAGAATAAAATTAGAAGAAAAGAAAAAAAAATTTTATAATCTATTACTTGTGTATGGGTTTTTCTCAAAAAGAACATAAAAGAAATAGAGACTAAAAAAAATTAGAGTTAAAATTTTGAACGGTTGGTGAACAACCTAATTCATCAGTAGTTCAATTCATGAATTGAAATTAATGCAACAAGGATAAATAATCCCAAGGAATTTTGGGAATGAAAGCTAGGATTTTGTTCTCTCTCTCCAATAACACTGTCTTTGGTCTTTTTAAGAGAGAGATGCCATAATTTGATTATCATCATCACATGGGCTTGAAAAAAAGGGTTCTAGGGGACTGCAGTGAAGAAATCTACTGTAGGGGCTGCAGTAAAAAAATGAAGGGCTGAGATTTATTCTCACTTTAATGACGCGTGACTTTTTACATTCTACATTAATTGTCTTCCAATTAGATTTTTTTAACTTCTATTTTTATTTTGAAAATAATTTTAATTAAATTAAATTAGAACCATCCGATTAAAAATAATTAAATCTCAACCTTTGATTTTTCACTGCAGCCCCTGCAGGAGATTTCTTCACTGTAGCCCCTTGTAACCCGAAAAAAAAAGAGAGGGAAAGGGGTTCCAGGGGGCTGCAGTGAAGAAATCCACTGCAGGGGCTGCAGTGGAAAATTAAAGGTTGAGATTTGATTGTTTTTAATCGAATGGTTCTAATTTAATTTAATTAAAATTGTTTTCAAAATAAAAATAAAAGTTAAAAAAATCTGATTGGAACATAATTAATACAAAATATAAAAAGTCACGTATTATTAAAGTAAAAATGAATCTCAACCCTTCATTTCCCCACTGCAGCCTCTGCAGTGGATTTCTTCACTGCAGCCCCCTGAAACCCAAGGGAGAGAGAGAGAGAGTTAGAATTTCATAGAAAATGGAGGTCATTTAATCAGGATACTATTAAGGGTTATAAATGAACCTTTTTAAAGGTTAAAAAACTAAAAAAAAAAAAAAAACATCTTGAATTAATGCATATTTTAATGGATGAGGGAATCCTTAGGTTAAAATATAATTTTAGAAATTAAAATTATATTTTCAACCTTTAAATTGCTGTGAAAGTTCATCTAATGAATGAAAATGTTTTAATTTTGACTGTTAAATAGATAAATTTTTATTAAAATACAAAAATTGAATAATAATTTAAACTCCTAAAATTACATTTTAATTTCAAAAATTCTCAATTATATTTTAATAAACAAAAATTTAGCGCACTAACAGACTAAGCATTCTAAAAGACATGGGAATTTTATGTGCAGATGGAGGTGGGTCGATTGTGTGATTGGACCAAATTTTCCACCTAAATATGGAAAATAAAAATATATATATGTCGGTGATAAGCTTCGTCTTCTTTCTTGCCATGAACAGTTATTTCCAGGAGGAGCAATTTATGGTTGTACGAAGGTTAATCCTCAACTTTATTCTAATTATAACTAATAAAATAAAAAGTAATAAGCATATAATCAATCAGTTTTTAACTTTTATTATTTTATTCATTTAATCATAATCCAATATAATTAATAATTATTAAAAAAATGTGATCAATTAGAAAGTTTGTGAAATCACACCGCCAACTCAAGTACTATTTTTATTTTATTTTTTCTCGGAAGAGATGGGACTTTTGAAATCACCCCTCAACTCAAATACTAAGGTTTAGTTTGGTGCAAAGGAATGGAACGATGATTTTTACACTTTCATAATTTCATTTCATTATCACATTTAGTATAATTTTTTTAGAATAGGAATAACCATCCTTTGGAAATTCTTATTCCATTACATTGTCTCATTTCCATTCCTCCTTGGAAAGACGGAATGGCCATTACGCTCGAGCAATCCATATATTTCAAGCCAACCCAACCTTGGATTGTAAAATAATTATTTAACTCGTGCATCCCTTTTTGGACCAAATTCACATTCTAAACTTTCAAAAGACTTAAAAATATTTATTGACGTATTTCTCGAGCTATAAAATGATGATTTCACCTTTAAGCTATTTTATGTCAAGATTTACATTCTACACTTCCTAAAATGCTAAAAAATATTCATTGACATGGTTTTCAATAAGTATGTAAATTTTGGAGCCTGTAAGAATTGAAGATTATGAAGGGGATGAGCGACTTAATGAGTGAAGTAAGTCTCTGGACCAAATCTAAATTCAAGTCATAAAACAACCATTTTACTCTTATCGCATTTTTGGTCCATATTCATATTTTGGCTTTCCAAATAGTTAAAAAATATTTATCAACATATTTTTCAATAGTTAAGCTAAATTTGGCTCAATCTAATTAAACTTGAACTATAAAATTAAAATTTTACCCCTGGGTTTTTTTTTTTTGTCCTAGTTTGCATTTTAGGTTACTTAAGGTGCCATTTTGTCTATATTTATATTTTTTATTTTTTGTTTTTTATTTTCTATTTTATGTGTTTTATGTTTTAAAAATCGCAAAACAAGGAAAATAGAAAATATATTTGGTTTGACATTTTTTTTTTATTTTTCTTATTTTGGGTTGAAAACTTTCAAAATAATATTTTGTCATTTTGCATTTTAGGTGTAAATTCATTTTGTGTTTTTTGAAACAGATTTTGAAAACATAACTAACCAAATACGTTTTGAGCTGTCTTTCTTATTTTCAAAATTACAAAATAAAAAATTGGCTCAAAATATGTATACCAAATGACACCTAAAATGCAAAAAAATATTCATCGACATGATTTTTAGTAGTTAAGAAAATTTTGACCTAATTTGAATTGCCATTTTATTTTTGGCCCATTTTGGCCCATATTCGTATTTTAGATTTTCCAAAAGGTTAAAAATATTTATTGACATATTTTCTAATAGTTAAGGAAATTTTGGTCCAATTTGAACTCGAGTTGTAAAATTACAAATTTGCCCTTAACATTGTTTTTTTTTTTAACCCAAATTCACATTTTATGCTGCCTAAAATACTAAAAAATATTTATTGATATATTTCTTAATCGATAAGCAAATTTTGGCCTGATGTGAACTTGGATTGTATAATTACCATTTTATCTTTTGGCCCATTTTTTCCATGGAATTGTATTCTATGTTTTCTAGAAAGGTAAAAAAATATTCATTGACATATTTTTAGTAGTTAAGAAAATTTTGACTTGATTTAAACTCAAATCATAAAATAACGATTTTATTCTCGAGCTCTGTTTTTTTTTTTTTTTTTTTTTTTTTTCACAGATTCACATTCTAAAAATAAAATTTACTTTTAGGTTTTTTTTTGGTAAGTACTTCTAAGGTTTTTAAAAGTTAATGCTAGTAATTTATATGACTTTTCTTTTTATTTCATACTTAAAACACATAATTAAATTATAAGATATTAAAAATGTCCACTACATTTTCATAATTTTAATGTCGGCAACCAAGTAAAGAAATACAATATTTCATTCTTATCCCCACTTTATTCTTATCTCTTATTCCATTCTATTTCGTTGTTTAGGGTTGAAATATATAACAAACATAAGTGATCGCAATGGAAACAAGTCTCCCACCCACCTTCTACAAACCTATACGGAAACAACGAATAGAGCATAGCCACAATATGTATATGGAACAAGATGTATACCAACTGTCCAAAAATTTAAGAAGTACAAAAATATAGATAATGAGACAATAGCACTGATTATACATGAAAACCTTTCTAAAATGTAAAGTAAAAATCACAGAACCTAAGTCTACCCAAATCTTCCATTGTAAAAGAATAATGGTTATTACAATATGTTCTCTCTAATTAAAACTAAAGGCATCCACCAATTTTAAATCTCAATAATAGAATTCTTGATAAACACAAAACAAAAGAGGAATTAAGAACATTCTCACAAATGCAACGGTCACATTCTTTTCAAATCTGGCAGTGTTAAAGAGCTTTAAACATCATTTCCACCGTTCAGATTGAAGATCCTCGTGTTTGAAAGTCACTATCAAAATTTGAGGTAGATCCAAGGTGGATCATCTTCTAGTCGTTTCTTGAAGATTGCCGCACATGAAAAAATTCTGCACTTCTTCTTTGTTTTTCTACCACGCCTGCTAATCTCTCTCTCTCTCTCTCTTGTTTCGCTGCTCTTTTTGTCTAATAACAGCTGATTTCTTACCTCTTTGGCTGTTCTAAAGGGTCTTTATTTAGGCTAAGGTATTTCACCAAATCTGAGCCAAGTTTACGAATAATTAAGCAACATTGGGCTAGCTAGTCTCCTCCAACATAGGAGGGACGACCTTTCTATTCCATGTAAAAAACATAGCCTAATAATTTTTTATATATGTGTACTTGTAGCTTAAAACCATTTTTTATTTATTTTAACATTGGTTTTTATATATATTTAAAGTATACAAAATTTCTATATCTAAATTTGCTCAAAAGAAAAAAAAAAGCAACAAATATGTAATTCTGCACACATAATTATAAATTAATATAAAGAGCACATATAATTATCATTTAATCAAAAAATGATACTACTACAGTATAAAAAAAATATTATGCACATTTAATTACCATATATTTGCCTCAAATGTGCTCTGACTTCACATGTAAAGGAAGTGCGGGTGGGGTTGGTTGTTATTGCGGAAACCCTAGATCATCTTCTGGTAACACCCTTGTTGAATATTGGCAACACAAAAAAATACAAACAATAGAAGAATACAAGATTTACGTGATTTGGTAATTTGCCTACATCCACACTCACTCAGAGAAGAAAATCCATTGTGTGAAAAATATTACAATTACACAATCTTTCCTCTCACCTAATACCCCAATACACCCTACAAAGCAATTCCCAAACAAACTTTAACTCCCATCTCAAAAGAGGAATTTAACTAGAGTACAAGCTCGCTATCTAAAAGTTTGACTGGTGTACCTTTTCCAAAGAAAAGACCATTTATTTACAACCTCACACGGCCCTATGCCTTTATGAGGAAATCGGGACAGGAGCCACCACATTAACGAACTCCATCTTGGCGACTGCTCACCCCTTAGGAAATTGAATACTGGTAATTACACGACGAACCCCATAAGCTGGGGTCATCTCCCATCTAACAACTGGAGACCTGAATCAAGTCCAAGCAATGCTTGAACTTATCTGTTGTGAGGGACTTTGTCAACATGTTTGCAGCATTATCAAAAGTGTGGACTTTCTCTAGCACTAGTTCACCTGAAGACACCAACTCCTGAATCTTGTGGAACCTCACATCTATGTATTTGGTTCTAGCATTGTACACCTAGTTCTTCGCCAAATGAATGGCACTCTAACTGTCACAGTGAACCTCAACTCCACCTTGCTGTCAACCTAACTCCTTAATTAGCCCAGCATCCCACAATGCTTCCTTGGCAACCTCGGCCAATGCCGTATATTCTGCTTCAGTTTTAGAAAGAGTAACAAAAGACTGAACCACGGACCTCTAACAAATAGGCCCTCCTGCCAGAGTAAAGATATACCCATTAGTTGACCTTCTATTATCCAAGTCCCCTGCATAGTCTACATCCACAAATCTTACAATTGGAGGCTCTTTTTACTTTCTGTTGAACATGATGCCATACCACTTGGTACCCCACAAGTATCTGAGGATCCACTTGACTGTACTCCAATATTGTCTCCTTGGATTGGTCATAAACTTGCTTACCATGCTAATTGCATTTGCCAAACCTGGTCTGGTATAAACCATTGCATACATAAGGCACCCAACTGCATTGGCATATGGAACTGATTCTATGTCCTTGATCTCATCTTGAGACTTCAGGCATAGACTTGCAGACAGTCTAAACCTACCAAATGTGTGCTCATCGGTTTTTCTTTGTCTATGCTAAACCTCTTAAACACTTTCTCCATATAAGCTTCCTGAGATAAACACAATCTCCCTAAGCCTTTGTCCCTACGAATCTCCATTCTAAGAATCTCATTGGTTGTGCCCAAATCCTTCATTTCAAATTCCTTACTCAACAAGGCTTTCAATTTGTTGATCTCAAGGATACTATTTGCAAATATCAACATATCATCCACATATAATAGGAGATATATGAAGGAACCATCATTAAGGCGTTTCATATAAATGCAAAAGTCATACTCATATCGTATATAGTCAATTCTGATCATGAAAGAGTCAAACTTGTTGTACCACCGCCATGGAGACTACTTTAGCCCATACAGTGACTTCGTTAGTTTGCAGACTAGTTGCTCCTCCTGCGGTTGTGAAATCCCATTCGGTTGCTCCATGTAAAGATCTTCTTCAATGTCACTATGAAGAAACGCCATCTTTACGTTCATTTGTTCCAACTCCTTGTCAAAATGAGCTACCAAGGCCAACATCACCATGATAGAAGTGTGTCTAACCATTGGAAAAAAGATCTTATCATAGTTAATTCCTTTCATTTGTGAGTAACTCTTAGCTACTAAGTGAGCCTTGAATCTTTCACCTTCATTTTCTGATGCAGCTTCCTTATGTTTGTACACCCATTTGCAACCTATCGCCCGCTCTCCCATTGGAAGCTCCACTAACTCCTATGTCTTGTTCTTTTGCAGAGACTCTATCTCCTCCACCATAGATTGCATCCATTTGCTTTTCTCCTGGCTATTGATAGCCTCCTAAAAAGTAACTGGATCCCCACTACTGGTAACAAAAGCATAAGAAACTAAATCTTCAAAGCCATATCTAGTTAGTGGTTTGATAGTATGTTTGATCTGCCCCGAAGCTAAACTCTAGTGCTGTTGCTTCCTTGAACTGGAAGCTTTCTCCTCCGAAGTAGGAGCCTCTAAACTCTGAGTAGAGATGCCTTTAGCCTGACTCTCTATCTCCATCTACACTACTTGCTTGCTGAATTCTTTACTTTCTGGATTCTGTTCCTCTTGTGATTGAGTGCTCTTCAACATGGACTTTTCATCAAATACCACATTCCTGCTGATCTCCACCTTAGTTGTCGTAGGATCCCAGAGCTTATACCCCTTGACCCTTTTCTTATATCCGAGAAAGATACGCTACGCAACTTTTAGTCAAGCTTGGACTGCTTATCATTAGAAACATGCATGTATGTGAGATAACGAAAACTCTTAACCTAGAGTAGTCAACCTTCTTCCTTGTCCACACTTCTTTTGCAACCTTCCCTTCTAGTGTTACCCTTGCTAATCTATTAATTAAGAAGCAAGCCATACTCACCGCATCTGGCCAGAAGTTGTTTGTAAACGCAACATTCAATCTAAGACACCTTGCCCTTTTAGCAATTATTCGGTTCATCCTTTCTGCCACACCATTCTACAGTGGCATCTTGTGTACTGTAAAGTGTCTTTTTATTTCCTACTGCTCACAAAATTGCATTAACTCTTTTTCCTTGTACTTAACACCATTACTTGTCCATAGATACTTTATTTTCCTCTCAGTTTGATTCTCCACTTCAGCTTTTCACACTTTGAACTTGGCAAACACGTCTAACTTGTGATGTATGAAGTATACCCAAATCTTCTTCAAGAAGTCGTCAATAAACGTGATGAAATACTATTGTCCTTACCATGATGCAACTCTTATTGGCTCTCAAAAATCTGAACGGACATAATCAAGAATGCCCTCTGTCTTGTACGTAGCTATCTTGAATTGCACTTTGGTCTGCTTTCTAAGAACACAATACTTGCAAAAATCAAGCTTGCAAATCTTTACCCCCTTGAGAAAATTCCACCTACGTAGCTCCAACATGCTACATTCCCCAATATGCCCTAGCCGCATATGCCACAAGATTGCGCTATTAGAATCAGATTCTGCTACAGTAACTCCTCCTAAAACTGTAATCCCTAACAGTCTATAGATATTCCCAGTAACTTTCTGCCATTCAACACCACCATCACCCCTTTTGAAACTTCCATTGCCTCACCCTCATATTTAAAATTAAACCCGTTTGAATCTAAGGCATCCAATGAAATAAGATTCTTCCAAAGATCAAGAATATGTCTTACATCACATAGGGTTCGTACCACACTATCAAAGATATGAATTTTGATATTCCTAATCCCAAAAACTTTGCATGAAACATCATTAACCATCAGAACTGAACCAGAATCCATTAACCTATAGAAGTCGAACCACGTCCTATTTGGCATCATGTGAAAAGAACGTGCCAAATCTAGCACCCAAGAATCTGTGAGATGATCTGAACTAGACAAAATTGAAATCATGTCACTATCCGTCAAGTCATTCTCTACAATATTTGCAGACTTTGAACCTTTTTTATTCTCACCACCCTTATCTTTGCCCCGCTTTGGGCAATTCAACTTATAGTGGCCCTTCTTGCCGCACTTGAAGGATAGAGGATTTTTCTTTTTCCTTGACCTAGACCAAGAATTTTTATTCCCATTCGATTCCTTTTATCTGCTGCTTCCCCTATCTTGTTTGTCTTTCACAACCAGACCTTCTCCCTAAGGATTCCCATCACTTTGTTTTCGCCTTTGTTGAAATTCTAGCAAGGTTGTTGTGGTCTCCTCATACACAATAGTCTCTTTACCATATGTAAGGGTTGTGATCAAATTCTCATACATCGACGAATCTGGTAGTGAGTGCAGTAACATGAGAGCCTTGACTTCATCTTTGAACTTGACTTCTACTTTCTTCAAATCCCCGATGCTTTGATTGAATGCGTTGATGTGCTGTTCTAGGTCTGAGTCCTCTTCTATCTTCAAGTAATATAGCTTTTGTATAAGATAGAGTTTGTTCGTAAGAGACTTGGACATGTATCTCTCGCATAAGATAGAGTTTGTTCGTAAGAGACTTGGACATGTATCTCTTGCATAAGATAGAATTTGTTCGTAAAAGACATGGACATGTATCTTGCTTTGAGTTTCTTCTATGCCTCTGTTGGCGATTCTTTCTCAATAACATATTACATCATATCATCATCTAGACACAATCTGATTGCAGCCACAGCCATTTCCTGAAGTTCAAGCCAATCTGCTTCTTCTATCTTTTCAGGCTTCATCGTTGCCAATACCTTTGCCATTCCTTGTTGCACCAACAAATCCTTCATCTTTCTCTGCCACAATCCAAAATTTCCTACTTTATTGAACTTGTTGACTTCAAACTTTGCAGACGAAGAGCTTCCTAACATTTTGCCTTATTGAGTTTTTATTGTATAAGTGAATAGTACCCATTAGATATGTTCCCATGAAAGATTGGAGGGGTCACACTGGTCCTACTTAAAACCCTATCTCCTAGACAGAACCTTCTTAGACTTGTACAAATCCATACTACTACCAAAACTCCATGAATAGTACCTATTATGTGAGTTCCCAGGAAAGATTGGAGGGGTCACATTGGTCCTACTTAAAACCCAATCTTCTAGATAGAACTTCCTTAGACTTGTACGTATCCACACTATACACCAAGGCAACTTGAGCTCTGATATCAATTGTTGTTACGAAAATCCTAGACTATCTTTTGGCAACGTCTCTTGTGAATAATGGCAAACACAAATACAAAAAAACACACACAATAGAAGAGCACAAGATTTATGTGGTTCGGCAATTTGCCTATGTCCACGGGCACTCAGAGAAGAAAATCCACTATGTGAAAAATATTACAATCATACAATCTTTTCTCTTATCTAATACCTCAATACACCCCACAGAGCAATTCCCAAACCAAATTTAATTCCCACCTCAGAAGAGGAATTTAACTAGAGTACAAGCTCGCTATCCAAATCTTTGACTAGTGTGTCTTTTCCAAGGAAAATGACTATTATCTATAATCTCACAAGGCCCCTCTACTTTTGTGAGAAAACTGATGTGGGACAGGAGCCACCACATTAACATTGGTGGGTATTAGGTAAATTACGTGTTTACTATTTAATCGATGATCACACATATAACTATGGAATTACAAACTGAGGGTGATTGAGAAAAGATTAATATGTGTAAATTGACTTTCATGGTAATTATTGAAACATCTATCGAGTAATGTTATAGTTGTCTTAAATGTTAAAATTATGAAGAATGATAATAGTAATTTGTAATCACTTCATGTAAGTGATGTTTTATGTTAATCCTGAGTGGTAGCTCAATAGGTAAAATTTTGAATTTGCTCCCTAGTAATCGTTAGGAGGGCTCCTCAGTGATCACTAGGAGGGTTTACTCGTTTGTTAATTCTAGTGTCCTAAGGATTAGTGGAGGTGCTAGTTCAAGTTTCTTAGGTCACTAGAGTGTTTATCTGTTTGTTGACTCTAGTGTCTCATGGAGTCGTGAATGTCCATGCAAGCATTTTTACGTCAAAACTTAGTGAAATTTGATAAGATGTTATTTAAATTTCCGAATCAATTCAAACGAATAATCACACATAAAGTAAAGAAAGTAACACTCGAGGATTTAACAAGGAAACCCAATTACAAGGGAAAACCTTAAAAATAATTCCACTATATTATCAGATTACAAGACTCTACTTGAACTCATTATGAATCAATCACGCGAATCCTTTTTTCACTCTTCCTCGAATCACTCGATGAACCTAGACCAAGTGGACTTTTTGAGTCATAATGAAAGTAAATAGAGAACAATGAAAAATAAGAAAAAGACCATTAGCCTCACAAAAGTAAAATCGCTCTCTCTCTAAGACTCTATAATATGCCCTTTAAGTATGTATTGTATATTAAGGCCGGGTGCATATATATAGAGATACAATATGTTACACCAAATAGGCAGAATAGGAAACAAAATCATCTGTATTTAAATTATAGCTTGACCCATCGTGCTCCCTATGCTGTGCCAATGCTAGTTGCTAGAATCCTTGCATATTAAGCGCTTAATTTGTGAGGCCTACTGGAATTCGTTCTAGGCTAAGGATCGTCAATGGCAAACCTTCGTGCATCCATTGGGCTCCCAGTGTCAATGTGGCGCTGTCGCGTACTCCCTGCGATCTGCCTATGAAGTGTATTGGAATTTCTTTACATTTTATATGACTAAGTCCTAATTAGTATAGGATTTTGCCTTGACTTGGATTGTAAATTGCCATCTTTTGGTAACTTGCAAATATCTTGAACTTGAAATAATTATCTTCCTCTTCAAATTAGGAAATATACAAATCTATTATATTTAATTTAGGATTTTATATGGATTTGCCATTATAAAACTTTACCATCTCTCCCTTGGCAATTCCATATCAAAACTTAAATTAAATTTCAAAATAAATCTACGACACTTGAACAAACACATCAAGGCATCTTACAACAAAAATAAAAAACAACATCCATGTACAATTACTAAATTCAAGTTTCAAGTACACATATCACAAGTGAAATTATTTATAGAACCAACTGCATATATAAGTCGGAGGTATTGGAATTTTTACTCCCTCTTTTTGATATAGAAATTGACAAACAGATAAAATAGAGGGAATAATAATAGACAAAAATAGATAAGCCATTAAAAGAAACCATCACCACAATCATAACCATCTCAGCCACCACTAGTATCACCACCTCCATAGTTGCCACCACAAAAAAACCTATGTCATCGTCATTGTTGTCCTGTGGGAGCACATCCTGGAAAGCACTAAAATTATCAATCTGTTGGTGCAGGAATTAGAAGTTGGCGGTGCACAAGTCTGTCAAACTTTTTATGCTACCCTCAATAGTGTCCAACCTTCCACCCATAGCTTCCTGATCAGCTCAAAGGCCTGCAAACTCCCCCTCAAGTTTAAGCATGACTAATGATATGGAGTTCAGTGTGAAGGGATAGGTGCTCCTGCTACACTCAGCAAGGTTGGGCTCGTCAAGTATAGAGTCAATAGCCCAGCTCACAGATTTACGTGCAATAAGGCACGTAAGGAGAGAAGGTTGAGGTGTAAGGCTAGACAATGGTAGCTCAATTTGGTTCACCCTAATGATGCTGGTGACTAATACATAAAAAGGCAATAAGTCAGTAACATGTTTTTGTTGCTAGGTAGTGAAAATGAGTCTAAAAACGAACAGGGCAAGGTCAAACTTCAAGCCATCAAAATTGTATAGATGACACGACTTCTCCTTGGGGTGACATTAGAATAATGTGAAATGGGGTCAATAGATACAGACTTAAACAAATTAAGCATGCGGTGGTCGGTTTTCAAATGTCTATGTGCATATCTGTCACCCTTCCAAGGTAGACATATCAAGCACACTAAAAATATTTGTCAACTCTTCCTTAGTAGGAGAAAGACCATCTTGAGTAGGATAAAACAAGGTGAATCTCTCAGTAGGGCTAGGTCTCTCAATTCTTAAAATGGATGCAATGATGTCTGAAGTGACTAAAATGGGGACTCTATTCACAGTGGTGTGAATGACATCAATTTTGGAAACAATGTCATGAAAATTGGCATAAAATTCCCAAACCAATTTTACTAGCACAGATGCAGAAATGTCTGTGACAAATTTGCAACCCAATTGTCAGATTAGAGGGCAGATCATCAAAAAATCTTTTAGGTTCAATTTTCTTTTGATTAATACAAGCCTTTTAGAAAAAAGTTTCTAAATTCATTTTGATTCAAAAAATGATTCCCAAATGAAAGTGAAGATGAGTTTTTCTTGGATCTTTCAAACATTTTGCCATAAAATATCCCAATAGTAATGCATAAAGTATGCAAAAATGCAAAGAAATATAATCTAATGCGAAATACTAAAGAAAAGATACAATAGGACTCACCTAGCATGCATGCATGTGATATATGCACAGGAGGAAAGATAGATGGTTGCCGATTTGTTAAAGAGAGTTATGTGTAATGAAGACCAAATGCTAAATGTGGCTATATATAGTGGGTCGACCCCTCAAGCTCCTTGCGCGTAGGGTGCACTAACTGCCCTAAGGGGTGGCTCCTAGCGACCTTCCTGTGAGGTACACTAGACAAGGCTTGAATGTTCGGCCTCCCTGCTCCTTCCCTACGGACCTCTCTGGAATTTTCCTATATGGTGTTTTTATGCCCAAAAAAAAAAAAAAAAAAAAAAAAAATTAAAATTGAACATAAAGATACAAAAAAAAAAAAAAAAAAAAGATAGGGAAGCTCATGAAATATATCAAAGGAATTTTACTTCACTTTTGTCCAAATATGTAAATTGATCCTCTAATCAGTGTTAATTTAAATGAACAAAAATTTATCTTTCCAAATAGATTTTCAAGTCTGCATCATGAGATGAATTAAGCCATAAAATCGAATAAATGCTTATGCATGTGTAAAGGTATGACTAATCAAGCATATATTCTCCCCTTCGAACAAATCACAAGATTAAAAATAAATTTGAGGCACCAAATGAATTAAGAGCAATTTTTTGAATTTAATTTTATTTTTGAATTTTTCTTTGAGGTTTTCTCAATTAATTTTCATCCATCCAAAATTTTCTTTTCTTCATTAATGTCTTTTTCAAGGTTTTGGCAACTTTCACACACTTATGGGTAGATAGCCATTTCCTTTATATCATCTTTTCTTAGAGGGTGATTATTTTGATAACTGACATGTCAATATGGTGGCCGCACTCTATCCCATTGGTAGCCCTTTCTAAGATAGGATATGATTATTCTTTTTAATTGCTCTTCATCATTTTTTTTTAAATACGTCAAATATTAACTTAAGGTCCATAGATAAGTAGATGAAAAGATATATACAAAATCAGTTAAGTGTTTAAAGAAGCACATCAAAATTATGGCATAATTCACCAAAATATTTCTTTTCAATCTCAATGGAAATACAAATTTTTAATCCATTACAATGAATTAGACTTAATGATTGACGGATATATAAGGAGATAGAAGTCATAAAATATTTTCAAAAAAAATATTGAACTCCTATCCCTTTTTATTTATTTATTTTTTTAAAAAAAATTGAGGATGTGCACAAATATCTAACGACTTCCTAAGAGATTCAAAGCGAAGGGCATTGAAGGGTTTGGTGAATAGGTCAGCCAATTGATTTTTAGTTAGCACATGCTTCAAGGAAATCACATTCTCTTTGACTAACCTTGTAATGAAACGATTTCTAATGTCAATATGTTTGGTGTGAAAATGCAAGATTGGATTCCTAGAAATATTAATGGCACTCATGTTATCACAAAACAAAGTAATGGTGTCCTGGTCCAACCCATAATCAATAAGCATTTGCTTCATCCATAGGAGTAGTGTGCAAAAACTTTCAACAGTAATGTATTTAGCCTTGATAGTGGACAATGATATGACATTTTGCTTTTTGTTATGCCATAAGACTAAATTTTTTCCAAGGTAAAAGTATTTGCCGAAAGTACTCTTATGATCATCTACACTACCTACCCAGTCGGCATTAGAGTATTTCACACGATCAAGATTAGTGTCACAAGTGAACCAAATCCCAAAATCTAGTGTACCACTGACATATTTCAAAATTCTTTTGACAGTAAGCTTGTGTGACTCTTTAGGGTTAAACTGAGATTTAGTCCATACACCAACACTAAATGCAATGTCAAGTCTATGAGATGTGAGATACAACAGAATCCCTATAATGTTCTTATACATGGTCTGGTTAATGCTCTTACCACAATGATCTTTGTGTAGTTTATTGCTTGTACTCATGAGACTTCTAGCATGTTTAGCATTTGAGAGACCAAACTTTTTCACTAAGTTTTTAGCATATTTGGATTGGGAAATAAAAATTCCTTCATCCTTCTATTTAACTTGAAGATCTAGGAAATAGTTCAATTTACCCATCATGCTCGTTTCAAATTGTGTGGACATTAATTTACCAAATTCATGAGTATATTTATCACATGTAGTCCCAAACACAATATCATCAACATAAATTTGTACAATCAAAATGTGCTTAGAGTCAGTGCAAATAAACATTATTTTGTTTATATTCCCACGCACAAAACCAGACTCAAGTAAGAAAAGAGTGAGTCTCTAATAAGCATATACGTGGTGTTTGTTTCAAACTATAAAGAGCATTTTTCAGTTTATAAATGTGGTTAGGAAATTTTGGGTCCTTTAAAACTTTTGGTTGCTCTACATAGGCTTTTTCTTGAAGAATGCCATTCAAAAATACACTCTTGACATCCATTTGGTACAGTTTATAATTTGAAAAGCATGCAATAGCTAAAAGTAACCTAATGGATTCAAGTCAAGCAATAGTTACAAAGGTCTCATCAAAGTCAACACCCTCCAGTTGAGTGTAACCTTAAGCAACTAGCTTAGTTTTTTTTTCTAATGACATCACCAAACTCATTACTTTTGTTTTTAAATATCTAATTAGTTCCGATAACATTAATGTGAGTGGTTGTAGGCACTAAGGTCCATACATCATTGCTAACAAATTGAATCAATTTTTCATGCATGGCATTCACCCAATTATCATCAAGTGAAGCTTTTTTTTTTTTTTTTTACATTCTTAGGCTCAACTAAATAAACATAACACAATGTTACTTCATTCTTTAATTGCCAACGTGTCTTCATTCTATTGGTTACCTCTCTAATGACTTCACTTACTGGGTGATTCAGCTTCACTCTGGAAAATGGTTCCAACTGAGTAGTAGTCTCTACTGGGGCATGAGTTTCTTCTTCTTTCAGCTAAACTTTTCTTCTTCAATTTTCTTACTTGCTTCAATAGACTCATCCATAGGACCATCATCTTCTGCAACCTGTTGAAAAACAGTGGAATCAGTATGATCATCAACAACTACATTAATGGATTCCATAATTGAAGAAGTTTTTAAATTAAAAACACAAGAAGCATGACTATTAGAAAAATAGCCCAAGAAGATTTCTTCATTGCTTTGGGAGTAAAATTTCCTAAGTTTTCTCTATCCTTGAGAATGAAGCACTTACACCTAAAAACTTGGAAATACTTCACATTGGGCTTTTTACGATTCCATAGCTCAAAGGGTGTTTTTAATGTACCAGGATGAAGAAGCACCCTATTTACTATATAGTATGCAGTGTGTATAGTTTTAGCCCAAAACTTCTTTAGAAGTTGCTTTCCATGTAGCATAGAGTGCCCTATCTCCCGTAGGACTCTATTCCTTCTCTCCACGAGACTGTTCTGCTGGGGTGTCTTTGGCACTGAAAACTCATGCTTTATTCTATTCTCATCATAAAAATCATCATACTTTAGAATCTCAAATTCCTTCCATGATCAGTCTTGATTCTTGTGATACATCCATTTACTTGTTGCTTCTCTTGTTATAGCTTGAAACATAAAGCTTTGAAAGCTTCAAAAGTATTAGATTTCTCACACAAAAGTTTAACCCAAGAAAATCTAGTGTAGTCATCTATAGCAACAAAGATATACTGCCCACCATCAAGACACTTAGTACGTGTGGGTCCTATCAAATCCATGTGAATAAGTTCGAGTGATTGAGAAGTTCTGATAGATTTAACCTTTTTATGTGGACTACGAACTTGTTTATCCAATTAACAAGGACCACACACCCCACTTTTATACTTTTCCAATTTAGGTAGACCCTTGATGAGTTTAGATTTGGACAATTTATTTAAATCATTGAAGTTTGTGTGTCAAAGTCTTTGATGCCACAACTTTGTCTCATTGAGGGTGGCAATGTTATAAATAAAGCCTTCAAAATTTGCTACCTTATGGCAATTGTCAATTGTGCGAATACCATGTAAAACTTGTTATCATTTTTTATTAAAAATACTACATTTAGATTTAAAAAATTGGACAACATGATCAGCATCACACAATTGACTAATACTAATAAGGTTTGCCTTAAGTCCCTCAACATATAAAACATTTTTCAAGCATTTAAACACTGTGGACTTTATCTCACATTTACCTTTTACCTGTGATGTGATACCATCACTGAAGGTCACCACACCATTCTCATAGGATTCAGGTTTTGAAAAAAATAAAAATGTATTGCCACGTATGTGGTGTGAGCATCCACTTTGAAGATACAACATATTAGATTTTAAGGTTTTTAGGGTTATTTGCACAACAAAATATTTTAAATCTAATTTTCGAACCCAAATAACCTTAGTTTTTGGAAAAATGGCCTTGATAGGATTTTTCTCACATCTTTTATTTAAATACTTTTTCTTTGAAAGCTTTTCATGCTTAGGTTTTGAAAAATTCAAAATTTTAGGTTTTTATAATTGACATGGTTTTTTTTTAAATTATTTTCAGAAAAATCAGAAAAAGCTTGAAACCTATTTGTTATAGAAACTCCAGGATTTTAACTTTTAGAAAAACTTTTTACATAATTCAAAGGGAGTTCATAGAGTTTGTGGCAATTAAGGTGGATGTGACATTTGATCCTACAATAGTGGCACACAAGTGCAAAGGGTTGTGGTCTAGCAAAATGTGTATCTTTCGCCATGGGAGGAGGATACTATTGATATTTAACTTTTGGAGTGCTCCTATTTGGTGGTGCTGCATGCTTTGGGTAAGTCTTTGAAGCTTCTGCATGCTTTGGAGCAATCTTTGGGGCTTTTGATGAGGGTGTGAATGTTGCTGGTGTGATCTTTTTTCCAGTGTATCCTAGGCTAGATTTGTCTCCATGTGGCCTCTACTTGCTCCAAATCTCGTCTATCATATTTGAGCGGGTTTTCATCTTCTCAATTATGTTGCTATTATGCTTTATCTTCTCTTCCAGCTCCTTAATTTTAGCTTGAAGTTCATTTTCTCCAATCCTTTTGTTTTTCTCGTCAATCTTTGCTTTCATCTTTTCTGCACTTTGAGATTGAGAATTTTTATCAAATTCCAAAAAAGATAGTTTACCTATGAGTTTTTCATTCTTAATATTCAAAACATCTCTTTCATTCTTTAGTATATCGTTCTTTTGGTGTTGGGCTTTTCTTTCCTTCTTTAGCTAACAGCATTCTTTGAAAAGTTATTTAGAGGTTTCTTGAAGGTTGTTGTCAAAATCATCTTTAGAGTCATCATTCTCATAATTTGAAATCTTGGTGTCAATTAGAGATCCAAATAATGTCCTTGTAGAAGAAGTGTGAGAAGCTAAAAAGACAACAAAATTACCTTCATTTTCTAAGGATTCTGAGGTGGTGGACTCGTCTGACTCAGAGTCATTGTCTAGTATTACATTCATCACCTTGACTAGTTTCTTCTTCTTCTTCTTCTTCTTCTTCTTCTTCTTCTTCTTCTGCTTCTTCTTTACGCATTCTGGTGCAAAATGACCATATCCTTAGCATTCAAAGCATTGGATCTGCTTTGAATTCTTCTTGTCATTATCTATTTCAGCCTTTTTGAATTTTTTACCTTTTTTCTTGAGGCTCTGACAATGACTTGCTGGTTTTGTTGAATTTTGAAATTTTGGCCTTCTTGAGGTATCTAATAAATTTCTTTGCCATCAAAGCCATCTCTTCTGAGTTTGATTCTTCCTCTTTCTCCTCTTCTTCTTTCATAGTCTTAAGAGCAATTCTTTTGAGGCCTTTCGTGGTTTAAGCATATTAGGCTCAAATGTTTACGATGATCCCACGAGATCCTCGATCTTCATTAAGTCTACTTATTTGACTTCTTCAATAGCAGTAACTTCAGCATCAAAAGTATGGGAAAGAGATCATAAGATTTTACGTGCCACTTTGGATTCGGAGATGGGCTCTCCAAGATTGTGGCAATAATTGACGACATAGCTCAGACGCACGTAAAACTCATCAAACTTCTCATATTCTCTTATCTACAAGCCTTCAAATTCAAAAGTAAGTTTTTGAAGTTTGGAAGTTTTAACTTGAAGATTACCTTCATGTGTGTTCTGTAGTATCATCAATGATAGAACTCATTAGGACAGATGGCTGCAAAGCCAGCACTTAAAGCTTTAAAATTCCATTTTGAAATGTCTTATTTAGATTTTGTTTATGTCAGTATTGGCTTTGGCTCTACTTGACCATAACTTCATGTTTGGTTCTTCCCTTCTTTGAATCACAGTAGTCCAAACTTTATAATTTAGCCCTAGAAGATGGGCTTGTATACAAACCTTCTAGTAAGAGTAGTTGGTGCCGTTAGCCATGGCAGTCTGGAACTAGATCTTCCTTCACGTGGTAGATCCATTGATTCAAATTAAAGATCTCACTCAAGAATGTAGAGTGACCTGCTCTGATACCAATTGAAATTTCTGAATCCATACAACAAGTAATCACACACACGGTAGAGAAAGTAACACCAGGATTTAACGAGAAAACCCAATCACTGGGAAAAACCTTAGAAACAATTCCACTCTATTCTCTACTTACAAAACTGTACTCAAACTCACTACGAATCACTTGCATAAGTCCTTTTATCACTCTCACTCGAATCACTCGGTGAACCTAAACCAAGTGGATTTTACAAGTTTAAAACTGTAAAATATAATTAATTAGTTAATTATTTTTTTTAAAGAATTTTTTTCCCCCAGCTAACCCTTAAGCAACATGCAATGAAGCACCAGTTATGCTAAGAACAACAATTTACACCCTTCGTTGTAGTGTGCAAAGACAAGTCCACTGCCAATCTTTGCACTTGCTAGCGTGGACAAAGAAAGACTTAATCAGGCCCTCACGAAGTATATATATGCAGAGGATGCATAAAATAATAATTCTAATCAGTTCAATTGGTTGTACGGCTTGATTTAACATAGGTGGGTATTAACAGAAGTCGGAGGGAAGATTATGGATGTAAAATTAAAGGTGTGTACTTAGCCATATGCATATTATAGCACCAAGAGAAAGAAATCAAATTTTGCCTTTCATCATTAGCCCCTAGAGCTGGCCCTACCAACTGACAATTAAGGAAATGGTCTTAGGCCCACAATTTTGGTAGGCCCCATATATTTATTTGATATATAATGATATAAATATACATAAATCTCCATAATCCTAATCTTTATTATTGAAATCTTAAAAACTATTCCTATAGAATTCCAAAGTATCGTAATAACTCTATTTTAAAAATTCTTGATATTCCCATATAATCTTAAAGTATCACAACAGCTCTTCTAATTTTCTCATTAATGCATGATCCGCTTTCTTTTTTCTTTTTTTTTTTTCTTCTAATTAAAACCTGATAAAACTCTTTACATCTCATCCTTTTCCTCTTCTCTCTGTCTCTCTCTCTGTTTTCTCCTCTTAAAATATCACAAGCTTGAGCTACTCATACAAAATTTTTATATTCGTCTTAGTTTAAAGATATTCAATTATCTTTTCTTTCCCTTAATTTACTTGAGTCATTTTACTTTGCTTGAGTAAATTCATATTATTTAAGTATTATTTACTTTTCAATGCTTATTTTTCTATTTAAATTTTTGTGGGTTTGAAAGATACTAAGTCGAAGCTTGCGTTACTTAATTTAATTGGGAATTAAAAAAAATAAAAAAATCTTCTTTGAATATACTCACTTCACTTCACTGTATTTAGATTAGTTTCATATTTCCAAGGGTTAATTTTTTTATGTGTTTTGAAAACATGACACGATTTGTTTATTTTAGTGCTTAGGCTCATTCTTTCTGGCAACATGGTCTCTATTTTTTTTTTTTTTAATGCCGTCTCAATTCTTACAAATTTTTAAATAGCATCACATGGGACAAAAAAAGATTTTTCCAGTCTCCTGTGATTTCCCAATCTTTTAATTGAAAGAATTTATTTATTTTTTTAAATAGGTATTATAAATATCATATCTTAGATAAATATCATAAATATCATTACCTGGTAGCCCCTCTTACAATATTAATTTGGATCGATCGATCGTGCTGCCCTAGCTCCTGGTATTCCAGCAAGGTGTAAGTTTACTGCTCCTGGAAGAGACGCATGAGATCGAGGTTGAGAAATTCAAAACCCACACCGCAAAATCTTACAAAGTAGTCAAAAATATTATGCTTCCGAATACGTTTAAAAAAAAGGGGCCAAGTAAAGAAATTTAGTGAAGCTAAATCCATGACATATACCATTATAGTTATCATATATATATATATATATATATCTGTAATTACTAACTAGTTTAGTTTTGACTTGAACTGATCAGCAAGATCAGTGATTAAACTTGAAGATACTTTTGAGTTAATTTGCAAATGAGTTAGGACATTCAAAGAACCAAAGTCGGATGCATGCCTCATTCCATTTACACGCTTATCATAATTAGTGCTTAACTTATTGTTATTATTATTTTTAATGAAAATGTTGTTTTACCAGAAAATACAAGCAAAATTACGCCAATGTTGTAATTGATGAAAACGGAGAGGTGCAATGTCAGGCCCATAATATCAAACTTCAGGAACGTTAGATTAAAATTTAAGGGTCTAAATTTATTTAAGTGTTTTTAAATTAAAAATATATGAATGAATTTGGACCATTAAATTTTAATTCAGTGGTCTAAATGTGATGTTTGGGTGACATCTAAGGGGAGCGATACTAGCTCCGTCGAGTCCGTAATTGATGATGCTTTTGAGTTTGGCGTTTGGTCTTGTTCAGCTAATTTATTATATAATTGTTTTTTTCACCTAGAGTTATTATTATTTTGTAATAATTTTTGGACATATTATTCACATTTCATAAGAAATAAGAAATAAAAAATAAAAAAAAAACTTGAAAATAAAAAAATTTAGGGGCGGGCAGAATAAGACATCTTATCTTTTACTCGTGTTACATATACTTAAAAATAGTAAAATTCATGTACTACTAAAATGAGACATCTTATTTTTTACTCGTGTTACATATACTTAAAAATAGTAAAATCCATGTACTACTAAAATGAGAACATATTTCATACTTTTAGACATGTTTTCATTATATATATATATATATATATATTTTAAGAATGTGATTAACATGTTAAATAATTACCAAAAAAATATTACATTTTGTTGAAAAAATCATAAAAAAGAAAAAATTGCCAAAATAAGTCAACTCACTTTTAATTGGAATGCGAAACGAAGTCTTATTTGCAAATAATTTTGGAATTAGTGCATATTCGTAGACTCTAGAATGTATGAGTTCAACATATTGTAAGTAAAATCACTAGAGCATGCAAAAGCAATCTATATAGACAATAAATTTATAATGAAAAGTCTTTTCTAGATAATGTAAGATTTTCTTATAAATACTTTACAAAGTGGGATGTAGTAGCCCATCGAAAGAAGTCTTAAACATGAATAAAAGTGTTCAATCAAATTGTATTTAGAAAAAAAAAATGGTCCATGAAAGAAATAAAATATGATATGATGCGAATCTTGTATTTATATTTGTATATATCTATAATTGCAATACCCTATCAACCATGAAAACAAGCTGTGTTTGTCAGTGGCTCCTGGTTTATCATGAATCTTTTGGGCAGAAGTACTCGTCCCTTTAACCCCAAGTAAAGTGACAGGAAGTTTCTGGACCTTTTGCCCACTGTTATTTGAGTAAGAGGTTGGACAGAATCTGTTGTTACATATTTGCTCTCGCACAAAAAACAAAACAAAGTACAAGTATTTAAACAAAAAACTTGTAACAGCCACTAGCGGCCATTAACTCAAATAATAAAAGAAATTTAAGTTCTAAAAACGTAGAACAGCCACAAGCGCTTATTAACTAAAATAATAAAAATAATTCAAGTTTTAAAAAACTTGTAACAGTTGTAACGGTTATTAATTCAAATAATAAAACAAAATTAAATGCTTCTTTATTCCTCTTAGTTTCTCTCTTAGGAATTCAAATCTTGTCCTAGCAAGCTCTTTGTCAGAATATCTGCAAGCTAAACATCAGTGGTGTAATGAATAGGTTTTACCTCATTGTTCTTCTGCACTTCCCTGAGAAGATAAAACTTCACCTTGAAGTGTTTCGTTTTGCCATGAAACACTGGATTGTTTGGGATGCCAATTGCAGCTTGGTTGTCTACAAACAACTCAATTGCAACCTCCTGTTTTAACTTAAGATCAACCATGCTCTTCCTCAACCAAATGGCTTGATTAACTGTAGTAGCAGTTGCTATGTACTTAGCCTCTGCAATGGACTGAGCAACCACCTCTTGCTTTCTAGAACTCCAACTAAAACACCTAAATCCAAAACTAAATAAATAACTTGAAGTACTCTTCATGTTGTTGCCAGAGCTAACCTAATCACTATCAACATAAACTATGGAATACTAACTCAGCCTTCTTTACAAACTTGATCCCCAAATCAAGTATTCCTTTGATGTATCGTAGCCCCCTTTTTGCAGCCTTCAAATATACCTCTTTGGCGCTGTACATGTATCTTGAAAGTAGACTCACAGAGAAGGCTATACCAAGCCTTGTTGCTGTCAAATTATATTAAGCACCCAATCGTGCTCCTATAAAGACCCTCATCAACCAATTCAGCACTTTGTTTAGAACAAAACTTCTCATTCAAGGCTAGTGGTGTGGCCATGGCCTTACATTCCTCCATTTTGAATTTTTTAGAATCTCCTTTGCATATTTTTGCTGTTTAATGAAGATACCACAATTTGTTTGCTGAACTTCCATTGTAAGGAAGTAAGCTATCTCACTAAGATCTATCATCTCAAACACAGCTAACATTTGCTCCTTCTCCTAACAAGCTCAACACTGTTCCCTGTAACAAGCAAATCATCCATATATATAGAAACAATGGTTATATCTTGCTCCTCTACCTTAACATATAGTGTTGTTTCACTGAGACTCTTTTTGAACCCAATGCTGGTTAAGTGCTCATCAATCTTACTATACCATGCCCTTGGAGCCTGTTTCAGTCCATATAGGACTTTCTTGAGCAGGTAAACCTTCCTTAGATCAACTGCAAATCCCTCAGGTTGCTCTACAAATATTTGCTCTTGTAAATATCCATTCAAGAAGGCTAATATAACATCCAATTAGAAGATCCTCCAGTGCTGGCGTGCTGTAATTGCCAAGAGAAGCTTGATTGAGTCCAACCTTATAACTGGAGCAAAAGTTTTTCAAACAATCCACTCCATACTACTGTGCATAGCGTTTCACCACAAGCTTTGCTTTATGCTTATTCATAGAACCATCTGCATTCAGTTTTGTCTTGAACACCCATTTAACACCTATAGGTTCCTTCACATCATCTACATAACCAGTAGGTTCAAGTACTGTAATACTGTACCTTTGATATATTTTTGCAAGTTACCTCGTCCCTCTCACAAATTACTCATTAATATTGTTGTCATCAAGTTGCACTGCATTTTTATTTTTTAATTTTTAATTTTTATTTTTATTTTTATGCGGTGAGTTTTCTTAGCTCAGCCTTGTCCCAATCCTAATCAGCCTTCTCATTAAAGATAATTTCCATGCTGATGATGAATTTTCAAGTCAAGGGCTAGAAAATTCTATATCCCTTGTTGACTACACTGTATCTTATCAAAACTTCAAGTTCAAATTTCTCATCAAGATTTGCTTTCTTTGTATGTCACGCCCTTAACTTAACAATTCGGGACATATGGCATGAGAATATGGGAACTAATTAAAATTGATTAAAATCTAGCCCAAGATAAGTCAATATTATAAACATTAATTAAAATATTCACAAATGTCCCTTATTCTTGTATAAAAAAAATATTAAAGAATATCACCAATAATTGAACAATGATATAAACCATTTCAACGTCATCTCGAGGACAGTACCCGAGGTCTACACGGTTAGAACATATACTATAGTCATGTTTATATCTCTCAAAATAATAATATTATAAAGCTAAGAAGTAGACCCACCCTCTAGGTCACACAATCTATAATATAAATAGTTCAATTCTCAATTTAGAAGAATAAATACAATTATTATTATCTATAGTTAAAACTAGACTTAGGCTATTCGAGTCTAAACTGCTTACGTATCCCACCTTGGGAATTAGGTCACTGTAGTTTTCTAATTTATATCCTTTACTTCATAACCAAACTTATTATCAACAGGATAAATCATACATCTCATCAATCAATGTCATAGACACATTATCTCAACTTTTCAATATAAAAGAATATTAAATGCAATCTCATGTTATAGGATGTAATGGAATGCAATATTAATGCATACTCTAGTCTCCATTTACCCCAATCCTATAACAGGTGTTGCTTACCAAAGCACGCGAGGTCATCGATCACACCGTTTATGCTTATGGCGAACGTATATCTCAATATATATCGCAAGTAGAGAACTGAGTTACACCTTTAGTCAGGCATCTGTTTAGCTTTAGCAGGGTTCGGCTGTAGCTCGGACAAAATCTCATAGTAATATTCTCTCATGATTGATGTCTCAACTCTAATGACTAATTTCTAGTCATATATATTGATTGGGGATTATCCAGCATTTTCAAAATCTCATTTTATCATTTTTTTTTTCAAAATCAAGGATCCCGTCCATATATATGATCCGTGCCTCAGCACATAAACAACATCAACATGGTACTCTCGACCAACCACTAATCATAATATCAAATCGGAAGATGTAACCACAGCCTTATGCACATGATATACTCAATCATGTAAAATAAACAATAATATCTCAACATTATAGTAAAAGTATTCTTTGCTCAAGCATCCATAGTGACATTTTATAGTCTCAAAATGTGCATAATTTCAACATATATCCATCATATATGATGTACCATCCAAACCAGATCAAAAAGACCTCAAACTGGATCAAAAATACTTTCTCATGGGAAAGGTTCTTGAGAGACGTGATATGAGTGCAGGAAGGGTGCTTAAAAAGCGCTTGAAGTCTAAAACACACGGAAAAGGCATAGGAAGACCACTTTGAGTTGCAGGAAAATACAAAGAGCATCCTAACCTCGCAAGAAGCTCGCGGGAAGCCAGTTCCTGTGACCTGCGGTCTGCAGTGCAGATTTGAGCTACTACAAGCTTGATCCGACACACAAAATACCTAAATCTAAGCACTTAAAGCCTCGAAATTGAACCATAACCCACAACAATAACATATATTGCAATATTATGCAACAAAACTCAAGAATGAATAAGATTGAACATGTATATACAAAACCATAAACATATATATACACATATATATGCACATATATCATTCTAGACCAAAGTCACTACATATATACATCAAACTGCTCTAAATCATGCCATTAATCTCAAAATAAACATCAAATCATCCTACATACCTCGATTCCGAAGAAAAGAAGAAGAAAAGATGAAGAAATCTCAAAGCTTCAAAAATTCTCTATTCCATTTCTCTCACATCAGGCAAAATCATCATAATCCGACACCGCCATGATGATTATGATGACGGAAATACTAAGGATCAGGTATCTCTAACCTCCAACCCTCACTTTCCCTCTCTACTTTCTCTGTCCTCTCTCTCTTTCTCTCTCTCTCAATCCAGCTCTTAGAACCCCAAAAAGAAGAAAAGAAAAGATAAAAGAAAAAGAAAGAAGAAAGAAAGGAAAAAAAAAAAAAAAAGAGAAGGGCTAGGCCTCCTTTGCCTACCTTTTCCTACCTAATACTACTTTGACCAAATCTGACCCAGGGAAAAATAAATAAACCTAATCATAAGGACCCAATCTCGGTCTAAATATTTTATTTGCCCAAAATCTCCACTACTTAGCCAAAATAAAATATTAGGTGTTACATTTCACCTAGAAAAAGAGTGTAACATAGGCACTCAAACACCTTTAGATTAGCAACATTAGGCTTAGTTCAATACAAGCTCCATAGGGAGTTTTTCCCTTCATCACTTTGGTCACCAATCTATTTAGCAACAGTAGTGTTCACTGCCTCTGCTCAGAACTTCTTTAGCATGTTTTCTTTTTTTTTTTTTTCAAAAAAGAAACATCTAGCCATCTCCCTGCTTGTCCTGTTCTTCCTCTTACTAACACAATTCTGCTGAGGGGTGTACGTAATTGTAAATTGATGCTCAATCCCTACATCTTCATAGAACTTAGCAAATTTGTTAGCAATGTATTCAATCCCATTATTAGACCTTATCACCTTTATCTTGTAATTGCTTTGGTTCTCTATCCAAACTTTGAACTTCCAAAACACTCCTGTAATCTCTGATTTCTGTTTCATGAAATAAATCCAACACATCCTATTGAAATCATCTATAAACAAGATGAAATACCTGCTGCCCTTGAGTGATTATGTTTTCATAGAACCACACACGTCACTGTGGATCAATTGCTGCCTTTTAGTGGCTCTCTAGGCTTTATTTACTGGGAATGGTAGCCTGATCTGCTTCTCTAGCTGGCATGCTTCACAAACCTTAGTCATTTCTTCGGTGAATTTCATTCTTTGCACCACATCTTCCTTTTATATGTGCCCCAATGCAGAACTGTGGTGCCCCAATCTCTTGTGCCATAAGTTTACCTGTCTCAAAGAATAAGGGTGTGCACTGGATTCAGCCTTAGTTTAGTCTAGGCTAAAGCTCTTATCTCTCATACCAACAGAGAACAGAACTGCACCATTAGAGTTAGAAATCTCACATTTTTTATGTTTAAAAACAACAAAACATCCATTCTCAAGTATATATCCAACTTTAAGCAGATTCTAGTCTATCTCAAAAACAGATAATACATCATAAATTAATTTTATCTCACTTGAACCTATTATTCTCACTGTACCATTTCCTTTCACCTCAATTAGTTGACCATTGCCAATTTTGACTTTAAATTTTGCAATCCTATCAAGCTCCTTGAAAATAGAGTCATCATGTGTCATGTGGTTAGTGCAACCACTGTCAATCAGCCAATCACTAGACAAACTATTTCCTACAAAACAAATAGCCATAAATAGCTATTTTTCTTCTAGTTCTTGCACTGCTTATTCTTGTTATCCTTCCTTTTGTTTGTTCCTGCAGAGCCTGGCAATATGCCCCTTCTACTTGCATGATCTATATTCCACTTCTGGGTTATGTTAGCAGCTTGATTGCCAATGATTTGTCTTGCCGTACTGTGGGTAAGGTGAAAATTTTCCTTTAAAATCTCCATTGGTATTGGCTCTTCATTTTCCTTTAATTCTTCTTGTTCCAAGGTTTCTTACCCCTACTATCACCTGTGTTCTTGTCATTCTCCTTTGCCTAAAAAGCTCCTTCCACAGTCTCCTCTTGTCTGTAGGCTCTTTTTTGCTCTTAAGTTTGCATTGCATTGATCAGTGGTTGATAGGTCCCTAGACTCTTCAAGGGATGAAATCTTGGATTCAAACCTCTCAGGAAGAGTTACTAAGTTTCTTTTCCACTACTCTGCTGTTAGGAAGCTCCTCTTTAAGTAACCTGATTTTGTTGACGATCCCCATCAACCTGTCAGAGTAGTCCTTGAATCCTTTAGACTCCTTCATCTTATGCATCTCAAACTCCCTTCTAAGATTCAGAATCTATACCTTTCTCATTCTTGTATTTTCCTGACACTCTTCCTTAAGGAGATCCCAAGCCTGCTTTACTGTTTCACAAGTCATAATCTTAGTGAATATGATTTCTGAGACAGCTAATGGAATGCAAGTCTTGGCCTTTTGCTTTCTTCTTCTTTCATCCCTCTGATTCCTGATCTGTGCCACAATGGGATTCTTATGCAATGGTAGAATATTGTCTAATTTCACCAAATCCCACATATCGTTGGCTTGTAGAAAAGCTTCCAACTTTATAGCCCACATTTGGTAGTTTTCACCTGTGAAAACAGGTGATGCCGTCATGAAATTATTTCCTACCATCTCTCTCAGGTTAGAAGTGTTTAGGACTGATTATGGGAAGGGAAGGATCCTCACTGCAATTCATTAAGAAAATATCACAGGCCCCTTAAGAAATCAGGCTCTAATACTAATTGTTGTTTTTTAAGCAAGAGATTAGATAGAATTTTAAAAACAACAATCTGTTGTTGTATATTTGCGCTCACACACAAAACAAAACAAAGTACAAGTATTTAAATTAAAAAACTTGTAACAGGTATTAACTCAAATAATAAAAGAAATTTAAGTTCTAAAAATTTGTAACAGCCACAAGCGGCGAAATAATTCAAGTTTTAAAGAACTTGTAACAGCCGTAACTGTTATTAATTCAAATGATAAATGAAAATTAAATGCTCCTTTATTCCTCTTAGCTGCAAACTGATTTTCAGCAGCAAACGTAGCAGTCTTTCAACACCCACAAAAACCATAGTTGCTGCTACCATTCATCACCAATCTTGTCCATTTCACTACACATTCTGTGTGTATGAAGGCATTTTTGCACCTACATTCGGTCTTTAGTACTGTAGTTTCCTCTTTCAATACATCGAAACAAAATCAACAAACTTCCTCCTCTTCAGTTTAATATTATAATTTAAATATAGTAATATTTCTATAATATTATGTTGATTAAAATTTTTATTTAAGTTGGATGCTATTAAAAATAGTTATAATTTAAATATAATAAAAATTTCTAAAAATATAATTCTATTTGATTATTGATTGCTATATTTGTTTTGTTACTTATCACTGGGTATTGAAATTTTAATCTAAATTAAATTCTACTTTAATTAAAATTTTCATTTAAGTTAGCTAGATTACATCTATTTGATTCTACAAGTCTGTAGAATAACTGAATTGTATATATAAGGTACTTAATCTGGTGTGTTTTAATGAGTTTGAAACTCCATGCATATTTAATTCTCCAATTTATTTATTTGTCTCTGCAATTAACTTTTACTTTTTGATGAATGGTAAAAATGAACTTGCTTTAGGCAAAAGTATATTATTTGCATTGGTATCAACAGGTTTGTTTTCTAAATTATTTTTGGTTATGTATTTTTCTTTTAATGATTTTAATTTTGTATATTTTATACATCTCACTGTGTACGATTTTATTTAATCATTTATTAGAATACTATAATTGTTTTATTTTTTTAATGTCATGGTTAATTTATTCCATTCAAATATATAGACAAGATGTTATTTTTTTAATTTAAATATGTGTTATTTTGTTATTATAAAAATAAATAATAAAAAATTCGTACGTCACACGAAATTAGTCCCTTGATATACCTTTTGTTTGATCGGCATAAATTCTAGGTCTAACAAGAACAACATTTTGCCCAAGCATAGACCGTCCGCTGGTAGTAGCCCCAAACTTGACAAAACAAAAGCATAAACAAAGTTAGCTTAAGTTTTTTGCATAGTTAATTACTACATTACCCCCAAATTATAAGCTAATATTACTATCCCTCAAACAAAGGACGTTACGAATTGATTCTCTCAACTATTAATTTGTAATAATATTTTATTTTTCTCTCACAATGATAGATGTAATTTTTAATAAAATTTATTCAAATAATATGTAAATAAATAGAGAAAAAATATTAAGTATTAAAATGTTCATATAAAACACACCTGTTCTAACACTCCCGTGATTACATTAGTTTATTTTTCAATTTTGGTGTTTAAAATTTGCAATTCGTGATCTTACTAATCATGGCCATGATGGTGTACTCGTTAACATACTTTGTTAGATCCACTTCCAAGCACATAGGGGTGTGCTTGTGCTTCAAAAGTTCAGGAGTTCTAATATATTTTTAAAGCACGAATTTTGAGGTATTTATATAAAATCAGTTTGGGGAATTTTTAAATGATAAGTCTTGAAGTGTTCTCATGAGTTTATCGAACACCTTAAAATTCATGAGTTGGTATTTTGTTCTAATTTTTTGAAAATATCAATTTGGAGTTCTAAGGGGTTCTCATAGATTTATAAAATTTTGAATAGTATGACTCTCGTGAAAATATCAAAATCTAAATTTGCAATTCGTGATCTTACAAAATATCAAAAGCAAATTCTATAAATACTTGGTTAGCCAATTTACATTACTTAAGCAACTTGTAGCCTTTTGGACAAATTATCTCTAAATAAATAATTATATTTCTGAAAATTATTCTCTATATTTCTAATCTACGAAGAGTTTTTTGTTTGGTAAGATAGTTAACAGCATTTTGGTTTACACTAAACTATATCAAACTTATTTTAATTTTTTATTCTGCATCACATATTGTATATGTTCTTTTAGTGTCACACTTATTTTGCTAATTTTGGACCAAAATATGTATTATTACTGTTTGATTTGCCTAAAATATATATATATATAAAAGAAAAATTAAAAGTTGTTGTAAAAAAGTGACAACTAGTGAGTGAAATTCGATTGGAGAAAGCTAGAAAAAAATTGATGAAAGATAGAATTTTTGAATTTTTTTTTTCTTGGAGATCCAAACACTTATTAGGTAAAGTTTTTACTTTTTTAATAATGAATTATTTCATCCCTAAAAAATGCAGTTCTAAACCTCCTGTTCCTCCGCAAATTAATAGGTTAGTTTCTACAACTACACCTAGACCTCTAGGCAAATTCTATAATACTAGACCCACGCCAGTAGATGTTCTCCATGAGGAAATAGAAGACTTAGGTACTCAACAAGTAGTCTTTGTTCCTCGCCAAGCCTATTCTTGGAACATAGATGGTTTATCCAATAGACTAATTTTTCAACAGTGTTATCGAATGACAATTTATGCCACAGTTCAAAAAGCTAACGGCATAAGTGATCGACAAACAGCCCTAAATTTAGTTTCAGGGTTTGAAGGTACTCTACGTGGTTGGTGGGATCATGTCCTTAGTGATGAGCAAAGAGATCTAATTCTCCGCACTACTAAGATTAAGCAAGAGACTGTAGTAACTCCTCAGTCGTCTTCCACAATTTCGATTCAAGAAGAAGATGCAGTATATACACTGATCTGTGCAATCATGGAACATTTTACTGGTCAAATCACCAGTAATAGTGAAACCAATAGGACACTTCTCCAGAATTTAAAGTGTCATTCCTTAAGTCACTATAGGTGGTATAAGGATACTTTCTTAGCCCGTGTAGTACAATTAAGCGATGCTGGTGCCGACCATTGGAAATCTAAATTTCTTGACGGTCTTCCTTCTCTTTTTGCCGAAAAGGTTAGGCAATCGATTAGATTATCCACCAATAGTGCTGTCATACCTTATGCACATCTTACTTATGGAAAATTATTTTATTTTTGTGAGCAAGAGGGTTTAGCTCTCTGTAACGATCTTAAACTTAAAGGTCAATTAAAGAAACAGAGACTTTCTGAACGAAAGGAACTAGGTGACTTCTGCGATCAATTCGCCTTCGATATTCCCAAGTCTAAGCTTCCAAAACCTTTCAAAAATAAGACTAGGAAATCTAGAAATTATTCCTACAAAACTAAGAAAAGAAAACCTCCAAAGGACTTTTATAAGCCCTCTATTCCGACTTCTAGATCTAAGTCTAGATTCAAAAAATCTAGAGCTCCAATTAGATGTTGGAAATGTGGAAAACTTGGCCATTTTGCCAACAAGTGCTCTCTTAAAAAGAAAATCCAAGAGCTTCATATAGATGAAGACTCTAAGCAAAAAATTCTAGCTCTAGTGTTAGAATCCAATCCACCCTCAGATTATGAATCTAATCCCGAACCCCTAGAATATGAATATTCTAGTGATAGCTCACAGCCTGATTGTCATTGTAAGACTTCTAGTGAAATTGATACTGCTATAGCAGCTATGCAAAAGATGAAAATTTCTGTCTTAACCCAAGATCAAGATGATTTGATCACTCTGGCCTCTAAGATCCAGAATCCAGAACTTCAAAAACAAATTCTTACTTCTATTATAGAACCATCTGGTCAAACCTCCAATTTAGGGATGTCAACGGGGCGGGTATGGGGCGGATATGACCTTCCCCGTCCCCGTCCCCGTTTAGTAATACCCTTACCCGTCCCCGTCCCCGTCCCCGTTTCGGGGAAAAAAATTTTCCCCATACCCGTCCCCACAAAATAATGAATTCCCCATCCCCATCCCCGTTTACCCGCCAAGTATATTAATTATTACAAATTATATATTATATGTATAAAATAAATATTTAAAATTATTATAAATATTATATATATTAAATAAAAAAATATATTACATATATATATTAAATAAAAATTAAAAATATATATATAATATTTGACTTTGACTGATGCACTTAACCAAAGATGAAGTAGTCTTTATTTATAATCTCACAAGACCTTCACTTCTTTGTGAGAAACCGATGTGGGACTTCTAAAAGAGTCACCACGCCAACAAAATTAACAAAAAAATATTTAAACGGGTACGGGGCGGGGTGGGGACTATCCTACCCATCCCCGTCCCCATACCCGTGCGGGTAACATTTCAAATCTCCATACCCGTCCCCGTCCCCGCTATTAACATCCCCATACCCTCCCCGAACGGGGCGGGTGAAACGGGTACCCACCGGGTACGGGTATATTTGACATCCCTACTCCAATTCTCAACCAGAAGGATATAGTATGAAAGAAGTAGTTCGGCGTCTTAGTTTAGACCCTCTACAATCCTTTCACCCTGTATCTATTCAGGATCTTAAGAGAGAAGTCAATCTTCTCAAAACCGAGATTACTGCTCTTAAAGCAGAATCCCAGCAGACCCAACAAAGACTTCTACTTTTAGAAGTTGGTCAACCTAGCTCTCCTGTCTCTTCCTCTAAGAAAGAAGAACAACCTTATTTACATCAGTTAAAAGGAATTACCATTCAAAAATGGTTAGTTAAAGTTAAGCTCATTATAAATGAATCTTATGTTATTAAAAACCTTATTGCCTTAATGGATAGTAGAGTAGATCTAAATTGCATCAATGAAGGATTAGTTCCTACGAACTATTTTGAAAAAACAACTCAATCTCTTACTTCTGCTAGCAATAATAAGTTCCATGTTAATTATAAATTAACACATGTTTCTGTCTGCAATTCTGATATTTGCATTCCAACAGAATTTTTACTTGTTAAGAATTTATCTCAACATGTCATTCTCAGAACTCATTTTTTTCGAAAAATATGCCAATTTCTAAAATTGACTCCACTGGAATATATTTTCAGTATAAAAACAAAAATCTCTCTTTTCAGTTTATTACTGAACCTCAAACTCTACTTCTCAATGAATTAGAGCATATTGTTTTAAAAAATTAACAAATTAGTTTCCTTCAATCAGAAATTCAGTCAATGTCAATTTCTGAATCTTTGCAACGACCTTTTCTCAAAGAAAAGATTTTAAAACTCCAAAATGAATTTCTTAATGAAGTTTGTTCAGATATCCCCAATACTTTTTGGAATCGAAAACAGCATTCTGTTTTTCTTCCTTATGAGGATAGCTTTAATGAAAATCAAATTCCTACTAAAGCTCGTCCTAGTCAAATGAATCCAGAATATTTGGAACTTTGTAAAAAAGAAATTTCTTCTTTACTTGAAAAAGGTTTAATTAGACCTTCACACTTCCCATGGAGTTGTACTGCTTTTTATGTAAATAACGCAGCAGAAAAGGAACGCGGTGTTCCTCGTTTAGTTATAAACTACAAGCCTTTAAATAATGTTTTGAAATGGATTAGGTATCCTATTCCTAATAAAAAGGATCTTTTGCATCGTCTTTATGATGCCAAAATATTTTTAAAATTTGATTTAAAATCTGGATATTGGCAAATCCAAGTCCAAGAAAAAGACCGTTATAAAACTGGTTTTACTGTTCCTTTTGGACATTATGAATGGAATGTTATGCCATTCGGTTTAAAAAATGCTCCCTCTGAATTTCAGAATATTATGAATTCTATATTCATTCCTTATACTAATTATATATTAGTATATATTGATGATATACTCATCTTTTCTAAAACCCTTGAAGAACACTTTAAACATCTTTCTAACTTCAAGGAGATTATTAAACGAAGTGGTTTGGTTATTTCTTTTCAAAAAATGAAACTTTTTCAAACCAATGTCCGTTTCCTTGGAAATAATATTGAGCATGGGAATATAAGTCCTATTGCTAGGAGCATTGAATTTGCTTCAAAATTTCCAGACCAGATAACTGATCTAAAGCAGTTACAACGGTTTCTGGGTAGTCTGAATTATATTTCAGATTATTACAAGGATTTGGGTAAAGACGCAGCTATTTTATATGCGCGCTTATCCAAGAAAAATGTAAATAATCCTTGGACTACTGAACATACATATGCTGTTTAGAAAATTAAGGTAAAAGTACAGAGATTGCCTTGTCTCACACTTGCCAATCCTAAGTGGTTTAAGATTGTTGAGACAGATGCCAGTAAAATTGGCTATGGCGCTATTCTAAAACAGTGCAATCCAGAAAATAATCAAGAATATCTAATTCGATTTTCTTCGGGAAAATGGAACCCGACCCAGATGGCATATCCATCTATTAAAAGAGAAATGCTTGCTATCGTTAAAGGAATTACAAAATTCCAAGATGATTTATTAAATCAACATTTCCCTGTTCGCATTGATTGCAGTGCTATAAAACAAATCCTTGAAAAGGATGTAAAAAATTTAGTTTCCAAACAGATCTATGCTGGCTGGCAAGCTCAATTATCCTGTTTCGATTTTACAGTCGAGTATATAAAGGGTGAATCTAATTCACTACCTGATTTCTTAACTCGTGAATTTTTGCAGGGATCATGAGTAGCAGTAGAGGAAGGGGATCTAAGCCCCATCAACGAGGTCGTGGCAGATCTAATCTGACCACTAGACAGCGAGGCCAATTTTCTTGGTCCAATCTTGGTGCTCTAGGCCCAGCAGCCAATCCTTTTAACATTCTAGGTGAAGAAGGCCCGAATTTGATTGATCTCAATGACTACCTTAATAAAAAGGAAGCCCAATTAAAGGCTGTTATGGCCCAATATAAACAGTCAGATTCTAAGTCTGCTGAATCATCTGCTCAGGGCTCTAAACCTGAAACGGCAGCCCAAGTTTTGCAAAAGGAACCTGTATATATTACAAGCCCATATAAAAAAGTAATTTTGCCTCTGGAAGAAGAAGATGATCACTGGATCAATGATCCATTTTACATTAAACAAAAGTATATGGATCAGACTTCGTATCCTGTACCTGAGTACAAATACCGGTATATATATGAAGAAAATTTGAAAACTACCGGATCAGTGGAAATACGTCACTTTTACCCGAATAATCGGGTTGGTCAACAGATTAATTATAGTCAGTGTTTTATCTCTAAGATTTACACGTTAGTTGACTGGGGTAATGACCCCATGAAAACCAGAAAACTGAGGATCCCTCATGATCCACAGAAAGAATACTCTTTTAATTTCTGGGATTATGTTCATGCCTGGAAATACACCTTTCTCTACGAAAATGCATAAAGAAAACATTCCTAGTTCATAAGAATTAGAGAAGACTTTTTTGAAAAAACAAAAGTAATTCCCCGCTGGTTCTTTAAACAGTGGCAATTTCTTGGTCCACCTATGGATCTCACCCCTCCTCCTTTGCAGGAGTTATATGACTCTTGGGTTGAAGTTCATCCTATACTAAGCGATTTAAATACGAAATCGTTTGTAGGACAGTCTCAATTCTATTTTTGGGCTGAATTTAATATCCCTTGGATTTGGAAATGGGGATTAACAGTCAGTGAGGATGATCTAGGCATTCCTCACCTAATGAGAACTTTTCATTTTCAATGGTGGAAGCAAATTGATTTGTCTGAGTTAATTTCTAAGATTACTAAGGTAACATCAAGTTTCAAGCAAAAACAAGTGGCTCAAAGTCCTGATCATTCTGACTCTAAGTCAAATTATATGACAAAGCTCAAACTGGGTATTAAGCGAAGACATCCCAATATCTCCAACAGAGCCCTATTAGCTAAATGCCTGGAATATCTTCAGAATGAATTCAGTGATGAATTCGAAGATGAAAAACTTAATCAGCACAAGTCTGCTATGTCCCTAGATTCCTGTTCTGCCCATTCAGGAGAAGACACCATATTGACTGGAGAAAGCCAGAATCCTGAGGACGATCCTCCAACAGAAGAAGTTTTGGAAGCAGCTATTGAATTGCTCCGTCAGAATAAAGGCAAAGGCCAGATTAAGGAATCGTGGACAATTGTCCACCCAAAGCTGGCCGTCCATGTGCCAGGATTCCTTTTACCTGCCGAAGTGACAAATTCACTTTCCACCTCTCCAAAGTGACAAACTCACTTTCCACCTCCACAAAGTGACAAATTCACTTTCGGTGCCACTACCACCTTTGTCACCATTGTTGGCCAACCGACTGCATCTTTACAGCACACGCAAACAATAATGGTATTGTTTTGTCAAAAAGATGTACCATAAAGTAATAATTTCGGATTCCAACTTGTAAATTTTCGGGTCCGAATAGTATTTTCTTTTCTATTTAAGTGGTAGTCAAAGGCCTGTCTCGACACGCTTCTTTCTTTGCACGAAACAATCCCTACGCACTGATATTTGAACCCCTTTGTATCCTGTAAACCACTTGTAATAAATTCCATCACTTACTTTTGTAAATACTCCACAATCCCTGCGCATTGATATTTGAACCCCTTTGTATCCTGTAAACCACTTGTAATAAATTCCATCACTTACTTCTGTAAATACTCCACAATCTCTGCGCACTGATATTTGGTATCAGAGCCAAGTTGTAAATGCAGTTCTAAACTGCTTCCCTCTAAGGTGTGTATGAATGAAATATTACTTTTTTAATTATGTTTCTTTTATTATGTTCTTGCTTCTCCTTCTACTTGTTCTATTTTTATTCCATGTTTTTCGCCTGGTAAGGGAGTGTAAGGCATGAGTGTTGCCGGTATTTTCCCTTTGGCGTCGTTGTTTGGAAAAAGAATGAGAATGATTAGAAAACTTGGTAAGAACTGAGAACATGATAAATTAAGCATAAGTATTAAAGTGGCGAGGAGTCTCAACTCGAAAGAGATGATCGATGGAATTGAGCTCGACCAGCCCTTGATGAGGGGTATGCTTCTAGGTCTCGATCACGAAGGTCCAAATATATCAGTGCGCAGGGATTGTGGAGTATTTACAAAAGTAAGTGATGGAATTTATTACAAGTGGTTTATAGGATACAAAGGGGTTCACAGGGATTAGGTTTAATATCAGTTTCAAACTCAGAAGAGGATGATAGACTTAAAGTCTCTATTTTTAGCGTTCCAAATTGTTGATGGATTCGGTTGACTATAGATTCAACAGATAATTCGGGTTGCCTAAAACCTTCAACAGGTTCATTTATAGGCCGAATGATAAGATCTTTAAGATCAGATTTAAAGGAAGTTGATTCCATAGAAGGAGTAGATGTAAGGGTAGAAATCTGCTTTTGAACAGAGGCAAGCTTTTGCTCTATTCTTGTAAGCTGAGCACTAGAGTACTCATAAAAACATGAGAATAATTAAGTTGTTTATACAACAAAGCTATTTCTGGTAAAGCTTTTTCAGGAGGTTGGCCTACATAGGCGGTAGCTTCTAAGTGGGGTGATTTTAGAACTAAAGATTCAGAAGGTGGATGGATCGAACTTACAGTTCGACCATCTTTGGTTTGCCAAGTTTTTTCTAAAACATTTATTTGCTCATGAAGAGTTTTTAAATAATATGGCAAAAACCAAGGAATAAAAAACTGAATTTTGTCAGTTTGTTCCAACGTAGAATAATACTGGATTTTATAAAATTCTCGCTGTTCTGGTGTAAAACTAGAAAAATACCAGTTTCTAAAAATTTGATTTCTAGGATCTTCGAAATCATTGGAAAAGCTAACTCTTAGAGGGCTACCAGGAGTTAAATCTAACTTACCTTGTAAGGTAAATGTTCCTATATAAGGTGTATTATTCATCCAAGGGAGTTGAAAACTCATCTCAGATGAGGTTGGAGAAGTAGGTCTCCTAGGAACCGAACTAGAATCTGGTTCTTGGCAATAGACACCTGAGGGATTTGAGAGGAAGATACTCTTAATCCTTGAATTTCTTCAGGAGAAATTTCAGAAGGAGGTTCAGACACTCTATAGGGGTGTTTAGATGTAGTGCATTTAGAATCAAAAGGTTGAGATTTAGTAGATCTAGAATCTACAGATGCTCTAGCTGGTAAAAACCTAATTTTGTTAGTTGGAGAGAACCTAATCTCTATGTCTCCAGTTTCATGCTGGACGATTTGATCTATTTCTTGTTGAGTTGGCTCTATGGGGTCAACTGCTCTTGGAAGAGTCCATTGAGAAGGAAATTGAATCTCATCCCATCTAAGAACTCGATTTGTAGCAAGATTAGAAGACAATAAATTTGTCTCAATAAAGACAGTTTGGTCTTTCAGGGTTATATGCTTAGCTCGAGGACATAAAGTTCTCAAAAGCTTGAAATGGATTCTATAGATTATGGCTATAGTCTCGGATCCAGGCAAGAAATTATATCCATGCGTCTGGACTCTCAAACTTAAAGCTTTAGAAAGATTTCGATCAGTAAAGCTTAAACTTAAGTTTGGGTACACATTAAAAAAGATTGGTCCATGACACAGACTTGTTTGAATCACTCCCATAAGTGATTCTTTCTAATCTCTACATCCATAATCGGTAAGACTAGCTAGAAGAGAGGTATTGAGACCGGGTAAAGTCAAGGGCTTAAAGGCAACTTGAACTAACCCTATATGGAGATATTTGTAACCATGCATATATGGTGCAAGGTCTGCAGGGGCTAAAAGCTCTATATCCTTTAGGGAGGAATCCATAGTGACGGTTTCTTCCATAGTTTTAATTGCCAGTTTAGACTGATCAAAACGGTCTGTGAAACCTAGTTTGTAGATTTTTTTAGGAGCTACTTTAGGAACAGTCCAATCATTAAGTTCCTGAATTTTGTCCGGGAAGTCTACCAAAGTGGTATTTTTAGGAACAGCATTTGATCTGTCGGAGCTTGTAGAAGCTCGAGAATTAGTTCGAGTAAGCCAAGACATGGGAGAAAAATTCTAAGGTGTAGGTGAAGGAAATAAAACTTTAATACTTATGCTTAATTTATCATGTTCTCAGTTCTTACCAAGTTTTCTAATCATTCTCATTCTTTTTCCAAACAACGACGCCAAAGGGAAAATACCGGCAACACTCATGCCTTACACTCCCTTACCAGGCGGAAAACATGGAATAAAAACAGAACAAGTAGAAGGAGAAGCAAGAACATAATAAAAGAAACATAATTAAAAAAATAATATTTCATTCATACACACCTTAGAGGGAAGCAGTTTAGAACTGCATTTACAACTTGGCTCTGATACCAAATATATCAGTGCACAGGGATTGTGGAGTATTTACAAAAGTAAGTGATGGAATTTATTACAAGTGGTTTACAGGATACAAAGGGGTTCAAATATCAGTGCGTAGGGATTGTTTCGTGCAAAGAAAGAAGCGTGTCGAGACAGGCCTTCGACTACCACTTAAATAGAAAAGAAAATACTATTCGGACCCGAAAATTTACAAGTTGGAATCCGAAATTATTACTTTATGGTACATCTTTTTGACAAAACAATACCATTGTTGTTTGCGTGTGCTGTAAAGATGCAGTCGGTTGGCCAACAATGGTGACAAAGGTGGTAGTGGCACCGAAAGTGAATTTGTCACTTTGTGGAGGTGGAAAGTGAGTTTGTCACTTTGGAGAGGTGGAAAGTGAATTTGTCACTTCGGCAGGCAAAAGGAATCCTGGCACATGGACGGCCAGCTTTGGGTGGACAATTGTCCACGATTCCTTAATCTGATGCGATGCCTTTGCCTTTATTCTGACGGAGCAATTCAATAGCTGCTCCAAAAACTTCTTCTGATGGAGGATCGTCCTCAGGATTCTGGCTTTCTCCAGCCAATATGGTGTCTTCTCCTGAATGGGCAAAACAGGAATCTAGGGACATAGCAGACCTGTGCTGATTAAGTTTTTCATCTTCGAATTCATCACTGAATTCATTCTGAAGATATTCCAGGCATTTAGCTAATAGGGCTCTGTTGGAGATATTGGGATGTCTTCGCTTAATACCCAGTTTGAGCTTTGTCATATAATTTGACTTAGAGTCAGAATGATCAGGACTTTGAGCCACTTGTTTTTGCTTGAAACTTGATGTTACCTTAGTAATCTTAGAAATTAACTCAGACAAATCAATTTGCTTCCACCATTGAAAATGAAAGTTCTCATTAGGTGAGGAATGCCTAGATCATCCTCACTGACTGTTAATCCCCATTTCCAAATCCAAGGGATATTAAATTCAGCCCAAAAATAGAATTGAGACTGTCCTACAAACGATTTCGTATTTAAATCGCTTAGTATAAGATGAACTTCAACCCAAGAGTCATATAACTCCTGCAAAGGAGGAGGGGTGAGATCCATAGGTGGACCAAGAAATTGCCACTGTTTAAAGAACCAGCGGGGAATTACTTTTGTTTTTTCAAAAAAGTCTTCTCTAATTCTTATGAACTAGGAGTGTTTTCTTTTTGCATTTTCGTAGAGAAAGGTGTATTTCCAGGCGTGAACATAATCCCAGAAATTAAAAGAGTATTCTTTCTATGGATCATGAGGGATCCTCAGTTTTCTGGTTTTCATGGGGTCATTACCCCAGTCAACTAACGTGTAAATCTTAGAGATAAAACACTGACTATAATTAATCTGTTGACCAACCCGATTATTCGGGTAAAAGTGGCGTATTTCCACTGATCCGGTAGTTTTCAAATTTTCTTCATATATACCGGTATTTGTACTCAGGTACAGGATACGAAGTCTGATCCATATACTTTTGTTTAATGTAAAATGGATCATTGATCCAGTGATCATCTTCTTCTTCCAGAGGCAAAATTACTTTTTTATATGGGCTTGTAATATATACAGGTTCCTTTTGCAAAACTTGGGCTGCCGTTTCAGGTTTAAAGCCCTGAGCAGATGATTCAGCAGACTTAGAATCTGACTGTTTATATTGGGCCATAACAGCCTTTAATTTGGCTTCCTTTTTATTAAGGTAGTCATTGAGATCAATCAAATTCGGGCCTTCTTCACCTAGAATGTTAAAAGGATTGGCTGCTGGGCCTAGAGCACCAAGATTGGACCAAGAAAATTGGCCTCGCTGTCCAGTGGTCAGATTAGATCTGCCACGACCTCGTTGATGGGGCTTAGATCCCCTTCCTCTACTGCTACTCATGATCCCTGCAAAAATTCACGAGTTAAGAAATCAGGTAGTGAATTAGATTCACCCTTTATATATTCGACTGTAAAATCGAAACAGGATAATTGAGCTTGCCAGCCAGCATAGATCTGTTTGGAAACTAAATTTTTTACATCCTTTTCAAGGATTTGTTTTATAGCACTGCAATCAATGCGAACAGGAAATGCTGATTTAATAAATCATCTTGGAATTTTGTAATTCCTTTAACGACAGCAAGCATTTCTCTTTTAATAGATGGATATGCCATCTGGGTCGGGTTCCATTTTCCCGAAGAAAATCGAATCAGATATTCTGATTATTTTCTGGATTGCGCTAGTTTTAGAATAGCGCCATAGCCAATTTTACTGGCATCTGTCTCAACAATCTTAAACCACTTAGGATTGGCAAGTGTGAGACAAGGCAATCTCTGTACTTTTGCCTTAATTTTCTGAACAGCATATGTATGTTCAGTAGTCCAAGGATTATTTACATTTTTCTTGGATAAGCGCGCATATAAAATAGCTGCGTCTTTACCCAAATCCTTGTAATAATCTGAAATATAATTCAGACTATCCCAGAAACCGTTGTAACTGCTTTAGATCAGTTATCTGGTCTGGAAATTTTGAAGCAAATTCAATGCTCCTAGTAATAGGACTTATATTCGCATGCTCAATATTATGTCCAAGGAAACGGACATTGGTTTGGAAAAGTTTCATTTTTGGAAAAGAAATAACCAAACCACTTCGTTTAATAATCTGCTTGAAGTTAGAAAGATGTTTAAAGTGTTCTTCAAGGGTTTTAGAAAAGATGAGTATATCATCAATATATACTAATATATAATTAGTATAAGGAGTGAATATAGAATTCATAATATTCTGAAATTCAGAGGGAGCATTTTTAAACCGAATGGCATAACATTCCATTCATAATGTCCAAAAGGAATAGTAAAACCAGTTTTATAACGGTCTTTTTCTTGGACTTGGATTTGCCAATATCCAGATTTTAAATCAAATTTTGAAAATATTTTGGCATCATAAAGACGATGCAAAAGATCCTTTTTATTAGGAATAGGATACCTAATCCATTTCAAAACATTATTTAAAGGCTTGTAGTTTATAACTAAACGAGGAACACCGCGTTCCTTTTCTGCTGCGTTATTTACATAAAAAGCAGTACAACTCCATGGGGAGTGTGAAGGTCTAATTAAACCTTTTTCAAGTAAAGAAGAAATTTCTTTTTTACAAAGTTCCAAATATTCTGGATTCATTTGACTAGGACGAGCTTTAGTAGGAATTTGATTTTCATTAAAGCTATCCTCATAAGGAAGAAAAACAGAATGCTGTTTTCGATTCCAAAAAGCATTGGGGATATCTGAACAAACTTCATTAAGAAATTCATTTTGGAGTTTTAAAATCTTTTCTTTGAGAAAAGGTCGTTGCAAAGATTCAGAAATTGACATTGACTAAATTTCTGATTGAAGGAAACTAATTTGTTAATTTTTTAAAACAATATGCTCTAATTCATTGAGAAGTAGAGTTTGAGGTTCAGTAATAAACTGAAAAGAGAGATTTTGTTTTTATACTGAAAATATATTCCAGTGGAGTCAATTTTAGAAATTGGCATATTTTTCGAAAAAAAGGAGTTCCGAGAATGACATGTTGAGATAAATTCTTAACAAGTAAAAATTCTGTTGGAATGCAAATATCAGAATTGCAGACAGAAACATGTGTTAATTTATAATTAACATGGAACTTATTATTGCTAGCAGAAGTAAGAGATTGAGTTATTTTTTTAAAATAGTTCGTAGGAACTAATCCATCATTGATGCAATTTAGATCTGCTCCACTATCCATTAAGGCAATAAGGTTTTTAATAACATAAGATTCATTTATAATGAGCTTAACTTTAACTAACCATTTTTGAATGGTAATTCCTTTTAACTGATGTAAATAAGGTTGTTCTTCTTTCTTAGAGGAAGAGACAGGAGAGCTAGGTTGACCAACTTCTAAACGTAGAAGTCTTTGTTGGGTCTGCTGGGATTCTGCTTTAAGAGCAGTAATCTCGGTTTTGAGAAGATTAACTTCTCTCTTAAGATCCTGAATAGATACAGGGTGAAAGGATTGTAGAGGGTCTAAACTAAGACGCCGAACTACTTCTTTCATACTATATCCTTCTGGTTGAGAATTGGAGGTTTGACCAAATGGTTCTATAATAGAAGTAAGAATTTGTTTTTGAAGTTCTGGATTCTGGATCTTAGAGGCCAGAGTGATCAAATCATCTTGATCTTGGGTTAAGACAGAAATTTCCATCTTTTGCATAGCTGCTATAGCAGTATCAATTTCACTAGAAGTCTTACAATGACAATCAGGCTGTGAGCTATCACTAGAATATTCATATTCTAGGGGTTCGGGATTAGATTCATAATCTGAGGGTGGATTGGATTCTAACACTAGAGCTAGAATTTTTTGCTTAGAGTCTTCATCTATATGAAGCTCTTGGATTTTCTTTTTAAGAGAGCACTTGTTGGCAAAATGGCCAAGTTTTCCACATTTCCAACATCTAATTGGAGCTCTAGATTTTTTGAATCTAGACTTAGATCTAGAAGTCGGAATAGAGGGCTTATAAAAGTCCTTTGGAGGTTTTCTTTTCTTAGTTTTGTAGGAATAATTTCTAGATTTCCTAGTCTTATTTTTGAAAGGTTTTGGAAGCTTAGACTTGGGAATATCGAAGGCGAATTGATCGCAGAAGTCACCTAGTTCCTTTCGTTCAGAAAGTCTCTGTTTCTTTAATTGACCTTTAAGTTTAAGATCGTTATAGAGAGCTAAACCCTCTTGCTCACAAAAATAAAATAATTTTCCATAAGTAAGATGTGCATAAGGTATGACAGCACTATTGGTGGCTAATCTAATCGATTGCCTAACCTTTTCGGCAAAAAGAGAAGGAAGACCGTCAAGAAATTTAGATTTCCAATGGTCGGCACCAGCATCGCTTAATTGTACTACACGGGCTAAGAAAGTATCCTTATACCACCTATACTGACTTAAGGAATGACACTTTAAATTCTGGAGAAGTGTCCTAATGGTTTCACTATTACTGGTGATTTGACCAGTAAAATGTTCCATGATTGCACAGATCAGTGTATATACTGCATCTTCTTCTTGAATCGGAACTGTGGAAGACGACTGAGGAGTTACTACAGTCTCTTGCTTAATCTTAGTAGCGCGGAGAATTAGATCTCTTTGCTCATCACTAAGGACATGATCCCACCAACCACGTAGGGTACCTTCAAACCCTGAAACTAAATTTAGGGCTGTTTGTCGATCACTTATGCCGTCAGCTTTTTGAACTGTGGCATAAATTGTCATTCGATGACACTGTTGAAAAATTAGTCTATTGGATAAACCATCTATGTTCCAAGAATAGGCTTGGCGAGGAGCAAAGGCTACTTGTTGAGTACCTAAGTCTT